>OZ059851.1:1349500-2008000 GCA_964057195.1 Orthosia cruda | reverse complement strand
TACACCAACCACACCCCCCCCCCCCCTTCTGTCTTCTTGTCCCCTCTCTCTCACCCCCCACACACCGTCAACCCCCCCCCCCCTATCTCCCCCCTCCACCCCCCCACCCACCCCCCCCTCCCACCTCCTCTACACCCCCCACCCCTCCACCCCTACCCTACCTACCCACCCTACCCTCCTACCCCTACCCTACCCTACCTACCCTACCCTACCCTACCTACCCTACCTACCCTACCTACCCTACCTACCCTACCTACCCTCAACCCTACCCACCCTACCCTACCCTACCTACCCTACCTACCCTACCTACCCTACCTACCCTACCTACCCTACCTACCCTACCTACCCTACCTACCCTACCTACCCTACCTACCCTACCTACCCTACCTACCCTACCTACCCTACCTACCCTACCTACCCTACCTACCCTACCTACCCTACCTACCCTACCTACCCTACCTACCCTACCTACCCTACCTACCCTACCTACCCTACCTACCCTACCTACCCTACCTACCCTACCTACCCTACCTACCCTACCTACCCTACCTACCCTACCTACCCTACCTACCCTACCTACCCTACCTACCCTACCTACCCTACCTACCCTACCTACCCTACCTACCCTACCTACCCTACCTACCCTACCTACCCTACCTACCCTACCTACCCTACCTACCCTACCTACCCTACCTACCCTACCTACCCTACCTACCCTACCTACCCTACCTACCCTACCTACCCTACCTACCCTACCTACCCTACCTACCCTACCTACCCTACCTACCCTACCTACCCTACCTACCCTACCTACCCTACCTACCCTACCTACCCTACCCTACCCTACCTATCCTACCCTACCTATCCTACCCTACCTATCCTACCCTACCTATCCTACCCTACCTACCCTATCCTACCTACCCTACCCTACCTACCCTACCCTACCTACCCTACCCTACCTACCCTACCCTACCTACCCTACCCTACATACCCTTCCTAAAAATAGATGTTGGCCGATTCTCAGACCTACTCAATATGCTCACAAAATTTCATGAGAATCGGTCAAGCCGTTTCGGAGGAGTACGGGAACGAACATTGTGACACGAGAATTTTATATATAAGATATATAGTAAGCATTGATTGTAATGTTAATTTTAAGGCAACCATTGTAAAGAGAAAATAAATGAATTATTGATTGATTGATATTCGGGTAATCTATTCTGGCATCACTGTAAGCATTATAAGGTTACTTTTAACTTTTTGTGTGGACAAAAGGACAAGTGAAGAAAATACAAGAAAATATTTTACAAAAAAATAAAATCGACTGCCGAAATTTAAGTTGTTTTTCACTTTGTAGTGTTTTTATTTGGAAGTCGGTTTTATTTTTTTGTACAAAACTTTTTAACTAACAGCACAAATCAACAATATTCATTGTGCGTTTTACACTGTTGAGTAGATGGCTTTTTTACGTATTATGAAGCAATGATTGCAAGGAAAGCCTACCGTGCGCTACTCTTTGAACTTACACAATTAGAGTGCAGTTTCCCTCACGATGTTATCGTTTACCATTGTCAGCAATGTCCGAGATAAACTTAGAAATTACATTTATTATGAATAGAAAAGGTCACTTTGGTACTGGCCCTAATTTGAACCAACGACCTCAAGCACAAGAGTCGAGGTCTTAGCAACTGGACCACCATAAGATTAGGGTGAACTATATTTTTCCATTTCTGTTCCAGTACTGGATAGACTTAAAATTCAAGATCCGTCGCAAATACGCGGTCATACAGAAGTGTCTCGCAGAAGGAACACACTGCACCATCAACCTGAGCCCTCTGGAGGAGAGGATCGTGAAGGTCCTCACTGATGAGGAGGGGAACCTGCTGCGGACGGCGTCCGTCTACCATCAGATGAAGAGTTATCATCCACTGCATTATCCGCTGAAGGGGACTGGGGTATGTTTGTTAACATTGATTTTTATTATCCTTCTATGCTTGAATATCCAAATCTGGGCTAAGACCTACTGCTAAACATAACAACTGTTGAAGGTCTACAAATAAATGTCAGTACAAACAGGTTACTGTGCTTTCAAGGAGTTTCTGTCGGTATTTAATGAATGTTTACATATACACATACTAACCTATGCTTCACTTTAAAGAACAGCCTGAGTGGTCCCTTTCTTAGACTATTCTAGTTATTTTTACCCGACTGCCGAAGGAGAGTAATGTGTTTATCAGTCTATGTATGTAAGTATGTATGTTTGTTCCTCTGTGGCGTTCTAGATACCAAACGCGTTGGCCTATTTTGATGATTCTTACGTCAATCGATTCGTCTTAACCCTGCGCGTGTCACTGGCTACATAAAAATTGGAAAAGAAAAATGGCGCCATTTTGTGGTGGTTTTTTTTTTCTACCAATCCCATCGTGTGGGGTATCAAAATAAAGGGTTTTAAGAGGTGATTTCAAAAATATACATCACTTATATGTTAAAATGTACCAAATAAAAAAAAAAAACGAAAAAGTTGTAAATAAAAAAGTTCATTAAAAATATCAAAAACCGGACTAAAAAGATATAAAAAAGAAGAAAATCATGCTGTACGGAGGATACTTATTCGCGAGCTGGCTGACCAAAACCAGATTTATCTTCCGACAGCACAGCATGATTTTCTTCTTTTTTAGTCTTTTTAGTTCGTTTTTTAAGCAGTCCGGTTTTTGATATTTTTAATTAACTTTTTTTTATGTTTGCAATTGCCTTGTATGGGCATTATGTACAGCTAATAAACTTATGTGTTTTGGGATATTTATTATATAATTGGTAATTAATATGATCTCTTTTTTAATTCTTATGATTTTCAGCCACTATTTCCTTCACTTTTTCGATGTTAACTTCACTTGCAGATATTGATGGCCTACCAGAGCTTGACAAATCTTCTGTCACATCTCGACCGCTTTTGAACGCTTTGTACCCACTCATAAGCACGTGTTTTTGATAAAGTCGACACTGTAACATTGTCAGTGACACCGAACACGAAATTCTATTGACGATGCAAAATTTAAGACAAACTCTTTGTTCGATGTTTTTGTCCATTATTAAATTCGCAATACGCACTAGATATGATATAACTAAAAACAGCACTGTATTTAAACTAAATAACAGATGTAACTCAAACTCCGCGCCAAAGTGGAAAACAGTAGTGCCAATCTAACATAAACAAAAAAAAAAGGATTTGGTAGGTATCATAAACAAATCATTCCCGAATCCCGAAACTTTTTTGAATGAATGTATAATGCACTACAAATAAGCCGATAGTTTGATAGAAATCTTCATACTCTATAAATAGGATTTATTTTGCGTTAGTGCAGAAAGTATTTACGACGTTTTGTAATCTAAAGTCAAATTAGATTCGGTTGCCAAGTAAATGCCGCTACCCGGACATAGATGGCAGTATTCTCAGTGGTTGCAATTATAAACTTTATTGCGTTTGTCGTTAAATTGACATTCGTGTCATAGGTCGATATCTACTGCTACTCGACCAAGGAAGTAACAAATTATATTTTTAATTAGAACACGACTGGGATCAAGTAGCGTCACAGTGCATATTTGTGGCACGCGTGTCACACCTACTTTCACTGTGTTTTCTGTCCCGTGATTGATATCTTATCTTATCTTGTGGGGAACCGAAAAATAAGTCGGACACTTCGACCCATTGGGATATTTTGTGGTCCCCTAGTTACCGTACCCCTCCCTTTGTTGTCTGTGATCTGCAAACTCCCTAAATGTGATTTTCACGAGACACGTTGAAATGCCTACATATGGTTCTGGACCCACAAAATCATTTGCTGAGCCCTCACTTGCCAGTTCATCTGCCACTTCGTTACCATGGATTAATATGTGTCCAGGGACTCACATCCATCTCATTCTGTTATGCTTCCCAAGCCTATTTAGGGTTTGGATAGCATCCAGAATAAGTCTGGAGTCCACTTTGTAGGACGCCATGGCTTTGACTGCAGCCTGACTGTCACTAAGAATATATATGGATTTACCTCTGGTTCCTCTATCTATATTCTCTTGAGCACAGGTTATTATGGCATATGTTTCTGCTTGGAATACAATTGCTATCTTCCTTAAGCTTTTGCTACATTTAATTCATAATAATTCATAATCATTTATTTGCTAATATGGGTAATTACATGAAGTTGTTAAAAAATATAGCACAGTCCAACCACATTACACCTTGAGGCTTGCAAATCACAAGCAAGTACACACATTTACTTGCAAAAAATAATTTATATTTGACAACACAATTTCAATATAATTTGTTTTGTTAATTTCACCGCGTGGCAAATAACAATGAAGCTATTAATAATGTCACTTGAAATTAAATTTAAAATGTCATATATTAAATGAGAATGTTTAGATATATTTGTAATTAAATGTCAAAGTAATAATATTAAAAAATAAATTAAAATTAAATTAGCGCACTAGTCACATCAAAAATATGTACTTACATTATCTTTTAAGTAATCCTGAATACTATAATAACATTTACATAGCAAGAATATTTTTAATTTCTTTTTGAATTCATCGATGGATGGAGTTTCTAATATGGACTTTGGTAAATGATTGTATACACGCGGCGCCATACTGAAAATGCTTATGGAATCTAAGGCTGTCTTGTAAGATTTGCAACAAATTTTATCTCTATTGTAACCTTTCGCGTATAATCCCGCTCCTGTATCTGATTCCATTTTCGATCCGTGACTGATACTAAAACCTAACAATTTTTATAGAACTTATATATTTTACAGAACACCCAGCCCTTAAAACAAATATCAGAAAGCGACACAAAAATCGACGACAGCGGAGGCCAAGATACCGACGACCAATCACAGGACTACGAAGATGCTGCTTCACCAATCACAGAGCACATAGACCTCCCCCCCTCAGACATTAAACCAAACATAACGACCCTGAAGAATGACGTCACAGACCCCATTGAAATCACAGAAGAGAAGAAAACAATTGAGGATTTGAATATAGAATTACTTGAATTTGAATTGAAGAAAAAGAAAGAGTTACATGAGATGGAGAAACAGTTCTTAAAAGAGAAACATGAAGTGGAAATGTCTATTTTGAGGTTAAAAAAGCAGTTGATGATTAAAGAGCTGAAGAAGTTATAGCCATGGGTCTTCATAAGCATCATTTCAGCCGTAAGGCTTCCACTGCTGGACATAGGCATCCCCCAAGTGTCACCACAATGACAGGTCCTGTGAATCTCGTATGCAGCGGATGCCCGCAACCTTAAGCATCAGCCTAATTGCGTGAGTGAATTCGGCAAAGAATACGTATAAGTAAGGGTGACGACATCTTTAAAGGGGATAGTTCATGGAATGGATATGTGAATTTAACTCATAGGACGTACCCTTTCTAAATTATTGACGCAACACCGAATAAAACTAAAAGGTATGTGTCATCACGGCGTCCCAGAGCTATCAAAGAAAATTTGCTTCAAATAAATGTCACTAGATGGCGCGATATGCATCGATTTGTTATTAAATCGTGAGTAAAATACAAATTCCAATTTTCGCTTCATATGAAGCAGGAGACAGAACAGGCCTATAGGTAAAAAAAAACGACCCTTTCGTTTACAACTGGGATACGCCTAAGCCTAACACACAGTATGTTACATGGAGCGAACACCTATCTGAAATGCACGACCTGGTTACTGAGTAAAACTACCTAGAGAAAACTAATTGTCGGATTGCTTCTGACACGACTGCCATACCAAATATAATAGCCCTTATTTAACAATCTTACACACAATAGGGACGTTTCCTAGGTAGAAAAATGACAATTCTATTAAATCCGTCAGTGAGATTATCAATTAATATTGGACACGTATTTTTTGCTTTATTATATAAATAAAAATTGATAAAGATAAAGCGCATCAAAGTTCACTTTGTCAGTATAAAGTGTAGCACACCGTGATGTCACACGATATTTCGCCATAATGTGTGGTTCTGGGGGGTGACCATAAGCTCTTAGAGTAAGGTTATTTTGAGTGTGTGACTTATACACATCTGTCACTCTGTCACCCCCAGTTCTTGTTCCAAGTAATACCCGCTATGATAGTGGTAATGGACGTCAGATTCCAATTAGGTCAGATTCCATGTACGTCATTTTCCAGCTAGGACATTGTCCAACTAGGACAGATTTTGAGTTGGTAATGCATAATACAGTCAGTATCATAATTTTCCGACATGAAATTAAGCCATGTAAATAAGAAATAACATATATTTTTATTCGTCGTATTAAAAAAAAAACATTTTATTCTTCTAAAGTTGATCTTCTCTTCTCTGTATCTACGACGCTGTCTCCCTCTCTCTCTTTTATGTTGTCTTGGGCACCACTTTGTGACGTCACTATTTGGCTTGTTTGCTCCTAACCATATGTCCTGCCCGACTGTCAAGAATCTTCAAACCACAGCCGGGACTAACGGCTTAGCGTGCTTTCCAAGGAGGAGGAAGGAGGAGTGCCGGTATATAATAAACTAGAGGACGCCTCGCGGTTTCACCCGCGTAGTTCCCGTTCCCGTGGGCATACAGGGATAAAAAGTACCCTATGTCACCCGGGGATAGAATAGCTTTCCAACGGTGAAAGAATTTTTGAAATCGGTCCAGTAGTTTTGGAGCCTATTCGGTACAAACAAACAAACAAACAAAAAAATCTTTCCTCTTTATAATATTGGTATAGATTATCACCTATCTATGGACCTTGGGCAGTGGCGCTTTACCTTTATTGTGTGCCTGCAGTCCATTAGAGCTATCAAATATGATGATGACTTTTGATTTTGAAAGCTGTTAATACGTATCAATAAGGCCGGTTTTCGTTTGTTCAAGTGTTAGTACCTCAAGATCCTTGAAAACTGTTTTTAGATATAAAATAAAAGTGATATAAAAATTGTCATCGTTTGTAAGTGTAAATAAAGAAAGCAAGATTTTTATTTTAAAAAGGTTAAAAATATGAGTTTTTATTAACACACCAGCTGTGCCAGCGGCTTCGCTCCCGCCAACTGCCTGCCCTACCCTAACTACCTAACTACCAATTTTTTTCAGCGGAGAATTTTAATACAGCCAATTAAAAAAAAAAAGGTATATGCACATATTTGACTTGTCGAAAACTTTAAATTCATATTTCTTTTGATAGAGTGAACTGATTGCAATGAAACAAAAACTAAGTACCTAATACTTCAAGTTACGAACTATTATAACGTATAAAAGTTATCTACATTGGTTTCGTAAAATTTACGTTACGCGTGCACAACAAAACAGAAAAGCAGACAAAAATTCCAAAAATGCTGGAAATGGGTTCTGTTGGTAATTCGCTAAAACGCTGGCTATATTTTTTGTAAATATTTTCCCGACCCGGGCATCGAACTCAGTGCCTTAAGCACAGCAGTAGCGCTTGCTACCACTGGACTAACAAGGCAGTTAAAAAGTAGAAACTAAAATAAAATAAGAAATAACGAACAAACTCATTTATTAACCGACTTCAAAAAAAATCTCATTCCAAATATAATAGCCCTTATTTAACAATCTTACACACAATAGGGACGTTTCCTAGGTAGAAAAATGACAATTCTATTAAATCCGTCAGTGAGATTATCAATTAATATTGGACACGTATTTTTTGCTTTATTATATAAATAAAAATTGATAAAGATAAAGCGCATCAAAGTTCACTTTGTCAGTATAAAGTGTAGCACACCGTGATGTCACACGATATTTCGCCATAATGTGTGGTTCTGGGGGGTGACCATAAGCTCTTAGAGTAAGGTTATTTTGAGTGTGTGACTTATACACATCTGTCACTCTGTCACCCCCAGTTCTTGTTCCAAGTAATACCCGCTATGATAGTGGTAATGGACGTCAGATTCCAATTAGGTCAGATTCCATGTACGTCATTTTCCAGCTAGGACATTGTCCAACTAGGACAGATTTTGAGTTGGTAATGCATAATACAGTCAGTATCATAATTTTCCGACATGAAATTAAGCCATGCAAATAAGAAATAACATATATTTTTATTCGTCGTATTAAAAAAAAAAACATTTTATTCTTCTAAAGTTGATCTTCTCTTCTCTGTATCTACGACGCTGTCTCCCTCTCTCTCTTTTATGTTGTCTTGGGCACCACTTTGTGACGTCACTATTTGGCTTGTTTGCTCCTAACCATTATGTCCTGCCCGACTGTCAAGAATCTTCAAACCACAGCCGGGACTAACGGCTTAGCGTGCTTTCCAAGGAGGAGGAAGGAGGAGTGCCGGTATATAATAAACTAGAGGACGCCTCGCGGTTTCACCCGCGTAGTTCCCGTTCCCGTGGGAATACAGGGATAAAAAGTACCCTATGTCACCCGGGGATAGAATAGCTTTCCAACGGTGAAAGAATTTTTGAAATCGGTCCAGTAGTTTTGGAGCCTATTCGGTACAAACAAACAAACAAACAAAAAAATCTTTCCTCTTTATAATATTGGTATAGATTATCACCTATCTATGGACCTTGGGCAGTGGCGCTTTACCTTTATTGTGTGCCTGCAGTCCATTAGAGCTATCAAATATGATGATGACTTTTGATTTTGAAAGCTGTTAATACGTATCAATAAGGCCGGTTTTCGTTTGTTCAAGTGTTAGTACCTCAAGATCCTTGAAAACTGTTTTTAGATATAAAATAAAAGTGATATAAAAATTGTCATCGTTTGTAAGTGTAAATAAAGAAAGCAAGATTTTTATTTTAAAAAGGTTAAAAATATGAGTTTTTATTAACACACCAGCTGTGCCAGCGGCTTCGCTCCCGCCAACTGCCTGCCCTACCCTAACTACCTAACTACCAATTTTTTTCAGCGGAGAATTTTAATACAGCCAATTAAAAAAAAAAAGGTATATGCACATATTTGACTTGTCGAAAACTTTAAATTCATATTTCTTTTGATAGAGTGAACTGATTGCAATGAAACAAAAACTAAGTACCTAATACTTCAAGTTACGAACTATTATAACGTATAAAAGTTATCTACATTGGTTTCGTAAAATTTACGTTACGCGTGCACAACAAAACAGAAAAGCAGACAAAAATTCCAAAAATGCTGGAAATGGGTTCTGTTGGTAATTCGCTAAAACGCTGGCTATATTTTTTGTAAATATTTTCCCGACCCGGGCATCGAACTCAGTGCCTTAAGCACAGCAGTAGCGCTTGCTACCACTGGACTAACAAGGCAGTTAAAAAGTAGAAACTAAAATAAAATAAGAAATAACGAACAAACTCATTTATTAACCGACTTCAAAAAAAATCTCATTCCAAATATAATAGCCCTTATTTAACAATCTTACACACAATAGGGACGTTTCCTAGGTAGAAAAATGACAATTCTATTAAATCCGTCAGTGAGATTATCAATTAATATTGGACACGTATTTTTTGCTTTATTATATAAATAAAAATTGATAAAGATAAAGCGCATCAAAGTTCACTTTGTCAGTATAAAGTGTAGCACACCGTGATGTCACACGATATTTCGCCATAATGTGTGGTTCTGGGGGGTGACCATAAGCTCTTAGAGTAAGGTTATTTTGAGTGTGTGACTTATACACATCTGTCACTCTGTCACCCCCAGTTCTTGTTCCAAGTAATACCCGCTATGATAGTGGTAATGGACGTCAGATTCCAATTAGGTCAGATTCCATGTACGTCATTTTCCAGCTAGGACATTGTCCAACTAGGACAGATTTTGAGTTGGTAATGCATAATACAGTCAGTATCATAATTTTCCGACATGAAATTAAGCCATGCAAATAAGAAATAACATATATTTTTATTCGTCGTATTAAAAAAAAAAACATTTTATTCTTCTAAAGTTGATCTTCTCTTCTCTGTATCTACGACGCTGTCTCCCTCTCTCTCTTTTATGTTGTCTTGGGCACCACTTTGTGACGTCACTATTTGGCTTGTTTGCTCCTAACCATTATGTCCTGCCCGACTGTCAAGAATCTTCAAACCACAGCCGGGACTAACGGCTTAGCGTGCTTTCCAAGGAGGAGGAAGGAGGAGTGCCGGTATATAATAAACTAGAGGACGCCTCGCGGTTTCACCCGCGTAGTTCCCGTTCCCGTGGGAATACAGGGATAAAAAGTACCCTATGTCACCCGGGGATAGAATAGCTTTCCAACGGTGAAAGAATTTTTGAAATCGGTCCAGTAGTTTTGGAGCCTATTCGGTACAAACAAACAAACAAACAAAAAAATCTTTCCTCTTTATAATATTGGTATAGATTATCACCTATCTATGGACCTTGGGCAGTGGCGCTTTACCTTTATTGTGTGCCTGCAGTCCATTAGAGCTATCAAATATGATGATGACTTTTGATTTTGAAAGCTGTTAATACGTATCAATAAGGCCGGTTTTCGTTTGTTCAAGTGTTAGTACCTCAAGATCCTTGAAAACTGTTTTTAGATATAAAATAAAAGTGATATAAAAATTGTCATCGTTTGTAAGTGTAAATAAAGAAAGCAAGATTTTTATTTTAAAAAGGTTAAAAATATGAGTTTTTATTAACACACCAGCTGTGCCAGCGGCTTCGCTCCCGCCAACTGCCTGCCCTACCCTAACTACCTAACTACCAATTTTTTTCAGCGGAGAATTTTAATACAGCCAATTAAAAAAAAAAACGGTATATGCACATATTTGACTTGTCGAAAACTTTAAATTCATATTTCTTTTGATAGAGTGAACTGATTGCAATGAAACAAAAACTAAGTACCTAATACTTCAAGTTACGAACTATTATAACGTATAAAAGTTATCTACATTGGTTTCGTAAAATTTACGTTACGCGTGCACAACAAAACAGAAAAGCAGACAAAAATTCCAAAAATGCTGGAAATGGGTTCTGTTGGTAATTCGCTAAAACGCTGGCTATATTTTTTGTAAATATTTTCCCGACCCGGGCATCGAACTCAGTGCCTTAAGCACAGCAGTAGCGCTTGCTACCACTGGACTAACAAGGCAGTTAAAAAGTAGAAACTAAAATAAAATAAGAAATAACGAACAAACTCATTTATTAACCGACTTCAAAAAAATTCTCAATTTGTATGACTGTATTTTTTTGTTAATTTACTTTGACCTATTGCTTAGTTTTTTCAAAAGGGTAGTAGGGATGGTCCAGCCACTTCAGCTGAGGGATGGTTCTGTAGTTCTTGTCAAAGTTCTTCAGGACATCTTTCTCTGCCTGGGTCAGACTGAAGTCAAACACTTCTATGTTCTGCTCTATGCGAGACTTTGTCAGGGATTTTGGTATCGGAATAACGCCTAATTCGATCTGGGGAAAAGAAAAGATTATTAAGTATTCATACATACATAAACATAAACTCACGTGTATTTCCCATGTGGGTAAGCAGAAACTACAGAATGCCACCTGCTACGATCCTTACATACTTCTTTTGCATCACTCTCATTCATACATCATAAATATTCATAATCTTAATTATTTTAATACAAGTTAAATTTAGAGATTTTAAAAACCCCCGACACATTTTTATTTCATGCTTTTTAAACTACATAATTTATCTAGTAGTAGACACGCTTCGATCGACAATCTATCGCACACGTAATTTTGACACGATATCTTGCGAAAATACACCCCGATTCAAACAGTAAAACGCCCATAACTTTTGAACGGCTGAACCGATTTTCATCAAATATAGCTAAGAACACTCAATAAAGTCAACATACAAACAAAAAAAAAACCAAAATCGGTTCGTCCGTTTAGGAGCTATGATGCCACTGAGGTCGTTTGTTCACGAGGCACCGCACGACACGATTTTTAATACACGACACACTGCAGACGATCTGTTGTTCGTTCATTTGTTCACTAGACACAATTGCAACGTGTCTAGTCAACAAACGAACGTCTGTGAGTGACGAACCATGCGAGAGCCTCAGAGCCGTGCGGTTCCGTGTGTCGTGTGATCGCGTCCGTCGTCAACAATATACTTGTTTCGTACAGCCGCTAAATCGACACTGCAAAACGTCGCGAAGACATAGCCGCATCGATGACGAAGCCGAAAAACCGTTTGTAAATCGTGTCGCGTGTAATGCGGTGTCGTGTTATGAACATACGGTTCATACATATATTGAAGCTACGAATCGTGACCACATTGTATCTTGTCGTGTCGCGTCGTCAATAAGCGGCCTGAGAAAATACGATTTGTTTTCTTTATATACCCCCGACGGAAAAACGAGGAGTGTTATAAGTTTGACTTGTGTACCTGTGTGTTTGTGTATCTGTCTGTGGGTGGCATCATAGCTCCTAAACGGATGAACAGATTTTGATTAGGTTTTTTTTATTTGGAGGCATTATCGAGAGTGTTCTTAGCTGTGTTTAATGAAAATCAGTTCAGCTGTACAAAAGTTATGGGCGTATTACTGTTTGAATATGGGTATTTTTGCAAGATATAGTATCATAATTACGTGTTCGATAGATTGTTAATTGAAGCAAGTCTTCTACCTACTACATAAATTATGTAGTTTAAAAAGTATTAAAAAAAATTGTCGGGGTTTTTGGCAGTTTTAATGTTTTACATGTTCAGTTTTTAACCGACTAGACTGCCCAAAAAGGAGGAGGTTCTATGTTCGACATTATTTATCAGAGAAAGAATTTCCGGAGATTGAACCCCACTGAAAAAAAAATGGGTTGCCATGGAATTTAAGCTTTCTCATGCTAAGTCATTTGTTGTTCAAAATTTGATAATTATTTCGGATTCTGAATTCAAAGGTATATTTCTTCTATGGTAGCTTGATCTCTGCGACATATTTCAAACTGACGTATACGTTAGGGGGCGTCCATAAATTACGTGAGGTGTTTAAAAATTTTCTGTCCCTTCCTCCCCTCCTGGTGAGATGTCGTGCGATTTTATTCAACCCCCTCCCCCATCCCCCAATCTCACGTGAGATTTTTCAAAATGTGGGTTTCTTATGTAAACGCGTTGGATTGTTATTGTAAAAAGAAAAAAATAATTACTTCGTACTTTTATTTACGACTAGTAATCAATATTGCTGAGAGTTATAAGTGTAATAAAAATTTAACAATAGAATACTTAAATCGTCCTGGCATGACTTCTTCGTCTTATAGACGTATCTTTTGACGTATGCGTTATAAAAATCTTGATAACTCATTTTAAATAGTAGAGCATGCACTCAGTCGAATAAAGCATTTACAAGAATAAACAAAGCAGGTTGGAACCTGTCCGTGTGTCGCTGCCACTCAGCTCGTACGCTCTCGTTCATCGAGTCGCGCGTTCGGCTGACAGTGGCGCGAAAACAAAGAACGGACTACACTGTACCGTAAATTCAGATTAAATTGAGCTATTTGGTATAAAACAAATATGGTGGTTTGACAGTCAGTAGATGTATAACGTCAAAGTATGAATGAAATTATTTTCTTTCCAACGAATCAGTGAATGATCTTAATCGTATTGCGGTAAACGCTTAAGATTAATTCTTAAGCATGTATAATCTGGATTAAATTGACCAAAATAGTATAATTTATTTTTGTTTCAATCAGAAAAAAAATTGCGTGATATTTGCCGAGACCCCCCCTCTCTCCAACGTAAGATTAGATGAGATTTGACTCGACCCCCTCCCCCCCTTAAACATCTCACGTAATTTATGGACGCCCCCTTATTGTTACGGTTAGGTTACGGTATTGTTAGCCTGCAAGCGCTATTGTTATTGTATTGATACTGACAGCTGTCGCAGAGATCAAGCTATCTTTTATGAAGTATAGATAATATAGGTACTCCATTAGAAATAGCAATAGACATTAAAATAATCCTTTTTTCACCCCAGTTCAACAAATAAAAATTTTCACTTCTATTTCGTTGGTAACATGACAAATGGTAGCTGTTGGTATTGGTAAGAGGTACATAAGCGTTTTATGCCATCCTTATGTTTACGAAACATAACTTAAAATCGATTGAACGAATTAAAATGGGATGTAAAAATTTCCACAAAACTCACCAGATATCTCAAAGAAACTTGCGGCACAGTCTTGTTATACTTCTTCGCGATCTCTACAAGCGCGGGGTCATCGATCCTTGGGGGTGGAGCGTCGGGCTTCGCCTTGCTATAGAACAATGAGCCGAAGGGGGCGTAGCCCATCACGCGGATGTCCTGTCGGGAGCAGTAGGCAAGCAGGTCTGGCTGTTGCAGATTAAGGTTGATCTGTAAAGGATTTCATGTTAATATTAGATACAACTGTATTGTCTTACCACATTGTCTCAAGACGAAAGTCTATGACCAGTGTGTGTTGCTAGTGATGACATATGCCTCTGAGACGTGGTCGCTTACAATGGACCTCATCAGAAAGCTAACAGTCAATAAAAGGGCAATGGCGAGGGCTATGCTCGGCGTCTCCTTGCGTGATCGAATCAGAAATGTAGAGATCCGCAAGAGAACCAGGGTTATCGACATAGCCCGAAGAATTTCCAAACTTAAGTAGCAGTGGGCAGGGCACATTGCTCGCAGAACGGATAACTGATGGGGCAGAAAGGTTCTGGAGTGGCGACCGTGAACCGGAAGACGTTGCGTTGGAAGGCCTCCCACTAGGTGGACCGATGACCTGGTGAAGGTTGCATCCGCTGTTGCATGCGAGACGCACGGGAGCGGTCAAAGTGGCGACGCTTGGGGGAGGCCCATGACCAGCACTGGACGTCTTCCGGCTGATATGATGATGATGATGACTGTATTGCCTGAAGGGAACAATCCTCATAATTATGCTTCAGAAACGTTTAACTAAAGGTGGCGACTGTCATGAACATTTCCGTTCGTGTTCAATGTGAGCAAATGCTCATGACACCTGAATTTTCACGACGAAGATATGCTTGGTTGTGCTCCATCCCCAGCATTAGTAGTCAAAATGCAAAGAAGCATGCAGTGCTCTACGAAAAGAAGCAGGCAGTCTATTCATTTTTCTATTGCATTCTTCTATATATTCGTTTATTTTAGCATAGCTATTCGACCCATGCGCCGCTATTTTTTTCAGAATTCACTGCACTTTTCCAAACGCACAAAACCACGACACAAACATAACAATGAGTGCGAAACGCCGAACGCGTGTGTTCCCGGCAGTTTTCGCGACTGACTTGTACCTAATGTAACATTCAAAGGGATTCGCCAAAAAGCCGAAAGGTGGAGCGCGCTCGTGTGCTCGGCGCACGTCATCGAGACATCGAGCTGCTCGGCTCGCTGTACTAACATGCCATTAGTTCGACTTGTAATGTGCTCGCTTATAGCGAATATTCATGTCGGTCGCCACCTTAATAGAGTGCTTTTCACTAGAGATGTTCGAGATAGCGAGGCGGTGCGCCAGAAATTAATCACCAATAGGAACGTCCTCACTGAGAGCATTCACGTGTAATGAGTATTCGACGTCGAATATACGAGTGGTGTGGACGTTGAGCCGAGCGTTAAAAAGCTTACACGCAAGCGTGGACTTTGGCCGGGTGGCGCGAAAACGGCTCGCATTCTAATATTTACGCAAATAAAACGCTCGAAAGCGAGTACTCAGATAGTGAAATGAATGAGTATGTATGTAGGAATATTATTGGCCACTTGTAAAGCCAGGAACTTAAGTGTTTGTGACCTTCTTGGTCAATCGTAAGGTATGGTATTATCGGATGGATGACATTTAAGAAGATCGTAATCGAATGCTCCAAGCTCGCAAGGTAATGTCCGATTTGAACGTTCATAGTTTTGCTCGAAAATGAAACGCTGGACTCGCTGGCAGCATTTCTTGCTCGCCTACGATTGCTTATATACAAATGCTCATGTTCATAGTTTTGCTCGAAAGTGAACGCTGGGCTCGCTGGGAAGTATTTCTTGCTCGCCTACGATCGCTTATTTACAAATGCTCACGAGGAATGCTTCCAGTGAGAGCGTTCCTAAAGGGTGCATTTCGTTTTCCTAGCTTGGCTTAGCACATCTCAGAGGCTCTGTGTCATTGTATCAGCGAAAGCGTCGTAATATCGATTGGAGAAACGCCAACTATCTCCGTCAATGAAGTTACGGGCCCCGTCCGAAAGTACTCCGAAACTTCGGAGTGAAAAAAAACATTATGTTAATTTTTCGGACGAAACCTTTAAAATTAAAACACATCGGGAGTAAGTACAGCTGTCAAATTGTGTTCATTCTTAGTTCGGGCCCCGAACGAATCATCCGTCCGTAGGTAATACGGAGCAGGAAACGGCTGTAACGGAGGCCGAAACTACGGACTTCGTGCTAAGGGAGTAGACCCCTTGTATTCACAGAAGCAAAAGAATGTTATATGAATGGGTGATCTTAGTACCTAAGCTCGAAAGTTTAAGCACCCGTCGGACGGTTTTTTTTTTAACAGTACATTTTTAGTTTCGAGTCAGGGTGAAGGGTGGGGCAGACTGCGCCATCTGCTTCAACCTGAGTGCGCCCATGATAACCTATCTTTAGCTTATACAGAAACAGCATTTACATTATAGATGATGAAAAAAGTTTTAGAAACAAGGGTATATTGCTAGAACAAGTGCAGTTAGATCTAACATTTTAACAACCTCCATCTACGAAATAAGAACCTACTTAGAGTTGATCAAGGGTGAATCGGCAGGCTTATTTATTATATGTAAGAAACAGCAGTCATCCCGTGATCAAACGCTTTATGTCATAAAAGTCGGAATTACCTGCAGTGTAGCTATGGTAGGTAATACACAATCGTTTGCTAATGTTTGTCAAATGCTCTTATTTCTAGACCGCCACAATCTCTAAAGCTTTTGTATTGAAGAGCAATTACTGCGCAAAAATCTCTATCGTTAGCTCGTGCAAGTGTCACCCACCAACACCTGAAAATCGAGACTCACAAGTCACGGCACGGTTGACGCAGTGGCTGAGCGATTGGCTGGTGCGTTGCGTTCCATTTCCGCTCGGAACAAATATTTATATGACCATTTTTATATTTTTTTGGGTGGGAAATCATCCAATGACTTCTGCCGCTCTGGGTGAGGCGGGAGGGCGTGTCAGACTTTTACTGACTTAATCCCACCCAGGTTACTTCAGTTGCTTGGCCTTGGCCCTCGCGGACCCCGTCATTTCTGTTGACCATAACGGTTTCCTGGCGCTTGGAACACAACGCGCCGTCGGCTCGGGCCTGGTACTTATCGGACGGCGAGTAATCGGTAGCACGCCGTCCGATAAGTACCAGGCCGGTATATATACCGGGCAAGGTACGCAAGCCCGCGCCCAGGGCGTCTCCTGCGGTGGCTAGGTGCGTGAGGCCATCTCCGTTGCGTCTCTTTCGCGCGTTCCGCATCCTCCTTCGCGAGCGATATTACTTAGCAGAAGGAGACAGCTTCCCATTACCTCTCACTCCGTAATATATTATGGCCTGAACCAGGGCTGGACGCGAGAGGTTGCCACCGCCAATCGTCTCCACGAGGACACGGCGGTGCCCAGCCCAAGCGGGGCAGATCTCCACCGTTTGCTCCACCGTGTCCTCCGGGCGATCCACACAATGGTGACACCCGGGCGTTGCGGCAGGCGGAAGGTGATTAGTGAGGACGCCATGACGCCTCTAAGCCACTCCTCAAAGAGGCCTTATCGCCGCAATTGTGGCGTGCCTAAAATATTTATAATGACCTACAAATAGTTTTTCCAGGTCTGGCTATTAGTGTTTGTGAGTTTAGATATTAATAAACGCAGCCACGAACGCGACACCTTGCATCTCTTATTGATCAGCTAGGCAGTCGCTTCATGTAACTTATTGGTACTCATCTGCAGTTTGGTAAATTCTAGTCAGATGATGACGACTTACCTCGACTTCCAGCACGGAAGGTTTCTCCAGCCCCAGTTCCAGGAGCCTGTCGATCTGCTGTTGGTTAAAGTTGGAGACTCCGATGGACTTGGCGAGGCCGAGGGTCTTAGCTTCGATCATGCCGCGCCAGGTGTCCGCGTAGTCTGTGTAGTCATATGTTTGATTGTTCTGGAAATTGGAGTTTATTTTATTAACTGACAGTTTCAAAAACTTTTTGCAAAAAAATACTACCGACTTCCAAATACAAAACTACAAAGTGAAAAATAACTTAATTTTTTGAAGTCGGTGTCCATAACGCAAAAAAATGGTGAACTAATAATTCATCAAGTAAGGCCCACCCATCTAAAATATGATGGCGCGATATAAAAAAAATTGGCGTTTTAAATTACTAATGCTACGCAGACGAAGTCGCGGACAACAGCTAGAATAGAAATAAGACTGCCTCAATGGGATTGCAGCAATCCCGAACGTATTGCCGTTGTTTATTGAAGAATTCTGTTGTATATCGCCGAAGTTCATCATCAGATCTTTACCAAATTTAAATAGGACAACACATAAGAGCCGAGCTTTCAAATAAAAAAGAATCATCAAAAGCCGTTCACCTTGTAAAAATTTCTGAGGTAACATACATTAAAAAAAAACAGTAAAATTGATAACCTTCTCCTTTTTTAAATCGGTTAATGATAACCTCCTCATTTTTAACCGACTTCCCAAAAAGAAGGAGGTTCTATGTTCGACTTCAATTTTTTTTTTTGTGTATTTTCACCGATTACTCCGTCAATTGTGAACCGATTTTGAAAATTGTTTTTTGTTTGAAAAAGTATGTTCCGAAATTACTCCCATTTTAATTTGGTGAAGATCTGATGAAGAACTTCGGAGATATACAACAGAACTCTTCAATAAATAACGGCAAATCTCTCGGGATTGCTGCAATCGCATGTCTGTTTGTTGTTTATAACATTTCATAACATAACATCACGCCAGTTCGCTCTTAAGGGGTAAGCAGATCTCTCATTTCACCGGTTATGTTCAAGTTTCATGAAATCTATTCTGGCGAAATAGTTCCCTTACTAACTTGCCTATTAGGTACGTACAACTAAAAAGTGAAAAATAAAAAAACTTTTTGCAAAAAAATACTACCGACTTCCAAATACAAAACTACAAAGTGAAAAATAACTTAATTTTTTGAAGTCGGTGTCCATAACGCAAAAAAATGGTACCTACGAAAGACACCAGAATAGATTTCATGAAACTTGAACATAACCGGTGAAATGAGAGATCTGCTTACCCCTTAAGAGCGAACTGGCGTGATGTTATGTTATGAAATGTTATAAACAACAAACAGACATGCGATTGCAGCAATCCCGAGAGATTTGCCGTTATTTATTGAAGAGTTCTGTTGTATATCTCCGAAGTTCTTCATCAGATCTTCACCAAATTAAAATGGGAGTAATTTCGGAACATACTTTTTCAAACAAAAAACAATTTTCAAAATCGGTTCACAATTGACGGAGTAATCGGTGAAAATACACAAAAAAAAAAATTGAAGTCGAACATAGAACCTCCTTCTTTTTGGGAAGTCGGTTAAAAATGAGGAGGTTATCATTAACCGATTTAAAAAAGGAGAAGGTTATCAATTTTACTGTTTTTTTTTAATGTATGTTACCTCAGAAATTTTTACAAGGTGAACGGCTTTTGATGATTCTTTTTTATTTGAAAGCTCGGCTCTTATGTGTTGTCCTATTTAAATTTGGTAAAGATCTGATGATGAACTTCGGCGATATACAACAGAATTCTTCAATAAACAACGGCAATACGTTCGGGATTGCTGCAATCCCATTGAGGCAGTCTTATTTCTATTCTAGCTGTTGTCCGCGACTTCGTCTGCGTAGCATTAGTAATTTAAAACGCCAATTTTTTTTATATCGCGCCATCATATTTTAGATGGGTGGGCCTTACTTGATGAATTATTAGTTCACTATACAAACTTCTAGCTTCCTGTCCACCCCCTAAAGGATGATTTCCTTCCCAGGGTGTCAAACAATCTCCATACCAAATTTCATCTAAATCGGTTCAGCGGTTTAAGCGTGAAAAGGTAACAGACAGACACATTTATAATATTAGAAAGTATGGATTGAATAAATTAGATGGATGAAATACTTACGAACTGCCCCACAGGCCAGTGCACCAGGTACAGATCCACATATTCCAGGCCGAGGCTGCTGAGAGAGCCACGGAGAGCGGGAACCACGGCGTTTTTAGCGTGCTCGCTGTTCCATAGCTGGTGCAGGAAGAACCAGGGTTAATATGGTTGGAGTAAAAGTGGATAGTAATCATATCATCAGCTTTTTAATGTTCTCAATGCAGGGACATCGGCCTTCTCTTGTGCGAGAGGGAATAGCCCTTAATTTGCCACGCGGGCCCAGTGCGGGTTAGGGATGTCTAATGTCTTCGAATTTTTGGTTCTAAGACTTGTCGGTTTCTTCACCATGTTTTCGTTAGAGCAGTGCTGATGCAATCAATCAATCTGCCTAGCCTTTTCCCAACTAGGTTGGGGTCGGCTTCCAGTCTTACCTGATTCAGCTGAGTACCAGTGTTTTTACATGGAGCGACTGCCTATCTGACCTCCACAACCCAGTAACTGGGTAACACGGTATCCCTTGGCTAGACTGGTGTCATATTTCAAGCTTCTGACTATTCGTAACGACTGTCAAAGATCTTCAAATGACAGCTAGGACCAACGGCTTAACGTGCTTGCCGAGGCACGGAGGAAACTCGGTATGTTGAAATGGTCACCTATCCACGGACCGACTTCGGCAAGCGTTGCTTAACCTTGAAGATCGATTGGTGCGTCTGTTATTATTTAGCCACGAGCTCCACAACAGTGCTGATGCAATAATGTACACAAAGTAAAGCGCCTGCGAGATCGGACCCGTGACCGTGACCGTGTATGTAAGTTAGGGCCGTTATCACTGCTCCTCTCTGCTCTAATTATATAAAATAACGTAAAAAACAATGGAGCACGCTTGCTTAAAAGTAACCAATTCACTCTCGATTTTAAGACCCTAGGTGGTAGCTATCACGTAACACAAACTTCGGGAGCAAATCCCACTATATAAATCTAAACAGAAATAGTAGATTCTACCAACCTTGGTAGTAATATACAGTTCTTCCCTTTTGATTCCTTCTCCAATCTTCTTGGCAATAGCTCTTCCGACCTGGTCCTCGATTCTGTATGCGAAGGCAGTGTCAATGTGGCGGTATCCCGCTTCTATCGCCCAAGACACTGCCTGCTCCACCTCGTTGACGCCGGGCTCCAAGCGACCATGTTGGGCAGAAAATTTAACATTATTTGTCTGTTACATAGCTTGATAGAGGTATGTGGAACAGGGTGGATATTACCGCACCTCCACTGAGCAGGGAAGATATATCGACCGTCTGGGTGTTGTGACTAGTGGCCAACTGCAAGATGGTTGTTGTCGGACTGTTGTATATTTTTCAATTGCGCATAAAAAACGTTGATTGCGCGATGTAGGGTCTGTGGGATCGGCAGCCTTATTGCGTAATTAATTCGGCAAGGCAAAGGGCGAATAGTATGAAAAAGCCACCAATCGCTTAGACGAAAATCCACATAGCGTCTTTGATCCCGCATGTGATTGATCGATTTTTCATACTCTTTGCCCTTTGCATTGACGAATTCATTACGCAATAAGGCTGATGGTATTTTTAACTGACTTTGCAAAAAGGCGGAAAGTGTATGTTTGACTGTTTGTATTTTTTTTGTTCCAAAAAGGAGGAGGTTCTATGTCCGATTGTATGTATATATATTGTATTTCTTTGTATTTCCACCGATTACTCCGTCAATTATGGATAGATAAAAAAAATTAAATAAAGAGTATACTGTCGAGATAGTACCATTGTCACCAACTCGGGGATCTGATGAGGGGATCCCATGGAAATCGAGGGAACTACTCAAATTTAATAAGCATACATAATTATAGCGATTTTTATCAACATAGCAAATATTTGCATTCAAAAAGTATCATTTGGTAGCATTTGGTGAAGTGGAACTGATGAAGAAGACCAAAGATTGCTACTGCAACTTCTCAATGATAAGTATGTTTTGGGTATGAGATATCTCGAATAGAAATTAGAGGTATACTAGAGGAAGTTTGAAAGTGGCGCCAGTGACAGATAAGTTGAAATGAAACCGTTTGTCCTGGTATGGCCATATGATGAGGAGGGATGAAACGCAAGTTACTAAAAGAGTTATGAATATAAATATGGATGGATGGAGAGGGAGAGGACGGCCAAAGAAAAGATGGATGGACTGTGTGAGGAGTGATATGAACGAAAAGGGAGTCCGTGATGCAGTCAAGAGAAAACAGTTGTTTGACATCGACCTCCGATAACAAAGTTAATTTTTGCTTTGTAGTGTTTTGTTTTTGGCAGTCGATTTAATTTTTAGTTTAATTCGTATGTAGCAGAATAGATGCTGCTATAGCTTAAAATCACGACTGTATTTTCTAATGGTAAAGACCGGTGTATCTATCTAAACGAACATTCCACTAGTGCGATACCTGCTTAGCCTTTTTGCAACTGTATATTCGGGGTCGGCTTCTAATCTCACTGCATGCAACTATGCTATTTGCAATGCTTTATATGCTAGTATAGTAGTCACAGCGGATATTTGTGTCTATGAAGTTGGATCTGCCAACCATTGCGCCAGAAACAGTTTGTTATCGAGTTTACTGCATAGAGTACGCTATTTAGGACGATGCTACAAACGTAAGCGAGTGAAAGAGACAGTTAAACAATGCTATCTTCACCTTCAAGATTGACACAAAAATAGCAAATGCCTTAGGGCGAGTTTCTGAAGTCGACGTCACATCTCAAATCAGCTGACAATTTGTCACAAATTAACCAGCCGTCAGTTGTCAGTGAGTTTCTCAACTCTGCATCATCGAGAAATTACGTAATCGCTTGTTACATTTAATAATTTATTTCGGTTGGCTACCCTAGCTAGTATTCATTCACTTCCTTCACTACTATAACGTGATTACGTTATAGTAGTGAAGGAAAACACGTGGTTACCCATCCAAAAATCGTCCCTGGTAAGGTTTGCTTAACTTGCGGGCTACCAACCCAGCCGCTCAAGATAAAATACTATTTAAAGTTAAAGTTACTAATCAGTAACTTTAAATAGTATTTTATCTTGAGCGGCTGGGTTGGTAGCCCGCAAGTTAAGCAAACCTTACCAGGGACGATTTTTGGATGGGTAACCACGTTTTTTTTTATTTGCTTTTTTTTGGATAGTTGACCCCACACAGGTTAAGCAACACTTACCAAGGTTTTATTTGGATGGGTGACCGCTTTTTTTTGGTTTGTTTGTTTTGGATGGCTGATCCCGCCAGGGTAAGCAACACTTACCAAGGTCAGTGTTTGGATGGGTGACCACTTTTTTTGGGTTCGCTTGTTTTTGGATGGGTTATTGTGAGGAAGGTTCGATTCCCAGGTCAGTAATTTATTTTATTTTTATTTACCTAAATACAAAATAACTATTTTTGATAATTGTGTCAAGTTTTTATAATGTAATTAATTTTAAAAGTTTGTAACATCCTATTTTTTTTAAATCTTGCTAATTAATAATTGATCTAAATTAACATATTTTTTATAACTCAACCCATACCACAGTTTTCGACGACTCCTATTATCTTTTTATCGTAATATAAGCCTTTAAAATCATAATATTAATTTTAATCTGCGAATAATCGACCAATTTCCAACAATTATAAATTAGGCTCGTTGACAAGAGATTAACATTGAAAATGGTTCTCAGAAACCCAAAACTGCTGTAACATGTGGTTAATTCGAGATTTTTCTCAAATGTGACAAATTGTTAAACGCTTGTCACATTTGGGTGTTGAGAAACTGAAAGTAGAATTAACAGGCGATTAATCGTCGATTACGTTAACAGCCCGATAATTGAGACCTGGGAAACTGGCAGTTAGGGCGAGTTTCTGAAGTCGACGTCACATCTCAAATCAGCTGACAATTTGTCACAAATTAACCAGCCGTCAGTTGTCAGTGAGTTTCTCAACTCTGCATCATCGAGAAATTACGTAATCGCTTGTTACATTTAATAATTTATTTCGGTTGGCTACCCTAGCTAGTATTCATTCAATTCCTTCACTACTATAACGTAATAGTATTTTATCTTGAGCGGCTGGGTTGGTGTAGCCCGCAAGTTAAGCAAACCTTACCAGGGACGATTTTTGGATGGGTAACCACGTTTTTTTTTGGTTTGCTTTTTTTTGGATAGGTGACCCCACACAGGTTAAGCAACACTTACCAAGGTTTTTTTTGGATGGGTGACCGCTTTTTTTTGGTTCGTTTGTTTTGGATGGCTGACCCCGCCAGGGTAAGCAACACTTACCAAGGTCAGTGTTTGGATGGGTGACCACTTTTTTTGGGTTCGCTTGTTTTTGGATGGGTGACCATGCCAGGGTAAGCAACACTTACCAAGGTCAGTGTTTGGATGGGTGACCACTTTTTTTGGGTTCGCTTGTTTTTGGTTGGGTGACCTTGGTAATGTTAATTAATAATTAAATTTTTGTGGTGATGGTCACTGGCAGTTACTGCCAGTTTCCCACGTCTCAATTATCGGGCTGTTAACGTAATCGACGATTAATCGCCTGTTAATTCTACTTTCAGTTTCTCAACACCCAACTGTGACAAGCGTTTAACAATTTGTCACATTTGAGAAAAATCTCGAATTAACCACATGTTACAGCAGTTTTGGGTTTCTGAGAACCATTTTCAATGTTAATCTCTTGTCAACGAGCCTAATTTATAATTGTTGGAAATTGGTCGATTATTCGCAGATTAAAATTAATATTATGATTTTAAAGGCTTATATTACGATAAAAAAGATAATAGGGGTCGTCGAAAACTGTGGTATGGGTTGAGTTATAAAAAATATGTTAATTTAGATCAATTAATAATTAGCAAGATTTAAAAAAAATAGGATGTTACAAACTTTTTAAATTAATTACATTATAAAAACTTGACACAATTATCAAAAATAGTTATTTTGTATTTAGGTAAATAAAAATAAAATAAAATAAATTACTGACCTGGGAATCGAACCTTCCTCACGCGCATTAATTTTAACTGTATGCTGTATTTAGTACTTATCGAGGTCAGTTTCTGGATAGATTTGTGTTTAGCTTGAAGCGGCTGGGGTGGTGACCGCGCCAGGTTAAGCAACACTTGCCAAGGTCAGTCTTGGGATGGGTGACCATCACCACAAAAATTTAATTATTAATTAACATTACCAAGGTCACCCAACCAAAAACAAGCGAACCCAAAAAAGTGGTCACCCATCCAAACACTGACCTTGGTAAGTGTTGCTTACCCTGGCATGGTCACCCATCCAAAAACAAGCGAACCCAAAAAAAGTGGTCACCCATCCAAACAATGACCTTGGTAAGTGTTGCTTACCCTGGCATGGTCACCCATCCAAAAACAAGCGAAACCAAAAAAAGTGGTCACCCATCCAAACACTGACCTTGGTAAGTGTTGCTTACCCTGGCGGGGTCAGCCATCCAAAACAAACGAACCAAAAAAAAGCGGTCACCCATCCAAAAAAAACCTTGGTAAGTGTTGCTTAACCTGTGTGGGGTCACCTATCCAAAAAAAAGCAAACCAAAAAAAAACGTGGTTACCCATCCAAAAATCGTCCCTGGTAAGGTTTGCTTAACTTACAGGCTACACCAACCCAGCCGCTCAAGATAAAATACTATTACGTTATAGTACTGAAGGAATTGAATGAATACTAGCTAGGGTAGCCAACCGAAATAAATTATTAAATGTAACAAGCGATTACGTAATTTCTCGATGATGCAGAGTTGAGAAACTCACTGACAACTGACGGCTGGTTAATTTGTGACAAATTGTCAGCTGATTTGAGATGTGACGTCGACTTCAGAAACTCGCCCTTAGTGTCTCTGAAATGACTGCAAGACCCAAATGCAGTCAAGATCCGCTGTGACTATTATACCTATCGCTTGAAATGAATATCTACCTTTGTATTGTTTCCCAGCCAGGTTCCCAGGGCGAGCGCCGGGATACTGTTGCCATCGTGAAGTTTTAACGTTGGTACTGATGCTGCTATGAGCTGTAACAAGATAATTAAGTATAACATTAGTGATGTAGAAGTCATTTAAAATCTGGCCACCCAGTGAAGAGCAAACAGCTGCCTTTAAGTTTGAATCGATTTGTATTAAGAATCGTTTTTGGGATCCCTTTTTTTCGCATAATGTTCTTTTTCCTAATATACTTTGTCATAACTGTTTTGGCATAATTTGTTTGGCCATAATAATTCTTTGCCATATTATCTTTTGGCATACAGTTTTATGCTGGCATAATTATCTTGAAGGCTAATTTGTTTTGGCATAATTTTAATTCGTATAATGTTACTAGCCCTAATGACTTAGCATAATAGTATTAAGGCATAACAATATTATAACAAATTTGAGTTATTTTTACGTATTTCATTTTGGATTTTCATGCAAATGATTTATTATAAGTATATAATATTATGTATGCATTACAAATTATTAATTAATTAATAGTCATGCATCTGACAAAAATCCTTTTCTGAGAAGTTAGGCGTGTTTTTAATTGTTTAAATTATTTTATTGTTTTAGTTGTACCTATATTTTTAGCAATTTCTTTTAAATATGCAAGTTTCCAAGTATATTAATATTTTTTACCTGATAAAAAAAGACCTGGTTCAAGGGTATCAACAACCTAGCTGACAGAGAGGAGCGAGCGCAGTATAGCGCGAGCGAAGACATTTTTGACAGAAAACGAGAGACTATAAAAATGCGAGCAAAGCGAGCACGAGCGCGACGAGCGCAGCGAGGTGCCAGAAAAAAACATATAATCATAGAATAAGAATTATTCATTTATATTGTATAAAAATTGTATTAGTGTCTTAACATTTTAGGATTTAATTATTATGCGTAAACCAATTTATGCTTTAGAATGTTATGCTTAAACATTATTATGATTAGAGTAATTATGCTAAAAAAAATATGCGTAAGCTGTCACGCGTAAATATAAATAGGATAAACAAAAGTATGCCAAGTTATATTATGTCTAAAGTTTTTATGCAAATGTATAGGGAACCTTTCGTGACACAGTACAAATTCCGTGACTAGGTCTTATAAACGCGTGATTCCAATTAAAGATTATTGAAATTCTAGGTAGCTATGCAAATAAGTAATAATTTATTTATAAGAAATAATAAAAAATATTTTTTACAAAAAAATATACTACCGACTTCCAAATAAAAAGAAGAAACTACAAAGTGAAAAATAACTTTAATTTTTTTTTCACTTTTTAGTTGTACCTACATAATAGGCAAGTTGCTAAGATACCTATTACGCCAAAATAGATTACCCGAATATGATTAAACTTGAACATAACCGGTGAAATGAGAAATCTGCATACCCCTTAAGACATAACATCACGCGCGTACGCTACGCGCGTGATGTTATGTTATGAAATGGTATAAACAATAAACAGACATGCGTTTGCAGCAATCCCGAGAGATTTATTGAAGAGTTCTGTTGTATATCTCCGAAGTTCTTCATCAGATCTTCACAGAATTAAAATGGGACCAATTTAAAAACACACTCTTACAAACAAAAAAATAATTTTCAAAATCGATCCACAATTGACGGAAATATCGGTGAAAATACAAAAAAAAAAAAACAAACATAATGTCGAACATAGAACCTCCTCCTTTTTGGTAAGTCGGTTAAAAATAATAAGTTTATTTAAAGGGCATTATGTGTTATACAAATTCTCGTAAATAAAAGCAAAGAAAAAACAATTAAAAATAATTTGAAAGCAGCAGAAATGGTTAAATAATTTATGCACGTAGATATAAGATTTCATATTGTAACCAAGGAAATCATACATCAGTATCATGACTTTAGAAGCTCAAATATCAAATACAAAAACCGGTAATTCAACCAAACTTGTCTAGCGTTAGCCGACACACAGAGCTATGCATAAATAAAACAAACAAAATCTCTCTATGGCACTGAGGTTTGCTGTTAGAGAACCTCGCCTATGTACATAAGCTGTCATATTGTAGGTATTTGTATCTGTTTGTTTTGTACTATAAATAATAATTGTAACCATGCTTAAATATTTTAGAAAGTTTTTTTTCAAACAAGATTTTATATCATAAATTGCATCGTCATGTGTGCAAAATTTCTTCTCAATCGGTCACTGGGAAGTGAGTCAAATTTAATTTTCAAGATTTGATTACGGACACCGGGGCAGGCAACTAAATAAAAGCTTGTTAAAAACAGTAAAACTGTCAACTTACCGAAATAAAAGTGAAAAATAACACAAAACCACTAAGGAAAGTCCCCATGGTTAACTTTAAACTAACAAATGTCACTTTTCGATGTTTTAATCGCAAATAAGAGGTATTTACGATAAGAAATTAATAATTGACCTCTTTAGAGTCTTGATAGCCACCGAGCGACGTCCACGACGCATAGGTGTGGAATAAAATAAATGACTTTGGAAGGACAGAGAATGTTGACTTCGCTACTTAGCTTAAGGGACAGTTATGTATACTCGTATCCCGCGTGCGTTTGATTTGACATTGAGGGACCACATTTGAGTTTTAAGCTTTTGAATTCGTCAGCCTTTAGTAAAAGTTCTGTAGGTACTTCGAAAAGTTTATATTTTTACACTGCATTTAATTAATCTCCATGCTACTTAAATAAAACGCAACAACGGTGTGCCACCTTACTTGAGAAATTATTGGTTCAGCATACAAGCTACTACGCCCCTTTCCACCCCCTTAATGATGATAAAAATGTCCTTCCCAGGGTCTCAAACTGTATATATATCATACCAAATTTCATCTAAATCGGTTCAGGTGTTTAAGCGTGAAAAGATCACAGACAGACTGATTTACTTTCGCGTTTTTTGCTTTCGCTAGTTTCTGCCTACGGCTTTGCCCGCGTAAATGTCGATAATTATCCCGAGGGAACATATTCCCGGGATAAAATCCTATGTGATATTCCTGAGTATAATCTATCTCTGTGACAAATTTCATCCAGATCCGTTCAGCCGTTGAAGCGTGAAGAAGTAACAAACATACAAACTTTCGCTTTTATAATAATGATTATATTACGTACGTTTCATTCGAAGATAAATAAAAGACACATGTAGTATCTTCATTGTACTGGCAACTTCGCACTTATTAAAATATTAGGGTAGATTGAAAAACTTGCGCTCCATCCGACCCGCCGCAACGGTGCCGAGGCTCCTCATTCTTTCTTTGTGCGCGGCAACAAGCACTCACTATTCAATACTCTTTTTTTTTTTATATACTTTGCCCCACACTAGGAATTTCTTCCTGTATCGTGGGTGCGTTTACAAACATATAAACTCACATACACAACACCCAGAGCCGGAACATCAATCTGTAGGTCATACAAATATTTGTTCCGTGCGGGAATCCAACCCGCGACACGCAGCGCAGCAGTCAATCGCTCAACCACTGCGCCAACCGTGCGCCCTTATATATTCAGAGATATTTCGTTTAAGTTATCCTCAAATTACTTAGCATTATGTCTAAGGGTAGCGCTGACAACAAAATTAGTTGCTATGAAAATAAAATTAAAAGACTTAAACGTGCAAACACAAAACGAAGTCGTGTGATTATATATTCACCTTCGTCGGATTCTGAGAAAAATCAAGGTTAGTTAAGATGTATTTTTTACTAAGTGATTTCGTGTACGAGTTACACAAAAATGTCTATAGGTACGCGATACCTTTTATACACTTTTTATGTGATCCAAAAAAATAAATAAGCATCTGTAAGCTAGCCTGGAGGATATCACATTGAGGGTATCACGAAGGTATAGCATGATGTGTAAAATATGCCTGGAGGTTGACTGCGGGTCAACACGAGGGTTTAATAAACATTAAAAACTTTACTTTACTTTACTATCAGCGCTGGGCGATACCACGGATGAACAGCCGATTTATGGCGAAAACATACACCACACTTTAGCCCAACGTTGGATACCTTTATTAAAAAAAGGACGTGCCAAAGATCTTAAGGAGAAAATACTTAAAGAGTATCAGATACCGGAGAACTGCAAACTCCTTAGGGCGCCTACTTTGAATCCGGAAATTAAGGCTGCGGTCCCAGAAATTATTATTAACCGTGACAAAAATATCCAGTTGAAACAAGATCAACTAGGCATCGGTATAAGCGCGCTTAATAAAGCTATTACCCAGCTTCTCCTAGGAGATGATAAAATTCAGGCTATTAGATTCTTTCTGATAGCTGTAGGATCCTGACCGACCAACATTATACCGAAACCCGGGTGAGGACAAAACTCATAATTCCCTGTCTGGACAAGTCCTTTATACCACTTATAAAATACCACGAAAGAGACGAGACGCTTTTCGGCGAAAAGCTCTCGGAAACGATAAGAGCTTCGAAAGCTATTGAGCGACAAGGATCGCTGATTAAAAAATCCACTCAAAGGGCGACGTCTTTACCCGCACCCACTGCTGGTCCATCGACATCGAGGACTCGGTTTTCGGGAAACGGGATTGGCCCCCCTCGTTACGTCTCGGCGACCAGGGGGGGGGGGTGAGGAGGATATGCACGAGCAGCGACAGTATACCGGCGGCAGCCGACGACGACGCGATCTCGAGCTTCCCCCGGCCAAGGCAAGCACCGTGCCCAGACTCGACGCTAGCGTTACAGGTAACCGTAGTTCGTTTACAATATTTTTTACAAATGTTGGATGAACATCACTAGTAATATTACAATCTTGGACTGGATTAAAAATGGCTACGTAATACCATTTTCTAAAAAAGTTTATCAACATGTTGTACCCTCTAACACGTTTACGAATGGGGTACAGAAAGACATGCCTATAGCGATTGACAACTTGTTACAATTAGGCGCGATACATGAATGTGAGCCACAATCAGATCAATTTATCTCTAAAATATTTTTAACTTCAAAATCAAGTGGCGGAAAACGATTTATTCTAAACTTAAAATTGTTAAATAAATTCGTAACTCAAAATCATTTTAAAATGGAGGACTATAGAACAGCTTGCAAATTAATGCCTCATAACGGCTTTATGGCCACAATCGATTTAAAGGAATCATACTTATTCCATCACACAGAAAATATTTAAGATTTCAATTTCATAATGAAATCGGTTTAAATATAACTTATGAATTCAAAGCGATGCCCTGCGGCTTATCATCTGCACAAAGAACATTTACGAAAATTATGAGAGAGGTTGTGGCCCACCTCAGATATCGCGGCTATTCGTCTGTTATATATCTCGACGATTTGTTGTGTATTGACTATACATATACTGAATGCTTAAAAAACGTAAAGGAGACTGTTAAACTGTTACAATATTTAGGATTCGTGATAAATTTAGAAAAAAGTTCTTTACAACCATCACAACAGACAAAATTCCTAGGTTTTAATTATAACACTAATTACATGTCTTTATCCTTAACGAATGATAAACGAGTACATATTTCAAAATTAGTAAAAAAAAAAACATTCCCTTACCACGTTGCACTATTAAAGAGTTTGCCAGTTCGGTGTGCAGCGCATGAGATGGACACAATCCATAAACGAAAATGTCATGCGCGCATACTTTGGGGCTACAGAGGGAGGAAACAACCTGACCGCGTACCGTGTCCGGATGCTCTCTTTGTTTCAGGTGCTTGAGCCAGCCGTCAACGTTTCGGCCCAACGACTTTCGGATCAGGTGCGGGTCATCCAGCGTAATCGTATGTTGGATGATACTGTACTTGATCGCCTCCGAACGGAAATGGGTAACCGTGTCACTGCCCCATCGTCGCAGGCTGTGGTGCTACCACAGTCCAACCACGCTGACGAGGAGAGTGACAGGGTTACAAACGTAAGTACCCAGTGCAATTAGGAATTGAGGAGTGCTTTGGAGTGTGCTATTCGGGAGTATCGCAACATGCCACCCGAACTTAGGCCACGATTACCTCGTTTGCCCATGCATAACAAGAATAGGGCGCTGGTGGCTGTTCTGGATTCGCAGTTGCCAAACTATTTTGATGACTGCGAAGACCTCACTGATACACATTCGATCATGTACTGCGCGGCTGTAGCGGCATGTCGTGTAGCTCATGTCAAATTTGCAGATGACAGAGCTACACGACCGAAACCAGCCGTACCGGCTTGGCAGTGCAGGATCGAACGTCGTATTGGTGGGGCCAGAGCACTCATCGGCAAACTAATTTGTTTCAGGGAGGGCGATAGCCGCCCAAGAGTGATGCGCTTTGTGAGACGGGCGTTTTCGGGGACTGATGTCAGCCCCCGAGACTATATATCCCATGTCACAGAGCGCATCGACTTCCTGAAACAAAAAGTGTATGCATGGGCAAACCGTATTCGTAAGTACAGGCGGAGAGTGGAGCGATACACCCAGAATCGCACATTCCAGAGTAATGAAAGGTGGGTTTATCGGGCTTGGGAGCGACCCGACCAAGGTGTGACTGATACGCACCTGCCGGATGATGACGCTATGTGTTCATTCTGGCGCAGCATCTGGTCGGTGCCTGTCAGTCACACCGGAGGTGAATGGACTCGGAAGGTCGATCGAGCGTGTAATCCAATACAAGAAATGGGGGCTATCACGATCAGCCCCCAAGATGTAGCCCGTGCAGTCCGTCCAATGCCGAACTGGAAATCTCCAGGACCGGACGGACTGCACAACTTTTGGATCAAGTGGCTACAAAGGTCGCACGCTCGTTTGGCATCTCAGTACCAGGCAGCCTTAGAGTCTGGTTCGCTACCCAAGTTCCTTACAACAGGAATAACCCAGCTGCTCCACAAGTCTGGTAGCACCGCGGAACCCAAAAATTATAGACCAATTACATGTTTACCAACGGTCTATAAGGTTCTTACATCCATTTTGAGAGTTAAAATTAATAAACACATCGACGATAACTCCATCATGTCGGTCTCTCAGAATGGATGTAGGAACGGGTCCCGCGGTACTAAGGAGCTACTCCTTATTGATATAGCCATTAGCCAACAGGTTCGGCGTTCCCGAAAGGATCTATCGACATGTTGGATAGATTATAAGAAGGCCTATGACTCGGTGCCTCATACATGGCTCATGAGGGTGCTAGAATTGTATAAAATAGATACAACTCTACGCACCTTCCTGATGTCGTGTATGAGGCAATGGAGCACAGTCCTTCGCTATCCAGGATGTCGAAATATCCAGACGAACAGCGAACCTGTAAGGATCGAGCGAGGTATATTCCAGGGCGATAGTTTGAGTCCACTTTGGTTTTGCCTTGCCTTGAATCCTCTAAGCATGATGCTGGAGAATTCTGGGCTAGGCTATCGGATGAAGAGAGGTGGTCAGGTTATATCTCACCTCCTTTACATGGATGACTTGAAGCTCTTTGCCCCCAGCAATCTTCAGCTGATGGAGCTACTAAAGGTAACTGAAACTTTTAGTAGCGCCAACAGGATGGAGTTTGGTGTGGACAAATGTGCAGTCATGCATGTAAAGCGAGGGGAGATTGTTGAATCCGTAGGAATTCAACTTGCGGATTCCATAAACCTGAGATCCCTCTCTCCAAACGAAACCTTTAAGTATTTGGGTATGTCGGAAGCGTTAGGTATCAGTACTACTGACATGAAACAATCGTTGAAGGAACGCTTCTTTGGCCGCCTGAAGAAGGTATTCAATAGCCTTCTTTCGGGCGGAAACAAGGTGCGCGCCTTCAACGGTTGGGTCATGCCGGTACTGATGTACTCTTTCGGCATACTCAAATAGACTCAAACGGAACTCGACGCCCTGGATAGGCGGGTCCGTACACTGCTGACTGCATATCGAATGCATCACCCACGATCGTCAGTCATGAGATTGTATATCCCGCGGGAGTGTGGAGGCCGAGGCTTTTTAAATGCCAAAAACCTCCACAACCGTGAGATATGCAATCTCAGAGAATATTTTCTAAACACCGACGTGGGTATTCATCGAGATGTAGTAGCAGTGGACAAGGGACTCACCCCGCTCTCCTTGGCGAATGAGAACTGGCGCAAGCCTGTAGTGCTTGACACTAACGACCGCAGGGAGGTATGGCAGAGTAAGGAGCTTCACGGACGCTTTTTCCGGGCCCTACATGAGTCCGATGTAGACCAATCAGTGTCCGTGGCCTGGCTGCGATTCGGTGACCTCTTTGGGGAAACCGAAGGTTTCGTCTGTGCAATTATGGACGAAGTTATCATGACGAATAACTACCGGAGATTTATTGTGAAGGATGGCACGGTTGACATCTGTCGGGCATGTCACCGTCCGGGTGAATCGATCCGCCACATTATCTCTGGTTGTTCTCGTCTAGCTAACGAAGAGTACTTGCATAGGCACAACCTTGTAGCCAGGATTATCCACCAGCAACTTGCTCTGAAATACACTCTTGTGGAGGTGCCGTACTACAGGTATGTGCCCGACCCAGTTCTCGAGAATGGCAATATCACATTGTACTGGGATCGGTCCATCATCACTGACAGGACTAGTATCGCTAATAAGCCTGATATAGTGGTGGTGGACCGAATCGAGAGGCGTGCAATGATTGTTGACATAACTGTCCCGCATGACGGGAACCTCGTGAAAGCAGAGAAAGATAAGCAAATCAAGTATCTTGACTTGGCTCGCGAGGTTGTCGACATGTGGGATGTGGATATAGCGATCATTGTACCGATAGTCGTGTCAGCCCATGGCTTAATAGCCACGAGCCTCGACCAACACCTTAGGAGGCTCTCGTTAGGCGGCTGGGTCAAGGGCCTGATCCAATAAGCAGTACTGCTGGACACGGCTCGTATTGTTAGGAGGTTCCTCTCTCTGGAGCCCTGACCGCCTTGTAGCTTGGACCCTGTTCCCGATACCGGTGTGCCTCTATTTTTTATATTTTTAATTGTTTTTCTTTTTTGTGTGTGTTTTGTAAAAATATTTAAAAATGTAATAAATAAGAAAAATGGTTAAATAAAATAAATAATAATAATTTATTTATTTCCAAAAACTTAAAACTACTTTACAAAGGCAATGTGGCAGCAATTTCAATTTGGGCAAAGAGATTAGCATCTGTAGCCGAACTAGGCATAGCCTATATTTCGGCTATCAGGACCATTCCCCTCGAGTTTTTACAATACAAGAATGCAATGGTAGCACAATACATTCAGTGAATACTACAGAAAATATAAGTGTGATACACAAACACACCGTGACACTTTGGGTATGGAATTTATAAGTACATAATTTCAATTTATTATTGAATGGATTTAGTGTGTGGGTGTGTCTGTTTGTGTTCGTGTGTATGCGTGTGTATGGTGTATATTTCTGAGAATGTGTAGGAGTGTGAGTAGCGTTTGTATAAGAGTATATGTAGGTGTGAGTGGGTGTGAGTGTAATAATGTGGTGAGTGTGTGGGTGTGAATATACGTGAGTGTAAAGATGAGCTATGTAGAGTGTATCTTCGTTAACTGTGCTCTTTATTTTAATATTAGTGTGGCATGTATAGTAGGTGTTCCGTCTCCTCATAGCTTAATTTCTGCAAATATAGGCATACTTTTAATTTGCATTGTTTTATAGTCAAGGGGTATATGTGTAATTTTTTGTTAAGATTATTATAAAGGTATGGGCCCAGAAAACTTACAAATCTTTTACCAAAATTTGTTTTAAATGTGTTTAGATTGTCACATATGTGATGTTTACGACGTCTCTGTAATAACATTGGGTTGTAGTGCTGTTTGTTGTGTTCTTGGAGGATAATTTTAAGTATAAATAACTGTCTCACTGTCAAAACCTCGCACAACTGGAACAGTGCAACAGTAGGGTAACGCATTGGTTTAAACGTGCTTACCTTCAGTATAGCTCTCTGGGCGACCTCAACTGCCTGGTTTTGCAGATACCTCCCCAAGATGAAATGCAGTAGTTAAGAAGCGACTGACAGGGCCTGATATATTCGCTTCAGCAATGTGGGGTCCGCGATATGACGTAGGTTTTTAATAACATAAATTAATTTACGAACTCTATTACAGAGAATTTTGACATGTTCTTTAAAGTTGAGGTTCTTGTCTAGAGTAATTCCAAGGTATTTTAGAGTATCAACGCGTTCCAGGGGTGAACATGCGCAGCAATCACCAGAGATGCACTCGTGTGAGACAATTCGTAGGTTGCCGCGGATACCCACCGCCTGCCTAATGCTGAAACAGATATACTTCGTTTTATCAACGTTTAGGGTAAGTATGATTTTCTGCAGCCAACCCCTAGTCGTGTCAAAGCCATATTGTGCAATAGAGAAGACCTCTTCCCACCTATCACCCGCAAATACCAGCGCCGTGTCATCCAAGAAAGAGATAATTTCACCTTTGATAAGTTTAAGACTAGTAAGCTCATTTAAGTACACGAGGAATAGGGTCGGCCCCAGTATGCTTCCCTGAGGCACGCCATGTGTAACTGGGAGGTATGTATTTTTTTGATTATCCACTCGGACACACTGAGTTCGCCCAGAGAGGTAGCTACTGAAAAGTTCAAGCTGGGTGCCCCGTATACCCAGCGCCTCCAATTTGTTTAGTAAGAGAGAGACAGAAATCGTATCAAATGCCTTGGCTAGGTCGAGAAAAATAGAAAGACATTTTTTCCCTTTGTCCAGGTTGGAACTAATAAATTCTGTCAGTTTGTTCACAGCCTGTTCTGTAGATTGTCCCTTCCTAAACCCGTATTGGTTTTCTGATAGCAGTTTATTTCTCTCGAGATATTTTACAAGACGGATATTAATAATTTTTTCTAAAATTTTGGATATATAAACAACTATAGGCCGATATCCATTCTACCCACAGGTAGAATGGATATCGGCCTATAGTTGTTTATACGACTTCTGTCTCCGTTCTTATAGATTGGGCACACTTCTGATCGTTTTAGGGAACAGGGGAACACTCCAACTTTTAAGCAATCATTGAAAATTTTTACGAGTGGTTGAACAAGAATATTATTATGTTGTTTCAGAAAACTACTGCTGATATTATCGCATCGTGCACTATCTATTTTTAGACCCATGATAAGATGTCCAACCTCGTATTCATCTGTCTCAGTTAAGACGAAAGAATAGGGCACATTTGGCAAAACTTCTTGAGTATTGCTTAGTAATGGTGGATTCCGGGCATTAATATTTTGTTGGCAAATTTTGTCCGCCAGTGAGCTACCCACATTCATAAAATAGCTGTTTGCTTCGTGAAGTGATCGGTCAGTAGAAGACGAGAGAGTTAGTAGATCTTTATAGTGTTGTGTTGTTTTTGTTGTGTGTGTGATGTTTTTGATGGCTTTCCATATTTTTTTATTGTCGTACTGTGCGTCCAGGATTTTTTGTTTTTCGTAAGTTCTTTTTAACCTTCGTAATAGGTTATTACATAAATTTCTGTATCGGTTGTAGGTAATTTTCAAGACTTCGTTATCCGGATCAATGTTAGCTTTTTTGTGTAGATGGTCTCTGTTTCGCATGCAACGTAGTAGTCCTGGAGTGATCCAGGGCTTAATGATTTTTTGGCGTCTAGAAAATGTTAGGATTTTTGTATTTTTTTCTATTTCTTTTTGTAGGCATTGTGTTAGGTAATTTAGACTAGCGTTTGGGTTTTCTATTTGATAAATGGGGTCAAAATTAATATGCAAAATGTCTTGTGTTAACTTTTTATCGTTAATTATTTGCCTTTGTTGTGGTTGCATGTTGCCGTGGTTTTTTTTATTTTAAACAAAATAAGACAGGATGGTGATCTGTAAGTGTTGAATTAGGGACTATGGTGATGGAGGAGAGTTTAGTTTTTATAAGGACATGGTCTATGCATGTCTGGCGAGCGCTACGTGTAACTAAAGTGTATGCTGGCAAAAGGCCAGCTAAGGTTAAATAGCATTCCACTTCAGATTTAATTTTGTTTGGGTTTATTGCCAGATTTATGTCGCCCATAACTACGGTGTGCTCGAAAGAAGACACTGATTGTAACAAATTATCCAAAGACAAGAGGAACGGCTCCAGTTTAGTGTAGAAAGGCGATCTATAAAGGGCAATTATGGCAACTTGTTTTCCAATGGTGGCTAGAAGGCAATTACGTTCCTGGAATTCAGGTTCTATTATCGTTAGATTAATGTTTTCTTTATAGTAGATAACTACTCCGTCATTTTGTATGGAATTTGTATTTGTTGCTACATGAGAGTAGCCTGATAGGTGAGGGATTACCGTTTCACTTTTTAGCCAACACTCTGTTAAAATGAGTATATCGCATTCTAACTTAAGTCCTTGTAGTAAAACTTCCAAGCCAGGCAAATTACGGTTTATGCTTCTTATATTTTGTGTCAAAATAATTAATTTGTCTTTAGTAGAAGTAATAATATTTCGACAGTCCTCTAGGTCCGCAGTTTGTGAGTGCGATACGGATAACTGGTCGATATTTTCAGATAGATATGTTACGTCACAGAATGATATAGATGGGCGTAAATATAGACAAGACAAGGTAGGTACACCGATTATGGAAAGAATTTGTATGTAAATAGTAAGACAGTGTTTATGAGTATGTATTAGGTGTAGAGTGTTTGAGATCGTGATTTGCTGAGTGTGTGTGTATAATTGAAGTATGTGTGGATAATTAATTGTGTGAACTTCCAAGATAATGTACAGTTGGGCTATGGTTATGATTAAGTATTTTAAATGATTACACACCCTTAAAATTACAATATTATGATGCACTTACGTACTACAACAATGTGATAGTATCAAATTGAGAGGAAGAGGTAATTATACAAAAACAAAAGGAGATGTGCCATGTGTCTCTTTGGAGAGTGTTGTGTCCGTGAGTGCAATATAAGACCTCACCCCAGCGCCCTTGAACATCAGGCATGAGCCTGAACTTATTTGCCCGAGAAAGTGTGTGCGGGTCTGGGGTACATATTAGAATATCGAATATTAAAATACCTACGGTTAAAATGTCACACTGTTCTGGCTGTGTCTGTGTAGATACAGGCAGTTAGTGTGGCTGTTGAGTAGTACTTTGAGTAAGGAAAGATAAAGTATACAATTTAAAAATCTCTTTTATCTACTCTCATATCGTAATATTCGAATTATAAAATTCAAAACGAGTTTATATTGGCATATTTTATAAACACAATACCGAAATTTAAAAATAGAATCTTATTATAACACTATTTCTCTAACAAAATAATGCTATAATAGTACATTACTGCAGCGGCCAGCAAAAGAGGCATTGATGGACGAACGTGTAAATGTGGGCCGAGGCGAAGCCGAGGCACACATACGTAAGTCCATCAATGCCTAGTTGTGGCCATGGCTTGTATAGAACTTTACTCAAATAATGCGCGGAAATTAAAAATAAGTAGTATCTACAATGATATTCAAATAAACAGATATGTTATGAGCGCACGCATTGTGAAGACTCGAATAAGTCACAATTGTGACCTTTAGTCTTTAGTTTATGTCACGCATGGCGAAGAGCGAAAGCTTTGTTGAAACAAAAAAAAAAAAAAAAAAATGCCATCGTGTGTGTTTATAAATTTTACCAATTACGATACCAAAGTACATAAAACAGAAGGGAGCTCATACCATATTACGTACGCAATACGCCTCAATTTACTAATTTATTTCAATATTTTTCCTAATATTCTGATATTTGGAGGTTAGAAAAAGATAACAACATTGGTGGTCAGAATAATGTTTGTTTACATTCACACGCAAGTGACAAACACCAGCTGTCTCTTTTTTCTTGTTGGTTTTATCAAGCCATCCCTTTCGACTTGTAGTGAAATGTCAGATGAATGAAAAGTGTGTATGTGTGTGTGTGTGCTGCCGCTGATGCGTGGAACACTTTTTCAATTGTTTTGTGAGTGTATAACGCATCTGTTTATTTGAATATCATTGAGTACCTAGAACTGATTTTGTCAAATACAATTACTTTTCAAAATCAATGACGAACGACGAACAACAATAATTATTCCCGCGTTAGGCTTAGCACGCACTGCAATTTTTATTCGCGCGTTTTTTGCCGCCAATTCTGCGGCCTATGGAATTATATGAATCTGCACGCATTGCGGTAAAAAATGTCGCGGGAATAATACTACAAAAATTCGCGCAAATAAAAATCGCAGTGCGTGCTAAGCCTTAAAGTGTTCATTTGTTTATTTTTCAATAAACAGCTTTTTATTTGCAAGCCAGTTCGAAATTTAAATAAAACCTTTGATAAATTACCTCCTTGGTTGCCATGTTTTGGAGTAAAAGATCGTTCCATTTTTAAATTACACGACAGATATGAATTTACTATGTAATTTATTTGGCCTGTACTGCAATTTCGATTTATCTCTAAAAAGGTTGTCAAAATAATGCTCAAATTTCCATGCATGTTTGAGAAAAACAATTTTTTTTCTATTACGATACAGGACAAATCCAAGAAGTTAATCACTAAGGAGTTTCCATCAATATTTTTTTTGTAATGCCATTCTATAGTACCTATTATAAAAAGATTTGATTCCAATTTTAAATTGTCTATGACAATGCCCGCTTTAGACTTAGCACACACTGTGATTTTTATTCGCGCGAATTTTGTTTCCTTCTACCTGTTCATAGAGCTCAAAATATTCGGGCGAATAAAATTCGCGCCGTCGTGCGGTGGATTCTGTGGCAAAACACGGATTTCTTGCGGTATTATTTCCGCACGATTTCTTTACCGCAATGCGAACAACTTCATACAATTCCATAGGTCGCAGAATGGGCGGAAAAAAATTGCGCGAATAAAGATCGCAGTGCGTGCTAAGCCTTACCGCATGCGCGGTTAATGCGGTGATGTGCTGGGTTTTGGCGCCATTCATACGTTTTACAAGTTTTGCTGTACTGAATTTCATGAGTTATTTAAATTATTGTTTAAAAATGTCTGATATCAGTGAATGTGAAGAAAATTTGACTCCGCCCGATATTTGAGATGCGGCGAAGGAAATTACTCTTAATTTATTATCAGCAAAGTCGAGAAAAGTATATGACAAATGCTATTACGATTTTATGGCATGGAAAATGCAAAAAGAGGTATTTAGTAGGTTCAATCCCAATTTATGAGTGTAGATAAAGTAGTGTATGAAACTGTACATAACTAGGTATTAAAACATTCGTGTGAAAACTATTAAAAACCTCGCTTACGGCTCGGTTTTTAAACACACACTCATGTTTTAATACCGCTCATTATGCAACAGTTTCATAAACTACTATTTTATCTCATATCTTTCAAACAGCTAGAGAAATTTTATAATTAAAACATCGCTTAATATGTCTTGACCGCCTTAGATAAGTGAACATGGTAAAAAAACACAATGTGCCATTTAAAATGAAAAATTGGCTCTGGCCATTATTTTTCAAAATAACTATATTCTTTGCAATAGTTATACTTACATTATTTTACATTTTTACTATTTGTGTCCTGCGGGCGCGGACAATCAGGGTGGTTTACGCACTACACGTCCGTAACCGTGATCTGTGTCCGTGATTTGAGTTCTGAGTTCAAAATGTTCTGAATTATGCCGGATAGAGTTCGGAAATAGTGCGTAAGCTTCCCTTCAGGAAGTACGACGGTTACTTCGGAACCGAAATTTTACGGACAAGGTTCGGATATACTGCGTAACCGCCCTTAGCTCTACACACATTCGAAGTTTCATGCTTTGACGTATATAACATAATATTAGTAGAAAAATTAAAACGAAATATAGTTTTTGTTTAATAGTTGCAAACATTTGCTAAACAATATATACATACACATTTTACATTGCACAAACAAGAAAATGATATAACATTATAATATGCAAAACCGCTAACTTATTGAAATTGATTTTACTTAAACTTAATTGACTTACTTTTACTAAATGACTTGCCAGTGTTAAATTAAATGTTAAAAAATCAATACAAACAAAAGTCGTTTACTATTGCTAAGCTTAGCTTATTTCATGTGAATTCCTCGTCGCCACACGTTTTCTCTATAAGCTCTGTGTATGGTCGTACATCAGTGAACACTAGAATTCCTAAACCTTCTTTAAACATGGCAAAGCTTCCGATACCGAATAGTTTAACTCCAGAATATAGCGCTGCACCAGACCCCAACCCTGGGTTATTGTCAATATTTCTAATACATATGAAATAACCCCATTGGCGTGGCAGCCACTCTTCGCAGTCCACGAGTACGTCATCCTCTGTATTGTACTCAATAATGTGTATTGTATCAAATTCACGCATTTGTTTTTCGCTTTCATATCCTAAAGTTAGAATTACAACTTCAGGACCTATGTGATCTGTGATGCCGGCAGGGATTGATTTGACAGCGCTTTGACCCTCTATAGATGTGCCACCAATATTCCACCATGTCTTGTTAATAAAATCATGAAACTCTGCCGCTATCATTTTTTTTTTGGGATCTGCTCCCCTATTTCCAACTTCTTCTTCAAGTCTCACTATCATCAAATCGTGAGTTGGAGAGCCCTCTCCACGAAAAATATTCATTATTTCAGGCAGAATTGTGTCTTCTGTTATTTGGCGACCGCACACTATGTTTGCTATTAAGAGTTTGGATTTTTTATATGGTCCTCCTTCTGCTTCTGAATATGCTCCTACAGGTAGTAACGCCACAATAAGATCGGTAATTTCGGGGTCATCTATCAAATCCCTAAAGGGATTATACGATGTTAGAATACGACTATTATCCAGTAATACTCCTGAAGCTATAAACGTATATTCTTGTCCGTTACCTAAGTAGTTATTTTTATTTAGGACAAAAATTACAGCCTTAAATTCTGTGTGATGGCGTGTATATGGCCACGCAAATCCAGGGTCTTTTGTCCAATTCATATTTTTCACGTTTAAAAACGCCTGGGCAGACCTCGAAAGAATGGATAATACGAACATCAGTAACAAGAGGCAATTGGTCAACCTGAAACAAAAATAAAAAATTAAAATGTTAAAATATGAAATTAAAATGATTGACATGTTCATGCATTCGTTTCTGGGACATGTCACCCTCTAATGTATATACAGTTAACCGCAAATCAATAGTGTATTTAACTACTATTACAGCTACTATACAAATTAATACTAGGTACATACATTTTATAGCAAAAAAATCGGCTAGAAAAGAGAAGTAACACGCTTTCAATGTTACCATTCTATCAAACAGTGTTATTCGATCACTTGCGGCTAGCGATAGTGATGATCGCTTGGGAATCCTATACATTTTTGGCATTAAGCTAATAGCTATTGCGATGCTTTCTTTTGATAGAATGCCACTTGTAATGGTACGAGTGGTGGTTAGTTAGTTTAAGGAATAATAACTTCGAAAGCGTGTTACACTCGGTGTTACAGATTTTCATTCAACACTTCGTTCGTACTGAATGACGCGAAGTCGTTATCTGGCATGTTACGTTAGAGTGCATGATGTTCTATCACTTTTTATTTCGACTAGTGGTCCGCCACGGCTTTGCCTGGGTCATAATAGTTTATAGCCTATAACCAAGAAAAAATGGTGAAAGAATGCAGCTTTCAAATGGTACTTTTTTTTACAAATACAATTTAAAAAATAAAATTTATTTATTTCAGGTTAAAAAACATCTTTAAATATAATGATTAAATAATAAAAACAATAGCACAAATCAAAATACAATATAAATACAACATTAACGCATCAAATAAATACAAAATCATATTCAATCATTATCGTATTAATCACAGTAGTCTCTGACGTGCGAGACTACATGCTTGTCTGTCACAACAGTGTCGCACATAGGGATAGCCCAACCTATTTGCTATCATACTCAGAACGGTATTGGAGCTGTCCCGCACTCTGCGCACAAGAGACGCACAGCGCTTCCGCATGGTTGCATGAAAACAGTCCGTGCGCGCCCATGCGAACATACCCGAAGCGCTGTATTAGCGAGGCAGACTCAAAATCGCTCTGAAAGCATTGTTAAATTGAATGCGGAGGTTGTTGTAGCTTTTCTGCGTGTAATTAGCCCAGAGGCTTCTAAGTCAGCATGGTGCCTGAGGTCAGCCATGACTATCTGTCCTAGGTATTTAAATAGATTTAGACGTATATGTGGTACATAGTCGGGGCATTTAGCAACACCGGCCTGAAAAGCCATGTTTTTCAGCGTAATCCTCACATGTCACCATCAGCAGAACTATGTCGTCTGCACAGCTTAAATTGTTGGTACACACGTCGTCTACATGACAGCCGACATGCTGACTGCTCAGCGCGACGGTCAGCGCATCCATGTAAAGGTTGAATAACGAGGGTGCGGTCAGTCCGCCGTGCCTTACACCGCACTGTAACCGATATGGCTCCGACACTGCTCCCGGCCACCTGACGCTGTTGACCTGGTGCGTATACCAATACTTGAAGATGGTAACAAGTTCTGGTGGTAGGTTGATGATACTCTCAAGTTTATCCCACAAGAGATCTTACGCTACCAAATCAAAGGCCCTGGACAGGTCGAGAAACACGCGTATACTAGGGTTTTACGGCCGTTTTAGTATCTGACGGTATGCTTAAGACACAGTATACGCACGTGTATTGCACTTTCCGTTGATAATCGGGGTCTAAACTCAAACTGATTATCGTGCAGAGATATGTACTTAACTGTGTCGTAAAAAGTCACCGGTTTTATCTTTAACTAGAGGCACAACCACAGTTTTCATTAGATATTATAAGTAAATTGTAGTAGTATTATAGGCAAGGAGTATTATAGACAAATAGTTTTAGGTAGTGATTCCAGAGATGGCTACACGTCAGAACAAACTCACAAAATTTCGGCTATCTTTTTATAAATTTGTTATGAATAGCCCGCCAGTTGTTCAGCATCAAACTCTGAAAACAAAAAAACAAAGATTTTTTAATACTACAAAGTGAAAAATAACTTCAATTTCGGAAGTCGCTGTTCCTGTTTTTGTTTCTCCGTTTTTTGACACCAACAACCGAAATTGAAGTAATTTTTCACTTTGTAGTCTTTTTATTTGAAAGTCGGTTGTATTTTTTTGTAATGTAATGTATTTTATTTTTTAGTTGTAGTACCTATTGGACCAGTTCTATAGGCTAGGTACCTATAATGCCCAAAGTCATGCCAGAATAGATTATCCACTAACATGAAACTTAAACGAAACCGGTGGAATGAGATTATTGTAAACAATAAACCGACATGCGAGCTATCCCGAGTGATTTGTATAAATTTCATACAAACTTTCAACTCCCATTTTACCCCTTCGGCTGTGCGAACGTGCTATACCGACTCCGAAAAACAACAGTGCAGCTGCTATTAATGACATACTTCATAAGTCGTTTGAGGGCTCAGCAATTGAATACAGGTCTATCGTATCAGTGCTACAAGCGGTTAAGTAGTTCACTATTCTGTGGAGTTCCTTAACAGTGTTAACCCTCTAGGGCTCCCTTCACATAATCTCCTTTTGAAAGTTGGGACACCAGTACTGCTGCGTAACCTTAACTCTGACTATGTCTTTGAGTTTAAACGATTACAATTCCCCCTTAAGGTATGCTTTGCAATGACCATATAAATAAATCTCAGGGTTAGTCATTAAGAGTGGCTGGCATAGATTTAAGGGAAGATTTCACACGGGCAATTGCGTTTGTCCCAGGTAGACGAGTGTAGTCTCCGATCTTGATAGGAGTGGGTGTTACATGGGCATTCACCACTACAATTGTCAATATTGAAATAAAATAAGCAACAACTTACATTGTGTCTTCTGTCCACTTTGAGCGATCACACGACTGAATGAATATACATACACATTATACATGTTAATATATACTCATGTTCGTGTCATATTATTATTTCGTTTATCATGTATTTGTTTGTTTTAAACGCGGTCAAGAGCGAGTCGGGCGAGCACAATACTGCTGTTCCGCAGTGTATTGTTTTAACTCATAGTAATACTTAGTCCGCCTTTTTACCAAAAATCGAAAGATGCAGTTTTTGTTTTTATTTAAATTGGTCCCGGATGTCGGATTAATATTTTTTTTTTTATTTGAAAGGTGACTTTGTCGAGAAGTTTCTAGCTATGTTTGATGAAAATCGGTCCATCCGTTCAAAAGCTATGCGCATTTCAGTTTTTGAATCGGGGTATTTTCGCAAGATATCTTGTCATAATCATGATTACGTGTTTTGGTACCAAAACGGAATGTTATTTTTGCACCTTTTAGTGTTTGGGGTTGGAAGTCTGTTTATTATTTGTTAAAATGTGTTTATTATTTTCTCTTTTTAACCGACTTCCCAAAAAGGAGGAGGTTCTATGTTCGACTTCAAGTTTGTTTTTTTTTTTTTTGTATTTTCACCGATATCTTCGTCAATTGTGGACCGATTTTGAAAATTCTTTTTTGGTTTGAAAAAGTATGTTCCGAAATTGGTCTCGTTTTAATTTTGTGAAGATCTGATGAAGAACTTCGGAGATATACAACAGAACTCTTCAATAAATAACGGCAAATCTCTCGGGATTGCTGCAATCGCATGTCTGTTTGTTGTTTATAACATTTCGTAACATAACATCACGCCAGTTCGCTCTTAAGAGGTAAGCAGATCTCTCATTTCAGCGGTTATGTTCAAGTTTCATGAAATCTATTCTGTCGAAATAGTTCCCTTACTAACTTGCCTATTAGGTACGTACAACTAAAAAGTGAAAAAAAAAAACATTTTTGCAAAAAAATACTACCGACTTCCAAATACAAAACTACAAAGTGAAAAATAACTTAATTTTTTGAAGTCGGTGTCCAAAACGCAAAAAAATGGTACCTACAAAAGACACCGACTTCAAAAAATTAAGTTATTTTTCACTTTGTAGTTTTGTATTTGGAAGTCGGTAGTATTTTTTTGCAAAAAATGTTTTTTTATTAGTTTGGTAATATACCACCAGTAAAAAGTTATCTAGTTCTATTGTGGGTACATTATGCAACAGAGAATTTTCACCACTAGGAATGTATCAAAAGCGACACCTATGGACAGGAGGATATACTACGATGTTTATGTGCGCCGCGCGCGCGCCGTCTCTGTGATATCAATGAAACTGCTAAGATAGTCAAACTTGAAATAAAAAACTGACGGCGCTCATGCAAGCGACCGCTAGGTTATATCCATCGCGTTCTACCTATTTATATTTTTAAACTTCCAAATGTATTTATCAAACATTATACTTTTTTACGGATTTCCAAAAACTCACAACAGAATTTAAAATTTTGATAAAAACTTTAAGCCGAACAAGAAGACCACGAATCAATCTGCTATACCGCCGTGCCATTCTGACACATATCGTAGTGGTGAAATTCATCGCTATGTTTATAAATCATCCATCACATTATTCATGTCGGCCGTGACGTTTATAAAATATAATAAAAATTAGATTATGAGGGTAAGCTTATAATTTTGTTAAAAAACATGACATAGCATCATAGCATATTTACTCGTCTGCTTGTGTTGTTCGAATAACGACTTATGTCTAGATTGAGTAACCTTTTTAAAAGTGAAAATGAGAATCTCCTTTACTTTGAAAGACCGCCTTTTAAGCACCTGTTTTTTTTTTAAAATTAAATTTAAATAATAAATCCTCCTCCTCGCGTCGTTTTCCTCATTATTGAGGGTCGTGACTCCCCCGCTGCATCAGTTTTTCCCGTACGATTTCCCTCCATCTGCTGCGATCCTTAGCTTTATGAAGGGCATTGTGGAATTTGATGTTCAGAGAAGATCGTATTTGGTCCGACCATATCGTGGGACTGCGTCCTCTGGGACGTTTGCCATCTACCTTGCCTGTCACCATCAGCTGTTCAAGATTGTGACCCTCTTTACGAGCAATATGTCCGAAGAATTCCAGCACGCTACGAAGGCACATAGTGGAAAGTCTAGTTTTAACATTAAGCTCTCTCAGAATAGACACGTTGGTGCGAAAGGCGGTCCATGGAATCTGTAGCATTTTTCTGCAGCTCCACATTTCAAAGGCGTCTATTCGGTCTCTGTCGGCCTTTTTCAGTGTCCAGGTCTCCGCTCCATAACCGAATATGGAGAAAACTAGCGAAGTCATCAATTTGGTTTTGGTTTTCCGCGTGATGTTACGATCTCTCCATATCTTATGCAACTGGAACATTGCATTTTTGCCATCCCTATACGTCTCCTTATCTCTTTTTCGCATGATTCTGTGTTGTTAATGTTACACCCTAGGTAGACGAAGTCGCTCACGATGTCAAGGTTCAGCGTTCCCGTTAGTTCAAGGCTGTTGGTTCGATCCACCACCATTACTTTGGTTTTGCTGTGATTGATTTTTAGACCCAACTGCAAACTGATGTTCTCAATCCTGGCCAGGAGGTTCACCATCTCGGTTTAACTTGCAGCAAGGAGTGTGGTATCATCTGCGTAGCGGAGGTTTGTTATTTTAGTGCCACCTATTGTGACTCCACCCTCCCGACCCTCACATGCCCGCCTGTTATGTACTCTCCATAGGCGTTAAAGAGAATTGGAGACAGGATGCATCCGAGTCTTACCCCTTTACCGAAACTAAAAAGCTCCGATGTGCAGTTCTCGACCTTTACCATTCCTTGATTGTCCAGGTATAGAGAGCGGATGAGGGCAACGAGCTGTTGTTGTACGCTAAGTACCTTCCATAGATCTGACAATACAACACAGTCAAAGGCTTTATTGTAGTCGATAAAGCAAAAGATGGTGGGTGTGTTGAACTCGTAGGCCTTTTCGACCAGTTGGCGAATATTTAGAATTTGCTCGCGGGTTCCTTTGCCCTTTACAAAACCCGCCTATTCCTGTGGAATTTGCCAGTTCAGAATGTAACGAATCCTGTTATTGATGATATGTAACATCACTTTGCTAGCATGTGATATCAATGCAAGGGTTCTATAATTATCGCACTTAGAAGTGGATCCCTTTTTGTGGAGAGGTAATATGATCGACTTAGTCCAGTCTGAAGGCCATCTTCCAGTTCGCCAGATGTTGTCGCAAATTCTGTGTAGGACTTTTACAGCTTCAGGACCCATGACTTTTATTATTTCCGATGAAACACGATCTGGACCGGGGGCTTTCCTGTATTTGAGCGCGTCTATAGCTGCCGTGATCTTGATTCAAGGATGGGTGGTTCCAGCGTTAACTCGCACCAATTTGTTATATCTTGTGGTGAGCTGCATCCGTGTGAGTTTCTATAAAGATTCTCGCAGTAGTTACGCCATCTCCTCGTCACTGCCTTTAAGTCTTGCAAAGGCGTACCATCTTCATCTTCTACCAGCCATGATCTAAATTTGTTTCTAAACTGTTTTGTCAGCAGTTTTACCTTCTTGAAGAGGTCCGAGCTTTGTGATCTAAACGCATGCTCCTCTACTTCTTCATAGATGCGCTCAACAAAGTTGGATCATTCTAGAAAGCGGCGAGTACTTTACTCTGTCTGCTGGATCCGATAACCCACAGCTTCTAAGCTCCTTCCTATCCTGTATGAGTTTCCAGGTCTTATCTGATATCCAGGTTTGTTTGGGGCAGAGTGTAAGAGGGTGCTTGTTGCCAATCTTTTCGAATGTCTCATTGATTTGGTCCTTTAGGTGTCTCCACTGCTCGTCCGAGTCCGCGTTTGCTGATGAGGATGTTTGAACAATCGCAGCGTCAAGTGCACATTGGAACTGCTTTTGTTCTGCGGGCGTTAGCTTACACATAGGTTTGAGGCACTTTTTCTTTATTGCTTTGAGGCGCGGGGCAAATTTAGCAACCAACAAACAATGGTCGGATCCACAATCAGCTCCCGGGAAGGTTTTCACGTTGGTTATTGATGATCTCCAGCAGCTACTAATCAGTATATAGTCAATCTGGTTACGGCAGCGGTCGCCAGGAGTAGTCCATGTGTAAAGCCGTCTCGGGTGATGTTGGAAACACGTGTTCATTATCGTGAGTTTCTTGTCTATGCAAAACTCAAGAAGTCTGGTTCCTCTGTCGTTTCTGGTACCGAGTCCGTATTTACCGACCGTGTTTCTTAGATGATCGTCGTCTATTGTGCTGCCTTTTTTCGCGTTCCAGTCCCCGATCACCATTGTGATCTCCCGGTTCGGTATTTCAGAGGGAACTCCTTCCAAGTTCGAGTAGAATTCGTCACATGTGGCTTCCTCTGATGTTAAGTAGGGGAGTAAACAACGACCATGTTTAAGGTACAGGGATACGTGTTAAGCTTCAGTGATATGATCCTGTCTAAGACTGGATTGTAGGCTATGACATGGTTATTCAGTTGGCGAGATAGCAGGATGGCGACTCCGTTAGTACTGGAATTAGCGGGTTTCCATTGCAGTTCCTGTAATGACCTTGTCCTATTTTGTGAGTCTCAGTCACACCAAGTAAGGCTATGTTGTGCGACTCCGCTTCCTTCTCCACTATATCTAGCTTTCCCGGGCTTAGTAATCCACGGACATTTTAGGTAGCTATGCGTCTGAGCTCTCTGATTGAGACTTTACTTTTCGTGGCACCAGTAATATGTCCACTGTCTAGAGCCTGGTGTCCCGCCCCAGAAGCGGCTTCGGTAGCAAATTTAACACCGCCCGGCCCGGTTACCGAGCGGCGCCGGGGGTTAGCCGGATCGCTCAACAAACTAGCTCTGTCAATCGTACTGTTCATTGTGGGAGTTTTCTTGGGTAAATACGTAGTGGTGGGCACCCAGATCCTTCCACTGCAGAATTTTAGAGGTTATTTAATTCCTCATGGTCTCTGTGAGCCACTCTCCAACAGGTGTCGGAGGGGTCGGGTTAACTGACCGCCGCCTGATTTTCGGCGTTGTTTTCTTTTATGGTTGGGTTGTTCTCCTACATACCAACCCTCCTCCTTTCTCATCCGGGCTTGGGACCGGCAACGGCGGAATTAAAAATAATAAATAGTATATACCTATTATTTTTTATTTTTATTATACTTAAGAAGAAAGAAAGAAAGAAAAAATATTTATTTGTGACCCGCACAGGAGACACGAGAAATATGCATAAAATTTAACAATAATATAAAATTAAAAAATTAAAACCCTATGCGAGACCAAAAAGATTCCTATCTCAGCATGTGCAGCGATATCCAAAAAGAAAATAACGCCGCGCTGATATTCTGATAGGATGATGCCACGACTGTTGATGCCACGGACACACTTACGGAAACCGAAAATACTTAAATAATAAAATAATATATAAATAACAAACAAAATTACTTAGTTCCTCTCAACCCGCAACACTCCTCTATAGCCATACGGTGCTGCCTAAATATGCTGATGTTGGTTAGCGCCTGACAATTTTGAATCGATGCCAATAACTACAGAAAACTAATTTCATTGATATCACAAAGATGGCGCGAACGTAAACATCGTAGTATACCACCAGGGCTGCTTAAATATGCTGATATTGGTTAGCGCATGACAATTTTGTATCAATAACGTAAACAATTATTGTTAAATGGGAATCCCGCGGTGCACTCAGGATTCTTGTCTTAACACCCTCGCTCGTCGCCCGCTACATAAGACACTACTTTATCCCCTTAGTGTATAATCTACTATTACTTTCACAGGTTCACAGTCGTATCATGCTTCCGAATGCGTTTAACAAGTTCCGTAATTACTGGTAGCCCTCAGTAAGTACCTTGAGTTGAAGGCATACCAGTTTCTGATTGAAAATTAGTAATTAAAAGAACGTTGTACTGTACTTTTGCACGTAATATTCGAAAGATAACAGGAATAAATAACTATAAAACAAAAGAAAATTAACTTCCAAAGCAAAATCTTACAAAGTAAATAATTACTTTCTTTTTAGAAATCGGTGTCGAAAAGCGAAAAACAATAAGTACCAAAGTGTCTTCCTTGAGAAATCGTTTTTTCAAAGACTATGTCAGGAATGCGTGGAGGTATCAAAAATTTATATCAAATACTCAATTCTACTATCCCTTAAAGCTGTAAAAAAAATAAACTTCTAAGCCAACGCAATCAAAAGATACAGCCGTTTATGCCGCAAATTTTCGACACTCGCAAGTGAATCAAAACCTACTGCCCGTGAACTCAGAATCTTGAAATTTGGTACGAAGCAACGTCTTGTAGCACAGATAAAGGAATAATTGCAAAAACCTTAAATTTTAGTTACATCATATGATAAAAATATTTGTAATAATTTTAATAAACTTACTACCCCTTTCCTCATGAACGCGTAGAGATATTAAATTGAAATTCATATCAAACACTCGGGTCTATATTATCTTTAAGCTGCACTTGGCCGGTTTTATTTATTTTTTCTTCCAGACACACCTTGTTTGGTATTAAAATAAAGGGTTTTAAGAGGTGATTTCAAAAATATATAACACTTATGTGTTTAAATGTACCGAATGTAGGTCAGGTAAAGTTTTATTAATTATGGTGACTACGGAACCCTAGAGATAGCATTAGACCGTGTTTTATACACAATATAAATGAATGAACAATAATTTGCATTCAGAAATGTATCATTCATGTTGTGTACTCGTATTTGTGCCGCGTCAGCTCATAAGATATTTTAAAACAATAACAAATAAAATCATTCTTAATAAAAAATAGCAGAAGTATTACGAACGTAATAATAAGATACAATCGGTAGAGCTGGAGCTTTTTGGCGAGCTTGTGGGTAGTGGACCTGATCACCAGGGAGAAGTCTTGTTCCTCATCTCCGGATTGTCTTTATTGGCCGGTCGGAGTTAACACTGACGAGGAAAGCTCCCACCTCTCTCTTGCCTTAATTGGCTGGTTTGAGTGGAGATTCAGAAGAACAAATGTACTCAGAAGAAGGAAGTTTAATCCAGTAGTTTGTTGGTAGGGATCTTGACCGTGCTTCCTGCTTATCCGGATAGCCATGGTATGCTTCTCCACTCCTCAAGCAAATCCAGATATGTTGCCCCCTTGGCGCTACGTCACTCAGGTGCTATTGAGTGTGCCTTGCATTGCATTGTCGACTGCCATCACATAAAAACGTCGGTACGTCTGGCGACGGCGGCGGCCGAGCTTGCTGGTTGAGCCGCGCAGTCGAACCAACCTTTTAAGAGAGGCGCCGCTGACGCGTGCACTCCGCACGCTCAACCTTGTGGCTATTGAGACGGACCTATTCTGCTGTACTCTGGGTGAATTCACAAGGAGTGCATTGTTTAAAATTAGTTATAGATAAAATTTGTTATGTAAACAAGTTAACATAAAATTAGTTTAGATATCTACTGTTATGTATTAGATTAGGTTTACTGTAGTTAAGCGCATTTATCGTATTGGGTGTAATCCTGTAAAGATGTATGTGATAAGGTTGAAATAAATAAATAAAAAAAAAACTTGAATTTCTTAAGTATCAAAGTTATAAAAAAATATTTTTGTAACACACCAAGCTTTTACCGTACTCCTCGTACAGACGAGGCGCACCGAGCCAAATGTTGCAGCGAGCTCTTCGAGTCTGTTAGGATGACAGACATATCATATCTAGATAATTGAGTTAGAATAAAAAAGAGCCTCTGCTATTGCACTTAACTCGATATACATAATGGAGATATCGGACTCTATAGCAAGCTTGACAGACGTATTTAATTGTAGGTCCCAAACAGCAGACCCATTACCAGCACCAGATTTAGAACCATCATCTTCAATCTCACCTATAAACTTCTTGCAGATTTATTTCAAACGGTTACCATCATAATCTCGTTTAGGCTCAGTTATAGCTGGAATTTTGTACTTAATAGCTTTGTGGACATTGATGTTGCTGACCCATATTTCTAGAGAAAATATTTCAATCAACATAGTAGAAGATTTATGCCCGTTTTCACCGACATCCCCTAAGTTTAAGGGATCCCCTAAGTGTGGTTAGGGCGCTGTTAGAAGGTGTTTTCTGTTTCACCAACAGTAAGGGGTCAGTTAAATGCTAAAAGGACCCCTAAATTTAGGTGGCCGAAATTTGGGCACATAAACCGGCACATACGTAAGTGATCTCTCAAACAACGAAGATGGACAATAATTTATTTTAATTTGTTGAAAATGTATTTATTTATTTATTATTTATTATATACTTTATTGTACACCAAGATAAAAACATAACACACGGAAACCTTAAAATAACAACAAACATACAACAGGCGGCCTTATCGCGTTCTGCGATCTCTTCCAGGCAACCCAGAATGGAGAGAGATAGCCAGGACACGACATGGGGTTGCACTTGGTGCAGTTTTAAAATTAAATAAGTTACAAACATAGGAAGCACTAAATATAAAATACTAAAATAGATACATAAATACATACATACATTTATACAGGCAAGAAAACAATATAGCTCCAACAAGAACAAGATCACAGTGACAGGTAGTGCTCCTTTACCAGTCTTTTAAAGATCGGTAATGATTGCGCGCGTTTTATTGTCACAGGCAATGCATTCCATAGACGAGCGGCCTGGACAGTAAAAGATTTGTCTAGGAAGATAGTGGAATGCATTGGCATTTTAAGTTTCATGTTATCCGATGACCTAAGAACTTTCGTGTGTGAGTCACATAAAAACTGAAATCGGTTTTTGAGGTAAAGAGGGGTAGACGGGAAAAATAGTATATTATACAGGAGGGATAGAATATGAGCATTCCGGCGAAGGCGAATTGGCAACCACTTGAGTTTTTGGCGGAATTCAGAAACATGGTCATATTTGCGCAAACCGAATATGAACCTTATACAAACATTTTGAAGTCGCTCAAGTTTATCAAGTTGTACTTCAGTGAGGTCAAGATAGCTGGCATCAGCATAATCAAGGATGGGTAGAAGAAGAGATTGTGCAAGCGCAATTCTGGTAGCAGTCGGCAGAAAATTACGCAGTCTTCTCAGAGATCCAGCAGATGCGAATAGCTTGCGGCTAACTTCCTGTAGCTGGGCAGTCCAAGAGAAGTTCTTGTCAATAAATATCCCCAAGTTCTTCACCTTCTCGCTAAAGGGTACAACAGAGTTATCAAAATAAACTTGAGGAAGAGTCGTCCAGTCGATCCTTGAGACCAACCTTGAACTGCCCACCACCAGAATTTGCGTTTTTATAGGGTTCACCGTAAGTCCATACCTCTTGCTCCAGTCGCATATACGGGCCAAATCACTATTTATAGTCAAGATAGTCTCAGATAGATTATCAAGAGGAGATCGCGTGTAAATTTGAAGATCATCTGCATAAAGGTGGTAGGAAGAAATTAATTCGTTGGATATTGAGTTAATAAAAACTGCGAAAAGTAAGGGAGATAGAACGCCGCCCTGAGGTACCCCGGCAGATGTACTACACCAGGAAGACAAGGTCTCTCCGATGCAAATACGTTGTCGGCGACCAAACAGGTAACTACGAAACCATTCAACAACCGATGGAGATATGTTAAGTGAACAAAGGACGCCAAGTAAAACATCGAAATCCACGGTATTAAAGGCATTACTGAAATCCAGTAGAGCCAAAACCGTTAGATTGCCCATCTCCATGGCAGACCATATATCTTCCGTAATATTCAGAAGCGCTGTAGTTGTGCTATGACCAGGGCGGAAGCCGGACTGGAAGGGGTTAAGGAGATTATTTTTGGAGAGAAAGGTGCTTATTTGGTTGTGGATTAACCGTTCAAGGACTTTGGATAGGAATGGCAAGACGGATATTGGACGATACTCAGAGAAGGATGTGGGATTGGACTTTTTAGGTAAAGGAATTACTTGAGCATCTTTCCATGAGCTTGGAAAGACACTGCTAGACGCAGAGAAATTGAGGATATGGCAAATGACGGGAAGGATAATGTCCAGCACCGGGAGTAGCATTTTACGGCTGATACAGTCGCTTCCTACTGCATTTGACGAAATCGATAGTATGCTCTTCTTAACATCACATTCAGAAAATTGACCAAAAACAAATGGAGAATAACTGGGAGTCGGAAGAGATGAAAGATGATTCAATGTATTTAATTTAGTTGTCCTGTCAAAATTGGACGAAGCAGTAAAATGATTATTCATTGCGTCAATGTTTACATCTTTAGGGATAGTTTCTTGTCTAGATTTACCGACTCCCAATGATCTAAGAAATTTCCAAACTTTGGAAGCGTCCCCATTTTGGACCGAATCATGAATATGTTGGCGATTGGCATTCCTACACATCTTATTGCAGTGTTTACGGATTGAGACATATCTTTCCCTATTAGCGTCAGTAGGCCGACGCTTAAACTTGGCTTTTGCTGTAGCTTTTTTGTTCATGATAGTTTTAATTTCCTCTGTCAGCCACGGCGCTGGCAAATGCCTTACTTTAACTGCCCGAACAGGAGCGTGATAGTCGTAAAGCTCGACAAGTTTGGTCGTGAACATAAGAACTTTCTCATCGACTGAAGTAGAGGAAAATAGAGAAGACCAATCAATGTTGCTGGCATCCTCGCAAAGACTGTCAACGTCCATACCACCAAAATTGCGCTGCATGAGAGTTTTGGCTTTAGCCTTAGGTGGACGAATTTTATATGAAAGAAAAATCAGGTCATGATAAGAAAAGGCATCGGCTGAGCATTGGCCATGCTTAGCGACACGGTCAGGTGAGGAGACTAAAATCAAGTCAAGAAGTGAAGGAGTAGAGTTAGGAAAATGGTGAGTAGCACTAAGTGGAAGAATAGAAAGATTACTCGAAGACGAAACATTACTCAGGGAAGAAGAACGATGGTCTTTCTTCAAGAGACAAGTATTAAAGTCACCCATGTAATAATATAGTAATGTGTGTGTGTGTATATAAAATATAAAAAGTAATAATGTAGTAATGTAGTAACTGTTTGTACAATATTCGACGTAACGCTACTATTTTTATATTTTTAAAAGTTTTTTTTATGGGATAATATTTAAAATGTAAAAATATGTACAGATAATAAATGAAATAATAATAAAATCGTATATTCAGATAAGTTTCATTAAAAATAAAATCAAAATAAAATCAGTTCCAAAAAAAAAGGTTAATCACAATAAAATAAAAAAATACGTATACTTAATCAATAAAATCAATTACAAGAAATATTTAAATTCATAATAAAATTAAATAATGTCAATTCATACAAAAATTAAATAAAGCCAATCAAAAACTAAAATAAAAATAAAATCATATAATTATAAATACATGTAAAATAAATCAAAACCAACTTGCATTAAAACCAATGCAAACGACCAAATCTCATCTCACGTCAGTAGAGTTCCTACTTATGTCACAAAAGAGAAGTGTCAAATACAAATACCACAGATAGCACGCGAAGTTTCGTGATAATACATAAAGTAAGCGAGAAAATATGAAATTAATTAAAAATATGAATGAAATAATATTTATTATTGCTATAAAAACATGATTAATTAATAACAGTATTAATATAAGTGAATACTTTAGAGAATTCAATAAAAAACTGTCTTATTTTAAAGTATCGATAAGTTCAAAGACGAAGCAGTCACTATTATCGAAAACAAAACGTCACATAGCTATGTGTCCCCTAGTTAGGTGACGGAAATAGTGGTGAAACGAATTTAAACTTAGGGGCCAGTTTGGGGGAGCTTTTAAGCTAACAATCCCATACGTAGGTGGTAGTATAGGGGATGTCGGTGAAAACGGGCATTAATCTCATTGAAAACTGATACCAATAGGGGCCGCTTCCTGCATCTCCAGTATTGAGAACTAAGAGACTAGAGCGGACAATCCGACATAATTTTCATACAAACGCTCGTACGTGATTATGCCGTTGTGGCACATCGATCTTTGATTTTTTGAATTAATAGGTATCTTGTGCACTATATCTAGGTTTCTATCGAAGCAGAAAATAAAAATTTGGAGAAACCAATTCAGTATAAGCCTCCAAAAATCTGGATTTTTGCACAAATTTTACCTGAACTTTGGCCGTTCATAATGTATTCATAAATTGTAAAAGTAAAGAAAATATTTCGATAGAAATCTTGCAAATGTAATGGAGATTCTAAGTGACAAATTTTTATTTCACAAACTTATAAGGCTTATTCAAAACCACGTATTTCCTGGAACAAGATTTATGAAATTTTCGAACACCATTTTTAGCTCAATGTTATCGCGTTCTCACTTGCTTGTTAGTCAACAGGGGGTATGAGGTGCGCGGGGAGACGAGTCGTGCGGGGTAGGGCGGGGTGAGACGCTGAAGTTGAATGAAGATCGCCGCTCGCTCGGGTAGTAGGTAATGAATTTGTTGAGTACAATACTGCGCGTAGTGAACGTGCATCGTATATATTTAATTTATTTACCTACTACAACGATCTTGCTTTTTTATACCGGACACTGATTTTGCTTTCAAAAAGATTTAGTACTTTTATAAGAAACGAACCTGGTATTGCGTTAGTGAATAAGGACCGAATTTGTTTTGATGGTAGGTTTTGAAGGTAGGGTAGGTAAGTAGGTAAGGCACGCAGTTAGGTAGGTTAGGTATCTAGGTTGGGTAGCTGTAAGCTAGGTAAGTAGATAGGATGGGCAGGACCAACTTACCTACTCACTCTACCTATCCGGTAGATAGGGGAGGTAGGGTATGTCATATGTGGGTAAGTAGGGTAGTTAGGTAGGTACCTAGGTAGGGACCCTCGAAACACCCGCCAGATGCTCGCAATACTTCCTTGAGTATCGATATAAAATTATCGATTTTTTTATCGCTACTCAGTACTGATATCAGGCTGCAACGCAACGTTGCGAGATCGCACATCATCGGCGCGGGCGAAAGGCGAACGGCGACGAACGGCAACACTGCACTGTTGCCGTTCCGGTACATGCCATGTTCGCGTGGCATGTCACGGAACGGCAACAGTGCAGTGTGCGGCGTATAGTTCTCGCCAAACTTATTGGCCGCCCTGAAGTTGGCTACAATGGCTGCGCAGTAGAAAATCTCATACAAAAACAGCACCGTATCGTGCCTCGCGCATCCGGTAAACCAACTTCAGTGCGGCCAATAAGTTTGGCGAGGGCTATATATTTGATGAATCATATCTATGCAACAGATTGCAATGTTCTGAAATCACAAGAGTGTGCTCAGAGACAAAAGTAGAACGAACATATCTGTCAAAATTCAGGACTATAAAATATGGAGTGCCACAAGGAGGCGTGCTTGGGCCACCACTATTTCTCATTTACATTAATGATTTGCCACGAGTGACACAACAACAAATGATTTTGTTTGCAGATGATAGCACTGCCATAGTAAAATGCAAAAATTTAAATACCTATCAATTTGAAATTAACAATACACTTAATGACATAATTAATTGGCTTAATATTAATAATTTATTAATTAACCTTAAGAAAACTAAAGTAATGCATTTTCACCAAAAAACAAATACACCGAAAATATGTGTTAACTATGACGATAACGAAATAGAAGAGGTAAAAGTAACAGTGTTTTTAGGTATCCATATTGACAACCATCTTAATTGGAAAGCACATATAGAACAATTATGTAAAAAAATAAATAAATCTGCCTATGCGCTCTTCCAATTATCGAAAAAAGTAAACAGAGATGCGTTACTGGTTGCCTATCATGGTCTAGTAGCTTCGATTTTACGATTCGGAATAATATTTTGGGGCAATTCTTCAGACAAATTACTAATATTTAGGGCACAAAAAAGATGTATAAGAGCCATGTGTGGTCTGAAAACAGATGATAGCTGTGCACCTTACTTTAAATCCTTAAAAATACTTACATTGCCGGCGTTATACATATTAGAAATTAGTATTTTCGTAAAAACAAATCCAAACCTTTTTGAAAAAATATCTACTGTACGAGATGTTCCAATTCGTAGTCAATACAAAAATGCCTTGTGTAATCGCAAATGTAAAACTGCTTTAATAACAAAGAGTGTTCTGGGTATGGCCCCACGTATTTACAATAAAATTCCAGATGCCATAAAAAAAATAGATTTAATACATTTCAAGAAAAAAATTAAATTATTACTTGTTGATAAATGTTATTATACTGTTGACGAATACTTAGATGATAAATTAATTTAACATGACATTACTATATTGTTATTATATTCATTTTTTCTTTTTCAATAAGTAACTACTGTAAGTGTGACTTAAATAATTGACACTAAGCGAAACTATTTTTTAATAAATTGACATATTTTATTGAATTTAACTTGTAATAAATCAAATTTGAACACCATATTTGTACGCCTCCTGGCATAACATAGCGCTCCATTACATGTAAACTAAGATCTGTATTTATAAACACCTATGTTAACAAATAAATGATTGATTGATTGATTGATTGATTGATTGATTGATTTGATCAAAAGCAAGCATCGCATTCGCAACAGTTTCTTACTCCGTGCGTTGAAGTTCCGCGTGACGTCACGTAAAGTGACATCCACTCTGGAACTTTGACGAGCTTTATCTTTATCAATTTTTAAAGATTTAATAAATAAAAAACTACGTATCCAATATTTTTCGATAATCTAACTGATGGACTAATTAGAATTATTATTTATATCACTCTACACCGAGTTACCGACATTTAAAAAATACGCGATTTTACTCGATTTAGATGATTACATTATTGCTTTTTTATTGTATGTGACTGTTATTTTTTTTCTTTTTATTATCAATTGGCTCGTGCTCGCGAATTATTATTTATTTCTCTATTTCTGATAGGTACTAACTAATAGTATTCATAAAAAAACAGACAGGAACCAACGAAAAAATTAACTTTTTTGGTAAAAATACAAATCAACCATCTACCATCATCTATCTAATCACTTCACTACTAACCAAAATTCACGTAGGAATAACACGCACCAGGCACGGATGAAGTCCCTGGCCAAGCGTGGGTTCTGGCAGTGGGGTTTTGCAGGGGTCAGTTTTACAAAATCTCTTGTGAGATCTCGCATACGATGTGGTCCTGCGTGTTGACCTCCCCGTCGTCAAGGTCTGGTTCAAGCGCTTCACCATAGTCTCACGAAGAGACCGGATTTCACCCTAGTAGCCCTTGCGTTTGACAAGTACCTCTATGTAACTGTGCTGTCGTCTGCATACTCAAAGCGACGGTTTTAGCCAATATAAAATAATATAAAAAGTTCGTAGCCAGTTGTCCTAATACCTATAAAAACACAAAAAGTGTTTCTACTTATGTTCGTTACAGACTTTGAAACCATCAAACCGATGTGACCTAAACCGGTTTCATTATGGCAGAAGATGGTTTTAGACCACTAAAACAAAAAAAACAAACAGAATTTCTTTTTTTACCGACTTCAAAAAAAAGAGATAATCAATTCCACATGTATGTATGTAATATTATTGGAACTGCACAATATTCACATAATATGTTACTCTATCTGGGCACAAACACGTGTGCAAAACGTCATAAGTGTATGTATGTTTATGTATGTATGTTTTTACACGCGTTTCTCCGAAACCACTTATTGGATCGTGATCATTCCTTTTTTGTAGGATTGAGTATCTTTCAACTTAGGGAATACTTAGTGCTAGAATAAAAGAAAATTTCATCAAAATCGGTCCAGCAGTTTTCAAAATATGGAGCATACAACCGAACTCCTTAGCAACAAACAGCACGAATGTGTAAATACAGATATTTTATACCTAAGTATTTTGTCAATGACACCCAGATACGGAACAATTATTATCTAAAGGCCATACAATTATTTTTCCATGCGGGAATAGAACCCGCTACACGCAGCGCAGCAGCCGATCGCTTAATCACTCGCCAACTTACAGAACAATCAAGTTTGTCGTAATTTTTGTAGGATACCTACATAAATTACGAAAAAGTATAGGTACCTGAATGATTTACAAGCAGAACACATAATTATTTATTTATCCAGTCCGTATAGAGGAAGCTAAAATTTGTAGGTATAATTACTTCCGACTTCCGAAACTAAAGTTATTTTACCCTGTTTAGTGTTTTTGCTTTTGAAGTAGATTATTTTTTTGTGAATAAGTTATTGTTTCTCTCTTTATAGATGTATTTGAAGATGGCACACATGTTTAGAAGCCCACATAGAGTAACATATGTAAATATTGTGCAGTTGCAATAATATTACTTACATACGTGTCGAATTGACGACACGGTTGGCGTAATGGTAGAGCGATCAACTGCTGTGCTGCGTGTCGTGGGTTCGATTCCCGCACCGAACAAATATTTGTATGGTCTACAGAAAGTTGTTCCGGATCTGGGTGTCTTGTGTATGTGAGATGTTTGTAAAAGCACCCACGATACAGGAAGAAATTCATAGAGTAGGACATCGATTAAAAAAATCTCCTTGGTTTGCCCAAGGGTTGAGGACATTCATAACGACTTCAAAAGGTAAAAAAAAATATGTTTGTAGGTAGGTATTTTTGTTTTCGGAAATCAGAATCTTCTCGATAACCGTGTTTTATGTATTTTTCTATAAAATAAAAAATATATATGCCAAACTGTATTCAGACTACTTTATTTGATCAACCGCCTGTACGACGTAGGGTGTTCGTTTCGATGGCGCGGCCACGGCGTTTTTTTTTTAAAAAACTATGCCAAGATTATGTAAAAATTTGTAAAACATGATTCCCAAAACCATAAATTTGTCAAAGTCGTGGTTAAAAAGTTTTAAGGGTTTGAACGTGGCCGCGCCATTGAAACGCGGCGAACCGCGCGGCCACGGAGATCTTTAAAACTAAGCGTTGCAGGGACCTGAAATTTTGGCAGATAACAGATTGAATTTGTAAAAATATATAAAAAATTCCTAGGTTTATATTTTAGGAGCTGTAAGACTAAAACCCCATGGCCGCGCCATTGAAACGGTGAAAAACACGTTATCGACGATATCTCGCTGAAAAAGCATCGCAGCGGTCTGAAGTTTTTTGTAAATCCTAGATTTGAATTTGTCAAAATATGTAAAAATACACAAAAAAATCCTAGGTTTATATTTTAGGAGCTGTAAGACTAAAACCCCATGGCCGCGCCATTGAAACGGTGAAAAACACGTTATCGCCGATATCTCACTGAAAAAGCATCGCAGAGGTCTGAAGTTTTTTGTAAAACCTAGATTTGAATTTGTCAAAACATGTAGCTCCTAAAATATAAACCTAGGATTTTCTTGTGTATTTTTACATATTTTGACAAATTCGAATCTAGGTTTTACAAAAAACTTCAGACCTCTGCGATGCTTTTTCAGCGAGATATCGGTGATAACGTGTTTTTTACCGTTTCAATGGCGCGGCCATAGGGTTTTGGTCTTACAGCTCCTGAAATACAAACCTAGGATTTTTCTTTGTATTTTTACATGTTTTGACAAATTCAAATCTAGGTTTTACAAAAAAAATCAGTCCTCTACGTTGCTTTTTCAGCGAGATATCGGCGATAACGTGTTTTTCACCGTTTCAATGGCGCGGCCATAGGGTTTTGGTCTTACAGCTCCTGAAATATAAACCTAGGTATTTTTTGTGTATTTTTACATATTTTGACAAATTCAAATCTAGGTTTTACAAAAAACTTCAGACCTCTGCGATGCTTTTTTAGTGAGATATCGGCGATAACGTGTTTTTCACCGTTTCAATGGCGCGGCCATGGGGTTTTAGTCTTACAGCTCTTAAAATATAAACCTAGGATTTTTTTGTGTATTTTTACATATTTTGACAAATTTAAATTGAGGATTTACAAAAAACTTCAGACCGCTGCGATGCTTTTTCAGCGAGATATCGTCGATAACGTGTTTTTTACCGTTTCAATGGCGCGGCCATGGGGTTTTAGTCTTACAGCTCCTAAAATATAAACCTAGGATTTTTTTCTATATTTTTACAAATTTTTTACAAATTCAATCTGTTATCTGCCAAAATTTCAGGTCTCTGCAACGCTTAGTTTTAAAGATCTCCGTGGCCGCGCGGTTCGCCGCGTTTCAATGGCGCGGCCACGTTCAAACCCTTAAAACTTTTTAACCATAACTTTGACAAATTTATGGTTTTGGGAATCAAGTTTTACAAATTTTTACATAATCTTGGCATAGTTTTTTTAAAAAAAAAACGCCGTGGCCGCGCCATCGAAACGAACACCGACGTAAGTACCTACGTTTTGTTGTACATTGTTATTATACCTACTAATTTTAGCTGCCTCAATACTGACTGAATAGATAGGTATATAATAATGTGTTCTGCTTGTGCTATTCCATAAGCAGAATAAATTATATATACCTTTACTTTTTCGTACTTTATTTAGGTATCCTACATAAATTACGAAAAAACTAATATATTTTAAATAATTTCCATACAGTAAAACTAGCGCACGTACGGTACGGTACCTAGATTGGTAAAAATACAAACACGCATCCCCGGGGCCAAGAGCTACGTCCGTACTAAATGTAGGTTTTTATACCTACATGCAAGGCAATTTACAAAACTGTAAGCGCGCGCGCGATCCGATATTATTATAATGAATGAATGGGCCGGTCGGCGGCCGGTGGCGATCGCCCGCGATTGAGCGGCGGAAGTTACCGAATGACAACCGAGCGTTCAGGCGCTATCTCTCTCTTTTCGCTTTGCCTCTTTTTCAAGCATTGCGCTAGATGAAACAACAAGCTTTTCGACCGTGCTCGCGTTGGCGTTAGACGGTTCGACAAGGGTCCTCTTAATGCTTAAAATTAATACTTCAATTAAATTAATCGCAATGTTCTCCCGTAAATACATACATTTTAGGCAGAACTTGCCTGCTAGTTTTTTCCTATGAATATGTAATGGGGGTAAATTCAAGTCACTCTCCATCACGTACGCTTACGCCAAAAAAGAGCCAATTTCAACAGGCTCCAACTTTCCGAGATGTGACTGTGCCAATAACGGACCATCTTGAGCTTCTTGGCGTTACGTTGACATAGACTCTCAATTTTGGCCCATACATTGAGGCAAAAGCTCAGCTGGCAGCCAAAAAGCTGGGGATCCTTGCGAAGGTGAGAAGGTACTTCACGCCGAAACAGCTCCTCAATTTTTATCAAGCGCAAGTTCGATCATGCATGGAGTACTGTTCTCATCTCTGGGATGGATCTGCCAAATACCAGCTTGATGCACTAGAGTCAATCGAAAAGCGGGCCAAGAGGCTCATTGGCGACGAGGCGCTGGTCAAGTCAAAGCTCCAGAGTCTTGAACATCGTCGCCGAGTTGCCAGCCTGTCAGTTTTTTATCGGTTACATTTCGGGGAGTGTGCGATGGAATTGCACTATCTAATTCCACCGAGCCCGTTTCATCTTCGGACTACCAGACGTACGGCGATGCGCCATCGATACATGGTGGACATTCCACCCAAACGCACAAAACGTTTTGAGAACACTTTTATTATGCGTACAGCTAAGGAGTAGAATTCCCTGCCGGAGTCTGTGTTTCCCGACAGCTACAATCTGGGGTCTTTAAGTCAAGAGTGAATAGGTTATTTCTAGGCAAGCGTGTTTCACCGTCGACCACATCATCGCTTACCATCAGGTGAGATAGTGGTCAAGCGCGAGCCTATTGGATATAAAAAAAAGTGGATGGACTGCTTCATAAGTAGCCACCAAGAACGCGAATAGCTTTATTTTACACTTTATCCAATTTGATAAGTGACATTGGTAGCTGCAATCATATAAGAAACTACTATAGTCTAATCTGGTACGAATTAATGAAATATATATCCTACGTAAATATTTAGGGTCAGAATCCGCTAGCACTATTAAAATATTTATAAATTTTAAGACTTCTTGAACTTACTCATTAATGTGTTTTCCCCACCTAAGCGACTGATCCAATCACTAGGTACACAAATATTACTAACATTAACTTTAAAATTAACGGGTAGTCTGCACATACTTCTCATAAAAATACAAATCTTCGTCTTAGTAGGAGATATTTCGAACCCTAGCTTACTAACTATAGAATTAAACGAATTTAAAGCATCCTGCAGTTCTGAAATGACTGTATTGACATTCCTGAATCCTGAATCAAAAATATCCCAAAAAATCCTGATCAGCACGCACAGCCTGCTGGCGACCACGAAGATATGATGAAAACCAATCACGTGACAACGAAGAGACCCCAATTTGAGACAGTATGGCTAGGAGAATGTCGTGATCAACGGTGTTAAAAGCTTTGGAAAAATCTATTAAAACCAGCACCGTTTTTATGATTTTTTGTCCTGTATATATATATTTGTGTGGTGTACAATAAAGAATATAATAAATAAATAAATATTTATTTAATCAAAGTATGTACCATTGCTATCTATGCACTTTTGTCTTCTCATAGGTAGTTCATTGAGCCTCTTTCTTTAAAGGCGCTTTGGACTGCCACATCGGAGTTGAATTTTTCCCTTGCAAGAAGTTATCCAAATTTCGAAAAAAATGGTAATCTGTTGGAGCAAGGTCCGGGGAGTACGGTGGATGTCTTAGACATTCCAATTAAAGCTCCTTTAATTTGGTAGCCGTCTGCTGTGCAGTGTGTGGTCTAGCGTTGTCCTGAAGCAGCATTGGCCTAGAGCGATTGACCAGCCTCGGCTGTTTAGCAGCTAGCTTTTCCATCATGGTTTGCAGTTGCTGACAATAGACATCCGCCGTAATCGTCTGGCTAGATTTAAGAAAGCTGTAGTGAACGACTCCGGCACTAGTCAACCAAACGCTCACAAGTAATTTATTTTGTGTCAATTTTCGCTTGCCCCAAGGATTGGGCTGGTTCGCCAGGGTTCAGCCATTGCGATGAGCGTTTCCGATTATTGTACAGGATCCACTTTTCATCACAGGTAATAATTCTATTTAAAATTCCTTTATTATTGTGCCGGTTGAGTAATGTAACGCAGCAGTCGACGCGCGTTTGTCGGTTTGCTGCACTCAATTCATGAGGTACCCACCTTTCATGCTTTTTCACCTTCCCATTTTGCTTCAAGTGGATTAAAACAGTTTAACACTAACACCGCAGCCTGCAGCTAACTCGGACGTGGTTTGCGATGGATCCGCTTCCACAATATTTCACACTTTGGTCTCCAGCCGTACACGGGGCAAGCCCCGTTCTGTAGGTCGAAATTGCCAGAACGAAAACGTTGGAACCAAAACCACTGTGTTTTCTTTTGCGACACCGTCGCCATACACATCATTAATCCTTCAAGCCGTTTCTGCAGCACTGGTGCCACGATGGAACTCGTACTCGTAAATAACGCGATATTTCAAGTTGTTCATTTTGTAAACTGACTGGCACAAAGAAAAAACCAAAAGAGGAAAAAACAAATGAATTGCGGTTTTCCAAACACAAAAGCATGAGTAAATAAATAGCTGTATAAATTGGAATTCCATACAAGGAGGGATATTTGAGATCAAAGTGGCCAGTACGACAAAACGCCAATTTCATAGGTAAGGACCTAATATTAAGTAGTCAATCAACTTTGTGCGTTTACCGACCAATCCAACTCAAAAAGCTGACGCCCGTTTTTTTTCCTCGTTCTGTCATATCTTCTAAATTTCAAATTCAAATCTCAATTAGGAAATCAAGACCAGAATGAATAAAAAACGGTTTACATGGGGCAGTCTGCCGCTGCCCTTATTATAATGTACAACTAGCTTAAGGAAGATCTAGTCCATGGTACCTATGTTATGTCTATGGCTTAAGAAAATAAAATAGACAGACAGACGTCAGATCAGATGAAAATGTCAAGAATATAAAATATGCCAAGATTTTACAAATTAGCAATATAAATTAAGTTCAAGACATTAAATCAATCAGAGATAACTAAAAATATGCTTTTCAGGTATTAACAGTATCAAAGAATACATAAAAATTAGTTACATGAGTTGATACAATATCAAAAGATATGAAGATGTGGTTTGTATAGTGTTATAAAACGTAAGTAGACGAAAAGATGTGGAATGAATACCACAGCGTCAGCGGAGGACGTCACGCTGGCCCTGAGCTCTTTCTATAGTGGTTCTGCGGCAGGCATGGATTGAATTCGTCCGTGGCATTTGAAAGAGCTAACATCTGGTTCGGCGGGTGAAAGTGGGCGACGTTTGCTGGAGTGTTTGACGAGACTCGCAAACTTCTTAATGAGTGGTCAGGTCAATCAGGTAGTTTGTTCGCAAATGGGAGCGCAGCAGGGGGACCTATTGGGACCACTTGTTTTCAGTTCAGCAATCCACAAAGTCATCTCTGGATTGAAATCGTCTCTGGACCTGTGGCACCTAAATGATGGTATTATTAGTGGATCACCGGAAGAGGTTTGCCAGGACCTGGAGGTTCTTGTTCCTCAACGTAAGGAGTCTTGGTCTGGAGGCGAATCCTTCCAAATGCACAATTTTTCCCTGTGACGTTGGAGCTCGTACACACTTACGCTACGGTTCTTATTTACCTGGCCTCAAGGAACTTACTCCTCTATCTTTTTCCCTTTTGGGATCTCCCAATTTTCTTGACGGAGTGCCAGAGGCCATTTCCTCCCGTAAGCAGCTTACTCCTTAATACTTGGTAGTGTCTCAAGGATCTATCCGCGCACGTTGCTATTTTTTGTTGCGTATGTGTTTTGCCTTACCCAAGGTAACGTATCTCTTACGGATCACGCCTACCTGGCTATGTCCTGAGGAGGTTTGTTCTTTTGATTGTGCTCTGAAAACAACGGTTGAGTCGATCCTGAATGTCTCTTTTAATGATGTGCAGTGGAGGCAGGCGACTCTTCCTGTCCGGTACGGGGGTCTTGGGGTGCGGTGCGTAAAAGATGTAAGCCTGCCGGCTTTCTTCGTGTCGACACATGGGGTAGCTGACCTCGTCTCTGTAATTTTGGATTCCAAATTGGGCTGATTTAACCAGAATCAGGGCTAAGTCGCAGCCGGAATCGGGGGCATGGTTATACGTGCTTCCTTCGCCTCACCTGGACACGTTGCTTGATGACGATTCTTTGCGGGTGGTGGCGGCCCTTCGCCTGGGCTGCAAGGTGTGTGAACCCCACAGATGCACCTGCGGTTCCATGGTGGATGCCAATGTCCATCACGCTTTGAGTTGTCGTCGTTGGTCGAGGAGGTTCCCGCGTCCGGGGTGGGGTGATGTTGGCGGTGTCCTTGGACATTTCCAACGCCTTCAGCACCTGGAGTTGTGTTCGCGAGGCACTGCGATATCACCGAGTGCCTCCCTACCTCCGCCGCATCGTCGGGGCTTATTTGGCGGAGAGGTGTGTCACCTACGTGGGACGTGATGGCGTCGCAAACCAGCACCGCATGTCGTGCGGTGTTCCACAGGGCTCGGTCTTGGGCCCGCTTCTGTGGAACATCGGGTACGACTGGGTGCTGAGGGGCGAACGCCAACCGGGCGTGGACCTGACGTGTTACGCGGACGATACGCTGGTCACTGCCCGGGGGAGTTCGTACAGGGAAGCAGCGTTGTTAGCGACGGCTGCGGTCTCACAGGTGGTGAGCCGCATACGGCGCCTTGGCCTGGAGGTGGCCCTCAACAAGTCGGAGGCCATGGTCTTTCATGGCCCCCGGCGGGCGCCATCACCCGATGCCCACATCGTGGTCGGGGGGGCTCGAATCGCTGTCGAGTCTACCATGAAGTACCTAGGATTGGTGCTCGACAGCCGGTGGGATTTCGGCCCCCACTTTCAGCGGCTGGCGCCCAAGTTGTTGGGCGCGGCTGGGGCGCTGTCAACGCTGCTTCCCAATCTGGGGGGCCCGAGCGCCGCCTGTAGGCGGCTCTACGTGGGGATCGTGCGATCGATGGCCCTGTATGGGGCCCCGATCTGGGCGACTGACCTGACGGCCGGCAGCATCGCTGTTCTGCGAAAGCCGCAGAGAGCGATGGCCGACATCCAATGAGGATTTTCCAAAACGGAAAAAAAAAATGAGTTTCCCGCGTCACCATGCGCTCAATGATATTCTGCGGAGGGCATTGGTGTCAGCGGATGTCCCCTGCGTGCTGGAACCTCCGGGTCTGTGTAGGCCTGACGGTAAGAGGCCGGATGGACTGACCCTGGTACCTTGTAAAAACGGAAAGTGCTTAATATGGGACGCAACTTGCGTCAGCACTGTTGCCGCCAGCCACCTTGGTCACACCGTCCTCTCGCTGTCAGTAGCGGCGAAAGACGCCGCTGAGAGGAAGAGGGTGAAGTACGCACCGTTGGACCATTACATACCATTTTGTGCCCATTGCCGTAGAGACCACGGGCGGTTGGGGCACTGAGGCCAAGAAGCTCATTAGTGACATAGGGCACAAGCTCCGTAACAAAACGGGTGACTCCCGCCCCGGCTCGTTCTTGGTGCAAAGGTTAGCCATTGTCATCCAACGTGGCAATGCAGCAAGCGTTATGGGCCCCCTTTGCGCCGGAACAGTTAGGGGCGTGTTATTTGACTAGTTGACAACGCTTTTTGTCGTGTCGTTGTGACCTTGACATCTAATTTATAATGTATATATTCTTTATTTAGTGACAATTATAGCTGTAAAACAATAGTAAAATTAAATACAAATATACGTAAAACACAAAAAATGTTTCTACCTATGTCCGTTACAGACTTTGAAATCATCCAACCGATATGCCCCAAACCGGTTTCATTAGAAAGGCAATGCGAAGATGGTTTAAGACCAAAAAAAATATATTGATAGGTAGGTAGGATAGGTAGGTATGTATGGTAGGGTAGGGTAGGTAGGTATGTAGTGTAGTGTAGGGTAGGGTAGGTATGTATGTAGGGTAGGTGTGTAGGTAGGTAAATAGGGTAGGGTAGGTAGGTACCCTACCTATCTACCCTGGTAGGTAGGGTAGATAGGTTGGTAGGTAGGGTAGGGTAGGTAGGTATGTAGGGTAGGGTAGGTAGGTGCCATTTTGCTCAAGATGGTTCTCAGCTAATTAAGTGATCTCATATAAATTAATAGTATTCAATACGTGTCACGAGCTCCTGCCAACAACATTCATTTTGTTACCTCTATAAACCATTCCATTAAACGACAATTAAAAATACTATAATACTCAGTGCGTGCAAATTTTTGGGAATCTTTGGAATAATTTGTTTTGTTACTTTATAGGGGCTTGGGGAGGTGCATGCAAAACGTACCTCTTACGCCTAGAAAGAGCTCAACGGTCCTTGCTGAAGACGAAGACATTTAAACCATTCAGATTTCCCACAAAATCTCTGTATGAGCTCACGGTACTCACGGTGAGAAAACTGTTTATTCTTCATCTAATAACTAAGCAGCATGAATGTACCCCATATGATCATCTATTCAAAATACCAAATGTCATTGAATCGGGCGGATGTCGAACGGCTATTGAAGACGGCAAAATGCCTATCTTTCTGGTTATGTCTACAACAAAATTAACAGGCTCCTAAACTTTTATCTGCTGTCTTTGCGAGACTGTAAATTAAAGGTGCAGAACTGGCTCTTCACTCTTGATTACTATAGTGTGGAGAAAATAAGGAATTGATTAATTAATTTTTAATTCCATCAATAATTAAATAAAACTCATTTATTAATTTTTAATTCAATCAATAATTAAATCAATCTCATTTACTAATTTTTAATTCAATCTATAATTAAATCAATCTCATTTATTAATTTTTAATTCAATCAACAATTAAATCAATGTCATTTATTATTTTTTACATATATACTTATTCAGTCATCTACCAATACCAACATACACAAACACGCACACACATACACACACACAGCACGACTTAGACTTAGTTTTAGTTATTATTGTTGAATTGTATGTTAAGCCAAAATTTTATATTTTTAGTTGACTTGTTCATTTTCTTTCTTTTTCTTTCAAAATTTTATATTGATTTTAATTTGATTTGACATTGGATATTATACCTAATAACAATTATTATTAATAATATTTATTATAAATTTTCCTCCAAATTTTATATTAATTTGATTTGACATAGTTATTAAGATGAAATAAAATGGGGAGGGCGCTGACTCCTGTCATACAGGTCTGCCTAGTTCGGGAGTCAGAGGCTTCAACATTGATGTAAACAATTATTAAGTCAATAAAGAATATTTGATTTGAATTTATATAGCAAAACTACGTTTGCCGGCGGTCAGCTAGTCTATACCAATATTATAAAGAGGAAAGATTTTTTTGTTTGTTTGTACCGAATAGGCTCCGAACCTATGGAAAGCTACATTATTCCCGAGTGACATAGGCTAGCCGGGGGGATATATAAATAAAAAAATATGTATTGCGATCTGGCTTCTCATTACAATTCCAAAAGCCTTAGCACGACTGGGTTACGTTGTTTTATTACGGAGTTCCGGTGCCTACCTGCCAGCTTCATCACCAGATCAGATCGATAACATCATTTTCATTAGAACCATTTATTTAAATTTGCATCATTCATCACAATCATTTAATTATTCGAGATCTCTTATGCCCAAAACATACTTATCATTGAGAAGTTTCAGTGGCCATCTGTGGTCTTCTTCGTAAGTTCCACTTATGATGTTTTCTGAATGCAAATGCTTACCATGTTGATGAAAATATCTATATCACTATATAAATACCTATACAATTTGAGGAGTTCCCTCGATTTCCATGAGATTCCCTCATCAGATCCTAACTTGGTGACAACAGGACCACCTCGAGAGCTTACCCATTCAAACAAAAAAAGAATAATCAAAATCGGTCCACAGTTGATGGAGAAATCGGTGAAAACACTCTCTAACGGACCCCGTTACTTTTGCTGACATCTCTTTGAGGCGCGCGTGGAACACTACGCGCCGTAAACTCGGGCCTGGTCCTTATCGGACGGCGAGCTACCCATTACTTGCCGTCCACAAGCCCGCGCCTACGGTGGCCGGGAATCGTCTTGCGATTTCCGACGCCTGGGATGTCTCCTGCGGTGGCTAGGGGCGTCCGAAATATCCGTGTCCAGTGAGGACTTGCGTCAGGCGGAAGGTGAGGACGCCGTGACGCCTCTCAAGCAACTCCTCAAACCGCCGCCATTGTGGCGTGCCCAGCGCTGGGTTGCGAAAGTCGCCCTCTCTATGTCGCCATGAGATCTTGCCGGAGCTCTGTCCGCCGATCCGCGATTTGTCGTGGCAACGGAGTTTCACTCCGGCATTTCGTCTCCTCGCGCCACTCCCATATTTGTGCGAGGATTTTTGCCTTCAACTATTACAGGCTGGACCTGTAAATTTACATTTGACTGCCCAAAAACTAATCATTAAGTGATGAACTAATGCGGTACCGCAAAAAAAGTCACATAAAGTCGACTTTATCAATGAAAATATTTCAATCGATTTAACAAACTGTTAAGTAGATGTTATTGTTATTTTACATTTTGTTTTTGAATTTATGGCATCCATAATGCACATGCAGGTGGTAAATATTAATAACAGTTGCAATCATCATCATCATCAATTCAGCCGAAAGACGTCCACTGCTGAACATAGACCTCCCCCAAGCTTCGCCACACTGATTCATCATTCTGGCAATGAAGAGTATTTTGATGCCCAATGAATTATTCCCCTCCCCTTTTAATTACAGTAACAATGTATTTATTATTTTGCAACATCAATCAGACAGGTAATAAACAACTCATATGAAAGATAGTTCAGGCGCACAGGTTCTAAGAACTATTGCTGGTATACCGTCAGGGCCGCTAGCCTTGTTCACTTCGAGGTCGCGCAGCACCCTACGGATGTCTTTTTGATGGATGCGAATGTCCGACATACTCGCATCCAACAGGAGAAGGAGGGGTCGCAAATGACCAGGATTCAGACGCGAAGATGCCGCAAAAAGAGAGGCAAATAAATTTGCCTTCTGCTCCGAAGAGTGGCCCAACGACCCGTCGGGTTTCAGCAGTGGTGGCAGTGAGGGACGGCAGAAGTTCGACTCGACCGACTTAGCCAGGGACCAAAACGCTTTACTACCTGCTGGGTAAGAAGCAAGTTTGGTCCCTATTCGGCCAATGTGGTCGAACCGAGCCCTTCGCAACACCAACTTGCAGGACTTGGCAGCCCTGTTGAAGGCCTTCTTCTTCTGACCCACGTCACTCGCTTTGCGCGATCGAGTGTCGACCCATGCCATGTACGCGTCATGCTTAAGCGCGTCGTTAGTTATTTTATTTGCGGTTTTTCTATATTTATATACGACTAGCTATTCCCGCAGCTTCGCTCACGTTTTCCACCGGATGTTAATTTTAATAATGTACAAAGCACATTACTCTCCTTCGGCAGTCGGGTAAAAAGAGATAACAAATCCAAAAATTCGCTCAAGCTCAAAAAGTACGTTTCGATCGGTCGACTGCAGCGGTGCAACGGAATAACGAAGCAAATAAGCACGTCACTTCACATCTGTAAGCGTCCATGAGGTATTGCACTTTATTGTTTATGGTTGCCTGGTAATAATAATGATATTTCTTAAGCGTGCATCTGTCAAAATAATGTAAAATATCAGGCTGGGCGGAGAGTTATCAGACTGGTTTTAAAATAAGCAATGTGTTATGTTTTATTAGCAGTTTTTTATCGATGAAAAACTAGTTTGGTTAGTCTCTTGGGTTAATATAAAGGTCGTTGGACGAAGAGTTATCGATTAGCATATTGGAAAAGTAAACACTGTTTGATTGAACAGGACATCAGCAAACAGTGGACTCTTCACGTGCCCAGAGGTCTAGACAAGTGACATTCTGCCATCAAAAACGTAGCGATAGCGATTGGAAAATGTCCAAATTATTTGAGATTGTCAATCATTTGAAGTTGAGTAATTGTCAAACTACACTCCAAAAAACCTGTCCTTATGTAGGGTTTGAGGAATCGGCCCTCTGTCTAGTCTCAGGGGTCTGGCCTTTTCTTCCGCCAAAGAAACAGCATTGCCATTCAATGTGGCAATGCTCATTCTGGCAATGACGAATATTTTGATGCCCAATGAATTCTTCCAGTCTCCTTTTTTATACTAGCGCTTGTATATAGTTTTTTATCAGTTTTTATATAGCATATAGTTATTTATAAGCCAAAAACCTAAATTAAAGTTTGATCAAACCTGATTTTTTGTTTTTCAACCAGTTTCATACTTCACCTTTGTTGACCACTCCTTTTTTGTGTTGACGGGAGGCAACATTCAAAAGGCGACTGGACTTTTAGGGAAAAGACCAGGTGGGATTTTTACCTCACTAAAACCAACCCGTTTAACACCATCAGCACGTAGAACCCCGGGACCTCCTGGTGGGCGGACAGAGACCCCAATCTGAGCGCCTGAAACCCAGGGGCGCCTGCGCCTGCTTGCAGGCAGGGTTTCGGCGTTTTAGGCATCGGGTCAATTGCTTTCCCGACTTCGCCGAGCGCATCCGCCATCCCGCTCGGCGGCCTCCTTCTAGACTATTCAACTGCTCCTAAAGTGCGAAATAAATAGCATACATAACATCACGCCTGTTTTACCCAAAGGTGTGCTTACAGGGTTTACAGGAGTAAACCCACATTTCGCTAGTTATGTTGTAGTCCCAATCCTAAGTAACAGGAGGTAATCCTATTGCAACCAACTGTGCATACATTCTAAAAAAACAAGAGTTGGACTCGCGCACCGACGGTTCTGAATAATTTGTCGGATCGGTATTTTTTACTGGATCTGAAATACTGTCATGTGTGTGAACTCGCTCATACAACTACCTACACCATTGCCGAATAAAAACGTATACGATAAAGCGGACCTGTAAAACAGACCTCTGTGTGAACGTCCCAACTATTGTGGTCGGCTTCCAGTCTAACCAAATTCAGCTCAGTACCAGTATTTCACATGGAGTAACTGCCTATCTGACCGCCACAACTCACTAACTGGGAGACACGATAGCCCTTGTCAAAACTGGTGTTGGTTTTATTATGGCTTCTGACTACCGTGACGACTGCTAGAGATATTTAAATTCACGAACTTTTCTTACAGAGAAGTCTATATCTATACTAATCTATATTAATATTATAAAGTTTGTGATATTGTGATTTTGTGAGGTTGTAGAGGGTAATCTCTGGAACCGATTTCAAAAATTGTTTCACCAGTAGAAAGTGTTACGGATGTGACGTCAGCCTACGTGCAACAGTCCAATGCCCGCCGAGCCCGCCGAAGCTAAGCCGCCATATTAAAGCCTCCCCTCCACTCAAGCCATGGCAAAAGCCGTTTCAAAAGCTAAATATTCTTGAGTGTATAACAGCTATAACTTATTTTTATAAAAAAATGAGCTCCTTAAGAAAATTGCAATAATATTTAACCCAAAGTAGCAAAATCGCTGAGAAAACTATTGATGATATATAAAAAATATGTACCACATGATTAAAGTACACATTATTACCCAAAAAAATCTGCTAGAGAATATATCTAAGTATCATAGTTAAGTTACAATAGCAGCTTTTATGTTCTACATTTTAATTAGATCATGTTAGTAACAAAAGTTGGTTACGTTCGTATTGTAGTATTAATTCTTATTCAAATAGATAGTTTAACAAATTAGTAGGTAGGTAGGGAAGGCTGGGTAGGTTTAGGGTAGGTATGTTTGGTAGGTAGGTACGTAGGTTGCCAGTTGACGGGAGCGAAGCCGTGGGGGTCAGCTAGTATGGAATATTTTGGGATATGGCTATGGCTAGGAAAGGATGCGACATCCTAAAACCTGTGAATTTCCTTTGTTCCTAGCAAAGGAACCGATTTCATCTTAGGTGCATATGTATAAGTATACCTAACATACACAATGAACTCTGTTTTGTATAAATAACCACTACGGACACCCATAGTAATACCTTAAACGTTCACAAGTGTAGGTCTTACTTATGTGGTCATTATAAGGCCATTTGTAAAGGCCTATGTTTTCATATAACTTCTACGGTAGTCCGGATCATGTCATAATTGGTCTTATGTACTCTTATAAAACCTGTTTCCCATAGTAATCGTGTTATGTATTGCAGATAAAAATTATGATCAAAGATTATTTTCGTAGAAGTGGCACATTTCATCAAGTAATGCGCCTTAAGAGTAAGACCCCAGACCTCCAGACGTTACTATTTCTTCCTGTCTGGGGGTCTCGGTCCCTGATAAAGCAACTAGTTTATTTTCAAGAACGTTTTCTTTTTTTTAATAAGTAATCTTAGGTGTTCTTTGGAATCGGAACGCACAACGATGCGGGTAGGGTTATCTTAACTCAAGATTTGTCCTGAGATCTCAGGATTTTCGGGCTTTTTTCAGGATTGCGGCCGGATTTTGAAAACCTCAGGCAATATCACGCTTTTTAGAATTCTCAATAAAATAGAGGAGATAAACACTTAACATCTATGAAACCTTTTTCTAATCATTTGTTTAGCGATGATAATTTTTAATTAAACTTTTGTCTTTTAACACTGTTCTACTGTAAAGAGCAGCGCAGGCGCGCGCCGGGGTTGCGTGGGAGTGGTGAGAGGGTTGGATGGTATCTGCACGCATTGCCCACGCGTCGTGCCGTGGGCAACAAAGCTGTAACTACTTTTGCGAGAGAATTCGCAAAATTCGAGAAAATTTCAGGATTTTTTTTTTGGCCCACGCGGTTAAGCCTTTTTATTATTAGGGTTTTTTTAGGCCGTCAGAGTAGCATTGACATTTCGGGTGCTCAGTTTTCTTATCTAGACCGAGCTATTACCTAATCTTCCTTACTGCGGTCGCTTACTGCTACAGAACAAAGTACAATTTTAGACGTTTCTCAAACGATTATGTATCCGCAGCGTTGTATGTTCTGATCATAGGATCAATGCTATATGTGTAAGTTTTAAGGATTTTATCGGATTTTTTTTATTTTTTGTACGTCAGATAGATTAAGGTTACACTAGTCGATCATTCTTCCATACAAACGTAGTCTGGAGATTACTCCACTGTATCACGATATACGTTCAAAATAAAAAATTATATCAATTTGTCCCGTTATTAACTAGCCATTTATGGAAAAAAGTAAAAAAAAAAAGAAAGTTAATAGCGTTGAAAGTTCCGTGTTTCAACACTATTTTTTACGCATCTTTGGGTGGAAATAAATACCATCAGAAGAAAGAAAATTGCAAAACAGCCACCATACAGGGATAGATTAGTAGTTCAACAATGCAAATAATTTTATTTTGGAAATTTGCATTTAGTCGTTTTTTCATGATATCTAGACCTTTGTCTGTTTATAAAATTTCACGCGCTCGTTTTCGTCCTAAATCATCATCCATTTCGCTACAAACTTGTAAAAGTGCTAATACACGTATCCTACGCGAACTAGCTTCTTACTGCTCATCACAGCATCTGTCTCTTTCGCACGTGTTGTCGGATGAGATAGCATGCATTTTAACCCCGCGCACAAAATAGTTCGTGCCGTCGACTAGAGCAACCTTAATAAAAAAATATTGGACACGTATTTTTCTTTTGACACGTAAACATAAAGTGACGTCATAAGCTCCCCCTCCTAAACTTTGATGCGCTTTATCTTTGTCAACTTTAATTAATTCGGTAAAGCAAAAAATACGTGTCCAATATTATTAGATATACTTATTGACGGACTAAATATCCATTCAAGGTTGCCTGGAAGAGATCGCAGAGCGCGATAAGGCCGCCTATTGTATGTTTGTTTTAATTTTAATGTTTCTTTTGTATTGTCTTATCTTGGTGTACAATAAAGTATATATAAATAAATAGAATTATCATTTTTCTACCCAGAAAACATCCTTAAATCAGCCTAAAAATGTTCACTGATTTAGACCTCCCTCAGTCGTCACTGCATCAACCGATTGATTTTCACATATTCTACCTACTGCCACATCTACCAACAGGTACCGTACAAGCCTAGGTCATTGATACAAATATCAGAGTTGAGCTTACCGTCTCTCAGTGTGGCCCCAGTCGTCAAGTGATCATGATTCTACTCAAGTTTACATCCATAGTGTTGTTGGCTGTCTACTCGGTAAGTTTTTATTGTTTTACAAACTTGCCTATCGCTTCGGTAAATATAGCGTGATGTTGTTAGGGGAAATGCACGTTATATCGTGGTGGACCAGTGGCCTTTCATGCTCAATCGATACATATAATAAATCTGTAGAAAAGTCGTTTATGTACATAGAAAATATTTAAAAATATATAGCCAGGGTGTAAAGGGTAATCAACAGAACCCTTTGCCAGCATTTTTGGAGTTTTTGTATGTTTACCTGTTTAGTTGTGCAAGCATCATGTAAAATGTACGACGCCAATGTAGATAACGTTTATACATAAAAATTGTGCGTAACTTGAAGTATTACTTAGTTTTTGTTTCATAAAAGTTAGATGAATTTAAAGTGTTCAAAAGTAAACTATCACAACACACGCAATTCAAATACTCGGACCGTTGAACTCCATATTCGTTGTGAATTTTACTTCATTTTCTGAATGGCGGTGTTAAAATTCTCCGCGGAAGAATGACCCTAGAAAAAATTGGCAGATACGTAGGGTAGGTGGCAAGGTGAGTAGGTCCGTAGGGTAGGTAGGAGGTAGGTCTAGGTAAGCAGGGTTAATAGGGTAGAGGCAGTTGACGGGAACGAAGCCGCGGGCACAGCTAGTACTCACAGTACAGTAATAGTACAGCACATGTGAACTTAGATGGTAGGTATGCTTGAATGAGGTAGTGGGTTCAAATCCGGGCAAGTACCAATAAGAGTTTTCAATTCTTTGTAAGTACTTTCTAAATTGATCTTCGATATCGTTGACTAAAGTAAAGGAAAATATCGTGGGGAAACCTGAGGGCCTACCATGAGATTCTGGAGCAAGGTTATATCCAGGGTTAGAAAGAGACATATGTATATGACTTGAATACATCTGTACTATACGCACAATGGAGCTCATGGTAGGTACGGGTCCTGAAATTTGTAGTTAATATAAGTGTGATATCGCCAATCCACAGTAATAGACTGATATTATTATTATCACTATAAAGTTAGTTCTAGCGTGAATAGGTACAAAGCATTGTGATCACAGACATAAATCTAACTAGATAACGCAAGTCCCTCCATCTGTATGAAAACTAAGCTTGACACTTTTTCACACACAATTTAAAAACAAAATTACTTACGAATGAAAGAAAACATATCCAGTGCCTCGGACAACTTTTTCTACACAGTCTTTACAGCTCAATAAGGCATAAAAAGCATTTTCTGAGATTTCGGTGGAATTCCGGTGCCGATAATGCTAAATGAAAAGCTGAAATTACTATCATTGATCGTAATTTTACTCCGTTTTTTTGACACGCGAAGTACATACAATCGCGTCATCTAGTTAGATTTGTATCTGCGATTGTGATGTTGTGTTTATATTAAGGCAATGCAATCAACTGGTTTTTCAGTATTATTATAGTGCTGTTGTCCTTGATGGAATCTTCCGATTGTAAGAGCGATTAATTTTGTTGATGTCATGCAATCTATTTAAAGATAGCTTTGTTAATTAATAAATCAAATTAAACTAGTTAGACGCCGCAGATAGTTTCACACCCGGCCACGTGTTCAAAAAAATATATGTTACATTAGCCCATTTTCTTAATAATATGATCTACAAACATTTTGAGTTTTATTCGTATAATATAGTGCAATTAATTTGTAAAGTTATGTCTAACACGGACAAAACAACGACAATTGCACCAAAATCGCCGGGTGTATTTTTACCCGACTGCCGAAGGAAGGTAATGTGTTTATCATTCTATGTATGTATGTATGTATGTTTGTTCCTATGTGGCGTTCTAGAGACCAAACGCATTGGCCGATTTTGATGATTCTTACGTCAATCGATTCGTCTTAACCCTGCGAGTGTCACTGGCTACATAAAAATTGGCAAAGATAAAAATGGCGGATTTTGGGCGCCATTATGAGGGGGATTTCTTTTTTCTTGCTAACCCATCGTGTGGGGTAACAAAATAAAGGGTTTTAAGAGGTGATTTCAAAAATATATAACACTTATATGTTTAAATGTACCTAAATAAAAAAATAACTAAAAAGATGTAAATAAAAAAAGTTAATTCAAAAAACCTGACTGCTTAAAAAGCGAACTAAAAAGACGTAAACAAGAAGAAAACCATGCTGTGCAGTCGGAGGATACATCTAGTTTTGGTCAGCCAGCTCGCGAATATGTTTCACAAGTCACAGTTTGATAACAGGTCTCATTATGTGCCTAATTGTGGTGAAACTAGAGCCACTTTATGAGCAAGTGTGTTGAAAAATAACTAATTGGATTGCGTTTTTGTTGAAAAATCGGCAATGTAAGTTAAAAGTGGGCTGATAAAAAAAATCCTAGGTCCCAGGGTATCAAGAACCTAGCTGACAGCAAGAAGCGAGTGCAGTAAAGCGCGAGCGACGACATTTTTGCCAAAAACGAGAGACAATTAAAACTGCGAGCGCGACGAGCACACCGAGAAGCCAGAAAAAAAACTTTATATGCAGCTCAAAATGAATTTTTTTGCTTACCCTCTGAGTGCTTACAAAAATTTTATTAAACAGGAGCAGCTCATTGCAGCTTATATGATTAATATGCTGTACAAAAATAATTACAGCCATCCAGAATGACATAAATTGCTGATTGACTTTGGAATATTTGCTGGCCATGAGTTGCTGATCAATTAGCTATTTCTGCTCACAGATTATATTTTTCTGCTCACAAAAATACGAATACTATGCTAACACGTTGTTCTTGCTGCACATAAATGATCTGCTAAAACCCGGCACCTTTGGGTATGCAGACGACAGCACTGTAGCTGAGAGATACGTGTCCAACGCGCGCGCTACTGGACCTCAGATCCGGTCTCTCCGGGAGGCCATGGTTGGGCGCTTGAATCTGTCCTTGGAGGCAGTCTCCGAATGGGGCGATGCCAATCTGGTCAAGTTCAATGCTGCTAAGACCCAGGCGTGTCTTTTTTCCGCTAAAAGGAGCCAATTCCACCCGGCTCCTTCTTTCAGAGGTGTGACCGTGCCGATAACTGACCATCTTGAGATTCTTGGCATTACGTTGACATCGACGCTCAATTTTGGTCCATTCATTGAGGCAAAAGCTCAGCTGGCTTCCAAAAAATTGGGGATACTCGCGAAGGTGAGACGGTACTTCACGCCAGAACAGCTGCTCAACTTATATCAAGCGCAAGTTCGATCATGCATGGAATACTGCTCTCATCTCTGGGACGGATCTGCCAAGTACCAGCTGGATGCACTTGATGCGATCGAAAGACGGGCTAAGAGGCTCATCGACAATGAAGTATTGGCCGAATCTAGGCTCCAGAACCTCGAACATCGGCGCCGAGTTGCCAGTCTGTCGGTTTTTTATCGGTTACATTTCGGGGAGTGTGCGTTGGAATTGCATGAACTAATTCCTCCTAGCCCGTTCCATCATCGGACTACAAGACGTACGGCGTTGCGTCATCGGTACATGGTGGACATCCCACCCATACGCACCAAACGTTTTGGGAATTCCTTTATTATGCGTACAGCAAAGGAGTGGAATTCCCTGCCGGAGTCTGTATTTCCTGATACCTACAACCTGGGAGTCTTTAAGTCAAGAGTGAATAGGTTTCTTCTAGGCAAGCGTGCTTCATCGTCGGCCACATCATCGCTTACCATCAGGTGAGATAGTGGTCAAACGCAAGCCTATAAATAATAAAAAAAAAAAAAAAAAAAACCATTTGAATAACACCCGTATTTTAATGAAATTTTCAACATTTCAATAGTAGTTTATGAAACTGTTGCATAATGAGGGGTATTAAAACATGAGTGTGTGTTTAAAAACCGAGCCGTAGTCGAGGTTTTTAAAAGTTTTCACACGAATGTTTTAATACCTAGTTATGTGCAGTTTCATACACTACTTTATCTACACTCTTAAATTGGGATTGAACCTACTAAATACCTCTTTTTGCATTTTCTATGCCATAAAATCGTGAGAGCATTTGTCATATACTTTTTTCGACTTTGCTGGTAATAAATTAAGAGTAATTTCCTTCGCCGCATCTCAAATATCGGGCGCAGTCAAATTTTCTTCACATTCACTGATATCAGACATTTTAAACAATAATTTAAATAACTCATGAAATTCAGTACAGCAAAACTTTCAAAACGTATGAATAGCGCCAAAACCCAGCACATCACCGCATTAACCGCGCATGCGCTAAGGCTTAGCACGCACTGCGATCTTTATTCGCGCGTTTTTTTCGCCCATTCTGCGACCTATGGAATTGTATGAAGTTGTACGCATTGCGGTAAAGAAATCGTGCGGAAATAATACCGCAAGAAATCCGTGTTTTTCCACAGAATCCACCGCACCACGGCGTGAATTTTATTCGCCCGAATATTTTGAGCTCTATGAACAGGTAGAAGGAAACAAAATTCGCGCGAATCGCAGTGCGTGCTAAGTCTAAAGCGGGCATTGTCATAGACAATTTAAAATTGGAATCAAATCTTTTTATAATAGGTACTATAAAATGGCATTACAAAAAAAATATTGATGGAAACTCCTTAGTGATTAACTTCTTGGATTTGTCCTGTATCGTAATAGAAAAAAATAGTAGTTTATGAAACTGTTGCATAATGATGGGTATTAAAACATGAGTGTGTGTTTAAAAACCGAGCCGTAGGCGAGGTTTTTAATAGCTTTCACACGAATGTTTTAATACCAGTTATGTGCAGTTTCATACACTACTTTATCTACACTCATAAATTGGGATTGAACCTACTAAATACCTCTTTTTGCATTTTCCATGCCATAAAACCGTGATAGCATTTGTCATATACTTTTCTCGACTTTGCTGGTAATAAATTAAGAGTAATTTTCTTCGCCGCATCTAAAATATCGGGCGGAGTCAAATTTTCTTCACATTTACTGATATCAGACATTTCACACACAATAATTTAAATAACTCATGAAATTCAGTACAGCAAAACTTGCAAAACGTATGAATGGCGCCAAAACCCAGCACATCACCGCATTAACCGCGCATGCGCTAAGGCTTAGCACGCACTGCGATCTTTATTCGCGCGATTATTTTCCGCCCATTCTGCGACCTATGTAATTGTATGAAGTTGTTCGCATCGGTAACGAAATCGTGCGGAAATAATTCCGCAAGAAATCCGTGTTTTGCCACAGAATCCACCGCACCACGGCGCGAATATTATTCGCCCGAATATTTTGAGCTCTATGAACAGGTAGAAGGAAACAAAATTCGCGCGAATAAAAATCACAGTGCGTGCTATGTCTAAAGCGGGCATTGTCATAGACAATTTAAAATTGGAATCAAATCTTTTTGTAATAGGTACTATAAAATGGCATTCCAAAAAAAATATTGATGGAAACTCCTTAGTGATTAACTTCTTGGATTTGTCCTGTATCGTAATAGAAAAAAAATTGTTTTATAGCATTATTTTGTTAGAGAAATAGTGTTATAATAAGATTCTATTTTTAAATTTCGGTATTGTGTTTATAAAGTATGCCAATATAAACTCATTTTGAATTTTATAATTCGAATATTACGATATGAGAGTAGATAAAATGTTTTTCAACACACTTGCTCATAAAGTGGCTCTAATTTCACCGCAATTAGGCACATAATGACACCTGTTATAAAAACTGTGACTTTTTCATTACTATTATTCACAAGTGAGATAAAGAGTTTTTTTTTTTAATTTATTGGTTGAGTTGCTTTGTTCTTAAAAAAGTTTCGATACAAAAAGGTCGTGCTCAATAGTACAAATGCAACACATTTCATGCAACTTCGTATTTAAATAGATAATTTCAACTTGTACGTGTTTAATAAATATAACTTTCACTTAAATATAACTTTTGTTTTTATCTGTAATAAAGAAAACTAGAAATTCTTCTAAAACGCTATTTGCGAAAAGCCAAAAAAAGACAACTCATTATTTTTAGTCTATGGCCGATCGCCATTGTTAGATGCGCGCGCTTAGGAAAACTGATTAATTCTGCCCGCCATTGCGAAAAAAATTCACAACTCGTTTTCACTGTTGGTAATGATTTTTTGTATTATTTTCTTCACAAGTGTGTTGAAAAACGTCGTATGATACACATGTGTATTGATGATTACCGTCCTCGGCTCTCTTAAGACCCTCACCTAACGGCTCGGGTCTCAATGGCGCCTCAGCGGTAATCACCAACATTACACACTTGTACCATAATATACTATTATAGCATTATTTTGTTAGAGAAATAGTGTTATAATAAGATTATATTTTTTTCAACACACTTGCTCATAAAGTGGCTCTAATTTCACCGCAATTAGGCACATAATGACACCTGTTATCAAACTGTGACTTTTTCATTGCTATTATTCACAAGTGAGTTTTAGAGTTTTTTTTTTTAATTTATTGGTTGAGTTGCTTTGTTCTTAAAAAAAGTTTCGATACAAAAAAGATCGTTCTCAATAGTACAAATGCAACACATTTCATGCAACTTCGTATTTAAATAGATAATTTCAACTTGTACCTCAAATATAACTTTTGTTTTTGTCTGTAATAAAGAAAACTAGAAATTCGCCATTTTGTACGTGGCTAAAACGCTATCCGCGAAAAGCCAAAAAAAGGAAACTCATTCTTTTTAGTCTGTGGCCGATCGCTAGAGTAAAAATGTTCTGTGGTGGCGGATCGCCATTGTTAGATGCGCGCGCATAGGAAAACTAATTAATTTTGCCCGCCATTGCGAAAAAATTTCACAACTCGTTTTGACTGTTGGAAATGATTATTTAGTATTTTTTTCTTCTCAAGTGTGTTGAAAAACGTCGTATGATACACGTGTGTATTGATGATTACCGTCCTCGGCTCTCTTAAGACCCTCGCCTGCCGGCTCGGGTCTCAATGGCGCCTCAGCGGTAATCACCAACGTTACACACTTGTACCATAACGTACTATAAATTTCGGTATTGTGTTTATAAAGTATGCCAATATAAACTCGTTTTGAATTTTATAATTCGAATAATACGATACGAGAGTAGATAAAGATAATTAGGGGCTTTTTAGAATATTAAGGAAAGTACAAAAACTACCGAATTTTGGGTGGCGCGGCCGGGTGTGAAACAAGGGCGCGTTTTGTTCCTTCAAGGTCGTTGGCGACATGGTAGTTTGAAATTATGAGTTCAGGTTTTATTTACCCAGCTGTGGGCAAAATTTGGCTAGTATAATAGATATTATGTATATGATAAACCTATTACTATTATAAACGTGAAAGTTTTTGAGGATGGATGAATGTTTGAACTAAGGAAAAACTACTGAACAGATTTTGATGAAACTTTACAGAAATAGCTTATACATCAGAATAGCTGTTATTATAAAGATATTATTATAACAGTGTATAATTTATAAAGATATTGGGTGAAGTACTAAAACCACGCGGGCGGAGAGCCGGGGGCGGCAGCAGTAGATGATAATTTGATCGTGCACATCATTATAATATAATTATTAGGCCTGCATTACACTCGCTAGTGTCAATGTGGCTTTTTGGTCGACCCATGTCATAGCAAAAAGCTGGTTTGGGTGAGCAAATTTACCTAACCGACTGCCTCATTTTCCTAGTGATTGTGAGCGCGATAATTGAGCGCTAGTTTTCACCCTAGGAGCAAGTTGATATTAGCTTATTCATTTAAATTCTCAGTAGTAGCACTGAAACAGATTTGTGCCCGTGTGTGTAGAATTCACCAATTTTTGCCACTACTTAGCAAACTGAATGACTGGCTTCGATGAATTTCGACGAGGACTCGATTGATAACCATTGAGTTTTCTACGTCGCATAAATCCTACTTTTACGAAACAAGGCGTTTTATTTCAGTAGGGAAATATATTATATTGTTTTGACAAGCCGTTCCTAACCTGAAACACGTAAATAAATAAGGAAACCAAAGGAAACAAATCTCTTAAATTATGAATTTACAAAAATCATTGTAGCCAAAAATGTGGCGTTAATGTAATACCTTAATCAAAATGTTCAACAAAACATGAAAGAAAAATAGAAAGTGTACCAACAGCATTCAAAATCTAAATGATAAATCAGCAATAGGACTAAACATGCCAAGACTCCCAAACCGAACTGTTGAACAATTTGCGAAAGACTTTGAAAGAACTAATGAGGTCCTCCGTCCGAACCCTGATTGAGAAGAAGACTTGGACCAAACCGTGGTGGTCACTCCCGAGATAGAGGACAGGATCCGGAGTTACACGCAGTTCAAGAAAGAGAAACCACGGCTTGAGTGCTTTTGTCAGGTTAATTATTCGCTATACATCTAGAGCTTCTAGAATATACAATCCTGATCATGTTTTTCAATAGAATAGAATAGAATTTCTCTTTATTCGAGTAACCATGACTCAAAAGATGGTTAGTAAAACTTACAACTACGTTAGTAATACATATATTAGCAAACTGACACTACAAAACAACAGTGAATCACCGCTGCGACAAGCCATGTGAGATGGCACAACAGCGACCCACGAAAACACAGTCTAGGCGACACGAAATCATACTTAGGATACTGTTGGAGCTGCCCCACACCCTGTGCACCATGGATGCGCACCTTTTGCGCATGGTTGTGTAGAAACAATCTACATGCGCATCCGCAAACATCCCCGACGCACTACAGAAGCGAGGCAGCCCCACCAGCATCCTAAACGCATTATTGTACTGAACGCGGAGAGCGCTGTACGATCTTTGCGTATAACTAGCCCACAGGCTGCTCGTGTAAAAGGACGTACAATCCCGGGATTGCCGGATTTCTGATGCGTAATCATTGGATCCCGCGACTGTCCCAGGATTAGACTATGTGGTTTTTATAGTGCTTTTAAAAAAAACTTATGAAATTTCTTAAACATTGTTAATCAATATTGTTGTACAACACAACATACATAAAAACAAACAAAAAAGACAAAATAAAAACACTACAAAGTGTATAATAACTTCAATTTCGGCAGTAGGTGTAACCGACTTTAAAAAAGGAGGAGGTTCTCAATTCGTTAGAATCTTTTATTATTATGTTGTTCCATCGCTATTGGAGGTGATGTTTACACCGCATTTACAGTACCTACCGTTTTAACGGATCCGTCGCTACTGGATAATGTTCACAACAATGTTCACAACAACCAACTTTCTACAAAGATGGACTTCCGATAAAAAGAATCAGTATTTTAATACTTTTGTGTGTGAACTTGCTCATATATTTACCAACGCCATTGCCGAATAAAACGTATACGTTTAAGAGGACCTGTAAAACGGACCTCTGTGTGAACTAGCACTTAGACTGCAAGCTGACCATGACATCGTTAGGAAAGGCTAGGAAGATGTTACCTTGTTAATCTATAAGCTTAGGTTTGTTTGCCGCCCGATAACAACATTTTATAGAGATTCCTTTTACTTGGCTGTGGAGCATGAAAATATACTGAGGCATCGTTCTAGAGAATTATATTGTTTTTAACATCTTGAGTAATACGCTGGTTTGTTTACAGAAAGCAGTCACAAGGCCTGGCGTGGCGCCTCTCATTGAACTTAACGATGGCAAGACAATCCCTAGCCTTGGGCTCGGCACCTGGCTCGGATTTACCAAAACGGTAAGTTGAAGGCAGCGCCATCTATTGGCGAGTAGCTGTACTGCTTGGGTTGGTGTTTTAGTTGATAGTTCTGACGTTGGTCGGTTGCGGCGCTATTTCATGACATTGGTATTAAGTTTTTTTTGTTGTAAAAAACTGTTATATGACAAACGTTATAACTTTATACTATAATATTTTAATGACACAGCATGGGTTTATATACTTTATGGGCGGCCTATAAAAGACACTCTTACATTTCATAATATTTATGTCCACAGGGTGACCGTGAACCGGTAGAAGATGATTCCGTCCAAAAGGCTGTAGAAATAGCTATCGATGCAGGATACAGACAAATCGACACTGCAGCCATTTACAACACTGAGACTCAGGTACCATTCTTTAGTAATCAGGAGCCCAAAACTATCATGGTTCCACTGTGACAGACACAGGGAGCTATATAGGACGTAGAGCACTTTGCCTGTTTCACAGCGGAATCGTTAGATTGATAAGTTATAGTACAGCTGGTGTTGTATTATTATGATACAGACAAAAAGAAAGAAAAAATATATTTGTGACCCGCAGAGGAGACACGAGAGATAAAAAAAAAACAAAGGAAAGCGTCATACATTTTTAACAGTAAATATGAGTTTATGTCAGATGAGTGAACTGACTTCTCAGTTAGGCATTAATTTGCTCCATGAAACATGCATTCATTCAGTCATTGATATTCAGCTGCATTCGGTTAGATTGGAAGCTGACTCCAGCATTGTTGTGAAAAAACTAGCAGATAATGATGAGGAGCTTTTTAAAGATTGACCCTCAGTTGCCCACCTTAAAATTATCGGAGAATTAATGTGACAAATTGTCAAGCACGCGTTATCTGCTGTGATTGGTTGTATAATTTTTCAACAGCCAATCACAGAAGATAACGCGTGTTTGACAATTTGTCACATTAATTCTCCGATAATTTTAAGGTGGGCAACTGAGGGTTAGTGTCGTAGCCGACGATATATATGAAGTCGGCATCGGCGGTGCCGGGAAATTTACAAATGTTCGCATAGTCACGTGCCGCCTCGAAAATAATAGAACATTGCCGATTTATGCAGAATAGCTTGAATAGCGAAGCGAGCTCGAAAATGTATCATAATCGAGGCCAGATGCCTCGAATATGCTTCTTGAGAACCTATCTGAGGTTATTTTTTATATATTTTTTTAAGATTTTGATACACATGTTATTGAAATCTAGTGCAAGGGCGTAGACTTGCTCCCGGCCAGTGCCCACGGAAGTCAAACTTTTTGTTAAACTATAATTATGCCAACTCGAATTTCTGGATTCAATCACATTTTAAAACACTTTGTTTACAGGTTGGGGCTGCAATAAAGAATAAGATAGCTGAAGGCGCCGTTTCTAGAAAAGACTTGTTTGTTACAAGCAAGGTAATGTAGTCGTATTAATAAAGCAAATATAATTCAAGATATTATATTCCACCAACAAAAAAATCGACTTCATTGTGTAGGCATTTTAATTAAGTTGATTTTTCAATGACCATTTCTATTCAAAATGTTCCTAAAAAGGACTTTGTTGCGTATAGTATAGTTTATTGGTCCAAAATTTGATAATTACCTCGAATTCTGAATTTAGGTAGATATAAATGCAAGGAAATATTACAATGTTGTCTCAATATCAAAAACAAAGGTAAGAAACTAAGGTAACCAGTGGTGTTTAAGAGCCGTTATGCACTGCATCCGATCCGACTCCGAGAATTTTCGGTCCGAAGTTGCTGAAGTACTTCTTTAAGGGGAGGTTACGCACTGTATCCGAAATCGTCCGTCTGAAATCAATATACATTTCCAATTCGAATGGAACTCGGATTCGGATAAAGACCGGATGCAGTGCGTCTTGTCCATAAGAACCTATGTTTTGCAACCTATTCCATGTCAATTCTATAGTGCACGTTCTTAAATGGTTTAATTTGAATTTATTGTTTGTCAAAATATCATGCCGACCATTTTCCTCGAAGGATTGCACAGAGGTTTGACTATACTACAAACACACTTCTGGAGTTGTGTTTAATTGTTCTAGTTTATAATATTTCGCGTTATTTCCAGCTATGGAACGACCGTCACGCCAAGAGTGAAGTCGTCCCGGCCCTCAAGGAGTCCCTCGCTCGATTGGACCTTGAATACCTGGACCTGTTTCTGATTCACTGGCCAATAGCACAAACCGTAAGTAAAAATATTAAGATCGCCTATTTTAGTTGTTGGATTGGCCACACGCTGCGTAGGGATTCTGACCTGATACCCAAGCAAGCGCTGGATTGGAATTTCCAAGGCAAAATAAAGCGTGGCTGTCCCCGTCAAACCTAGCTTCGCACCGTATTGGTAGAAGCGACAAGCATCGGAATGAAGTGGAGCGAGGTGAATCTGTAGCCCGATCGCGATGGAGGACTACTGTGGACGTCCTCTGCCCTATCCATGGTCATTTTAGTTATAATCAGCTTTTTCACCACATTTTTCCGAATGAGAAGTAGCCTTTGACACTCAGCCATAGTGTACCTTTAAATCTGTGAAATAATTTTCGAAGTTGGATAAGTACTGCCAAAGATTACGCTTTACAAACTTATAAGGTAGCAAGTATGTAAGTATCTAATTGACCGTTCATATAATCTTATTATTTTCGAATTGACTGACATGCTAGGTACTCAAATTTCGTCCAACCAGTGCTACCTGAGGCCTTAGACAAGTAACATCAACGAAGCGTCGCTATAGCGATTGGAGAAATGTCAAGAATGTATGGTATTGCCAAACGCTATCGAAATGTCACGTGAGTCCCTAACAATTTGGCATTTCGACCTTCGGGTTCCCTGATAGAATAGCACTTTGTCTGGATTCTCTAGTTCATGTATTGATATAAAATTGTAGACTTTGTCGGAGCACGCTGGCTACGCCGACATAGACTATGTGGAGACCTGGCAGGGTATGATGGACGCTCAGGCGCAAGGGCTGGTCAAGTCCATCGGCGTCTCCAACTTCAACGTCACTCAGCTGGACAGGCTCATCTCTATGAGCAGGGTCAAGCCTGCTGCTTTGCAGGTTGAGGTAAGGATTTCTTATTACTTTAGTTTTTATTAATCATGCATCATGTATATCAACTTTAAACGGTTTAACGAAAAAAAAAAGATGTTAAACTCCTAGACTCCGGTCGGCGGGCCTGAAAGTTCTGGAGTGGCGACCGCGTTGGGAGGTCTCCCACTAGGTGGGCCGACGACCTGGTTAAGGCTGGGGGTATCCGCAGAATGCGAGTTGCACAGGACCGGTCAAAGTAGCGGCACTTGGGGGAGGCCAATGTCCAGTAGTGGACGGTTTCAGCTCAAGTGATCATGATGATATTTGTTTAACGTTAAATGTACTTCTTACCTAATCCCCTACAAAGTAGGTATAGTACCTATAATATTCAGACTACCCCTAAAGTATTCGAGGATTTTAGTTAAGAGCCCCGCATTTATACTTCGGTTTAACACAAGTCAAAAGATGTGATTGGAAGAGCTAATCCCATCTCTTGAAAATTAAATCAACCAATTACAGCAAGATACTTGCATTTGACAATTTGTTACGTATTAATTTTGAAAGAAAATAAATTAAAAGCATTTATTGCCAGAGAAATCGACAACACGCAATATGCTCGATCTCAAGAAACTGGACCTAATGCAAAACTAGTTCATAGATAGACAGTGTAACACCCGTATAACACTTCTTATAATTTCATTCTTGTCCATCCTTAGGTGAATCTAAATCTCCAGCAGGCAGAGTTGATAAAGTTCTGCAAGATGCATAACATAGCAGTCATCGGCTACACTCCCTTCGGCTCCATCTTCCACAGCAAGGCGGCTAAGGATGCACCTCCTCCCAGAACTGATGACCAATCCTTGCTGAAGATCGCAGACAAGCATCACAAGACCGTCGCTCAAGTTAATCTGAGATATCTTGTAAGTATATGCTGCCTTTTCTAAAGGCAGTTACGCAGTACATCGGATCCGAAGCAGAGAAATTTCGGTTCCGATATAACTGTAGTATTTCTTGTAGGGAAGCTTAAGCACTACATCTGAACTCTATCCGTCATAATTCAGAACATTTTGAACCCGGAACTCAAATCTCGGACACGGATCGGATGTAGTGCACAATCGCCCTAATAATAATAAAATATACCTACGTAATCCATTTTTTCAGCAATCTGTCTGTACTGTAACTACAGACAGATGGGTGTATAAATGGAGTGTACTAGATGGCGCTTAACAGTTTCTTGTTTTTTTTTTTATATGTTTTTATACGTGTTTTACAGCTTGATTTTTCATATTACAGTACCTATTGACTGATTTGTGCGTCTTTTAATTTTCAATGAATCATAACTAATTGGACAGTGAACCTGTTAATAAAACGAATACCTAGATGACTTCTTAATCATAAGAAAACCATAGCAAAATTGTTTCGTCTGCTCGACAACAGATGGCGCTAATACAAATTTTAATTACAGATTGAACTAGGAGTGATTCCCATCCCGAAGTCTGTTACGAAGAAACGCATTGAAGCCAACATTGAAGTTTTCGACTTCCAATTAAACCAGAACGAGAAAGATGTATTGAAGTCTTTCGACAGAAACTACAGAACCATCGCCGTTACCCAGTGGAAAGACTCACCGTATTATCCCTTCAACAAATAATTAAGTTGTGAAAATAAAGATTAGGTATTATTCAAGAGAATGGTATTTTATTTATTTATTAAAACTTTATGCACAAGTACAAAGGCGGACTTAATGCCTTAGGCATTTTCTACCAGTCGACCTTAGGGTGGTGTAGAGATAAAATAAAGCAGATGCAACTAAATGAAAGGATAAATTGAGAAAAAAAACATATATAAAAAAAATACAAATATATACTTACTACTTAGATACATACATACAAAAACAATGCTATAGAGAAACCGAAACCAACAAATCAATTCTGTGATAATTCTGCAAACTTCTTGCGAATGTGTTCACGTGCCTAAAATTTGAAAGAGAAGACAACAAACAAAACAGTGACAGAATAAGAAAACGTGATACAGGTACCTACTACCTATTTATTAAACCAGCTTAGGACGCAGGTTCAGAGTTAGCCAGTTCTCTCAAAATATTTCCAAACTAGTGAACTACTATATTGTCATACCTCCCTAACCTTGTAGATCTAACAGCAGTGATGTATGTAGCCCTTCTGGTCTCTGGAACTACAATAGTATTGTTTAAGTTTATTAGTTTTCAATGGGACCACGCCCTTAAAACGCAGCGATTCGCCAAGTAAAAACCGCAATTTTTATTATGACTATCGAAAACTTTGAACAATGCATCATTGATGGACACTCATAATTTCTGATGGCGCTGGTGGAAACTAAAAATAAAACAAAAAAAACAGACTTTAAAACTGTTTAAAAGACAAAACATAACAAAAAAAAACTTAACAAAAAATAAACGTACTAAAAACATTAAGTATACAAATAAATAACAATGAACAATAATTTTATTTTGTGGTTTTATACGGCACCCAGTCGTTACGTATGGGTTCCATTGTCAGTAAGGGACAGATGTATATGACTTGCATACATCTGTCTCTCACGCACAATAAATATACATTGCTCTACGAGCCCCTCTTTCGCTATACTGAGTGATGGCCGTTTTGTGCGGTTGTGACTTAAGCTTTCCCTATTTGTATTTAAGTTTTGTTTTTTAATGTTTTATGGTAAGTATGCGTCTTCCTGGCGCAAATAAAACTCTTTTTCTTTCTTTCTGTTCTTGCTTAAGGCATCGTCCTAATTGGCTTCGATCGTACTAGCAAACGATACGATTTCATCGCGTGATGAAAACGTGTTCCTGTGCTCGCACGATGTCATGCAAACTTAAATTAGGACAATCTAAAGAAATGTGTGCACTCACTATGAGCGAACAGGGGCCGTACCATAAACTCCTAGAGCAAGGTTATATTAATTGTGGGTGAGAGATAGACGAATGCAATTCATATACATCTGTCCCTTACTGACAATGGAACTAACCTTGAACCTTGCTTTGGCTTGAGCTTAACCAGTCCGAAACATCTACCCACAGACGATTTTTGACATTGATTGTCACTGAGATGTCTATTCTATACTTTTGATATGGACAGTAACCCAGAGGCTAGATTTACCAGCCAGTGAGCCAGTAAGATGGTGGTTATGGTGTTGGTGGAAGTCGTTTCAAGGGTAGATCTGTTGCACCAGTTGGCGGTACAGACGCAAGCGTGAAACCGTGCGTAGAGAGATATACCTCGGGATACAGGCAGTAGAGTCGCCATAGGGCTTATAATGCAGCCGTTGTCAACGTTCTGGGAAAATAAAAGAATAATAATGACCTAATATACACTCATCGGCACAATTAACCTTAACTATGCCTAAAACTTTAACATCTTTCGCAGTTCTTTTTGTGTAATAAAAATAATGTACTCTGTAATTATTTGTTCCCGATTTTTGAGATGTGTAGCCGAGCTTGATCCTGATGTAGCGTATCCGCTACAAGACGTTTTACAATGAAGCTTTTTTTTGAAATCATAAACTGGTTGATTACATTTTTCAAATTTTCTTTTGACAAGGAAAGAGAAGACAAAACCTTTTCTGAGAGAATGTAATTTATAAAAAAAATATTGCATACAAATCTTCAAACAAATTATTGATATTTTTATAGAAGCTGTTATAAAAGCGTCGATTCTTTTTATGTGAAATAGCGAGCAAGATGTTCAGACAGGTCCTAGTCATAACCCCTGTTTCTCTGGGCAAAGTGCAACGTTTTGATAAAAAAGGGCGGGTGACAGCGAAAGTGAAATATTATGAAAACTGATATCAGTTGATAGAAGCCGACTACGGCCCCACCGTTCGGGCAGGGCGCTTGACGTTTTGTGAGCCTGCAGTCTTCGCACCTGTGACAGCGCTGCGGGAATCCGCTGGACGCGAGACGCACAGGACCGATCGATGTGGCGACACTTGTGGCAGGCCTATATCCAGCAGTGGACGTCCTTCGGCTGAAATTATGATGACGAACGATGACTTACCACAAGCGCCAGCTCCAACTTGGCCATACGTTTACTGGCGAAGTGTTTCCCCAGCAGAGGCCGGTACCTGGACCGACAGGTCCTCTGTGTATAGACCCCAGTCAGGTCCGTCCACCGCACGGCACAGCCCCCCGTGAACCGCCCGTATATGGCTCGTGGCTCCTCAGGATTTTCTATGTAATTCTGCCTAAAAAGACACAATATCATCGTCAAAGTCAAATTATTTATTTCAATAAGGCCATCAAAGGCACTTTTGAATGTCAACATTTACAATTTATTTGATTTTATGTATTTATTCGTTTATCCTTGCCTTGGAGCAATTACACCAATGGAGTATCAACTTATAAGAAATTATCATTTAAGTGCAGCAGCCTAATTGCGTAACTGAATTCGGCAAGGCAAAGAGTTTTGATCCTATCAATTGACCAATCTCATGCGAGATGCAATACAATCCCAGTTGCAAAACGCAACGCAAGGCTGGCTTACAATCGAACAGTTTGGAACAGATTTAGATAAGTTATTTACTAATTTGACAATATCGCAAGCAGATGGTAATTCTGAGAGTTATTCCGTACTCAAGCCGATCAACGAAAAATTGGCGATTAAGCGATTCGCAGATGGATTGAGGGATTCGAGACTAAGTACTATCATTGCTGCACGAAATTACGATATTTTAAAGGATGCGATCCATTCAGCGAAAGATGAAGAGTTAACATCGGCATCAACTTCAGCGAAAGAAAATATCATGCAGTTTTCACATCGTGATAGAGGTAAGTCTTATAATAATAACAGTTTTATAAATGACGATATATTGATGCTACCTAACTGCGCTACCTAAACCTACCTAATTAATAGTTAATAAAAAATAATAGTGTTTATATTTTTTGGTATCTACATCACTAACCGTATAGTATCGGGCGTAAAGAATTTCACCATCCCATGTTTGCCCGTGGGTGTCGTAAGAGGCGACTAAGGGAAAAACCAGAAAATGGGCAGCATCGTTCTCTGTGCATTTGTAACAACCATACTGCGATCGCCACCCCACCTGCAAAGCACTCCCCATGATTGCACAAATAAAACATAGCCCCTATTGCCCGGTGCCTGTACCCTCGACTATGGTAGCGGTCGAGGTTACGGTATGGCAAGGGGTGCTAAGAACCCCGGACGAGATCCTGCTACCCCAACAAATACCGACGACTGGACCTGGCAACGTACAACACGCGCACACTCCGGACCGACGAAAAAATCACCGAACTCGAAGAGGAATTGAGCAGTTTACGATGGAGTATTAAGGGTTATCTGAAGTTCGAAGAGAATCCTCAAATCCCAAGTCACTTCAAGTTTCATTCTTCAAGACCATCGTATAGATTGAAACAAAAAGCTCTCTGATCCTACTCTCAAGCTCATGAAGGAGAGGCGTTGGATGACCCTGCAGTCTTCTGACGGTGCTATGAAATACCGGCAGCTAAATATACCTCAAAGGATCTCTAGATTTCACATATTGTCCAGTTGCGTAGACAGTTGAGAAATAAAACTACACCAATTGTATTCCACTAGGAATCAATTTGCAAATAATATTAACAGCCGCTGAATTTCACTCGAACAAAGTCCGCCAAAAAATTTGCAATCCTACATTTAGTATTACCAGGCCCATACATTTAAAAATACTACTCTCACTCAGTATTAATCAATATTTTTAAAAATATAACGAATTGATTAAGTAAAGGAATTGTAGAAATATTTATATACGTTTCTAGAAATATTTAAATACGTGTCAAAGTCTATGAATTGTTCGTTTAGGTATAACCTAAAAAGAAAATTTTCTACCATTTCTACCAAACCCAATGATAAGTTGAGCTAGCAAGAGTTCAGACTAGGACACACTACCAGCGGAAACCCTCTCGCCAAGACCGCTTTGGTTAACTACCGCTTATAAGGAAATAGCTAACCTAGGAGTATGATGATAGATTTCATTTTAGCTAAACCAAAAATTTTGGTACACAGTCTAGTAGTAAGAAATACGTATAAGGTCTTTGGGAAAGTATTATTCATTAGAACTAACTGATGTCATAGACTATTCAGCTGAGGAGTTACATATTGAGCACGAAATGAGTCGATACATTATTTACTGTTAAGCGTTGATAATAAGTATGGCTGCGTTATCCATAGTAAGTAATTAGCAGAAGGTGTTTTTCTAGCGGGATGTATAGGACGAATAAAAAATAATAGATTACCGGTAAAAACAATTAACTTGATATTTAATTACCAACTTTTCAACCAGAGATTTATTCAATTGAAGAGAGAGAATTATTATTATTATTATTTATTCAATTGAGATTTATTTACTTGTGCAATTTTAAATCAAATAATAACAGTTTAGAACGTGCAAAGAAATTATTAGACATTTTGAAATTAAACCATTTAAAATTGGACGCACGGAAATCTATTGAAGAATTATGTTCTAAATATTCGGATTTTTTCTTTTTACCAGGTGATAAGCTAACGACTACAAATGTTTATGAACAATCCATAACTATAAAACCAAATACAAGTCCGGTTTATACGAAGCAGTACCGATTGCCAAATTCTTTAAAAAAAAGAAAAATGGTGGGTTTTGGGCGCCATATTGTGGCGCCGTGTGCTCGCCATATTGTGAGGATACGTATTCGTGAGCTGGCTGACCAAAACCAGATGTATCCTCCGACTGCACAGCATGATTTTCTACTTGTTTACGTCTTTTTAGTTTGCTTTTTAAGCAGTCGGATTTTTTGATTTTTTGAATTAACTTTTTTATTTATAAATTTTTAGTTATTATTTTTAGATTTAGGTATATTTTAACATATAAGTGTTATATATTTTTGAAATCGTCTCTTAATATTCTTTTTTTTGATACCACACACGATGGGTGCGGAATTAAAAAAAAATTGTTCCCCACAATATGGCGCCCAAAACCCGCCATTTTTCTTTTTTTATTGTAGCCAGTGACATTCGCAGGGTTAAGACGAATCGATTGACGTAAGAATCATCAAAATCGGCCAACGCGTCTGGTCTCTAGAACGCCATATAGGAACAAACATACATACATAAATACATAAACTGATAAACACATTACCCTCCTTCGGCAGTCGGGTAAAAATGAAGAAAATAGGCAAATAAAAAAAATTATTGACAATGACATTATAGAGGAAGCAAAGAGTGAGTGGTCGAGTCCTATTTTATTAGTGCCGAAAAAAAGTGAGAACGATAAAAAATGGCGATTAGTCGTCGATTATCGGAAACTTAATGACAGTATTGTAGACGATAAATTCCCTTTGCCAAGTATTACTGAAATTTTGGACTCACTCTCGGGTTCAGTTTTTTTTTCGGATTTAGATCTTAGTCAAGAATATTACCAAGTGGCTTTAGATAAAAACAGTAGAGAGTATACAGCGTTCACTACTAGTACTGGGCAATACCAGATGAAGAGGTTGCCCATGGGATTAAAAACAAGTCCAAGTGCTTTTAGTAGAGTAATGTCAGTTGCTATGTCTGGGTTAACGTACGATTAATGCTTTATATATTTAGATGATGGAGTAGTTTTTGGGAGAAATTTAGATATCCATAATAAAAACTTAACAGATGTTTTAGAAAGACTTAGGAAAATTAATTTAAAATTAAATCCAGAGAAATGTATTTTTTTAAAGAAAGAAATTCTTTATTTAGGCCATTTAGTATCAGAAAATGGAGTCCTACCAGATCCAGCTAAAGTTGAAGTATTGAAAAATTATCCAGTGCCAACTAATACAGATGAAGTGAAAAGATTCGTAGCATTCTGTAACTACTATATAGGAAATTTATTAAAAACTTTGCAAACATTACTTGTCCATTAAATAGATTAACTAGGAAACAAGTACCATTCATTTGGACTGATGAGTGTCAAAGTGCTTTCGAAAAAATTAAACATGCTTTGAGTACTCCACCTGTATTAGAATTTTCAGATTTTTCAGAAAATAACAAGTTTGTCATTCAAACAGATGCCTCAGGCACGACTATTGGAGCAGTCTTGTGCAATCAAAATATGAAACCTGTAGCTTACGATAGCAGACCTCTTAATAAAGCTGAACTCAATTACCCAACTATTCAGAAAGAGTTAGTTGCAATTGTTTGGGAAGTAAAGTATTTTAGACCCTATGTATTATGGTAAATCATTTACAATTATGACAGACCATAAGCCTTTAATATATTTATTTTCAATGAAGGACCCATCAAGCAGACTATTTAAGTTTAGACTAGCATTAGAATAATATGATTTTAAAATTTTATACATAAACCGGCCAAGTGCGAGTCGGACTCGCGCACGAAGGGTTCCATACCATTATCGCAAAAAAACACGTTTGTTGTACGGAAGCCCTACTTAAATATTTAATTTATTCTGTTTTTAGTATTTGTTGTTATAGCGGCAACAGAAATACATCATCTGTGAAAATTTCAACTGTCTAGCTATCACGGTTCATGAGATACAGCCTGATGACAGACAGACAGACAGACAGACATACAGACAGACAGACAGACGGACGGACCGCGGAGTCTTAGTAATAGGGTCCCGTTTTACCCTTTGGGTACGGAACCCTGAAAAGGAAAGGATAATAGCGTCACAGATGCATTATCTAGAATTAATATAACATCAGATACATAAAACAAATGAATAATGAAATTACGCTAGTAATGACTAGAGCGCAGAAGCGTTTAGATTTGGAAAAACAATTGGACACACCAAGTTTTAAGGGTCTAAGTTTTTCAAGACCCGTCGTACAGATAGAAACAAAAAGCTCTCTGATCATACCCTCAAGCTTATGAAGGAGAGGCGTGAGATGATCCTGCAGTCTTCAGATGAGGCGTGCAAATACCGGCAGCTCAATAGACAGATCTCTAAATCCTTGAAATCTCTAAATCAATTGGAGCCTTTATTTCGCTCGATTGCGTCTTTAAACGCAATCGAGCGAAATAAAGGCTCCAAGGTGTTTTCAAGGGATCTGGCTATTGGGCAGAGCCAACTCACGAAACTGAAGACCGACGATGGCAGGATCGTATCCGCCAAACCGGAGCTTCTCAGGGAGATAGAGACATTATATGGGCAGTTATACACATCGATCAGCAAGCCCGTTGCGAGTCTAGCAAACGACCCAAGAGCTAGATTGACCCCACACTATACCGAAGATATCCCGGACGTCAGCCTGTACGAGATTAGGATGGCTCTGAAAAAGCTCAAAAACAACAAGGCGCCGGGTGATGACGGAATTACGGCCGAACTCCTGAAGGCGGGTGGAAAACCTTAGGGCCCTTCAGAAGCTGTTTGCAAAACGCCACAGGCATGGTGCAGGGGTGTGGTGGTACTCTTCTTCAAGAAGGGCGACAATGCCCGGTTGAAGAACTATAGGCCCATCTCACTTCTTAGCCATGTCTACAAGTTGTTTTCAAGAGTCATCACGAATCGTCTCGCGCGCAGGTTTGACGATTTCCAGCCCCCCGAACAAGCCGGATTCCGAAAAGGCTTTAGCACCGTAGAACACATACATACGCTGCGGCAGGTTATACAGAAGACCGAAGAGTATAACCTGCCTCTCTGTTTAGCGTTTGTGGACTATGTGAAAGCCTTCGATTCGATAGAGACTTGGGCTGTACTGCAGTCTCTCCAACGGTGCCAGATCGACTACCGGTACATTGAGGTGTTGAAGTGTTTGTATAAAAACGCCACCATGTCAGTCCGTCTTCAGGATCAGACCTCGAAACCAATCCTTCTCCGGCGCGGCGTGAGACAGAGAGACGTCATTTCTCCGAAACTGTTCACTGCTGCGCTGGAGGATGTCTTCAAGGTTCTGGACTGGAGGGGGCTTGGCATCAACGTTAATGGCGAGTACATTACTCACCTTCGGTTTGCCGACGACATAGTGGTCATGGCTGAGACCATGGAGAGCCTCAGTAAAATGCTCGATGACCTTAGTAGAGCTTCCGAAAGAGTGGGTCTTAAAATGAACATGGACAAAACCAAGATCATGGTGAATGCCCATGTAACACCCACTCCTATCAAGGTCGGAGACTCTACTCTCGAAGTTGTAGACGATTATGTCTACCTGGGACAAACGGTCCAGTTGGGTAGGTCCAATTTCGAGAAAGAGGTCAACCGTCGAATCCGACTCGGCTGGGTGGCGTTCGGGAAGTTGCGTGGTATCTTCTCGTCCAATTTACCGCAGTGTCTCAAGACAAAAGTCTATGACCAGTGTGTGTTGCCAGTGATCACCTACGGGACCGAGACGTGGTCGCTCACAATGGGCCTTATCAGAAAGCTCAAAGTCACCCAAAGGGCAATGGAGAGGGCTATGCTCGGAATTTCCTTGCGTGATCACGTCAGAAATGATGATATCCGCAGGAGAACCAAAGTTACCGACATAGCCCGAAGAATTGCCAAACTAAGTGGCAGTGGGCAGGGCACATTGCTCGCAGAACGCATGGCCGATGGGGCGAAAAGTTCTGGAATGGCGACCACGAACCGGAAGACGATACGTTGGAAGGCCTTCCACTAGGTGGACTGATGACCTGGTTAAGGTTGCGGGAAGGCGCTGGATGCGAGACGCACGGGATCGGTCAATGTGGCGACGCCTGTGGGAGGCATATGTCCAGCAGTGGACGTCTTTCGGCTGAAATGATGATGAATGATGATGATGATGAAGTTTTAGTAAACGAGACGAAACGTGGCCTGATGACCACAAGTAGTTGAGGTACAAAAAATGCCGAGTAATTCCGTGGAAATGAGTTTTATAGAAAGTGATGAATTAGTTAAATTGAAGAGACAAAATAATATAGATAAAGAAAAGGAATGTTTCATTTATAACTATCAAAGGAAAATGTTGTATATTATACTTAACTTTAGAGCACTATTTCGCGAACCGAATTTGTGACTAAGTTAGGAGAGTTTTGTAGTTTTATTAAAGATGTAATAAAAGAGATAAAAGATAATAAGGATTGGCCCGGTCCACGTATTCATGTATTGAGAGGAATAAGAATAATTGATGATGAAGAAGAAAGCAAGTATACTTTACATGATTTTCATCTACTACCTACCGCAGGACATGCAGGGGTACGTAGAATGACCAATAATATTAAGAGAAAATTTTACTGGCCAGGTTTCGACAACGATATTAGACAATTTGTGAGTAAATGCATTAAATGTCAGAAAATGAAGCATTGTAAATACACAAATAATGTGACAATAAAGGACAATTAATTTTAATAAGAAATGAAATAGCAAGTAAGTTGGATACATAATTGAAGGTTTTGTTATTTTAAATGATTTAGGTGTTAATGTAGAAATAAAAAAATAAAAAAACTATTTAATCCATACAAATAGAACTAAATCATTAGTAACATAAGCTTATAATTAAATTAATGTAAGTAAAAAAAAAGTAACTTCAATTTTTCTTCTATCTCGCCCCCGAGGTGAGGTGTAGTAAGTACTACCTATAGTATAATATGTATAACCCTATGCATATATGTAATCTGTCATCTTATAATATCTTACAATCGATAAAAACCGAGTTAAAAAATATCCTGCTAATTTCTAACTCTGTGCCAAATTTCATCCAAATCCGTCCAGCCGTTTGAGCACGAACAAATAACAAACATACAAACACACACACACACAAATTTTCGCCTTTATAATATTAGTTTGATAGATAGGAACATGGTACTCACGTATATTGCAAACAAAGGCAAATTATTTCAACAAAAGCTTCACGTGTTTCCGAGGCATGAGGGTGTCAGTTTACCAACTTTCAAACTCCAGGCAGCTACTGAGAAATTCTTAATGGAAAAACCTAATAACACTTTTTGCCTGACTTGGTTATCGAACCTAGGATCTGGCTTGGCAGTCGCGTTTGCGACCACGAGACCAACAGGGTGGTACAAAAAAAACAGGATACTTACACATCGATATACCGGCAGTACTTTCTGTAGTTGGCTATCATCGACCTGGACTTGGCATCAATAGGCATCAGCGGCAGGAAGTCCCCAGCGAACGCGTCTGCGCAGTACGCGTTGCGCGGGATCTCTGGGGTCCTCAATCCGCAGACGAAGCACTGGATACAATTTATTTATTCGTTTATTCTCACACTGGTCTCGCGGCCGTTACCACTGGGCCACCACTACTCTCAAGAACTGCTCTCTCTGGGAGAGCAGTGGTGGCCTAGTGGTAATGGCCGCGACTTACCAGTTGTAGGTCGTAGGTAATTGGCAACTAGCGTTGCCAGGTGTTCCGATTTGGGCGGTAGTCCCGATTTTCAGGGGTCTAGGGACACGTCCCACATCACATCACATCATCAGCCTATTAATGTTCCCACTGCTGGGATACAGGCCTCCTCTCTGTGAGAGGGGATGGGCCGTAATCCACCACGCTGGCCCAGTGCGGGTAGGTGGATGTCACATGTTTTCGAATTTTTTGGTTCTAGGACATGCTGGTTCCCGCCAAACTTTTTTCCTCAGACACGTCCCGATTTGCACCAAATCAGGCTACTAAATGTGTGTCCCGATAAATCTATAATTTACTAAACCACATTACGCATCACATTATTATGTTGAGTATGACAATGTGCTCAAAATATCACGCACCACATCAGTGTAGGTATAGCTATCATAGCAGTATACATTTTTAGATTAACGGTAGCTTACCATTATTTAAAATCGAATAATATATACGTTCTACGACATGAATCCACTTTATGAAGAAGTGTGTGCAAAGTAGTGAAGGCAGCACTGCAAAAACATTTATAAAGACAATCATGTTTTTGCAAATCTTTAAAAGTTATTTTCTTTTATGGCTTTAATGCCGGTATCAAACACGGCAACAGAAAGGGTATTTTCCCAGTGTGACTACGTATCATTTATTTTATTTAATCATCGAATATTATTTAATTAATGGGCACATGGGCAGACCACATTGAGACACAAACATTCGGGTATAAGCTGATCTGACAGACACCCAAATAAATTAAGAAACATTATATTCATTTTAAAATAGTGAACCCAATCCCAAAGCTTACTTTTTAAAGTCAATTTGTAAAGGTAAAGCAATATTGGAACTTTAAAAAAAAACAATCCGGCCGAAAGTATAGGAAAAGGGACTCAAGAACCGAGATTCTCTACAAAAACCTAAGAAATCACCATGTGGTAAGGATAAGAGTAGGTAGACGAGCCCAGCCGGCAAACTGAAAACACTTAGGAAACGTGATGAAGGAAGAAAGGAGCTCGTAACGTTGACGGCAGGTAGCGGGGTTGTGTGGGGACAAGAAAAACGTTGAATGGACAAAGGCAGTCAATTTGAGGGCGCGGAGTTGAGCGGTTGGAAGAGGAGAAGTGTAATTTTTGTAACTCATGTTGCGAGATACTAGAGTATTAGGGAGTCATAGGGTATAGCTTTGGAATCAATAGTCGTACGTCGTGTCGTGGTAACTATCCTAGAAACGAGTGCTAATGTTTAAGTTAATTATAATTTAGTCTAATCTCGTATTAATAGTGTGTGAGTGAGTGCCAGAACGATTGGATAAGTCTTTAATCATTGTATTACATAGGTAATACAATGATTAAAGACTTATAGTAAGGTAATGTAAAATAATGTATAGTAGGTAATTAGTAGGAAATAAAAGGCTTTTTTATTTATTTATTTTATTTTAACTTCATACATCACTATTGTTTTTCGGGGTGCATAAAAGGAGTCTCCCCGAGTGGCGTTAATCATAATCGCATCGCGATTCCAAACGCCCGGCGCATCCTGGACAGCTAGCACTCGGTAACGCAGAGTCTAGCTGACTAATCCTTTCACCACGATGGTAAACTCAAACAGCTCTCACTCTCAACTCATGAGTTTTGAAACCATGCATGGCTCTGGAGATATCCTCATACATGGTCTCTACCTCTTCGTCGGGGTGTGAGAGATACTTAATCAAATAAAAAAAAAGTTTATGTAAAATATACTGCACAGCATGATTTTCTTTTTGTTTACGTCTTTTTAGTTCGCTTCTTAAGCAGTCGGCTTTTATGATTGTTTCTTCTTCTTATTCGCTTCGCTCTTGACAGAGCGGTCGTGGTCACGATGAATTTTGTCCAATCGCTGGTGTTCTTGTCACTCGCCTCACAATCTCTCTCCATTTGGCTCTGTGAGATGAAAGTATAGCGCATTGATTTACTGGACCTCCTATCGGAGATTTAATCTGGTCAGTCCACCTCATCGGTGAACTCCCGCGTGGCCTATTACCGTCCTCTCTGCCCTCCACCACCAGGCGCTCAATGGAGTCGTTATTCCACCTTGAGACATGGCCAAAGAATTTCAGTAAGCGAGACTGTACTATTTCTGATAGACGCTGCTTTATGCCGAGTTCTTGGAGTATGGAGACGTTAGTGCGGAATTCTGTCCAAGAAATGCCAAGCATTCTTATCCAACACCTACTACCAACCCATATCTAGAGCATCTATATTTTTCCTTTCCAGTTCTCGTAGTGTCTATGTCTCAGCTGCGTACAGAAATATGGGGAAAACAAGCGCACGGACGAGCCTGATCTTAGTGGCTTTCGTTATACTGCGATTCCTCCATACCTTCCTTAACTTATCCATTGCCCCTCTAGACATCGTCATTCGCCGCTTTACCTCATCCACGCAGCTGCCATTGCTTGCAATCAGATCACCAAGTACGTCACAGTTGTCAGCCGACGAGTTGTTGTTTTGCAACGGTCCACAATCATTATTTTGGTCTTACTTCGGTTTATCTTCAGAATCAGAATGCAAGAGTCACGCGCTCCATCATAAGGAGAAGTTCCTCCATTTGGTCGGCACTAGTTTCAAACAATGTTGTTTCATCAGCGTAGCGAAGGTTCGCAAATTTGTAGCCGCCAATTGCAACACCATCAGACTGGACGTCTTCAAGGCTGATTCGCATAATGAGCTCCGTGTAGATGTTAAACAAAAGTGGCGATACAATATATCCCTGTCGGACACCTGCACTGGGATGGAAGCTACCTGAAATGTGGCTATCTGTTCGCACTGATGCAGTTCCTCCTTCGTAGAGTTCTCTAAGAAGGTGCACAAGATGTTTTGGTAAGCCCATTTCCACAAGGTCTTCACTGACGTCTTTCACTGCGTCTGCGACAAGGTTGGCCATTTCATGGAGTCAAACGCCTTTGAGAAATCAACAAAGCATGTAGGTCCGCTTGTTGAATTCTCGTGCCTTCTCGATAACCTGACGAACAATGAAAATTTGCTCCCAAGTTCCTTTTCCCTTCACAAACCCAGCTTGTTCTTGTGCGATTTCTTTCGAAAGGTGTGCCTTCAGCCGTTCTTAAGGATGTGCAACAATATTTTGCTTGCATGGCTGATCAGTGCAATCAGACGGTAATTACTGCACTTTTTGGTGGAACCCTTTTTGTGGAGAGGAATGAAAACCGTGTGAGCCCATCCCACCGGCCATTTTCCTGCCACCCATATCTTATTGCAGATGATGTTAAATATCTGAACGCTGTGTTTCCCTCAATGCTCGAATGGTCTCAATGGGGATGGTAAGAAAACCCGTAGCCTTTCCATTCTTCACGTACTATTTTGTGCGCGGGGTTAAAATGCATGCTATCTCATCCGACAACACGTGCGAAAGAGATAGATGCTGTGTCCAGCAGTAAGAAGCTACTTCGCGTACGAATTAGCACTTTTGTAAGTTTGTAGTGAAATGGATGATGATTTAGGATGAAAACGAGCGCGCGAAATTTTATAAACAGACCTTTGGGAGTCTAGATATCATGAAAAAACGACTAAATGTATATTTACGAAATAAAATTATTTGCATTGTTGAACTACTAATCTATCCCTGTATGGTGGCTGTTTTGCAATTTTCCCTCTTCTTATGGTATTTATTACCGCCCAAAGATGCGTTAAAATTAGTGTTGAAATATGGAATTTTCGACGCTCATAACATTAAAATTTTTCTTTTTAGTTTTTTGTTGCCGTAAAGGGCTAGATAATGATGAGAGTTAAGACAAATTGATATCATTTTTTATTTTCACTGTTTGGGTGGAAGAATGATCGGCAATATTAAGTACGGTTGTTTTTAAATATGCAATAAGCAAAGAGGGTAAATAAACAGGTTTAACATACATACTTACATGCGTCAGCTGACGCGCTGCATACCCTGTACACGTCAGCTGTATACAAGTATATACATATATGATTTTAAGTTAAAAGGTGCGCAAAGTACGTTGCGCAGAAAAACGTAACGCTTTTGGAGTTAACACTTGTATTAATTTCAATCCTCATAAAATTCCAAATAGGTGTCATCCCTATTGCGATAAGAGTAGAGGATGAAGACAACAGTTTACCTTGCTCACAACAGAGGTATTTTCGAAATCCCACGGGAATCCCGTAGCGATAGTGGTCTCGGCGGTCCATATTCCACCTGGACCCCATTTTTCCCACGGACAAGTCGGAACGCCGTGCCTATGGGAAACAGACGGCTATATTAACGTGGGGATCTTTAAGTCAAGAGTGAATAGCTACACGGTCAAAATAATTGTTCACAAGCGACCCCACTCCCGCCGCCATTCACGCGGTGCCCCGTATTCACCTCGTGCGGTAATAGCGAGAGTCGAACGTGTGAGTGACGTTGACAGCTCCAAGTGCACAGCCATGTAGTACTTCTTGGTAAGTGGGCTTCATCGTCGACCTCATTATCGCTTACCATCAGGTGCAACAGTAGCCAAACCCAATTCTATTAATAAAAATCAAACGATTTTGATACCGTTTTCTTTATCATTGAGATCATTCCTTCCGGCAGGTACAGTCCAGTGGGATAAAAGAATCCTATGTATTGAATAGCCTATCCAACGATACCCCATAGCATAGGATAGATGAGAAATAAAAAAAAACACTTTACGTGTACAAGAGGAACCATAACAATTTTTTTCATGATTTTGTTTTACCACGTTGTCGGCGTCATTAATATGTATAACCATGCCAAATTACAGCTTTCTAGTACTAAGAGTATCTGAGCTAAGCTGCGGACGAACAGACGGACATGGCGAAACTAAAAGGGTTCCTTGTTGACTACTGAACCCTAAAATCTTTCGATTTTGATTCCGTTTTCATTATCATTGAGATCAGTTCTTCCGGCAGGTCTCTCCCCTTCGGCACTCCCAAGCGGGATACAAAGAATCCTATGTCTTTCTCCAAGGTCCAATCTACTTTATACCAAAAATCATCTATAGACATATTCATTTATCATGCTTCTTCTTCTTTTCGAGTCGATGGAAAAAGCTTTAGATATTATGGGCCCAGTAGGCAGCTTCAGTGGTTTTCTTTAGTTTTCAATATGAATCCACAAATAGTGGTTGCCATTTTGACATATTTGTTTACAAACCGTTTAAGATTATTGTTCATAAATATCGAAACACCGCCACCTCTCGTATCAGTTCTAATAATAGTATATAATGTAATAATAATAATGCGTGTATCCTGATATCTGAAAACTTTTACCTTCATCGTCAGATTTGATCCACTTTTATGTTAGAACTGATACTGTCTCCACATTGACCGGTCCCGTGCGTCTCGCAACCTGCGGATCCCCGCAACCTTCACCAGATCATCGGTCCACCTGGTGGGAGGCTTTCCAACGCAGCGTCTTCCGGTTCGCGGTCGCTACTCCAGAACCTTTCTGCCCCATCGTCTATCCGTTCTGCGAACAATGCCACTTAAGTTTGGCAATTCTTCGGGCTATGTCGGTAACACTACTGGTTCTCTCTACATTTCTGATTCGATCACGCAAGGAAACTCCGAGCACAGCCCTCTCCATTGCCTTTTGAGTGACTGTAAGATTTCTGATGAGGCCCATTGTAAGTGACCACGACTAAAAGCCATATGTCATCACTGGCAACACACACTGGTCATAGACTTTCGTCTTGAGACACTGTGGTAAGTTGAACGAGAAGATACCGCGCAACTTCCCGAACGCTGCCCAGCCGAGTCGGATTTGACGGTTGACCTCTTTCTCGAAGTTAGCCCTACCCAACTGGATCGTTTGTCCCAGGTAGACATAGTCGCCCACAACTTCGAGTGTAGAGTCTCCGACCTTGATAGAAGTGTGTGTAATATGGGCATTCAGCATCACCTTGGTTTTGCCCATGTTCATCCTAAGACCCACTCTTTCGGAAGCTCTACTGAGGTCATCGAACATTATACCGAGATCCTCCATGGTCTCAGCCACAACCACTATATCGTCGGCAAACCGAAAGTGAGTGATGTACTTGCCATTGACGTTGATGCCAAGCCCGCTCCAGTCCAGAACCTTGAAGACGCCCTCCAGTGCAGCGGTAAACAGCTTTGGAGATATGACGTCTCCCTGTCTCACACCTCGCTGCAAAAGTACGGGTTCTGAGGTCTGATCCTGAAGTCGAACTGATATGGTGGCGTTTTTGTATCGCATGTTAGCGTACAGAAATTTAAAAGATTTGCTTGTGGGTACTTTAATACGCTGGTATAGTTATCGACAACTTGGTATGTTATTTTTACATTATTAGAATCAGTAAGATTGTTTGTTGAGGGTACAGTGGCTATTCGTTTTTTGAAGATTACCATGATTTTGGGTAAGCCGTTAATATATTTTATTGTGAGAGTTTTGCCTTCAATAAGCTGTCGGCAATTTAATTCCTCTTTGAGATATTAAATATATATACGTATATGTTTTGTAGGTATTTACGCTGTGCAGGTGTCTGTTCAGTATATATTGTAATTGTGTCTCGTTTCGAATTGTTTTGGTTACATAGGTATATTATATTTTGCGATTTCTCTTGTTTTGAGGTATACTTTTATTGTGCGTGTTTTATTTGCATCATACTTTCCCAAACGCATAATCCTGTTTTGCTCGGGATATTCACATAAAGTAATCGCCTTTAGCAAGTTTACGACCTCATTTTTATCTGTAGTTGTGCATTGGTCTTTGTTCAAATTTAATAATAATGTTTTTGCCTCGATAATTCACGCTCGTTGATTTCCGCTATGATATTTTCTTGGGTTTCATTTGGGAAAGAGACGAGAGAGAGAATGCTCGATCCGAGTAAAGCAATTGAACTATATGTTGATCTCTTATATTGTTTTCTAGATTATTCAATTGTCATTCCGTAGCGATATTATATCTGATTTGGTATTGCCTTGTTCGGCAATAAGATTGTCAGTAGTGGATTTAATACCGTCAATTAGTTCCTTAACTATTGTTATATCTGCAGTGATGTTTTTTGTAAACTCGCTTTGTATTGCGGTAAGAGATTCACTTATTTCAGTTCGAAGGGATCATAATCATCCATCTTCCTCTTTTTGAACTTGCAATGGGTTATTTTGGAACTATCCGAGCATTTGGGTTGAGAATCAATATCTTAGCCACTTCCAGTTTTTGCACGTACTCCACTCATGATATCTTTGTAATGTTTACTCATTCACTAAACATTACAATAGGTGTTAGTTCGTTTGACTGTCGCGCTGTGACGTCCTGCTAATTATTTGTTTCAGGGAGTAAGAAAATAATATATATATCTCATTAAAATAATATCTATTATTATAGCTATATTTAGTATTATTGAATTATGATGGTACTGTCATCAGCAAAGAGTGTTACTGGATGATCTTCATACTTAGGTAGGTCGTTAATATAAAATATGAATAAAGTAGGACCCAATACACTACCCTGGGGGACTCCATTCTTGACTACTCGTTCAAGTGATCGAAACACTTCTTCACGCTTAGTCTTTACATTTATTGACGTTTTCTCCGTAACCTGCTTTCTATTATCAATACCGTATGTTTGCCTCTAATACCGTATGTCTCTAGTTTATCTACCAAAATATCATGCCTGACAGTATCGAACGCCTGGGTCATATCACAGAATATTGTTCAGACGGGAAGTGTCTAATCAACATTTATCATAACCGTACAAACATTAAAATTCTTATACGTGAGAACGATGCACCCAGAACTACTTTACTACATCTATACTAATATTATAAAGAGGTAAAGTTTGTGAGTTTGTGAGTTTGTGACGTTGTAAGGGGTAATCTCTGGATCTACTGAACCGATTTTGAAAATTCTTGCACCGGTAGAAAGCTACATTATTCCTGAGTGTCATAGGCTATAAAATATTTTCAAAAAAAATAGAGATCCTTATGAAAATTGCAATAATGTAACCCAAGGTAGCAAAATGTTGTCTGTAAAATACATTATTTGGCGTGCGCTGAGAAAACTATTGATGATAGATACAAATTAGTAGGTAGGGTAGGTAGGGTAGGTAGGATAGGCAGGTTAGGCAGGGTAGGCAGAGTAGGCAGGGTAGGCAGAGTAGGCAGGGTAGGCAGGGTAAGCAGAGTAGGCAGGGTAAGCAGAGTAGGCAGGGTAGGCAAGGTAGGCAGGAAAGGCAGGGTAGACAGGGTAGGCAGGAAAGGCAGGGTAGGCATAGTAGGCCGGGTAGGCAGGGTAGGCAGGGTAAGCGTAGTAGGCAGGGTAGGCAGGGTAGGCAAGACAGGCAGGGTAGGCAGGAAAGGCAGGAAAGGCAGGGTAGGCAGGGTAGACAGGATAGGCAGGGTAGGCAGGATAGGCAGGATAGGCAGGGTAGGCAGGCTAGGCAGGGTAGGCAGGGTAGGCTGGGTAGGCAGGGTAAACAGAATAGGCAGGGTAGGCAGGGTAGGCAAGAAAGGCAGAGTAGGCAGGGAAGGCAGGGTAGGCAGGGTAGGCAGGGTAGGCAGGGTAGGCAGGGTAGGCAGGATAGGCAGGGTAGGCAGGAAAGGCAGGGTAGGCAGGATATGTAGGGTAGGCAGGGTAGGCATGGTAAGCAGAGTAGGCAGGGTAGGCAGGGTAGGCAGGTAAGGCAGGATAGGCAGGGTAGGCAGGGTAAGCAGAGTAGGCAGGGTAGGCAAGATAGGCAGGGTAGGCAGGAAAGGCAGGGTAGGCAGGAAAGGCAGGATAGGCAGGGTAGGCAGGGTAGGCAGGGTAGGCAGGGTAGGCAGGGTAGGCAGGGTAGGCAGGGTAGGCAGGGTAGGCAGGATAGGCAGGGTAGGCAGGGTAGGCAGGGTAGGCAGGATAGGCAGGGTAGGCAAGAAAGGCAGGATATGCAGGGAAGGCCGGGTAGGCAGGGTAAGCAGAGTAGGCAGGGTAGGCAAGATAGGCAGGGTAGGCAGGGTAGGCAGGGTAGGCAGGGTAGGCAGGAAAGGCAGGAAAGGCAGGGTAGACAGCAAAGGCAGGGTAGGCAGGGTAGGCTGGGTAGGCAGGGTAGGCAGGAAAGGCAGGGTAGGCAGGATAGGTAGGGTAGGCAGGGTAGGCTGCGTAGGCAGGGTAAGCAGAGTAGGCAGGGTAGGCAGGGTAGGCAAGATAGGCAGGGTAGGCAGGAAAGGCAGGGTAGGCAGGGTAGGCAGGGTAGGCAGGGTAGGCAGGATAGGCAGGGTAGGCAGGAAAGTCAGGGTAGGCATAGTAGGCCGGGTAGGCAGGGTAGGCAGGGTAGGCAGGGTAAGCAGAGTAGGCAGGGTAGGCAGGGTAGGCAAGATAGGCAGGGTAGGCAGGAAAGGCAGGAAAGGCAGGGTAGGCAGGGTAGGCAGGGTAGGCAGGAAAGGCAGGGTAGGCAGGAAAGTCAGGGTAGGCAGGGTAGCCAGGGTAGGGGCAGGGTAGGTAGGGTAGGCAGGGTAGGCTGGGTAGGCAGGGTAGGCAGGGTAGCCAGGGGTAGGCAGGATAGACAGGGTTTGAAGGGTAGGCAGGGTAGGCAGGGTAGGCAGGGTAGGCAGGTTAGGCAGGTTAGGCAGAGTAGGCAGGGTAGGCAGGGCAGGCAGGGTTGGTAGGGTAGCCAGGGTAGGCAGGGAAGGCAGGTTAGGGCCAGGGCAGGCAGGGTAGGCAGGGTAGGCATGGTAGGCAGGATAGGCAAGGTAGGCAGGGTAGCCAGGGTAGGTAGGCAGTTGACGGGAGCGAAGCCCCGAGGGTCAGCTAGTATAGGTATAAAGTATTACAAGCACTTAAAGGTAAATTCCTTCACTTGATAAATAGGAACATGGTTCTCACATACTTACAAATCAGCCCTGTGGTAAGTCTATGGTATGCAGGTGACTGAACTTCATACGCTAAATTAATAAATATTAGGTACGAACCGACTTGCCCAGGTTCTGTTGAAACCTGAATTTCTCATTTTCTAAATTAAACAATCTCATCCAATATTAAGTCATATATAAAACAAAACTCATAAAAATGATCTCTCACTGAGAGAAGGTCTTTTTCAGTATTGGGAATAACTTTTAATAGCAACTGTATCTATTTATTTAAACTTCATGTAAAGCTTTGGAACATGTGAGCAGTGGGTTAAATTAAATGTCACAAGGTACCATTACAGGCTGATTGTGATTAATCGATAATAGCATTATCAATGTTTACTAACTATCTTTAGCACAGTAAAATCATGGTTCTGATAGAATATTTTGACCTAACCTATCCGTGTCGAGGTGCCCTAAGCTCCCGAGCTCGCTTCGCTCGCTCTTGGACTAATTCATTGCACTTTCACCTGTCTCGGTGTCTGTTGGCCAATTGTTCGTTAGGTGAAAAGTAATTGGTCAAAACATTATATTGGTTAAGCATTCACTGACGTACAGTTATGTACGCGAAACGTTCGTGAGTAAAGAGTCCTTTGGATGAAAAGTTAATCGATTAAAAATAATGTTGACCATCGGTTCATGGACCAATCGACTGTTGGCAAAACGTTTCAGTACCGTAGCCAACATGAGGGCGGCCATTTTTTTGTGAAATGGTATTGATATGGCTAATTTCTGGCGATGGCGAATGTCGGGCGCAACAGAGTAGGTATGACTGCTGCCTCCGTCCGCAACGGACATCACGGTCTCACGCATTCATAACAGTTCGTTCAATATCGGCACTTGCTATAAACCTTCGGTTTCGGTAAAAACTTCGGCCCATTTTGGCTGAAACTAAAGATGCGAATGGAAACTAATTTATTTGACTTCTAACAAATTCAAAACTTACTCAATGATGCTTTTGTTGAACTGTGCCGTCAAATTCCATTCGTAATCGTAGGTGAGGTTCGAGATGATAGCCATGATAGCATCGATGTCCATCTGCGGGGTGCTGGGGGTCGTAGTGGTTGTCGTCTGCGGGGTGCTGGTGGTCGTACTTGTTGTCGTCTGCGGGGTGCTGGTGGTCGTCTGCGGGGTGGTGGTGATCGAACTTGTTGTCGTCTGCGGGGTGGTGGTGATCGAACTTGTTGTCGTCTGCGGGTCGGTGGTGGTCGTAACGCTCGCCTGTGAGTAGGTGGTATAATATAACTTTATTTAAATATATCATAAAAGAGTACAACCATTTAATTAGGTATTTTTGACATTTTGTAGGAAGACATTACATACGTAAACAAAGAGATTCCTGTATTTAAATACTAGCTTTTAATGTGATATTTATCACTTTTCGAACATTTTATGAGTGTTGTTCGTTTAGTACTTACGTCACAATGATAATTATTTCAGTTTAGATACAACGTTCGGGCGAGGTGGTCGTTTGTTAATCACCCAAGTCGGGCGCGCATCTGTTCTGTTGTTTATTACCTGCGGCACAGGTGTGCGCGGACGCGCTAGCTGTACCCAACGTGTATATACATCTATACCGTCGGGTTAACTAGCTGCGCGGGACCGTGAACTATGTATGATTTGCTGTTTTACGCCAATGTCCGATAAAGATGAGAAACATGTGTATGCAAGTGATAGGCCGAGTTCATGGAGTGATCTGGTAGAATTAGATCAAGATTGGATAAAAGGCCAAGAGGAAGATAGTATACAAATGGAGGGATATACTATACAAATGAAGATGGATTCTATACAAACGGAGAAATTAACTATTCAAAGATCGGAGAAGAGGAAAGGAGGCGAGGATATTTCTGAATGGATCGAGGTGAGAGCAAAAGAAAAGAAACAAAATTGGGATATAGATAAAAATAGAAGTATACATATCATGTAGTGAACAATTGTCTAAACAATTTGGTCTGGCCAGATTATTTAAAGATATCGACATTACTGATATTTTGAGGGTGAAATATGTAAACCCATATAAAGTACGACTCGATATGCAAACAGAAGGTAGCGCAGATAGAATAGAGAAATGTTTACCATTGCTTGACAAGGGCTGGCGTATAAAACGAGCGATGGAAAAAAATATTTCCTATGGGGTTATAAGGAATGTGGATTAAGACTTATCCGACGAGGAAATACGAAATTTAATAGTGTGTCCAATACCAGCCGAATTGGTGTCAATATTTCGACTCAACCGACGTAACTCGAATGAAGGATGGGCACGAAGTGAAGCAGTGCGTTTGTGTTTTAGGGCCTCCTACCTACCACCATATATTTCTGTAGATGGCTTAAGGATTAAAGTGGATCCATACATATTTCCTGTATCTCAGTGCACGGAGTGTTGGCAGTTAGGTCATCCTACGAAGAAGTGTCCATCAATTAAAGTTGTCTGTCCGAAGTGCGGCAAAAACCATGTCAATTGCGATACCATGACATTTAAATGTATCAATTGTAAGTGCACACATGGCTTTGACAAAGGGTGTCCTGCATTTTTAAAAGAAAAGAGATTCAACAAGCTCAATTGCACATACAGAAAGGCCCTCACTATTTATATTCTCCCAAGTTCACCCACAAATGCTGAACAGGACAAGTCGCGTCGACGACGTTACGATTAGCAAGTAGAAGTTATGACACCATCGCAACCTGAGTCAACATCATATGCCAACATTCTGAAGACAAAAGCACAAATTCACAACGGGGAACAGATCTCGAAAAAGTCACAATCATTGTCGAACAAGCAAGTGACACATAGGGAATCCGTGTCTAATCGGGACGAAAATGATTGTTTTTTAAACCCAGTAGCTCATGATACCAACAAACTATGGTATGGTCACTGAGAAAGTTGAAGGAAAAGAGAAAGGGAAGTGTCGTTTGGTGAATTAATAAAAAGACTGAAGGAGATATTGTTTTTGAACAATGCGTCTATTTTAGGAAAGCTTTCTAGTTGCATTGAATTATAAGTTTTAGTTGTGTGTGAAAATATTTCGGACTGGCCCATCATAAAAAAGACATTAGATTTTTTCTGTTTCGTAAATGGCTAAGAACAAAAATTATATGAACTTGAATATTATACAATGGAATTGCCAAAGTATAAGACCCAAATCACGTTTACTTGAATTACACCTAAGTCAAGAAAAAGTCCACATTGACGTTTTAAGTGAAACTTGGTTGGAACCCGAGAGTTTTTTTCAAATTAATACACATAGATTGGACAGAGAAGATGGTTATGGTGGTGTTGCGATTATCACTCATCGCTCTGTCAAACCGAAAAGTCGCAACCCTGGTATTGAATTGTTACATATTAGAATTTTAAATTGTCAGCATATTGAGAATATTATTTCCATTTATTGCCCTTCGACTGTACACACCACTCAGTGATTGGGACGCTGTGTTTTCTATAGGAAACAGTAAAACCCTTATCTTGGGAGATTTTAACGCCCATCACTCTAATTGGTCTCTGAAAACTGATATACGTGGCTCCGAAATATTTGATTCCATGTTAGATTATAATTTCATTCATTTGAATGATGGTAGCTTCAAAAGAATCAGAATATTTGATGGAGTACTCCAGCAATCTAGTCCTGATATCTTATTTGTGTCTTCAATTTATCTTTATTATTTATGTGGAAACCAATTACTAACAAATCACTAGGTAGTGATAATTTAATAATTAATCTAAACTTACTACTTGCTGTTATCCGAAAGAACCAAAACAAAATAATTTTTATAATATCTGACCGGAATTCATATACCACATACATAGACGAGTTCTTGCAACACGGCGTGACTGCTTCAGGATGTATATGACCTTCTCTACAATATTATACAAAAAACTGCAGACAATTATATTTCCTCAAAATATTTGCAATACGTTTAAGCCAAAACTATACTGGTCTCCAGAGATATCCAGGACTGTTGCGGAGCGGCGCTTGGCGCTTGCAAATCTGTGATTTTGCCCTTCTCCAAGAAACTTAGATATTCTTAAAGAAAAGACTAGCACCGCACAAAGGCTTATTCGTCTCGCTAAGTGTAAATCTTTTCAGCAGTTTTGTCCATCTGAAGATGAAACCTCTTCAGCTTCTGAAGTGTGGCGTAAGATGAGGTGATTAAAGGGTCGGCAAATCCCTAACTCTTGTGTGGATAAAGAAAAGTAAATTATTAACATTGAACCAGTGAACTACTTTTGAGATCGCACTATTTATATCGTCAGTAACCAGCTGCTGACGTTTAAGTTTAAACAAAAGTGAAGTATCATCCGCAAACTTTATATATAACACTATATCATGGTTATCCTTTATGAGGTAAGGCAAGTCATTAATATAAATAAGAAACAAGAAAGGACCAAGAATCGAGCCCTGTGGGACTCCCATTGTTACCATAGATCCAGGAGATCTTTTTCCATTAACGTCAACGGTCTGAATCCTATTACTCAAATATGAAGTAAGAAGATCCAGAGCGCTGTTCCGGATCCCGTAGTGGCGGAGTTACCTGATTAGCGTTTCATGAAAAACACAATCAAATGCTTTGGACAAATCACAAAAGATTCCCAAGGCATCGCACTTATCTTCCCATGCATCATAAATATGTCCTAAAAGTTCAACACCAGTAGATGAACGACCCCTTGTAAAACCGAACTGTTTGGTATGTAATAATTTATGTTTATTAAAAAATCTTTGCAATTGCTCTAAAATTAATTTCTCAAATATTTTGCTAAACGTAGGTAGTACTGAAATAGGTCTATAATTTGTAGGGTCTGATGTACTACCTGATTTAAACAAAGATATTATTTTACTATTTTGCATAAGGTCAGGCAACTCCCCACAGTCGATACAATTATTAAAGATAATAGCTAAACTAGGTGCGACAATGTCAATAATAGACTTAGCAACTTCTACAGAATGAACCCACAGATCTGCAGTCTTTTTATCATTTAAAGTGTGAACGGTTTTAATTATGTCTTTACAAGTAATATGTTCAAAAAGAAATTCCGAATCGCAAACATTAACATTTTCTTTTAGCAAAGACTCAGCAACAGAAGGTGATGAGTTTAAGGATTTAGTCGTTGAAATGGGAATATCTGAAAAGAAATTTTCAAAGGCCACTGCGACTTGTGAGTCTGATTTTATGCTGTTGCCATTAATAGACAGGCCGTAGTCAATATTTCGGTTACCAGATCTTCCCGTTTCACTATTAATAATATTCCAAGTCGTTTTAATAACATTACTACTGTTTTTAATCTTTGAGCTCAAATAACGCGACTTGGCCAAACAACAAACTTTTTTAAATAATTTTGAATAATTCCTAACATATAAATTAAATTTAGCAGTGTTTACATAAGTCCTTTCACTGTACAGCTCATAAAGCCGTGTTCTACTTTTATGAATACCAATGGTAGCCCAATCACTGAATGATGCGTTACTATTAACGGAGATAGTCTTGGGAATAAAGGTGATTGTGATTCTAAACTAATTAGTCTGGATAGAGCCCAAAACCAGGCAATACGTGTAGTCGGCGGATTTAGAAGGAGTACCCCCCTATACATGTTATATGTATAGGGTATTATTAGTAGTTATATAGTTATTATACTAAAATAGGTGAAATACACGTACATATATATTGAATATAATATATACCTATATAAATAAACATAATATATATATTTATGGAGTAACAGAAAAGAAGAAAATGAGATGAGTCTGCTTATTTGTAAATAATATAACGCCACTATTCTTTCACAGTAATTATGTATCTATGATACGCAGGCGTGTCTTTTTTTCCGCTAAAAGGAGCCAGTTCCACCCGGCTCCTTCTTTCCGGGATGTGACCGTGCCGATAACGGACCGACTTGAGCTTCTTGGCGACGTTGATATCGACCCTCAATTTTGCTCCATTCATTGAGGCAAAAGCTCAGCTGGCTGTCAAAAAGTTGGGGATCCTTGCGAAGGTGAGACGGTACTTCACCCCGGAGCAGATGCTCAACTTGTATCAAGCGCAAGTTAGATCATGCATGGAGTACTGCTCTCATCTCTGGGACGGAACTGCCAAATACCAGCTGGACGCACTCGAGTCAATCGAAAAACGGGCCAAGAGGCTTATCGGCAATGAGATACTGGTCGAGTCTAGGTTCCAGAGCCTTGAACATCGGCGCCGAGTTGCCAGCCTGTCGGTTTTTTATCGGTTACATTGCGGGGAGTGTGCGTTGGAATTGCATGAACTGGTCCCTCCTAGCCCGTTCCATCATCGGACTACAAGACGTACGGCGATGCGTCATCGATACATGGTAGACATCCCACCCAAACGCACCAAACGTTTTGGGAATACTTATTAAATAAAAGTAGTAGTTCAAAGTTAAGTTGTTTTAAATATTCACTATTAAGTTGTTTTAAATATTACTGTAGCCGTTTTATGAATTTTTACACACGTCCTTTCGCATTGGAGGCGTTATACGCCGAACGTTTAACGAACAAACGTTCGGTATTTCGTCTTTGACACAGGCGTGTAAAGGAGTATTATATTATTCTGGATTTACTTACGTTCCTAAGTACATTCCTTAATTTTTGTGAGGGTCCCCGTTGAGAAGCCCTTTGCCATCCTCCTTGGGGGTCCCCCTGGGTTTCCTCCAGCTCAGACGCCCGCTCGACCTCCGGCTCGTGTTCGGAGTTCTCTTCGTCTTCCTTCATAGAGTTCCTCTGTTGAGCATAAAAACATAATAAAGACAAGCGATTGGAACACTTGTAGGTTATTTACCATTGTCTTTTGTCGTAAAGACAAGGCAAAGGCCGTGCGTTACTGACGCCACAATTTGGTCATACATACGTCACACTAGACCGACGCGAACTCGCCACGCGGTTGGCTATCTTCGCCGAGAGTCTTCGAAAGTGCCGTGTTTCTTGTACGGTGAACGCGCAAATCAAATGTTCTGAATTTCGTCTTTGACACCGACGCGACAAGGAGTATTATTCTGGCTTTAATTAAATTCCTGTTTTTTTGAAAAAAAGACTTTTTAACAAAAAAAATAAACCGTCTTCCATTCTAAAACAAAACCACTACAAAACGAAAAAATAACTTTCTTTTCGGAAGCGGTGTCTTTGTACCATCATTATTGGACTGGACTTTTAGGGAAAAGAGAGAGTGTGGGATTTTTACATCACTAAAACCACCCCGGTGATCACCATCAGCGCGTGAAGAGGTAAAAGACCACCCCGGCACCTCCTCTGTGCAACGCCTGACGCCCTGTTGCGAAGGGCTCGGTTCGATTACATTAGCCGGATAGAGATCAAATTTGCTTCCTACCCAGCAGCTAGTACAGCGTTGTTTTGGTACCTGGCTTAATCGGTTGAATCGAATCCTGACATCTCACACTACCACCACTGCTAAAATTCGAAGGGTCAATGGCGCATTCGCCGTATTTCTCGATGGCTTCGCCCCAGCATTGCGTGATATACACAAGAAGATCGCCAGTTGACCGTCCCCGGCGAAAGCCATATTGACGGTCACTGAGGAGATTCTTGTCTTCAGGGTGGGTGGTAGGTTAGCAACTTACTGTTCAGTACCCTTTCCATAACTTTACACAGAATGGAGGTAAGACGGTAATGGGCAGAGTCTGCACGGTTGCCTTTTTGGGCACTGGTTGTACATGCGCAAGCTTCCAGGGTTTTGGCACCGTTCTTTTTACAAGAACACGGAACAAGCGTTTCAACACAGGAGACAGTTCAGGCGTATACATCTTCAGCACTCTTGCTGGAATGCCGTCAGGCCCGCTGGCCTTGTTCACGTCTAGACTGCACAATACTCTCCGGACCACTTTAGTTTGGAACTGTGGACTGCAATCTCCGGCATTGAAAAGTCACAATGACGTACAGTAGGTGGTTGCTTGGAGCCAGCGTCCAGACGTGAATTGCTAGCAAAGAGAGATGCAAATAAATTTGCTTTCTCACAAGCAGACTGAGCCAGTGACCTATCAGGTTTCAGCATTGGTAAAGTGGGACTACAGAAATTTGTTTGAACCACTTTAGATAGGCACCAAAACTGTTTACTAAACGGAGTGTGCGATGCCAGCTTGGCCCCAATACGTCCAATATGGTCAAAACGTGCCCCACGTAGAACCCGCTTGCAGAACTTGACGGCAGAATAGCAACCCACTGTGCAGATCATGCATGGAAGAGGACGAGACAGCAGCACACCTGCTTCTAAGCTGCTCAGTAGTCGCTGTTTACAGGGCCAAATCCTCGGTGACACAGGTACTGTGCCGGGGATAGTTGGCTACACCAAAGCGCTGCTGACATTCCTCAAGGAACTAGGGTGGATCGAGTAAGAAAGACGAATCCCACCCGTACGTAAAATTCGCGCTTAGAAGTGGAGTTGCGTACACCAGCCCGTCTTAACCTAAAAACTAAATAACATGCTTTAATTGTTAAAGTACTGAAAAGTCAAAATGTATTTGTTTTCCATGAAATCGAAATTAACGCGCAGATTTAGGTAAACGAAGCAAAAGTAGTATAAGGAACGTAGCAGTTGAAGTTTTTCTTTCAGTTTCTGCTTCTTTGTGATTCTGTTTCCGTAGTTTATGTATATATTTTACATTTACCGTAGCTCCAGGGATCCACTGCTGCACCCACTTCTTCACATCCGCTTGCATTTCGGCGTTACTGTACCCCGTGGATTCTTGCAGGTCCTGCAATGTAAAAAACAGGTTATAGATAACATGTAGTATATAATAATCCATTGTTACGATTTCTGAGTGTAGAGTTAATATGATAATACTAATCCGATGTGAAAAATCGACAGCATAAAGCACGCAATGAATACTGTTACATTGAAACAAGCAAAAAGTTTAATTAAAATCTGTAATTAGACAACGGTTCTTTTTTTAACCTATGTTACCCCGGCATAATAAATAATCGATTGACACCTTATTCATCAAAATCGGATGAATAGTTTAGGCGCTGCGGAGGAACATACGTAAATACAAACATACATACATACATTCAAGTACAACTATTTTCTTAATATCCCACGGCAAACTTCGTGTTTCGTCAGTCGTCGGATTTTTAGCAGTTGCCCTTTGCACTTGTTGCACACCAAACGCGCTCAATTAATTTGGAAGTATATAAAGTTCTTAATAATCTTTTAACTTAATTTAAAAAATGGGAGGAAAGATGCTTAAGTCGCCCTAATTTTAAGCGTACAATTATGTTTAAGAAAGAAAACAATGGTTATTTTCAATGGTTCAAAAACGTGTTTCTGAAGCCTGTGGTGTTTCAGTCGGAACTGTAAAGAATATTGTAAAAGAAAATGATATATCGGCTCCCTTCCTATCACCAAAAAACCCGCCAAGTGCGAGTCGGACTCGCGCACGAAGGGTTCCGTACCATAATCGCAAAAAAAAACGGCAAAACAATCACGTTTGTTGTATGGGAGCCCCACTTAAATATTTATTTTATTCTGTTTTTAGTATTTGTTGTTATAGCGGCAACAGAAATACATCATCTGTGAAAATTTCAACTGTCTGGCTATCACGGTTCATGAGATACAGCCTGGCGACAGACAGACAGACGGACCGCGGAGTCTTAGTAATAGGGTCCCGTTGGGTACGGAACCGAAAATCGAATCCTTACAACTTCACTTTTATATTTTATGAAAAATTGCTAGTGTCAATAAAATTAAGAAAAATATATAAAAGTCCCCTTCCGTCCGTGGCACGACCGAGAACAGAAGTGTTTTGCGCCGTATTGTAAATTATTATCATATACATTTTTTTTTAACTCGTCATCAAAAATACAATGTATAGACTGTCCTGTTTACTCCTATGGTGTACTCCATATAACGCCGCGGCCATATTTAAAAGTGAAAGAGAAGAGAGCTCCCGGAGGAATCAGTGGCAGCGCCTGGAATATCACACCACAGAATCTGTGTATGTGTTATCTAGTTATTTCAATATAAATTTGAAAAAATACTCTTTGAAAAGAGTATATTTTTTTATACTAAGCGACTTTGACGTGATCAAAAGATCCTCGTCAACAACCAAGCTATTTTTTTTTAGACTTGAATATTAGTATTTTTGTCTATCATTAATTGAAAGTAATTGATTTATTTCTACTACACTACCTCACTACTTAGACTTTAACTGTATTGTTAATTCATGTTATTATAATAACATATACAAAAGTGATTTATTTACTACAGTCACTTGGCAGAATAAGTGTAAGATGGCAACACTAAGCTAATGAAATTTAACGAAAACATCAAATAACTTTCATTTATAATGTCTTTTTTATACTTGATGCACCAGTTCATGTTATAATTTGAAAGCACGTAGACAATTAATGGAATTTCTTTCGTACATAACTCACTTTCAGACGCTAAAATTTAAGTCAGCTAAGATTTCGCCATTGTTCTTTTTCAAATTAATTATTATATTATGTAAATAAAAAGAAAATATTCAATATTTACTGTTACAAATACTTTACATCTGCAAATATTAATTCAACGGAATATTGGAGCTAAATAGTAATTATTGAAAAAAAAACAGCGTCCACGAAGTGTTGCATTTTCATAAGCTGGTTACTTAATCAAACTATAAATTTTACAAACCATTGGACAGGTTTAATAGCTTCTGTTAAAAGTGATTGTCAAAAAAATAGACTTGACTTAAAGGCCTCAGTAGCCAAGTCATTAAATTGATCACGCAATAATTGTACAATTATTGCTGCTTGCTGTTCCTTACGTAATAAGCCCGGGTGTGATCCATGGTTTAATTATTCTTTTTTTGCAGGGAACTTTAACTACTTTAGTGTTTTTACTTACAGCCGTCCATGTGTCTACGAAATTTTTTGTTTTAAGTAGTGATTCACATCGCTAGGATATCTTTCAAAATTAGTGGAATAGTGGTAATCTGTACTTGTAGTAGTGGCTGTGATTATAGGCTTGTGGTAAGTTTTGTAATTATGTGTATGATGTAAGTATGGTATGTGAGAACTGGCATGAGTTGTTTGTTGTAATCATTTTGTAACTGTCACGTACAGCAACAGTATGCTTGACTTTTTGCAGTATGTTTGGGGTGTGTTTGTTTGAAGTGCTTATTATAAAAACAATTTAGCCTAATGTATGTGATAATTATAACGCTAAAGTTATATAAAACAAGGTTTAACAACCAAATGTGGTAGAATAGAAAGTAACATAAGATTAACAAGCTAAAACGGTGTGAGAATAGTGCAATTATAACGACTGCAAGGAAAGGGTTATGTTTTTGTAGATCAGTCTCAGTGTTTATATAAGTTGCGAGGATGCCCTCTTGTTTGCGGATATATTCGGCCATTAGCAGTCCAGCAAAACGAACACTTATTTGCTTTTGCAAAACTTCGAGCAATGGAGTATACCTAGTCGTCTCGCTTTAAAGGGGAGGTTCTCCGAGATATAGATCGGTTTATGTGGGCCTGACAGTTGTAGAGTAATTGTGGATAACTTGCAGTCTTTGTTTAGTCTGTTGTAGGTCCTAACAGGTTACAGTATATTTTCTTTTGTCAATACCGATGTGAACTCTACAACAACTGGTTTTTCTACGGAAGTTTTTGTTTGTACCGGTAGTCATCACCGATATCCACCCTTTGCAGAGGCAGCGATAGGGTTCTGCCGAGGTCCATGATTGTGTTGTATAACTCATCCTTGGTTTCGGTCTTTTTAAGGGGAATATTTCACAATTCTATGCAAGTTGTTTCTTTTTATGTGGTCGATTCGTGCCTCAGTCCTCAAGGTTTTGGATATATGCTAGCTTCCCCTTACAATCCTTCTGTAGTTTATCGAAATCCGCCCTTAGATTCTCATATTGCTTTTAGATATGTTGCATTGGTTCTTTAATATCCAAGCTTTGATGTTTTATTTCATTCACAGTTTCTAAAAGTGCGTTGTACCTGATTGTGTTCAAAAGATGAAAACATGGCTTGGGACTCCTTTATAACATTCGCTATATCACCTCCTTGCTCATATTTACGCTTGAATTGATTTGTTGGTGTAAATTCTGTCGTTTTGAGATATTGTAAATTTGGTTCGGAGCCACTCTGTGCGACTGGAGAGTTTGCAAGCGATGAAGTAGGGTTAATTGACATTGTGGTGTACTAATATTACCACAAAAGGTGATTTTTGAATTTTGTCGGATTCGAACTCGAGACTTGTTGTGCACGTTGATGTCGATACCCCTGGTTACGGCACTCTGCTATTCTAACTGTGATTTATTAAGCGAAATTGGCCGTCTCAAGGGTACAGGGTTGTAGCTGAGGTTATACTTGACTTTATATGGTCCTGGTACTTGTGATAGTAGTGAATTACATTTGTCCTGCTCTCATCCAATTGGTTATGTTCTACGTTATGTATCCACTTCGATGCAGCTCTGCGTGCCGCTAGTTTCCTGGTACACAGATTCTGTGGTGTGATATTCCAGGCGCTGCCACTGATTCCTCCGGGAGCTCTCTTCTCTTTCACTTTTAAATATGGCCGCGGCGTTATATGGAGTACACCATAGGAGTAAACAGGACAGTCTATACATTGTATTTTTGATGACGAGTTAAAAAAAAATGTATATGATAATAATTTACAATACGGCGCAAAACACTTCTGTCCCCTTCCGTCCGTGGCACGACCGAGCAAGAAAAGAGAGCTCCCGGAGGAATCAGTGGCAGCGCCTGGAATATCACACCACAGAATCTGTGTACCAGGAAACTAGCGGCACGCAGAGCTGCATCGAAGTGGATACATAACGTAGAACATAACCAATTGGATGAGAGCAGGACAAATGTAATTCACTACTATCACAAGTACCAGGACCATATAAAGTCAAGTATAACCTCAGCTACAACCCTGTACGCTTGAGACGGCCAATTTCGCTTAATAAATCACAGTTAGAATAGCAGAGTGCCGTAACCAGGGGTATCGACATCAACGTGCACAACAAGTCTCGAGTTCGAATCCGACAAAATTCAAAAATCACCTTTTGTGGTAATATTAGTACACCACAATGTCAATTAACCCTACTTCATCGCTTGCAAACTCTCCAGTCGCACAGAGTGGCTCCGAACCAAATTTACAATATCTCAAAACGACAGAATTTACACTAACAAATCAATTCAAGCGTAAATATGAGCAAGGAGGTGATATAGCGAATGTTATAAAGGAGTCCCAAGCCATGTTTTCATCTTTTGAACACAATCAGGTACAACGCACTTTTAGAAACTGTGAATGAAATAAAACATCAAAGCTTGGATATTAAAGAACCAATGCAACATATCTAAAAGCAATATGAGAATCTAAGGGCGGATTTCGATAAACTACAGAAGGATTGTAAGGGGAAGCTAGCATATATCCAAAACCTTGAGGACTGAGGCACGAATCGACCACATAAAAAGAAACAACTTGCATAGAATTGTGAAATATTCCCCTTAAAAAGACCGAAACCAAGGATGAGTTATACAACACAATCATGGACCTCGGCAGAACCCTATCGCTGCCTCTGCAAAGGGTGGATATCGGTGATGACTACCGGTACAAACAAAAACTTCCGTAGAAAAACCAGTTGTTGTAGAGTTCACATCGGTATTGACAAAAGAAAATATACTGTAACCTGTTAGGACCTACAACAGACTAAACAAAGACTGCAAGTTATCCACAATTACTCTACAACTGTCAGGCCCACATAAACCGATCTATATCTCGGAGAACCTCCCCTTTAAAGCGAGACGACTAGGTATACTCCATTGCTCGAAGTTTTGCAAAAGCAAATAAGTGTTCGTTTTGCTGGACTGCTAATGGCCGAATATATCCGCAAACAAGAGGGCATCCTCGCAACTTATATAAACACTGAGACTGATCTACAAAAACATAACCCTTTCCTTGCAGTCGTTATAATTGCACTATTCTCACACCGTTTTAGCTTGTTAATCTTATGTTACTTTCTATTCTACCACATTTGGTTGTTAAACCTTGTTTTATATAACTTTAGCGTTATAATTATCACATACATTAGGCTAAATTGTTTTTATAATAAGCACTTCAAACAAACACACCCCAAACATACTGCAAAAAGTCAAGCATACTGTTGCTGTACGTGACAGTTACAAAATGATTACAACAAACAACTCATGCCAGTTCTCACATACCATACTTACATCATACACATAATTACAAAACTTACCACAAGCCTATAATCACAGCCTTACTACAAGTACAGATTACCACTATTCCACTAATTTTGAAAGATATTCTAGCGATGTGAATCACTACTTAAAACAAAAAAATTCGTAGACACATGGACGGCTGTAAGTAAAAACACTAAAGTAGTTAAAGTTCCCTGCAAAAAAAGAATAATTGAACCATGGATCACACCCGGGCTTATTACGTAAGGAACAGCAAGCAGCAATAATTGTACAATTATTGCGTGATCAATTTAATGACTTGGCTACTGAGGCCTTTAAGTCAAGTCTATTTTTTTGACAATCACTTTTAACAGAAGCTATTAAACCTGTCCAATGGTTTGTAAAATTTATAGTTTGATTAAGTAACCAGCTTATGAAAATGCAACACTTCGTGGACGCTGTTTTTTTTTCAATAATTACTATTTAGCTCCAATATTCCGTTGAATTAATATTTGCAGATGTAAAGTATTTGTAACAGTAAATATTGAATATTTTCTTTTTATTTACATAATATAATAATTAATTTGAAAAAGAACAATGGCGAAATCTTCGCTGACTTAAATTTTAGCGTCTGAAAGTGAGTTATGTACGAAAGAAATTCCATTAATTGTCTACGTGCTTTCAAATTATAACATGAACTGGTGCATCACGTATAAAAAAGACATTATAAATGAAAGTTATTTGATGTTTTCGTTAAATTTCATTAGCTTAGTGTTGCCATCTTACACTTATTCTGCCAAGTGACTGTAGTAAATAAATCACTTTTGTATATGTTATTATAATAACATGAATTAACAATACAGTTAAAGTCTAAGTAGTGAGGTAGTGTAGTAGAAATAAATGAATTACTTTCAATTAATGATAGACAAAAAGACTAATATCCAAGTCTAAAAAAAATAGCTTGGTTGTTGACGAGGATCTTTTGATCACGTCAAAGTCGCTTAGTATAAAAAAATATACTCTATTCAAAGAGTATTTTTTCAAATTTATATTGAAATAACTAGATAAGGGAAAAACTTATGCGATATTTCTCTTTTACTTCCACGAAATTGAATAATATTATCTATAAACACATTATTAAAAGTTACCCAGACATAACTTACAAAAATTCATGGATGAATGTCTATATTCTCGGCGTTCTCGAACAAAAATGTTTGCACAAACTAATTCAGATCATGGCCCTGAGTTAAATTACATATTTTTCATTGATTGAAATAGGAATTTAATCTCAGCTAAAACAATGTATGGGTTTCTGCCATTGTCCTTTATTTAAACTATTTGTAAAATTAGATGACTAAAATGGTAATGTATAAAATCGATTAAAATTGCTTTGTAATATTCGATTGTTATAAGAAATTGAATCGATAACGCATTAGGACATCACTAAATGGAAAATATGAAAATCATCATCTCGTATAATTTGCGCTATGAAATAGATCGTTGAACACACTTGTTTTTTAATTTACTTTAGACATTGGCAGAATAGTCGTCATGCTATATAGAAATAAGAATATTATAAAATATACTTATTGTGGACATACATAACACATCCTAATGTGTTTGTGAGTATTTGGCAGTAAACCTACCTAGCACGAAAACTTTTTGGCAAGCTTCGCTGAGGTAGCCAACACTACAATAAAAAAGTATCCTCCACTTTACCGAGATCACGTCTGTTTCAATGATTCAACAAATTGGCCAGTTGCGTAGATATTTGAGACATAAAACTACACCAATATTCACTAGGAATTAATTTGTGGATAATTAAAGTAGGTAACCACAAAATAAATAACACAGCAAAATTCCGCCAAAAACTCAAAAACTTTTGTACCTACTCAGCCGTCAGCGAGCGATTGGCAATCGACCAACAACAAGGGAAAAAGAAATCGCAATTTGACAGCCACATTGCTCGCCGATGGCTGTCGTTCTGTTGTCAAAAACCATGCGTAATACGAAATGATCGCCATCACCTTGTGATAAATGCATATTTTATTTACCAGATTTTTATTGTTAGCAGTCCTGTCGTAAAATTATTATGGTGTGGCTATCGCTAATTCATAATGCTGTTTCGCGATTGAAGAGCAATTATTTCGCTAAAATAAGCCTGCCAATTTTTTGACGTAAAGCTATAATCGCGCGATGATTGTACAATCTCTTAGCAAATATTGCTGTTTCATACGTAATAAGCCCCGGTCTCTTAAAATGCATACAACATCGTGATAAGCTACATAAAATATCCGCTACCGTAATTTTTGCATTAACCTTTAAGTCAGTTAAAACGCAATTACAACCAGTCCGAACTTGAAAAACACCGCAAAAATCCTAAAGCAACATGGAATATAATTAAAGAACTAGCAAACATGAAGAAAACGTCCCAACCAGCACTAAATCTCCTAACTATCACAAGTAATCCCACTACATCTATCAACAAAGTCAACAGTTATTTTGCAAATATTGGCAACGAACTAGCATCCAAATTCATTCCACCGCTAAATCCAACTCACCCACCGTGTGAACATAGTTGCAACTCCCCTCTTAACTCGATTACCAGTTGACGAAGCTGAACTAATCTCTATTATAATGAGCCTTCGCAATGTCAGTGCTACTGGTGTTGATAAAATACCTACTATGTTTATTAAAGCTACTAAAACATTTCATGTTGCCCCACTGAAGCACATAATGAATATCTGTCTAAACAAAGACGTATTTTCCGTAGATTTCAAAAGAGCATTGGCACACCCGTCCATAAGGGAAGTGACAGAAGCAGTGTCACTAATTCCAGACCCATATCCATTATTTCTTCATTATCCAAAATCTTTGAAAAGGCCTTAAATTCTCGTCTGACTAACTACCTGTAAAAGAATAATATACTTGCACAAAACCAATACGGGTTCAGAAAACATAAATATATTGAAGATGCAGTTCTAGATCTCACCAATAACATAATTAATGCCCTTGATAATAAAACCAAAACAATAGGCATATTTCTAGATCTGTCCAAAGCATTTGACACTGTCTCTGTCACCATCCTCCTTGAAAATGGAACGCATAACGGAATCAGGGGCGTGCCATTGAATATATTCAAAGACTACTTTACAGGACGAAGCCAATGTGTGAAAATACAAACCTCTCAAAGCGATTACATTGATCTTGGCTTTGGGGTGCCCCAGGGTAGTGTACTTGGTCCCACACTCTTTCTTATTTACGCAAACGAACTTTGTCAACTCAACATAAAGAATTGTAAAATATTTGCCTATGCGGATGACACCGCTGTACTTGTATTTAGTAAAACCTGGGAAGATGCTCACATTGATGCAGATAATGCTCTCAGAATTATTATAACGTGGTTGAATGCTAACTGGCTCACTCTGAATGTCGCTAAAACTAATTATCTCGCTTTCTCACCATCCATTCAATCCCAACCCGCAAGTGATTTTCTGTCCCTTAGGGCTCATAGTTGTCTTACACAAACACACAGACCTGCAATTGCCAATGCATAGAGGGGGCAAGTAATGTCAAGTACCTTGGTGTGTTCCTTGACTCCATCTTGAATTGGCACACGCATTTAAAGGTATTGACAGGGCGTGTCCGCAAACTCATATTTACCTTCATAAGGCTTCGATCGAATTTGCAGAGTGGTTCGCTTACAGCTGTGTATTATGCTCTGGCACAGTCCCTTCTTGCGTAATGTATTTCGGCGTGGGATGGTGCTTATGTCACGGCGCTTCTAAAAGTTGAAAGAGCACAGAGAGCAGTTATATACAAGAAACCACGCATATACCCTACGTCTGAGTTACATAGCGAGTGTAAACTTCTATCTGTGAGACAGCTCTTTGTCCTTCAATCAATTCTGCGCCAACACTCTTCTCTCACGTATGTCCCAGGGCTCGTGACTGGGAAATGACTCAAGAGCCATGTATGTCCCACCGTACGCCATAGGACCACTCTTGCTAGTCGACATTTCTATGTTCTCGGGCCTAGTCTTTATAATAAAGCGAACAAACAACTCAACATTTAAGAGCATTAGTTCTCAAAGTACAAACTACTGTTGCGTGATTGGCTGTTGAAACTCTCATAAAATGTAACTGAAAGCCTTCTTGTACAACCGATATAGTTCTATAGTGAAATCTGTACACTCACGAGCAACACACACGCACACACACATACGCACACAAACGTACACACACACGCACATCGTACATCACACAACACGCCTACACAGTACACCCACACCAGAAGTTACTTTCTTTTAATTTCCAACTTGTTCCTACTTTTGCATATATTCCTTATTACATAACTAGCACTCCGCCCGCGACTTCGTTCGCGTGATTTCGTTTATCCTATAAATGATTTTCTTCTAAGCAGTTAGTGAAGGCGACCAAAAATAAGCTATTATTAAAACAATAAAAAACTGGATATCGTAGATATACAGGGTTTATTGGATTGGGACCATTCGTTAAATGACTTAAAGAATAATAAATTTTAGGTTATCGCCACAAAGTAAAATCCTCCCCTAAAAACTTATCAACAACTTTTTGCCCCGTTGAGAGTCGAGTTTTGAACAACCTAAATAAATAATCACTCTTTTCTTCTCTTTTTTTATTTATCGTTTATGTTAGTCAGATTCCTCAAAAAAACTTTAACACTCCTAAGCCTAACTCTATATGGGAGGCAGTTTTAAAAATTTCAACACACTTGCTCATAAAGTGGCTCTAATTTCACCGCAATTAGGCACATAATGACACCTGTTATCAAACTGTGATTTTTTTATTACTATTATTCACAAGTGAGATAAAGAGTTATTTTTTTAATTTATTGGTTGAGTTGCTTTGTTCTTAAAAAGTTTCGATACAAAAAAGATCGTGCTCAATAGTACAAATGTAACACATTTCATGCAACTTCGTATTTAAATAGATACTTTCAACTTGTACGTGTTTAATAAATAAAACTTTCACTTAAATATAACTTTTGTTTTTGTCTGTAAAAAAGAAAACTTGAAATGCCCCATTTTGTATTTGGCTAAAACGCTATCCGCGAAAAACCAAAAAAAGATAACTCATTATTTTTAGTCTATGGCCGATCGCCATTGTTAGATGCGCGCGCATAGAAAAACTGATTAATTTTGCCCGCCATTGCGAAAAAAAATTTACAACTCGTTTTACTGTTGGAAATGATTTTTTTGTATTATTTTCTTCACAAGTGTGTTGAAAAACGTCGTATGATACACGTGTGTATTGATGATTACCGTCCTCGGCTCTCTTAAGACCCTCACCTAACGGCTCGGGTCTCAATGGCGCCTCAGCGGTAATCACCAACATAACACACTTGTACCATAATGTACTATTATGTAAATTTTGATTATCAACTTTATCCCTAAGGAATTCGATTTTAAACTAATTTTGACCCTTTTCACCTCCTTAAAGGTTGAATTTCCTCAAAGTCGTGCCATAGAGCTCCCTAGAACCCCACGTCAAAAACGAAACCCTGTCCAGTAAGATTCTTAGCTTGAGTTAGTTTCGAAAAACTTATAGTGACAACCTTTATTGTTTCCCTAGGTTGGTATTTGTAGTTTCAAATTTATTAACCCAAGAATAGGATTCTTCAAAAACACTTTAACAACCCCTAAATCGTATTTTGGGAGTAGATAATCAAAACTAATAATGACAACCTTTATTGTCCTCATTAATTTTATTTATAAATACTAAGAAATTACAATACAAAATAATATACAAACATACAAGCTCATTTATGCATCGCGAAATATTGCAATCGACATCATCTGGGTCGTCGGCCACATCCACATCAATGTTTAGTTAGGGCCGCTCCATCGTCGAAGCCGAATAACTTGGCTATTGGTTTGAATTTATGACGTGTGCCGCGAATGCACATGCTAGTTGCACGGATTATTGAAATGATGATTCTTGATCTTAACCAACCCATCACTGCACTAAAGGGCCTATTCCAGCGGTCAGTGATTGCAGCTCCAAGATGTTTTACGAAGGTAGACATTTGTGAAGCGAATACTCCATCAACGGATGTAACAAGAGGGGTGAATGTTGCATGTAGCAATTCACAAGCGTTTGAATATTTTCTTATTTTTTCGTCTTCGGCGGATTTAAGTACAGAGGCGACAGGGCGTGAAATATAAGAAGGAGCGTCAGTGTCTACGACACGGATATCAAATAACGCCTCCCTCTGAGCATCCCAAACGCCACGGCAAGAAAGGTCTCCACGAAGTCCGCAGTCTCCTTCGGAGATGATGGGTTCTTTGACGACGTTTCCCCAAGCATGTTGACATAAGTCACAGAACAAATCTCTAATTTCATTATGACGACGTGTTATAAGACCACCCTTTTTACAGCATAGAGCATGATCAACATTGAAATCATCGCAGCCACAGCCATCGCATGATTTTGGCATAGAGACTGGTAATCTGTGGTAACGTAATGCAAGTGCGTCTCTGAACTCTAATGGGGACAGATCGAAATGGTCTTTCTTAGTTGGTATGATAGATAGCCAGTTGGAGGATTTCGTTTTCATTTTTGTGGCAATTGAACGTTCAATCGCTCTTCTTTTGATAGGAGAGAGTTTGACCATGATAGTATCTAGGAGTTCATCATTGAGAGACTCTTTCTCTTTGCGGCATTCTTTCGACAACATTTATTGTTCCTTGATGGGTATTTATGTCAATTTAAAATTTATTAACCTAAGAAATAAGATATTTCAAAAATATTTTACACCCCCTAAATCATGTTTTGGGGGTAGTTTCGAAAAACTAATAAAGAAACCCTTATTGTTTATTTAGGTTGGTAGTTATGTCAAGTTTCATGTTTATTGACCCTTCAGATTCTTCCATACAAACTTCAACATCCCTAAGTCATCATTTGGGGGCGTTTCGAAAAACTAATAATGACAACCTTTATTGTTTACTTAGGATGGTATTTATATCAATTTTCAAATGATTTTTTTTTCTTTCAAATTTTTTCTCTTTCTTTTTTTCATTCAAAACCCAAGAAATAAAATTCTTCAAAAACACTGTAATACCCCCTAAATCGTCTTTTGGGGGTAGATGCAAAAAACTAATAATGAAAACCTTTATTGTTTATTGAGTTTGGTGTTTATGTGAAGTTTCATGTTTATTAACCCAAGATATAAGATTCTTCAATAAATTAACATCCCTTAAATCATCTTTTGGGAGTAGTTTAAAAAAACTTACAATGAAAGCCTTTAATGTTTATTTAGATTGGTATTTATGTCAAGTTTAAGTTTATTAACTGAAGTAATAAGATTTAAAAAAAATCTTTAACACCCCTAAATCGTCTTTTGGGGGTCGTTACAAAAAATAATAATAAAGTCCTTTATTAGTCATTATGTTAGTATTTGTGGCAAGTTTCAAGTTTATTGACCCAAGAAATCAGAATTTTCCATACAAACTTCAACATCCCCTAAATCGGGATTGGGGGTTGTTTCAAAAGACTAATAATGATAACCTTTATTGTTTATTGAGGTTGGTATTTATGTCAAGTTTCATGTTTATTAACCCAAGATAAAAGATTCCTTAAAAAAAAAAATAACATCCCCTAAATCATCCTTTGGGAGTAGTTTCGAAAAACGAACAATAAAAGCTTTTATTGTTTATTTAGATTGGTATTTAAGTCAAGTTTCAAATGTATTAACTGAAGTAATAAGATTTTAGAAAAAAAATAACATCCCCTAAATCGTCTTTTAGGGGTAGTTTAAAAAAATAATAATAGCAAACTTTATTATTCATTTAGGTTAGTATTTGTGGCAAGTTTCAAGTTTATTGACCCAAGAAATCAGATTTGCCATACCAACTTCAATACCCCCTAAATCATCATTTGGGGGTAGTTTCGAAAAACTAATAATGTTTATCTTTATCATTTACTTAGAATACTATTTGTGCTAAGTTTCAAGAATTTTGGCAGAAAGAATTAGATATTTCATACAAATTATCAACCCCCTTTTTACCCCCTTACGGGTGGAATTTCCAAAAATTCTTTCTTAGTGCACACTTACGTCACTTGAGGAACCACCTTTCTGCCAAATTTCATGCTTCTAGGCGTAGCAGTTTTGGCTGTGCGTTGATTGATCAGTCAGTCAGTGAGTCAGTCAGTCACCTTTCGCTTTTATAGATATAGATAGATTAGCTATTTCCAACAAACATCGACATACATGTACTGCCAATACGCTGTTTCATTGTAAACGGAAGGCCCTGTCTCCTGTGATACAGTTTTCCATAACTAGTACAAGAAATAGGTGATATGTTCTACTAAAAGTTAACTACTACTTTGTATTGCATAGTCTTTACATCAATATCTGTTGGAAAAATATAATTAGTAACACTGTTTTTGCGACAATAAATTATTCTTCCATTTATTTATTATGTATAAGACTTTTACTTTTTAAATATTAGGGGTTAAAGTATACAATTGCCGATTTGTACTGAAAAAAAGAAATTAGTTTTTTTTTAATTTAACATATTTATTTAAACAAAATAATTACCATTATTATCTATACATTGCTGCCATCTAATACGAAGGTCATTTATGCCTTTGCGATGGAACTCTGGTGATCTAGATTCGACAAACTGTATGAAAGTTTTTGGTACTGCCTACTGAGAAGAAAACTTTTTATCACTTCGAAAATTGTCCAAATTACGAAAAAAATGGTAGTCCATTGGAGCAAGGTCTGGCGAATACGGAGGGTAACGAATGGTTTCTAATTGCAGTTCCTGTAGAGTTAAAACGGTTTCTCGTGCTGTATGAGGTCTCGCGTTATCATGGAGCAATAATGGTGAAGATCGATTCATGACTCGGGGCTGTTTCACTGCTAGTTTTGATATCATTGTTCGGAGTTTAGCACAGTAGACATCTGCCGTTATTGCTTGACCAGATCGGAGAAAGCTTTAGTGAATAACACCATGCTGAGAACACCAAATAGTTACCATTACCTTTTTATTGGTAAGCTTTGCTTTAGGACTCTGTTGCGGCGTTTGACCTGGGGCCAGCAATTGCATTTTTCGCTTACGGTTATCGTAAAGAATCCACTTTTTATAACATGTCACAATTCGATCCAATATTTTTTCATTTCTGTATCGATTCAACAAGGCAACACAAGTTACAACACGCGATTCTTTCTGCAGATCAGTCAAATCATGAGACACCCATTTTGCATATATTTTTATTTTATTGATTTGACACAAATGACGTTAAACCATGCTGCTATTTCCTGGGTAGTTTTGCTCGGATCGGCTTCCACCATCTCTTTCAATTCATTGTTATTCACCTGTGTGGGCGGTCTTCCAAGTGGTCCGTTCTTCAAATTAAAGTTTCCATCACGAAAGCGTTTAAACCAAAATCGCACGGTGCGTTCATTAGCAGTCCCCTCTCCAAACTCAACATTGATATTGTTTCTGCCGCGTTAGTTCCGCGTCGGAACTCGTATTCAAAAATCACTCGAATTTTCGAAGTATCCATCTTACTTGTCTAAGCTGAATAAAAAAACAACTGAAAGTCATTGAGATAATATGTATTAGAGAAGCTATCCTAAGTAAAGGACATGCTCCATTTTGACAAGAGTTTAAACTAAACTTCGCTGCAGCGCTGAAACAATAATTAGCCGTCTAACAAAACAGTATAAACACGCAGCGCTAAAGCGCTTCTAAGGTATAGTTTTCTCGCGATCAAAAAGACTGAAGCGCCGTGATTTTCATGGCGCTTACGCGTTTCGTTCAACATTCTGGAACAACTTGTCACTCATATAGACTAAACTGCTGACTGACTACAGAAGTGGTACCTACATAGTTTTATACCTAACAAGCTTCATTAGAATTCAAACATTTTTTCAAAAAAAATATTAGTTGAAATAACCTTAGTAAAGTAATATTTTATTAATAAAATAGCACATTAATTTAATATTATATTTATGTACTTCTTTTTTGGGACATTCCCACGGCACTATTCCCAAATCACTGCAACTCCTGAAAGCCAGAATCAATAGTGGCGACCACCAGAAAAGCACCGAGGCAATGAAGCTCGACGAAGTCCCGGAGAATGAATTTAACTGTCTTGGATCCCGCAACGAAATTAATCAGAAAAGAATAGTGGAGGAATAGGAAAAAAATAAAATTGCCAGTTCCCTCCATAGCAAGTAGGAGACAGAACAAACAAGGTCAATAGGCACAAAGGGTCATTTACAACTGGGATAAGCCCAGTTGCCTAGCACCACGGATAAAAATTAGCATTAATATTAATAGGTCCTAACATTGTGAGGTGTTTTATTTGATTCCAATAATAAATAGGTATGGCAAAAACGCTTGAACGCACGGCAATTTGTTCTAGTTACTACAAGATCCGTATAGTAAACATCTTCTGATGCAGCCTGTACATTATTCAACATAGTATTGGTTTCATTCTGCCAAAGAATACACTCCCATAAGTTAAGATGGGCAGATTGTACATTTTCGCAGTCAGTTGTAGAACACTGACATAATGGCGAGGCAACGAGCTTGAAGGAAAATAATTTGCTTTTAATGTTACCATGCCCTGTGAGAAATTGGGCAACATAGTAATCCATCTCCAGCCACGTCCTGGCCAGTCGCACGTGAACAGATGGAAAGAATTGGTGGAGGTGTCGGCCCTTGATGGAATTATCCTACCTACATTGCCATTCGGATAAAAGTTCCTCCCAGACGTCAATATGTGGTTCAAATAATCTAGAGATTTTCTCACGGTCACTCCGCTTTCATGGTTTCTCGTGCTGAATAGTACATTGCAGCACATCGTTCAAGCAAGTACCGGTAAGGTCTCAGTACTAACCGTCCTGTTTGCTTGGCATAAGAATATGAAAGCTAAACGCTGACTTTAAAGTTATTTAAAGTCAGCGTTCCCTCCATAGCAAGTAGGAGACAGAACAAACAAGGTCAATAGGCACAAAGGGTCATTTACAACTGGGATAAGCCCAGTTGCCTAGCACCACGGATAAAAATTAGCATTAATATTAATAGGTCCTAACATTGTGAGGTGTTTTATTTGATTCCAATAATAAATAGGTATTCCAAAAACGCTTGAACGCACGGCAATTTGTTCTAGTTACCACAAGATCCGTATAGTAAACATCTTCTGATGCAGCCTGTACATTATTCAACATAGTGTAGCAGCTCATACTTACGTTACGTAAATGTATAAACATACAAATTAGAGGCGCACACAACCGCTCGCCAACGTGCGCCCGCGCATACTAGCTAGCCAAGGTGAAAGGAATGTCGATCGGCCGGCTGTATCATCGCGCTCGGACATCAAGGGGAGCGCGGCACATCCTACCGACATTACCGAGATTGTGTTAGTCTTAAGTTTATTTGCATACCCTATTATATTTGATATTGATGAGTTTGTAATGTATATAAGCAGCGCTTTTATAATAAAACATATAGATCGTTATTCGTCTTCTTACCTTCAACACATATCCCTAAAGTGGTGACCCCGCGTTCAAAATGACCAGCGAAGAAGCGATCGAAATGATCAGTATCAAGTCGCGCATTCCACAGTTCTGGCGTGACAAACCTCGTCTTTGGTTTGCCCAGTTCGAAGTCATGATCGCCAACCAGAAGCTCGGAGAAGAAGGGAAATTTGGACTGGTAGTAGCAAATCTCACCAAGCCAGAGGTGGAGCAAATTAGCGACATCATCATGGCCGCTCCGAACACAGGAAGATATGAAGGAGTCAAGAAGAGGCTGGTGTCCGTCTACGAAGAATCTGAAGAGAAGCAATTGCAGAAGTTGCTCAACGAAATGGAGCTCGGCGATCAACGGCCATCACAACTACTGCGCCGAATGCAAGACCTGGCGCGAGACAAAATACCAGATGCTACGCTACGCATGCTATGGATCGGACACCTGCCTGCCGCGACCCGCGCGGTACTAGCCGTAAGCGACGAGTTAAAATTGGACTCGCTTGCCGCCATGGCAGACAAGATGCATGAGCAAATGAAGGAGGTAAACTCCGTTTGTTCCTGCCACAGTCAACCTTCAACAGCACAACAGCAAACATCGTCAGAACAGAACATAATCAGCATGATTGAAACCCTGACCAGGGAGGTAGCTGCGTTAAAAATGGATCGAGAGTATAATTACCGTCAGCGACCCCAACGCTATAGAAGCCGATCACGTTCAAAATCCCGTGATCGAAGGAGTGGGTCGTGCTATTTTCACCGAAAATTCGGCAAAGAAGCTTACCGGTGTAGGAGTCCTTGTAATTACAAGAAAAATACGCAACCGGAAAACTAAAAAAGACCGAAGCTATGGCGGTGGCAGAAGTCGAAAAATTATCAACATACCGCCTTTTCATAAGAGATGTAACGACCGGCCAACAGTACCTCGTCGACACAGGCGCAAATGTTTCGGTTCTACCCGCAAGTGCGAACGAAAAAAAGAATCGGAATCCAAGCAACTACCTTTACGCAGCAAATGGAACGCAAATACCTACATTTGGAGAAAAAACCGTCGTATTGAATATCGGATTAAGGCGACAGTACAAATGGCAATTTGTGATCGCAACAGTCAGTAAGCCGATCATAGGCGCCGATTTTTTACATCACTACGCATTAATGGTGGACCTGCACGGACGGCGACTGGTGGACCAAAAGACAAACTTATCGACATCTGGGTCCCTGTTATCTGCATCGGAAGGAAGCATACGCACCATCGACGATAAACTTCCATATCACGACCTACTAGCCAAGTACCCTGATATCACCAGACCCAGTTCGTGGCAATTGAGCAACAGCGAAGTCGAACATTACATCGAGACTACCGGCCCACCAATGTACGCAAAAGCTCGCCCTCTCTCGCCACACAAATATAACGCCGCCAAGGAAGAAATACAATTAATGATGGACCAAGGCATCTGTCGACCGTCTAACAGTCCATGGGCAAGTCCTCTACACATGGTGCCGAAGAAAGACGGCAAATACAGGCTATGCGGCGACTACCGTAGACTCAACGCGGTAACCATACCAGACCGCTATCCAATTCCACGTCTGCATGACTTCACCTACAATATGCAAGGCAAGAAGATTTTCTCAAAAATCGATCTCAAAAAGGCATATTATCAGATAAGGAACCGAGAGGTAGATGTAAAAAAAACAGCCGTTATAACACCGTTTGGTCTGTACGAGTTTACGAGGATGTGTTTCGGATTAAGAAATGCCGGCCAAACATTCCAGCGCCATATTGACAACGTGCTACGAGGATTGCCAGTTTTTCCATTTGTCGACGATATTTTGGTGGCGTCTGAAAACGAAGAGGAACACAGAAGAAATCTCGAGGAAGTGTTCCAGCGACTCAATGCCAACGGTTTGCAAATCAACGTCGCCAAGTGTTCCTTCGGCCAGACCAAACTCGATTTCCTGGGCTACTCAATAAGCTCAGAAGGCATTCATCCTACAGAAGAGAAGATAAAGACCATCAAATCATACCCACTACCAACAACCGTTCAAGACCTACGTCGTTTTGTCGGAATGTTAAACTTTTACCGTTCGAACATTCCACACGCAGCCGAACACCAAAAGGAATTGAGTAAATATTTTCATAACGCCAAAAAAAACGACAAAACAAAGATCCAGTGGAGCGAAGCGGCAAAACTAGCTTTCAAAAAGTGTAAGCAAGATATTGAAGATGCAGTTCTCATCTCCTACCCATCTCAGAACGATCCATTCGCTATCATGACAGACGCGTCGAAAACCTGTGCTGGTGCAGTCATTCAACAGAAAATTCGGGGGACATGGAGACCGCTAGGATTTTTCTCCAAGAAATTCAGCGAGGCACAACAAAAATACAGTACGTACGACCGAGAACTGTTGTCTATATATATGGCAATACGACATTTCCGGCGCATATTTGAGGGCCGCGAACTAATCATTTACACGGACCACAAGCCATTGATTCATGCACTGACGGCCACCGGCAACAACGAAACACCACGTAGAACAAGATACCTTGAATATATAGGACACTACACGTCAAATATTCAACACATCACCGGCAGGGACAACCAAGTCGCAGACGCACTCTCTCGAATAGAAACCATATCCTGTCCAACACCAATCTACTACGACGAGCTGGCAAGAAAACAATCCAAAGATAAAGAATTGAAAACCCTAGCAAACAAAGCAAAATACCAATTCCAGGAAATCATCATTCCTAAATCAACCACCAAAGTTACCTGCGAAATGTCATCAAACACTGCTCGTCCATATCTACCTTCAGATTTCCGAAAAGTTGCATTCCAAGCAATGCACGACCTTAGTCACCCCGGCATAAGGGCGACAAGGAAGTTAGTCACTGCCCGCTACTGGTGGCCCTCCATGAATAGCGACGTAAATGAATGGACCCGAGCGTGCGACGCGTGCCAGCGCGCGAAGGTGCAACAACACACGAAGACACCTATTGCGAGTTTTCAACAAGCAAACAGACTCGAGCACGTGCATATTGATATCGTTGGTCCGTTACCCATCTCTGACGGTTATCGATATTTATTGACCATGATAGATAGGGCTACCAAATGGCCTGAAGCCTGTCCACTGGAAGACATAACCGCAGAAAGGGTTGCTAACGCATTGTATGACGGTTGGATCGCAAGATTCGGTTGCCCAGTTACAATAACCACCGACCAAGGGAGGCAATTTGAATCAGACCTATTCAACAAATTAATGCAACGCATGGGAATCCATCGCACCCGCACCACTGCCTACCATCCGCAGTGTAACGGCGTGATAGAACGATGGCATCGCTCACTCAAGACGTCACTCACTGCAAGACTCGAATCATCAACATGGTCACGTGAGCTATCTACGGTGCTGCTGGGACTGCGTGCCTCGATAAAAGAGGATATTGGTGCAAGTACTGCTGAACTACTGTATGGCCAAACGCTGCGATTACCCGGCGAATTTTATGAAGAATCAACAAGACATCGCGACACGGTTTCAAACATCATGGATAAGTTAAATGGAGCGTTAAAGAAGGCCCAGGCGCAACGGAAATCAAACCAATCCCGAGCGACATTTATTCACGACGACCTATATAAATGCTCGCATGTTTATCTACGCAATGACGCATCAAGCAAGCCTCTGACGCCAACCTACAATGGCCCGTACGAAGTGATAAGTCGTAATGACAAATACTTCACTATCCAGTTAGGCAAAAGAAGCAGCAACATCACTGTTGATAGACTAAAGCCAGCTTTCCGGATTAACACAGAGCCAGAAAAGCCAGTCACAGATACGTACGCATACGTCACGAAAACAGGCAGGACATCGAAGCCTTGTGTACGTTTCACTAGCGGGGGAATGATGTAGCAGCTCATACTTACGTTACGTAAATGTATAAACATACAAATTAGAGGCGCACACAACCGCTCGCCAGCGCCACCGTGCGCCCGCGCATACTAGCTAGCCAAGGTGAAAGGAATGTTGATCGGCCGGCTGTATCATCGCGCTTGGACATCAAGGGGAGCGCGGCACATTCTACCGACATTACCGAGATTGTGTTAGTCTTAAGTTTATTTGCATACCCTATTATATTTGATATTGATGAGTTTGTAATGTATATAAGCAGCGCTTTTATAATAAAACATATAGATCGTTATTCGTCTTCTTACCTTCAACACATATCCCTAAAATAGTATTGGTTTCATTCTGCCAAAGAATACACTCCCATAAGTTAAGATGGGCAGATTGTACATTTTCGCAGTCAGTTGTAGAACACTGACATAATGGCGAGGCAACGAGCTTGAAGGAAAATAATTTGCTTTTAATGTTACCATGCCCTGTGAGAAATTGGGCAACATAGTAATCCATCTCCAGCCACGTCCTGGCCAGTCGCACGTGAACAGATGGAAAGAATTGGTGGAGGTGTCGGCCCTTGATGGAATTATCCTACCTACATTGCCATTCGGATAAAAGTTCCTCCCAGACGTCAATATGTGGTTCAAATAATCTAGAGATTTTCTCACGGTCACTCCGCTTTCATGGTTTCTCGTGCTGAATAGTACATTGCAGCACATCGTTCAAGCAAGTACCGGTAAGGTCTCAGTACTAACCGTCCTGTTTGCTTGGCATAAGAATATCAAAGCTAAACGCTGACTTTAAAGTTATTTACGTCGTCCCATTATTTAGGTACTAGCTGTCCCCCGTGATTTCGCTCCCATCAACTGCATACCTACATACCCTACCCTACCCTAGACCTACTATCCATTCTGCGAGCAATGCGCCCTGCCCACTGCCACTTGTTTGGCAATTCTTCGGGCTATGTCGGTAATCCTGGTTCTCTTGCGGATCTCTACCTTTGTGATTCGATCACGCAAGGAAACTCCGAGCATAGCCCTCTCCATTGCCCTTTGAGTGACTGTAAGTTTTCTCATGAGGCCCATTGTAGGTGAACTCATCTCAGAGCCATATGTCATCACTGGCAACATACTCTGGTCATAGACTTTAGTCTTGTGACACTGTCGTAAGTTGGACGAGAAGATACATCGCAACTTCCCGAACGCTGCCCAGCCAAGTCGGATTCGACGGTTGACCTCTTTTTCGAAGTTGGCCCTTACCCAACTGGATCGCTTGTCCCAGGTAGACATAGTGGCCAACAATTTCGAGTGTAGAGTCTCCGACCTTGACAGGAGTGGGTGTAACATAGGCATTCAACATCACCTTGTTTTTGTCCATGTTCATCCTAAGACCCACTCTTTCGGAAGCTCTACTGAGGTCATCGAGCATTAAGATAAGATAAGATATATTTATTTTGTAAAACATGAGTACAGTATGAAGGACTTATATAAATATGAGGTGGCTACATTGTACTGAGGTCCTCCATGGTCTCAGCTATGACCACTATATCGTCGGCAAACCGAAGGTGAGTGATGTACTCGCCATTGACGTTGATGCCCAGCCCTCTCCATTCCGGAACCCTGAAGACATCCTCCAGTGCAGCGGTGAACAGCTTTGGAGATATGACGTCTCCCTGTCTCACACCTCGCTGCAGAAGGACGGTTTCCGAGATTTGATCCTGAAGTCCAACTGACATGGTGACAATTTTGTACACTTCAACACTTCGATGTACCGGTAGTCAATTTGGCACCGTTGGAGAGACTGATGCCAACCCAAGTCTCGATCGAATCAAAGGTTTTCTCGTAGTCCACAAACGCTAGACAGAGAGGCAGGTTGTACTCTTCGATCTTTTGTTAAGCTTCTGTAAAATCCGCAGCGTATGTATGTGGTCTACGGTGCTGAAGCCTTTATGGAATCTGGCTTGTTCGTGAGGCTGGAAATCGTCAAACCTGCGCGCGAGACGATTCATGATGACTCTTGAAAACATCTTGTAGACATGGCTAAGAAGTGAGATGGGCCTATAGTTCTTCAGTAGGGCATTATCACCCTTTTTGAAGAAGAGTATCACCACACCCCGACACCATGCCTGTGGCGTTTTATTTCCATGCGATTGCCTCAAGTATGACGGAATCAAACAGCTTTTGAAGGGCCTTAAATACTGGTTTTCCACCCGCCCTCAGGAGTTCGGCCGTAATTCCGTCATCACCCGGTGCCTTGTTTTTCTTAAGCTGTTTTAGAGCCATCCTAATCTCATAGGCTGACGTCCGGAATGTCTTCGGTATAGTGTCGGGTCAATCTAACTCTAGGGTAATTTGCTAGATTCGCGATGGGATTACTGGTTGACGTGACAACTGTCCATAGAATCTCTCGATCTCCCTCAGAAGCTCCAGTTTGGCGGATACAATCCAGCCATCATCGGCCTTCAGTTTCGTGAGCTGACTCTGCCCGATAGTAAGATCTCTTGCAAAGAACTTGGAGCCGTTATTCCGCTCAATCGTGCCTTTTATACTTTCGGTATTAAAGCGATGAAGGTCGCTTTTCAAGGACTTTGAGATCCGTCTATTTAGGTGCCGGAGATTCAACGCATCGTCTGAAGACTGCAGGATCATCTCACGCCTCTCCTTCATGAGCATAGATGAATCATTCTCTATGCTTGTGATTCATCCATGGAGCTCGCTTTCAATCTGTCCTTTATTCACTAGTTGCATAATATAACAACCCTCTAAAAAGCTTATTTATTCACTGAGAACACTAAAAATCACTTTTAATCATTATTTTGGTGTTTGAATTTAGAACATCAGTATATTCGACCTCCATCTTAATGCCATGCAATCTACTTGCGCATAAAATACTCGATACAAACTCCTTGTGCTTTTCGCTTAAATGTTTATTTTTCTCGTAGTCAAGGTATAAAGTATAGTGTGCAACTCTTGAATAAAACGGATTTATATCGAGGGGCATGAATCACTCGCGTCGCTCAGGATTCTAACACTTGAATCACCCCCGACGCTCTTGATTCAGTCGTTAGAATCCTTCGCTTGTTCGTGATTCATCTATGGCCCTCGCTTTAAATCCGTCCTTTATTCACTTATTGCATAATATACTATTCTTTCCAAAAAAACTCGATTTGCTTTTATTTCTTTACAAACTGCGAAAAGAAAGCCAATATTATGATACTAATAATAACGCAATTTTTTTCAAGTACATAGTTTGCAATAGGAGAAGTCGCGACATTCTATTTGATGAAAAATATGAAAAAGGGTTAAAAAAATAGAAAACGGAAAAAAGGAATAAAAAGAAATCATAAAATTATCTATTTAAGAGTATCATTATATAAAAATTGTTAGAAATGTTTCGTGCAAAAGCATGTTGTTTTGTTTTTAGGAGTCAGTATTTTATTTTAGTTAGTATTACTATTAATTATTGGTAGGAGCTTGTAACACAAGATATTATTAGTTATGAATAAATATAGTATAATATGTACAAAAAAAAAGTTATTTTGTTTAAATTTGGAAATTCTTTATATTGGACCAACCGTGAATTGGACGCGTTTGGTCTAACTCGCGATAGAGTTAGACCAAACAATAATAGCGAATAAGACTAACTGCGAATTGGACCAAACGCCACTTGGATCAACCGCAAATTGGACCAAACGCGAATTGGACCAATCGTGAATTCGTGAATCTAGTTTACCTGGGCTCTAGGACTCCAGTGCTGGATCAAGTTTTTCACATCTGCTTGCATTTCGGAGTTACTGTACTCTGTGGTTTCTTCAGGGTTTGTGTCCTAAAATATAAAAAAAACTGGTCAAGTGCGAGTCGAACTCGTGCGCCGAGGGTTCCGTACCAAACCATTATACTGCCATAATAAAATTGGTATAATTTTATTGGTGGCTAAGTTTTAAAGATATGGGCAAATTTAAATTTTCGCAAAAACGTGTAAGTACCAAAATTTTCCTTAATTTTAAACTTTTTTTATTTGTTTGTGTTTTCCTATGTTTGTGCTCTAAGACCTTACCTTTAGCCAAATTTCGTGATTCTAGGTCTACGGGAACTACCATATAGGTTTTCAACCCAAAACCTATAGGGTACTTCCGGTTGACTAAGAATTGACAATTTTTGTTAAAAGCAAGATCTTACAACATAAGTTATTTACTAAAACTGTTGAATAAAAAACGCGTCTTAACTTTTTATATACCTACCGCCAATTTCCCAATTTGGTATTTGGTATCGGCAGGAGCTTGTAACACAAGTTATGATTATAAAAAAATAAAAATAGCCTTTACTATATAAGTTTAATTATCTGACATCGTTGCGTGAAGATTGTCTTGCTTTCCAGCATAGGCCTCCTCAAGAGCTTGCCACACTGAGCGGATCTGTGTTTTTCTTCTCCATGTAATACCCGCTATCCTTCTAATGTCGTCCTCCCATCTACGACACTGTCTTCCTTTCTTTCTTTTATGTTGTCTTGGGCACCACTCTGTTACGTCCCTGGACCATTTGTCTTTTTTGTTCCTTATCATATGTCCTACCCATCTCCATTTCAGCTTTTTGATACAATAGCTAATATCAGTTATTCTAGTATGCTTTCTTATGTTATATAGTTTTATTTATCTTTTAATTTGATGTTAAGGGGCTGAATACTCAAAATGGGCTTTCTTTTAAACATTTTTTAGCCAAATCTATTGAAGATGTGGCAGCAGAAAAAAGATATGTTAATCTTGATCATATTTCCGAAAACTTTGTTGTGGCCGAAACACGTTTACGCACAAAAACCTCGATACAATTGAATGGCAAAGTAACCTCTTACCGTGATCTTCAAAAGATTTTTCCGGTAATACTGACCAGCGTACATTTGTACAATTAACACCAATAACGTATCTTAAAAGGACGCAAAACTTCATTGTCTTATATATTGAAGTTTCATTCATTATTTTTAAGTAATTCATATTATTATGTTTTGTAAAAAAGTCTATACAAATTCCATCGTGCTTCTCTTTCCATCCAGTGCAATTCGACAGTGACCGCTTTGCGGCGTTGCTAGGTGGACGTATGTCGCTTTTTTCCGCAAAAAGCAAAAATAATATTCAATTTATTTCTCGTCAATTCAATCTGTCAAAAAAATATCAGGTATAATGCAGCCAGATCATGTAGCCTGGTGGCTTTAATTGGAACTAACGAAATCACAAGTAATATTGTCAAAGTCTGTATTATTTTTATTTTTTGGCACTACCGGTGTCACTGGCATCTATATTTTTGTTGTATTATAAACGACTCACGACGTTTAGTTTACTTACTAAGTCCATAACTAAAAATTATTTGAACCTCTTTGAAAATACAACAAATGTTATCTCAATTTGAATTAAACAATATTTAAAATATAGGTAAGGTCGAATACTATTTTAACCTTCTTCGTTCATGTGAAAACAATAGAAGCAAAAAACACAGAACATGGAATGGTCGTACCAACCACGCTGGCAGTGTCTCGAAATGACAGAACTAATAAAATTCTTCGTATCCATTTGTTTCAATCTTTGTTTCTTTCTAACATACGGCACCTAGAACTGCCAAAAAAATTCAAATTCGTGAGAAATGATAATCTATTTCTCACGACTTTGACATTTTTCGTCGTTTCAACCAAAAATCGTCCACATGTGGACATAAAGCACACCAAGAATCATCACATTGATCAGTCCTGTATTTCTCGCAATTAACTATCCCAATTGCAATAACGGGCTACAATAATAGTTTGTTAGTCTATTAATATTGTTAAGCTAATTATTAATTGATCTTATCATTTTGCCAAATCGGCACTGACAATTCTTATTTATTAACAAAAAATCCGCCGATCGCCCTGGAGAGTAAACTCAAAGACTTACACTTGGGGATTGCCAGAGATTTACGCAGCATTCTGGATGTAAAAAGAACAGACCGAATACGGAACACGCTGTGTTCCCAAACGGGCATAATAGACGTGGATAAAAAGGCTGTTCGGCTCAAATGGGCCAATGCCATTACGGCTCACGTTAGTAGCATGCGAATTGAGCGCTGGGCAATCCTCCACAATCTTGAAGATGGAATGCACCGTTGAGGCCGGTCCAGAAATAGGTGCCGAGATGATTTGGACGCGTACCGTGAGGGCTGGTTCTAGACGGTGCGGGCAAAGAATGTCTGGAATGACTTAGGTGTACTCTTATGAATTTAATTGGGGATGGATGAAGAGGGAGGGGACGGCCAAAGAAAAGATAGATGGACTGTGTGAGGAGTGATATTAAAGAAAAGGGAGTCAATTATAGCGTGGTGCGGGACAGAACGATATGGAAGAAGAAAACGTGTTGCGCCGACCCCAAGAAACATGGGACAAGGACAGGTAGATGAAGATGATGATGATTTCAGACTTTTACCGGTAAGACTTAGTAAATCTGTTTTACCGATAAATAATAAGTTTCATCATAGTTTTTTTTTTTTAAACTGAAACAACGGTTCGGATTTTACAGTAACATATACGTGGTTGTGAGGCATACACTGTTTTTAGTATTTATGTTTTCCTTTTTAGGGTTCCCTAGCCAAAAGGCAAAAAACGGAACCCTTATGGATTCTTCATGTCTGTCTGTCTGTCTGTCCATCCGTATGTCACAGCCACTTTTTTTCGAATCTATAAGAACTATGCTGTTGAAACTTGGTAAGTAGGTGTATTCTGTGAACCGCATTAAGATTTTCAAACAAAAATAGAAAAAAAGTGAAACTCAATTTTTTTTTCATCCTACCTGTACATGGGGGTATCTATGGATAGGTCTTCAAAAAAGATATTAAGGTTTCTAATATATTTTTTTCTAAACTGAATAGTTTGCGTGAGAGACACTTCCAAAGTGGTAAAATGTGTCCCCCCCCCCTGAAACTTCTAAAATAAGATAATGATAGAACTAAAAAAAATATATGATGTACATATATATGATGGAAAATTGGTTTGAACGAGATCAAGTAAGTTTATTTTTTTTTAATACGTCATAAATCGTAAACCACAATTTAACAAGTACGGAACCCTTCGTGCGCGAGTCCGACGCGCACTTAGCCGGTTTTTTTATGGCATTCGTTGTGCCTGGCGCATATAAACATTTTCTTTCTTTCTATATTATCTTTAAACACTTACACTGTACCAATACTTATAGCAAATAAATGATTGATTGATATATAACAAACAATAGCAACAAATAGTTTCAGCCGTTCTCTAGTGAGACACTTACAATCACATACAGCATTTTTAGGGTTCCGTCTATCTCCCTGTCTGTCTGTCCGTCTGTCACGAGGCTGTATCTCATGAACCGCGATAGCTAGGCAATTAATTTTTTGACAGATGGTGTATTTCTGTTGCCGCTATAACAACAAATACTAAAAACAGAACATAATCAATATTTAAGTGGGGCTGCCATGCAACATACGTGTTCTTTTCCGTTTTTTTGCGATAATGGTACGGAACCTTTGTGCGCGAGTGCTACTCGCACTTGGCCGGTTTTTTTTATTTATATAGATAGATAAAGTTTACATGACCGTGTTTTTTGCGCCCTGTCTATTTGTTTTTTAACTCTAATATACAGAAAAGCGGCACCACGTGACCTCACCACAGAGGGCTGATGTATATCAAAACCCAGTACGTGCTTTTTAATTATTATATTCCAGGAGAGTGGAAAGTCATCTTGTATTAGTAAATAAATGATATATTAAGATTTCAAGAGAATACTAAACAAGGAATATGAACCTACTAATTGTACAAATGATATTAATAGCGTCATACATTCTATTGCATATTTTAAACATGCCTAAAAAAGACAATTCCAAACCTAGTAAATTTTGGATATTTGCTAATTTAAGGTGTCTTTACAATTTGATGTGACTTTCCTATTGTAAATAATGATAAAATTGATTACTGAAAGCACTAAATCTCAATTCAAATTTAAAGTTTCCAGTTTAATATTACACAGTCCATTTCAGTATAGTAAAACTCATTAAAATTATATAAATAAAATTATCTAGCTATTAAACCAATATAAAAAATGTAACGTACTGTGTTCTTATATGTGGCAGTCGCATAGAAGCAGACATAATTATAATATTTATTCAATTTGCACGGCAAAGACTCGTATGACACTAGCCAGATTACCTATTTTAGTGATCTTTATTTTCGTAGCAATAAGGTTGCATTCATAGGCAAAATAACAGTGAACGATCTGATGTCAGATGCTAGCCAGTTTGAAATAAGAACTTGCGCGGTTATATTTTTGTAAAATAACCATCGTAAGAGTCCGTTTATGATATGGGCCTCTGTGGTCGGCCTTGTGTATTTAATTTTCAAATACTTTTCGCTCCAATTTAAGTTTCCCCTAAACTATCGATGACAGTGGGTGTGGCTTAGAACCTAAGATGTCGATTGTCAACTGTTCGTCCTCAGCCCCTTAAGTATGTTACGTTCCATACAGGCAAGGCAAGTTTCAAGCTTACGTACATTTTGGTTTGTTAGGCTCCATGTTTGGCAACCATAAGTCATAACAGGTAAGATGCAGGAATCGAATACCTTTGACTTAGCTTTAAGTGGCCCGTGAGGGTTTTTCATTATCTCCTTGAGAGACCAGTATCTCTTCCATGCTAAGTTTATCCTGTTGTTAACTTATTTCAGTGTAAGATCTTTAGGAGATATGACCTGTCCGAGGTATGTATACTCTGCAACATAATCTATTGTGGTGCCATTAACGGTTATCGGGCATTTTGTGAGATTTATCATCACTTTAGTTTTTGCAGTATTCATTAATAATCCCACTTTCTCACTTTTCAACACAAGTTGTTCTAGCATATATTGTAAGCTACTTGGGTCTTCAGAAATAAGGATAAGATCATCGGCAAGCCTAAGGTGGTTTAATTTCACTCCATTAATATTTAGTCCGTAGTTATCCCACTCAAAGCGTCTAAATACGTATTCCAGAACTGCTGAAAAAAGTTTGGGTGACATTGGATCACCTTGTCTCACTCCTCTATTTATCGGAAAGTATTCTCCTTCTCTTTCGGTTCGTATCTTTGCTGTCATTTTCTTGTATATGTTGATTATTATGCGTATATATTTTTTATGAATCCCTTGTGTTTCTAGAGCTTCCCATATTTTTGTGTGTGTTTAATGAGTCAAATGCCTTGTTATAATATACGAATGCTAAATAGTAGGATATACCATATTCCTTACATTTCTGAATCACTTGTTTTATAGTGTGGATATGATCTATAGTTGAGAAGTCACTACGAAATCCTGCTGCATGAATAAATATAGTACAATATGTACAAAAAAATGTGTTATTTTAATTTTGGGAATACTTTATAATGGACCAACCGTGAATTGGACCAAACGCGACTTGATCCAACTGTGAATTGGACCAATCTCGAATAATGAGAATTAGACCAATCGCGTCTTAAGATTTTTTTATGTGGGCCTCGATAGCCAAATCCGAAACTACGTATGATGCATATCGAAAAATACACGAAGGAGTCACGAGGCCGATTTTGATGAAAATTAAAACTGCAACATTCGATTTTTGAAAAATCAATATTCCTGGCGGAAATATCAATATTCAAAAAGATTATTAAAAAAAACGCATTCTGTATTCAGTTTCTGTACACCATTTGGTAGTGTCGAACAGTGTGCGTATAAACGTTTGGCCAGTATTTGGACGGTGGTCTTTTTTAAAACATAAAATCCGTTTGTTTCCATTTGTTTATGTTTAGCATGTTAATTAAACAGTATGATTCCTAGTATTTGTATTAAAACATAACTTTTTAAAACCGGACAGCCTGTATCTAGTTTACCTGGGCTATAGTACTCCAGTGCTGGATCAACTTCTTCACATCTGCTTGCATTTCGGATTTACTGTACTCTGTGGTTCCTTCAGGGTTTGAGTCCTACAATAGAAAACATATGTTATAATGGATCTGTCTCGTTAGTCCAGTGGTCGCAAGAACTACTACTGAGCATGGAGTCCTGGATTCGATTTCCAGGTCGGGCAAAAGTGTTATCGGGTTTGTTGACGGCAATAAGAGTAGACTCGCCCCCATTAAACCTATTGGGTGAAATGTGGGTGTGTCAAAATCAAAATCAAATAGTTTATTTCAAATAAACCTTAGAGGTACTTTTGAATTGTCAAACAAAAAAAAAGATGACTCTAGTTGCAAATTCGCAAGCGAAGTCTCAACGGAGAAGAATTTGCAAGAAACTCCACGGACACTCTTTTCCATCAGTTTTAATTACAAGTTTTTGTTTACATCATTCTTGTTAAAAAAATACATATATGTGAGAACAATGTAAAAAGACGTGCACATAAAAGCGTCTAGAATAACAAACAATTTAAAAAAATACAATAAAAGACCGAGGCAGCTAAGTTATGACCAATCCCAACTGATGGCACCCATTCACGAACATGACGCATGGATCGGCACCACTCCGCTCAACCATCATTAAGGGAACCGAATGATCCATAACATGTGCCACCATCAGAGAGAAATTAGTGAGAGCATGACACACTCAACTGCCAGGGCACACATAAGTCAACGAAACGACACATAGATATAGTGAATGGTAGATTTACAGTCGGAACATAATACTCACACATTTGCTGTGCAGTTATATAATACTAAAAGAAATAGAGTTTATCAAATACAAATATATTCATACAGTCTTCAGCAGGTCCAACAATACTTCAAAACTTTTCTGCCCGTCACTTGTTCTTGCGCCCAAGTGGCTGCGGACCAGGACCAGCATTGAGCCAAGCATTTTTATCAAGGATGTAATCCCCCAACTTATGCTTGCCTGCATAGTAAGCGTTTTATACATGTTTAAATTTCGTCTCATTCAGTTCTATAGTAGTATAGTATTATATAGTAGTATAGTAGTGTTATAGCATCTCTATCATCCCTTCGAGGAATGCAGGTGCGTGGTGCTGGTGAGTGATGATAGTAGCCTTTGACCGCAACAGCTGGCAGACTTGCGGGGAGGCATTTGCTCAGCTGTGGGATTGTGCAATGTAACAGTAATCGTCTATGAATGATAGAATAGTACATTGTGTATTAGGGGCGGTAAGTAAGGAATTACGATCGAGACTCTAGTAGAAGCCCGAAGTCGAAGACTGAGGGCTTTCTGAGTCGAGGTTCGTAATTCCCGTACCGCCCGTGATACATACAATGTTTTTCATCACATTTGCGAGTAATAATTATGAATTATAGCTTTAATACACAAGTCAGCACAGCTGTGCAGTTATTACGAAATACGTGAACTTTTTTTTAAGCGGTTGGCGAATTTTTGCCCACACCACAGATTATACAAGTGTTTCGTTAAGGGCAAATACTTACGTAGGTATACAGCCATGACGGAGTGTAAAAGAATTAAATAATTTCGACGTTTTGATACAAATAACTATTAAAATCGATTATTAAGAACATAAGTTGAGTATTTAAGTAACATATAGCGAGATTGCAAAGAAATTCCTGTTTAGATAACATTTTAAGAAAAAAATTCAATTGCGTGTAAACTCCTTGCTTGAACTTGCATGACCTGTGTGCTGTGATATGTGATAAAAAAATATTACTTACCGCCCTAGGGTTTCATGACAAAAAGAAAGCCCGAGGGTTTTATATGGGGCATTACGGCCAAGTTAACCTGTATGTTTAGATACTTTTTACGTGCAAGTGTGATGAAAAGTAAATTAAAATCAGAATTTTAATTCGATTCCAGATTTGACATTAGCTACTGTCATTTTGTGAAATAATGATACCACATATAATAGTGTAGTGATGAACACAAAAATCGATAAACAATCAGTGTGTGTGCCATCAGTGTGCCAATTAAAGACTAAATTATTGATTTTTATTTAAATAAATACATAATTATTCATAATAATTATTTATTAATAAGTAATCGCTGCTCTATTTTATAAAAAGTTAATATTTTTGTTTTTATATTAAAAACAAAACTTATACTACAAGAGCCTCGATAGTTTTCAGTATTGGCAACCCGTGCGCGCTCGTGCAGCTATCGCCATTTTGTTTATCGTGTCATTCGGCTTCATTCTCCCAGTGTGACTGCATGAATATCTTATTTCATTGCGAATCGATATTTTGTCGGGTTTTTGTTAGTGTTGTTACGTTGTGTTTGTTGTTACGTTTATAGTTTTTCGTGAACTTTGAGTGAATCTATTTGTTTTGGTTTTCCATCAAAATGGATCCTCAGCCAAGTACATCACAAAAAGACGTGGATGTTTTCTTGTCCCCAAGAAAAAAACGTCCACGAAAAGCTTTCACTGTTACTGAAAAAGTAATGATCCGCAACGCCTACAAATACGTGAAAAATGTAATTTCTGCGCAATTGGAGGCCTTTGAAGTTGTGGAAGAAAATGAATGTATGAGCAAAGTTGCTGACATATTGGGAATAACCTCACGCTCTGTTTGTAACGTTTTGAAGGAAGTAAATAAAGGTGCGCCGCCAACTCCTCCTAAAAAAACTGGACCAAAGCGAAGTTTCAAAGATAAAATTGATGAATTTACATTCTCTGCAATACGAAGAATTGTTCATCAGTTCTTTTACCAAAATGAACCTCCAACCATTGCAAAGGTTAGTCAATCAGTCAGACAGTATTATTTTATACCTACATCTTTTATATATAAGTAATGATTCCAAGCTATTATAAAACTTACTATTTTAGATTTTACGTGATGATGATATTTTAAGTGATGAACGACGATTCAGAAATGCCCAAGATTTCCAAAGACACCCTCAGAAAAATTTTGAAGCATCTTAATTTTAAATTTGTTGCACGGTCACGCAAGAGCACACTTATTGATCGAAATGATATAATAACATGGCGCCAGCGTTACTTGCGATCTATATGTCAATTTCGACGAGAAGGGAGACATATATTATCAAGATGAAACTTGGGTTAACGCAGGTAAGGCTAACATTTATACACCAAATGAATTTATATACATTTTACATTAAATTTAATAGTAATATTGAATGTTCATGTACTATATTTATTTCAAGGTCATACTGTAAAAAAAACTTGGGTGGACAAGAAAGTCACATCATCTCGACAAGCGTTTTTGGAGGGACTGACCACTGGATTAAAAAATCCATCTGGAAAAGGCAAACGTCTCATAATTAGCCATATAGGTAGTGAAGAAGGCTTCCTGGAAGAGGGGCTCATGATTTTTGAAGCAAAGAAAAATTGTGAAGATAACCATGATGAGATGAATGCAGTTTGTTTTGAGGAGTGGTTCGCTGGAGTCTTACCAAAATTAAGACCAAACTCAATTGTGGTGATGGATAATGCACCTTACCACTCCCGTAAATTGGAAACGGCACCAAAAATGAGCTGGAAAAAAGCTGCCATTCAAGATTGGCTTTCAAATAAAAATATTCATTACGAACCAGATATGGTTAAAGCTACGCTTTTAGAACTGATTCCACATAACGAGTCTTTTAATAAGTACGCTGTAGACGAAATGGCAGCACAACATGGGATCACGGTTTTAAGACTGCCCCCTTACCATTGCGAGCTAAACCCTATCGAATTGATATGGGCGCAGGTAAAGGGGCATGTAGCTCAAAATAATAAAACTTTCAAATTGACAGACGTGAGAAATTTATTTCAGGAAGGCATTCAAAAAATTACGGCTACCGAATGGTCTAAATGCGTATCCCATGTTGTCAAAGAAGAGGAAAACATGAGTAGGCTAGATATGTTAATTGACAATATCACAGACACATTTATAATAAATGTTACAAAAAGTGACAGCGATAGCGATAGCGATGACGGCGACAATATATAAAATAAATTATTACCATAATACATCTATCTGTTTTATTTGTCATGTTCCTTCATGATCACATTTTTTTATTTATTTCACACACAATTATAAAAGAAAAGTCTCAGATCGTTAATTAATCGTCAAAACTAAATTATCGGTTCAGAAATATTTAATTTCCTGATATACTTAGTTTACGAGAGTAAAATTATAAACGAGAAGAATCGATCCGGAAATATTCCATTTCCTTATCGAATAATTTTGCAACGTCACTATTTAGTACTTGTCATAACGTTGCAACACTGAAATTGTCAAATCTGGAATCGAATTAAAATTTTATAGTGGGCAGTTAACGCTTCCTGCCCAATCAGACAGCAGCGGACGTAACGGACTCGGTGTGGTTTCAATGCAAAATTGCAGCTAAGGAATGGAATTCCCTGCCGGTGTCTGTGTTTCCTGCTACCTACAACTTGGGGATCAAGAGTGAATAGATGACTTCTAGGCAAGCGTGTGATGGAATATGACCGAAGTGTGGCGTTATTAAATCATGTTTTTTTTTCTTTTCAAGTACCTTGGTGAATATTCCTATGGCAAGTTTTACGTGTCCACGTTGAGAATCGAGGTGTTATGTAAATGATAAGATGTTTTTTATTTGTTTTTAGGGTTCCGTACCTCGAAACGAAAAAAACGGAACCCATATAGAATCACTTTGTTGTCCGTCCGTCTATCCATCCGTCTGTCTGTCTGTCAAGACCCTTTTTCTCAAAAACGCATGGAGGTATCAAGCTGAAATTTATATCATATACTCAAGTCTACTGTCCCTTAAAGCTGTGAAATCTCAAACCTCTAAGCCAACGCAATCAAAAGATACAGCCGTTTATGCCGCAAATTTTCGAAAATTTTCAACACTCGCAAGGGAATCAAAACCTACAGGGTACTTGCCGTGAACTCAGAATCTTGAAATTTGGTACGAAGCAACGTCATATAGCACAGATAAAGGAGAAAATTGCGAAAACCGTAAATATTTAGTTACCTACATCATATAATAAAAATATTTTTAATAATTTTAAACTTACTACCCCTTTCCTCATGAACGCGTAGAGGTATTGAATTGAAATTCATATCAAATACTCAGGTCTATAATACCTTTAAGCTGAGGTTTGTACGGAACCCTCGGTGCGCGACTCCGTCAAATCTTGCAACTGAATTTATTAATTAACGATTAAGATGAAATGTTTCATACACGTTTAGTTTGGATAACAATGCATGGTTTGGATGGGTTTGGATGAGGTCAATCTAGATCCAATATGGCGGACGGCCCAAGATGGTGGATTAGAAACTTTTGTGCACTGTCATGATATGAATATCAAATGAAAGGGTTTGCTGAGAAGAATACGAAAAAAAGCTTGTTTAAAAAAATATTTTTAATGAATAAATTATTTAATTGTTTGTTTTACTCTAGACGCTTTTACATGCACGTCTTTTTATATTGTTCTTATATATACATATTTAAGTATTTTCTAACAAGAATGATGTAATACCAAATACTTGTAATAAAACTGATGGAAAAGAGTGTCCGTGGAGTTTCTTGCAAATTCTTCTCCATAGAGAACTACCGAAGTACTGACGCTTGCGAATGTGCAACAAGATTCATCTTATTTTTTTGTTTGACAATTCAAAAATACCTGTAAGGTTTAGTTGAAATAAACTATTTTGATTGGATTTGATTTATAGATTTAACGAGACATTAAACATTCTCACGTGTTCAAATCTGATGAGAAGTTTAGGAGCTACGAAGGAACAGATGAACATCCATGTTACACATAAAGTACCTATATTATAACAGATTTAAATAGTTGTTATATTATCAGTGCCTAAACGAAGCAAAAGTAGTGTAAGGAACGTAACACATGGCGCTTTTCTTTCAGTTTCTGCTTCTGTGTGTTTCTGTTTCCGTAGTTTATGTATGTCGGGTTTAGTCAATTTTACGGACGTCAAAACAAATCACAAGTACGCCCCTGGCGGCAAATCAAGAACAATTACGAATTGACGCGCTTTTTCTAAACGCCTGCGTGGTGGGGACAGCAGAATTTCGCAGTTGAGTACTGACCGCCTTAGAGCTAAGACGTCGTAGAATCAGTGTCAATCCGTAATATTAGTAAGCAAGATTGTAACGGAATTGTGACTATTTTAATAAACCCAGTGTATCGAATAATTTGTGTGATTTCATTTTCACGATTGTACCCACCTACCTGCCCACACACGATGTCTTAACCTAACCTAAGGGAATACATCCTGACTTCCCGATGGTTTGCATCTATCGGCCAGCCTTGATGCGACATGTATTTATTTTATATATTTACCGTGACTCTAGTGATCTGCTGCACCCACTGCTGTACCCACTTCTTCACATCCACTTGCATCTCGGAATTACTGTTCTTCGTGGTTTCTTGCGGGTCCTACAATATAAAAATTATGATTTCAGGATGTACAGAACGGATGGTCGCTGGGGCCGAAAAGATTAAGTTTTTTTTGTTTATAAAAACTTTACCCCACACTAGGAAGTTCGTCCTATATCGTGGGTGCGTTTACTAACTTTTAAATTCACATACACAAGACACCCAGATCCAGAAGAACTATCTGTAGGCCATACAAATATTTGTTTCGTGCGGTAATCAAAACTCGCGACACGCAGCACAGCAGCCTAATCGCTGAACCACTACGCCAGCCGTTTCGTCAAGTGAGTGAGGGTATGTCGTGGAGTCGCGACCGCGTACTAGAAGATGCTGCGTTGGAAGGCCTTCCACTAGGTGGACTGATGACCTGGTTAACGTTGCGGGAATATCTGGTCAATGCGAGACGCACGGGACCGGTCCATGTGGCGACACTTAGGGGGGCGGGGTTGTCCAGCAGGGTTTACTAATGATAAGCATGAAATGTATTCCCATAATTTACATTGGCAAAACGGAATTCAGCATAATCATCATTACGCATAATGTCATTAGGCATAAATGCTGGTGCGTATAACCTCTAGAAGATTACTAGTAAAATCACACGCGATTGAACCTAAATTATTAGAGTAATCTAGACTATAATTGCTGATTCAGCAGTGCTAAATTGAAGGAGAAAAGTATGCAGATGAGACGAAAGGCAATGGATAAAGTTCAATTTACTAATTATGCCACATACCTTTGAAACAGCGATTCTCATGCAGATGCAGATGCCACGTTCGAGAAGTTCAGCTCACAGACTAGGTACACTATGCTGGCCAGCGGTACACAACACAGTAGGTCTAGATAATATAGATAACACTTTCCATGTAGGTTCAATTAAGAGATTTGGGCGAGATGACGCGTGCGCGCACTCAACCCATGGTTGCAAGAGACTGACCACCATCGCTGGCGGCCATCGTTGGCTGCGGCGTAACGACCGTAGCGGCACGGCGCGGAATATCACCGAAACAACGATAGGTGACACTTATATAATAAATTGGAACTAGTATACCAATGCCTCTCAATCGCCCTATGGTGATGTAATAAAATATGAACTATAAATTAGGAAGCGTAACCATTTTCCCCGGCTTGAAAGTTCCCACTTTCGAAACACAAAGGAGAAGTAAAATAAGTTGCAGATCATCACAACTCTACCAAAGGTTATGAGAACTATAAAGTTGCGACTCTCTATTATAAATAAGAATATTCAATTAACTATTCTGCGCGGTAATTAAATCTAATACTGCACATTGGTGCACGGTAAAATTAATTATTAATGTAACGAAACTTATTGCGTTGGCAAAGGGCACAACTTTACTACCGGGCGACTCTGAAGGATCCCGCTTTTAGTTTTTACCAGAAATATTTCTGTGATTACTCTTAACGGCCAATGCAGCGGCATCACATTGTCCTGCATGGAGACGACAACCATACCGACCCGTATTGGATTAGCAGGGGTGTTCCATTTCTGTTTGGATTGTAGGGTGTGCAGGTACTCTTGCCGCCACCGCTTCCAAAAAGACTGGACCATTTGGTCTGTTAATTCATAACGCGAAATAAGATGTAACCGCGTTTCATTGACTTCGCGGGCGGGGAGCAATAATAGAGGTTTCGTATGCAAGAAGTGATCTGACGAAAGATTCTCATAAATCTTAGCGATACGATTGGCTACGAAGGTGTGCCATCGATGCGGTGCGGAATGAATCCAACTCAAGGTTATAGTTGAATCCGAGATAGCTACGACTGCCTCAATGGCGTGCCGAGCTGCGAAAATATTATATACTCGCTTAATCACAGTTGATAAGAGGAATGCGGCGCATAACTCGAGACGAGCTAGCGAAACTACTCTCAGTGGCGCGACTTTAGATTCCGCACACACCAGCGAAACGACGATACTACCGTCGGGTCTGACAACGTGGGCGTAAACCGAACCACCGTAAGCTCTCTCACTAGCGTCGGCAAAACCGACGAGGGAGAGCCTACAGCGTTCTACGACGCCGACATGTCGCAAAAATCTCAGTTCAGAGATAATTGGCAATTCAGCTTGAAATTGTTCCCACAGACGAACAATACGAGGTGGTGGGACGTCATCCCATCCAAGTTTGACAAGCCAAAGCTCTTTGATAAGAAGCTTGGCGTATAAAATTATCGGTGCCACGAGGCCTAAAACGTCAAAAAGACGTGCAATGGAAGAAACAATATTCCGTTTAGTGCAAGGGCGAACATTAGGGTTAACCTGGAATACGAAACAATCCTCATCAGGGAACCAACGAAGTCCCAGTATTTTCTGTGTCGGATCTTTACTTAGGTCCACGCTCTGTGAAAATCGTAATGACTCTGGAATATTCCGAAGAACATCGACACTATTGCTAGACCACTTCGTTAGCTGAAAATCACCGAGAGAGAATATTTTTATTAGTTCACGAGCCGAGTCTATAGCCAGCGCAGTGCTAGATATAGAACTAACTATGTCATCCATGTAAATATCTCGCTGCAAAATGTCCCTGGCGAGAGGTAACTGCGTTCCTTCATCCTGACATAACTGTTGGATAGTGCGAATCGCTATAAAAGGACTACACTTTAATCCAAAGGAAAGCACTGAAAACTGATAAATTTGAAGTTCTTCTTCCTCATTAAACCGATATAAGATACGTTGAAGCGAACGATCTTGTGGGCGTATACCTATACGAAGGTACATAGATTGAACATCTGCGGAAATAGCGACACTAAAAAGCCTAAAATTTAACAAGATGTTAAAAAGGTCAGCCTGAAGGACTGGACCTGCGTACAGGATATCATTGAGCGAGGTACCGTTATCTATACTTGCACTAGCATCTAGGACCACGCGTAGCTTAGTGGTCACTTTATCCTCTCGAATAACAGCATGGTGAGGAATATAGTAGTCCATTTCTCGCTCCTTACAATTTCGTTTGGGCAACCCACATTCAGGTAAAATATTCTGCACCAAAGAAATATAATTGTTCTGTAGATAATCCCGTATGACGTCATCATAAAGAAGCTTGACGTTCGGAAGCGATTTAAGTTTACGTTCGAGGCTATAGAATCTCTTGCGAGCTATATCAAAAGAATTTCCTTACGCTGACGCGTCTGTTTTCAGTGGTAAAGCTGCAACATACTTGACATTTGGAGCGCGGGTAATTGTGCTACAATAAAACTCTTCACAGTGTTTACCATCCACACTCCCTACGGACGAAGCAGCAACCTCTTCAATCTCCCAAAACTTACGAAGATCGAAGTTATCGAAAGAACTCGCAAGGAAAGACATAGTGTCAGTTGAAGGTTCGATAATAGGTGCTTCTCCTAGAAGTATGTAGCCGAGCATAGTCTCCAATGCATCGGGGCAACCGGGTGCGCTGGTCACGGGACCGGGTCGCAATAACTTAGCGAACAACGTGACTCCAAGTAACATGTCAATATTACCTGGCACACCCCAGCTGTCATCAGCGAGAAGTTTAGGATCAATATGCTACAATTCGGCAGTATCTATAGCACCCAGAGGAAGCTGCCCGGTTATCTGATCCAAGACTAGAGCGTCAATTCTATACCTAGGCTGCGAGCAAAACCGTGAGCTGAACGTAAGATTCACTGAGCCGCGAACGGGCTGCGATGTGCCACCAATACCACGAACGGTAGTTATTGAGTCAGTTTGTATAGTTAGACCGAGCATACGGCAGCAACGCGATGTCATATAATTCTTTTGCGACCCAGGGTCCAAAAGACATCTAACCACCACGCCCTTACCCTTCCTACCCGCCACTAACACCTTGGCAGTAGCCAGAACTTCGGTACTACGTGTGGCCTGGACTTGGGCAGAAGAATGTGTACACAACGCCACACGATCAGAAGTAGCTGGGTCGGCCGCAGAAACGGTGGTTGGGACGCTAGCGGGTGCCAGCGCAGGGGCTTGCGTAGATTGCTCAAAATGCAATAAGGAATTATGCTTACCGTTGCATTTCCTACATGTTGACTTAGATAGGCACTTAGGGACGGTATGTTGGCTACTTAGGCAGTTAACTCATCTGTTATTGTCTTTTACAAACTTAAATCTATTATCCGCGCTCAACTTTTGAAACGCTTTGCACGTATACAAGTTTTTATGCGTGGATCGACAAAGCGAACATTTAGATTCGGTAGCCACAAACACCTGCGAGACCTTAGATGAGGTGCTGGGTCTACCTGCGGGGGCGACCTTAGTTGCCGCAGAAGGAGAGCGATATAAGATTTTTACTTGTTCACGAACAAACTTTACGAAATAATCATAATCCAACTCTTGTTGATTACGAAGCGACATTTCAAAATGTTTTGATGTATCTGAGTCTATTAACTTAAGACCCCAATGAATAAATATAAAATCATCCAAGTTATGTATTTTTAATTGTTTGAGTCCAGCAACCGTAGTAGTTAATTTATCGAAACCTTGTTCAATATTAGCGGGTGTCGTTCCGAACGACTTCAATGAGAACAGTTGATTTAGATAATTAGTGGCGAGCGCGCGAGTATCCAGGTACTTTGCGATAAGCGCATCCCAGACCACGCGGTAATTAGCGCCAGAAGGTACAATACCTACTGCCACACTCCTAGCCTTTCCCTTTAGACAACTCAACAGATAATGAATGCGATCAGAATCTGATAAATCTGCGTTCGTATGTATAATACGAACTTTTTGTGTTTTTGGATTTGTTCTAAGTTTTGTTTTTGTAACAAGTATGGCTTCAAAACGCTCCCCACATTGTTCACTGCCCATAAAATCCTCATCTTTGGTACATTATGGATCGGACTCCTCAATAAATAAAGCACCGATAGAAGAGACTGTCGAGTGCGACCTTTTACACGATAACCTGAAAAAAGGAGTTTTATCAACCGTCGCACATCGTAACAGCAAGCGGAAATGTATAGAAGAGGCTGGTTTTGAAGAGGAGGAACCGTCAACACCTAACGGAAATGAACTGTCTAATTTTATGTCCGAAATGAAATCCATGTTCCAAGCATTTAAGGAAGAGCAGATCACTAAAATAGGCAAAATCTATGAATCCATTGAGGAGATTAGAATGCAAAATACTAAGATTCAAGACTCTGTCGCCTCTTTATCCGAAAATTACGATGGCTTGAAATTACAGATCGACCAACTGGAGGCCCAGCTGGATGCAGAACGGAGAAGTAATTCTCAATATATAACAACATTGGAAGATAAGCTCGAACGGATGGAGCGCGGTGCGAGATCAACATGCGTGGAGATCAGAAACATACCTATGACTAAGCCTAGCTTATTGAAAACCGTGAAGAGGGTCGGTTCTGTCCTAAATGCTCCTATACAGTCCCACGAGGTGAAAGACTTGTATCGCATAGGACCGAATAACTCAAACACTAGAACTATCATCGTGGACTTTACTACCAACCTTAGCAAGGAAAAATTTCTACGTATGTTTAAAGACTATAATAAAAAACATAGTAAACTTTCTACTGAACATCTTAACATAAGTGGACCGGCTAAACCCATATTCGTGTCAGAAAATCTTACACCGAAAATGAAGCGACTTCTGTTTTTGGCAAAAGACTTTGCCAGCAGTAACGATTATCGTTTCTGCTGGGTAGCCAACGGAAAAATTTTCCTTCGTAAAGTAGAAGGTGATCCACATATAATGATCAAGACTGAATTGGACCTACCAAAACCTGCCAAATCAAAGTGACTAATAGCCAGCCCTGCTACACGTTACGTCGGAAAATCTCAGGATCTTGATTCATTTGGTATCGTTTGTCTGGAAGCCAATAACAGTTTACGCATTTTGTACCTTCTCTTTGAGTCTTGTATGTTATCTTTTGCACCGTGTTCATTTAGGCAATTTTTTGTATTTATCTCACTCAATTTTATTTATGTTGTACTAGTAGCTAAGTTGTTATTTGTACTGACACTACACAAACCCACAATAACACCCACACACACATGCGGACCTTTGTACGAAAGGGATGACACAACCGGGCCGCGTTACGCTGTCACACTCTTTTCTATTAGCCATCCAGTAATTAGCGGAACCTCTTTGTTGAGTTGTTCGGTTCAGCAAGTACGTCATCGAATTGTAATGAATTTGTTTATTATTATGATCGCCAAATGAATGACGACAACTCAGACATTACTGATGATATAGATAAAATAGAAAATCTCTCGGGCTCGAAATCGTATATGTGTGCCCCGGAACAATGTGGTTCATACCTTAATAATACCACAAGTGGTCTAAAAATGTTCCACCTAAATATAAGAAGTCTGGGCAATACCGCAAACTTTAATAACCTCCTAATCTTATTGGATAGGACTAAAGTACAATTTGATGTCATTGTTTTGTCGGAGTGTTGGTTAAGCAAATGTCCCCTTCTGCCCGAAATTCCTGGATTTGAATCATTCAGGTCCGAATATACTAACCAAAATGAAGGGATTGTCATATATTCAAGACGTAACACAAGTTTCACGGTTGAGACACCAGTTTTGCATGGTGCTAATTGCCTGATTCTCAAATTTGGTTCAGATGCTGCATTAGTATCTATTTATCGATCTCCATCGCACAGAAATATTCAAAACTTTATTGACAGCCTAGACTTAACATTAAATTCACTCAAAACATTTAAAACTATCGTTATTCTGGGAGACATTAACATAAACTTATCACCCAATAATGCTGACGCAATTTCGGATATTTACCTGAACACCGTTGCATCGCATGGAATGCTGCCTGGTCATCGCTTTGCCACTCGGAAAACTAGCTGCCTAGATCACGCAATTATTAAGTCCAACAAACCCGCTATCACATTGGTAGTTGACTCGTTCATTACAGACCATGCTCCAGTTGTAGTGTTCTGCGAACTTAAAATGACTTTTCCCAAAGCAGCTATAACCTCACGTCGCGTTGACGTAGATGCTTGCGTGACCGAACTTGAGCGAACCAATTTATCATGCATTTTTGACAGCAATGATGCTGACTATGCTGCATCAAAACTAGTTACTTTGATTTCAACGGTGGTCAATAATAATACACGTTTTCCTGTAATCTCTAGCAAAAACCGAGTTATTAAACCGTGGATAACGCGTGGGCTTTTGAGGTGCATCCGTAACCGGGACTCAATGTGCCGTAGATCAAAAAGTGATCCCGATAATTATATCCTTAAAGTGACTTATACACGATATAGAAATTTCTGTAATAACCTTTTGAATAAATTAAAAACGACAATATGAACATGACGAATTTGAAAAGCACCGTAGGAATCCGAAGGCTACCTGGAATCTCATTAAAACCATTTCCAACCTTCAAAAAAGCAAGGCTTCTGCCAGTGAGTTGCTGACCATTACACCAGATCCAACACAATCGCTTGATTCTGTCAACGATTATTTCGCAAATGTAGGAGCACAACTGGCATCTAAAATCATTAACTCATCAAATTATACCTCTACCATCACTTCTGACTCTTATAATCTGGGAGTTCACCCTAATTCTATGGCCATGTTGGACACGGACAATGAGGAGATTGAACGTCTTATTTCTGGCCTACGTCTAGACAGTGCCATGGGTTGGGATGGTATCCCCGCAACTGTAATCTACAGTGCTAGAAACATTCTTGTCCCAGTTATTTGCCACGTATTCAACCTAGCACTTAACTCTGGTATATTCCCAAGAGTATTCAAAAAAGCGGTTGTGCACCCCATTCACAAGAGTGGGGATAGAGATAGTGTCAGCAATTACAGACCCATATCGGTATTATCTATACTATCCAAACTCCTGGAGAAAGTAATAAACAAACGTCTGCTGGATTACCTTAGTTCCCAAAATATACTTGCCAGTAACCAATATGGGTTCAGATCGGGCAAAAACACAGAGGATGCGATATTAGAATTAGTAGATTCAATAGCCCAAAATTTGAACAACAAAGATAAGTCTATGGCTATATTTCTTGATCTATCTAAAGCTTTCGACACTGTCTCTGTCCCACTCCTACTTCTCAAACTGGAGAGGATTGGTATAAGAGGTCTACCGCTGGATATCTTTGGGAGTTATCTTAGCGATCGTTCCCAAGTCGTCAGAATAGGTAACTACACCAGTAAGGAAGCATTTCTTACTTACGGAGTTCCGCAGGGTAGTGTCTTAGGACCTACCCTTTTCCTCGTTTACATAAACGAGCTTTGTAAACTCGACCTTACGAACTCCAAAGTTATGGCCTACGCTGACGATACTGTCATCCTGGTTCGTGGCAGTGACTGGAGCGAGACTCGCCTGAATGCGGAGTCGGCCTTGCAGGCTACTATGAGATGGCTCACCCAGAATCTGCTAACCCTTAACTTGGATAAAACTAAATTCATCACATTTAGTCCAAAGAAAGCTTCACAGCCAGCCCCTCCCTTCTGTCTGACAGCTCATGCGTGCCATGCAATAAGAGGTGCCAACTGTGGCTGTTCTGATGTTATGCGCACGCACTCCATAAAATATCTTGGAGTCTGGGTTGATAGCACGTTGACATGGAGTGAGCAAATCAATAAGCTTGTCTCTAGGGTGAGAAAATTAATCTATGTTTTTAAAAATCTTCGGACCTCCGCCAATTTCTCTACCCTGAGAACTGTCTATTTTGCTCTTGCTCATTCCATTTTAACGTACTGTATTTCGGCCTGGGGAGGTGCTGGTAAAAGTCTACTGTTACGCTTGGAGAGGGCACAGCGGGCTGTCTTAAAAGTCATGGCTTACAAACCCATTCGTTTTCCTACTAGCGAATTGTATGAGCTGTGGAATCTGCCTACGGTAAGACACTCTTTCGTTATGAATACGGTGTTAAGAAAACACTCTAACATGACGTTTGACCCGGATTTAGGTAGACGTAAGCGTAGAACTGACAGAGTCTGTTCCACAACCGTGGCTAAATTGGAGGTGGTCCGTCGGCAGTTCGCTTTCTGTAGTCCTGTGCTTTACAATAAAGTTAACAAAGTACTTAACATTTATCCGTGTCCGTTGCGGGTATGTAAAGGGCTCCTGGACGAATGGCTCCGCACCCACACATACGAAGAATTGGAGAGTTTAGTAAAACCCTAAAAATCTTCCTTCAGTAAACATGCACAACACATACATGTATCGTGGATTGGGGATGTGTGGAGGTACCACACAGGCCCAATCTATACATACACCTCACGTACATGCACTACACACACACACACATCGCACTCTTCACCTATTTTAATTTGGAATTGGAATTTAAGCGTTGTTTTTTCGTTTTTATTTGAATTTTTGATTTAATTATTATTCTGATTTTTGTTATTGTTTTAATCGTAATTTATTTCCTAATTTCAAATTCTTTTTTATTTAGATTAGTTTTTCTTTTTTTTTTTTAATTAATTTATATTATTGTTCTGATTTTAATTATTTATTTGGATTTAAATTATTATTTTGATTTAATTAATATTCTGATTTTAGTTCGCCGAATCGGCAAAAGACAATGATAATTAATTATAAGTCTAATTTTAAATTATATTTTTATTTTATATTTTTATTTTATTTGTATTATTTTTTATTACTTCTGATTTTAATTGTTCTCTTGCTTTTAATTAATAATTTGATTTTAAATGTAGGTTAAGTAAATTCTGACATTTCTAATTGATTATTGTGATTGATTTCGTTTCTTTCATACTGTTGGAGCATTATTGTCTCCCTCTTGGTTGGATGGGCGTTAATGGCTGCGACACAGTTTTTAACTAATGCAGCCATTTCCGTACACACACATTTTGTAAAATATGTTTTGTTGAAATAAAGATTATTATTATTATTATAATACGTTTGAAAGTCTCAGAAAAGAACGGAAAGCTCTGAATATCACCGTCAAAGGCAGGCAGCTCAATTTTAGGTACCTTTATATGATGAGCACTAGGGCTCACTATCGGGCTAGGTTCCTTGGAAACAGTTGATTCAGTTAACGAAGCTAAAGTAATTTTTATCTCGCCGACCAAGTCATCAAATGAATGTAAGGCACTATAGCTTACTTCGCACTTTGGATCCAATGTCAATTTTAACATATTTATCTCGTCCATTATCTCATTGAATTCGCTACGTTGGCCATCAATTTGTTTAGCCTGAGCAATAAAAGAATTACGTAATCTTTCTGTTGTTAAAGATTCTGTTGAATCCAAAATCCTTTGAACACGCGCGAAATACGAGTTGCGTTTACTTTCCAACAATCTAAGTTTAACCTTGTCCGTCATAGTGAACAGAAGTTAAAATATGCATATGCAAACAAAAAAAAACAACAATTTTTTATCTTTTACGGAACCCGCGTAAGTGAAATTAGTGGTTCTGGATAACTCAACGAAAGATTTTACAACTTACGTAAACAATAGTACAGAACGATCCGTACACGCGAACCCTAACAATAATAAATTGTAAGGTGAAAAAAAATATAAAGCGTACAAGAAACAACGTACAAAGGTTGAACCGTGTACAAGTAACAAAGTCTAATACAAATAAAATAGTAAGCACGCGAAATACCTTATGAACGTACCCATCTACCTATATCTTATTATATATTATATATTAACATTTATGTCGGATGCGATGCGATAATTTTTTATTCCTTTTAGTATTCTATTTATATGAGATTAACTTACACAATACATAGAATATGTACAGATTCTTAACCAACAATAAGTTAAGTGTGAAACTTAGAAACAAGTATAGTACTTATTTCCGTAAGCGATGCGATTGTGTTCGTAACGAAATACCTTCGTAAAACACAATAAAATTCCTAACAAGTAAATACGCAAATGACCGTTCGAAGTAAATTATCTAGTAAGTACTACGCTTACAAGTTAGGTGCGGGGGTGATATGTATAAATATACGGCTGTTTCCTATGAGGAGAACTAAACGCGTAAAGTTTATACAAATCTGTTATTTTACCTGAAGGTTCCTATCAAAAGATCAAGTTACCTTACAAAATAAAATAACAAACGACGCAATGATAATCTGGTTAATTGCAATAATTAATCAAATGCGGTTGAGTCTAGAATTATAAAAAATACCTACTCGTGCAATACGAGCATAGTAGGCATTTACTTAACGAACCAACAGTAGTAGTGTATCGTAAAATAATCAATGTCATTCATTCTGCAAATCTCGATTAGAAAAAATATACAAAACTTTACAATGCGTAAATAAAAATTAACCGTACGATAACAAGAACTGGAATATTCCACAGTAACGTAGGCCAACTTGACGAATGTTTTAACAGACTACCCACAATTTTCAAACACGAACAAAAAAATATGTAATTACGCCGAAAATTAACTGATTTATTAAATAAACTTATTTTGCGATATGAATCAACGTTGATATTCAATTAAATGTATTTTTCGGAGTTTCAATTAGTGAAATTAAAGATTTACGTTAACAATTAATTTGCCGGTAGAAAGTACTACACGCAAGGCAGCCAGCCTTATTCCCAACGCAATAAAGGCGAGAATTGTGTGATGATCTGCAATTAATATGGCAATTTCCCAAACTTTTTGCTTAAATTTAGACTTTTAGGACTTAAATTAGGCTGTAAATAGGCCTAAATTTAATTTATCAGGCTCGAAGGACCAAAATGGTGCGTATAACCTCTAGAAGATTACTAGTAAAATCACACGCGATTGAACCTAAATTATTAGAGTAATCTAGGCTATAATTGCTGATTCAGCAGTGCTAAATTGAAGGAGAAAAGTATGCAGATGAGACGAAAGGCAATGGATAAAGTTCAATTTACTAATTATGCCACATACCTTTGAAACAGCGATTCCCATGCAGATGCAGATGCCACGTTCGAGAAGTTCAGCTCACAGACTAGGTACACTATGCTGGCCAGCGGTACACAACACAGTAGGTCTAGATAATATAGATAACACTTTCCATGTAGGTTCAATTAAGAGATTTGGGCGAGATGACGCGTCTCACGCACTCAACCCATGGTTGCAAGAGACTGACCACCATCGCTGGCGGCCATCGTTGGCTGCGGCGTAACGACCGTAGCGGCACGGCGCGGAATATCACCAAAACAACGATAGGTGACACTTATATAATAAATTGGAACTAGTATACCAATGCCTCTCAATCGCCCTATGGTGATGTAATAAAATATGAACTATAAATTAGGAAGCGTAACCAAATGCTTTGCCATGATGTATATTGCTATAAATACTGCTATATATTGCTGTTGGCATAATAATAATGATGCACAATCTTATAAAGCAAATGTTATAAACCCTTGATGATATTTACACATAATGTTATTTGGAATAAAACAAACATGTTCGCGGCTCAAGGGTGGCCCAAGGGTCACCCCGCCGCACCTTAAGGGGTTGAATACCCAAAACAGACTTTCTTTTAAACATTTTTTATCTAAATCTATTGAAGATGTGGCAGCGAAAAAAAAAAAAAAATTTTTGATCATATTTCTGAAAACTTCTTAGTGGCCGAAACACTTTTAAGCACAAAAACCATACAATTGAACGGCAAAGTAACGTCTTACCGTGACCATCAAAAAAATTTTTGATGGTCACGGTCAGTATACATTGGTATAATTAACAACAATAACTTATCATAACTGGACGCAAAACTTGTGTTTCGTATATTTTGAAGTTTCTTTTTTTTAAGTAATTTTTCTTTTTTTTTAAGTAATTCATATTATTATATTTTATAAAAAACTATACAAATTCCATCGTGCTTCTATTTTTATCCAGTGCAATTCGACAGTGATAACTTTTCGGCGTTGCTAGGTGGACTTACGAGTATATCGCTTTTTTCCGCAAAATGCAAAAAAATATTCGATTTATTTCTCGTCAATTCAATCCGTCAAAAAAAATAATGCAGCCAGATCATGTAGCCTATAATCACAAGGAATATTGTCAAAGTCTGTATTCTTTTTATTCTCTAGCACCTACCATTTACATTTTTGTTGTATCATAAACGACTCATGTCGTTTAGTTTACTTACTAAGTCCAAAACTTAAAACTATTTAAACCTATTTGAAAATACAACTAAAGTGTGACTTTTTATTTCGTAGTCTAAACTGACAGCTTCCAATGACCATATTTTTTTTAAATGTTGCAAGCGCGGAGCATAGTGTTGTAGGTGGGGCTCAATCATAAAAGATTCATCGATTCGATATGGCAGGACTCATCAATTTAATTTTACTAATTAGTTTAAATAAATGTTTTATGAATATAAACGTAATATATTTTAATGTAACAGTATTCATACACATATTACATAAACTTTTATTGTGTTAAATATAATGAAATCAACAATAAAATAAATGCAATCGATAAAATAAAGTCTCACATAAATGATGAGAAACTAAATAAGGGCCGCTAGTTTCTTAACAAATGTAATTTTTTTTGGTGTGAAATATTGCATTTTCGATCTTCTTCGATTTTCGATAAACTTTTGATCACTCAGGATAGTCAGGGTACGACACTATTTTTTTTAACGATAAAGTGACAACCCCCCAAATGTCAGTTTAGTCTACGAAATTAAAAATCACATTATAATGTTATGTCAATTTGAATTTATGCGTGAGGTTGAATACGGTTTTAACCTTCTTCGTTCATGTAAATACAATAGAAGGAAAAACACAGAACATTGAATGGTCGTACCCACCGCGCTGGCAGTGTCTCGAAAACACAGAACTAATAAAATTCTCCGTATTCATTTGTTTCAATCTTTGTTTCTTTCTAACATACGGCACCTAGAACTGATCAAAATGCTCAACCAAAAGAGCTCACCAAGAATCTTATCATTTTTAGGGTTCCGTACCCAAAGGGTAAAAACGGGACCTTATTACTAAGACTCCGCGGTCCGTCTGTCTATATGTCTGTCTGACTGTCACCAGGCTGTATCTCATGAACCGTGATAGCTAGACAGTTGAAATTTTCACAGATGATGTATTCCTGTTGCTGCTATAATACTAAAAACTGAATAAAATTAATATTTAAGTGGGGCTACCATACAACAAACAGTGGCGTGCCTAGGGTTTCAAAATAAGGCAAGCCCACTAAAATATAAAAAGATTTCAAAAAAAAAAAAAAAAAAAAAAAAAAAAAAAAAAAAAAAAAAAAACTTTTCGTCTGTGTATGTAGGTACCTACATATGTATCATCGCAATTTTCTCATAAACTACTGGTTAGGTATAATAAATTAAAAGTGAATTCATCCATCTTCTTCTTTCCTCTTCTTTCTTCAATTTCACTCTTGCTTGTCGTGCGGTGAATGAGGTAACCAAAGCACACTGAAGGCATGCTAGTCCTAGATTGAATATAATAAACATATCAGCAATTGCATACCTCCGGTGGCTTTAAAAAAAGCCGTTTGGTTTGCTTCATTGCTTGAGGGAACAAAGTAATGGTAAGTAGTTGCTTGCTTCGTAACAGGACTAACAGGTTACAGACGAAAAAAAAAACAAAACCGAAAGTTAAAAAATAGCTAGATAGAATGTAATAAGGAATTTAAATAAATTATTTATATTCTAATTGGAATCGTCTATCTTTCTTAAGAAATGATTTAATTACATCAGAGTAAAATGTTGGTGATCGTTTTAATTCTACCAACAACTGTTTTTCAATAGCTATCATTGATAATTCGGAAAGACGCTCTTGACCTTGTGTATTTCTCAGATAGGTATGGATACGTTTAAGAGACGAAAAAGCACGTTCCGCGGAAGAACTGGTAGCCGGAATAGTTACAACAAGATACGCTAACTTTAACAGCTCGGGAAAGGCATCTTCGAGGTTATTCTCATGAATGAAATCAATTAATTCGAAAACATTACGATCTTTCAGATCAGGACTAGAATACAAGCAAATCAATTGGCTTTTTAATGTTTGTTTGTCGAAATAGTTTGCATAAATGTCAAATAATGAATCTAATTCCTCTGTAGGAAAATGTTAAAGAAATTAACTGTTTTTTCTGAGCAAAGTTTAAAGATTTTACCTTATCTTCGCCAATCAAAACTTGAACGCATTTAAATCCTCACAAGGTACAATTACCTCCATTGTTGTAGGTAAGTCACCAAAACAATTGTATCACTGAGAAAATCTAAGAAAACACATAAAACTCTAAAACTTTTCCCACTCAAGCAAATAAAAGCAAAAAACTGAAGCACAGACTACTAAGACAGTGTTACCAACCATAAACAAAAATATTCCCCAATTTTTTTCCGAATTTCCCTAAAAATCCCTAAATAGAATTTTATATGTGTTATACCTACATACTTATTTAGTACCTAAATTATTTCGTAGGTAAATATAACGTTACATATTAAGTTGATAAAAAAAAATGAAAAATACAACTATGCAAACTTGTTAATTATTTCTAGAACCACATCATCATCCTGTTGCTCCTTTTCATTTGACGTCTCATTTTTGAAGTCATACATATGTACAATGAAGTTCTTGATCGTGTCCACAGTATGATTAAGTTTTACTCACGATCCATAATCCCGATTTATAAGGAAAATCGTACCATCATGATACTATGTACCTTTTTAGGGGATATGAATTACATATCGTGCGTTCCTTTCTACGCACAAAACAGAAAACACACGCTTTGTTTTCGATTTGGTAAGTTTTGTTCGAAATCCCTAAAAAAATCCCCAAAATATTCCAGTCCCCAAAAATTTCCCTTTTAACACTTCTAGTCCCTAAATTTAGGGACAAAATCCCTAAGTTGGTAACCGTGTACTAAGAGATATGAACTGAAGTGAGTTGCACTCGGGTCGTTGCAGAGTTGTCATTTGGCAAAAAAAAGTCGCTAGTTATATGAAAAATCTAGCTAGATGTCGCAATTTTTTTATTTTTAAGATATTGCTTGAATATTTATATTCGTTATTTTCAAAAGTCGCTAGTTTTTATTGTTGCTAAATCTTAAAAAAAGTCACCAAACTCGTTAAAAATCTCCAAGATCTCACAACGTCGCTAAAACGGCAACACTGCAGAGTTGGCAAGGTGACAAGGTCACGCATATGCGTGCAACTTCACTTGCAAGCCCTGCTTAAATCTTCAAACTGATCGTCTACAAAGACGCACAAGTGTCTAACTCGTTATACGGCACATCGCTATAAGTGCGAAAGAGACAGATGTAGTATTTGAAAGCCCGGTAAAAGCCGGTGCGTGTAAGCGAGATAGCTATATGTAGATGCTACAACTGCAAATGCGAAACTCTGCGCGCGACCAATCGCTATGTGAAGTAGTGTGGCATAGGTAGATACTTTGTGTTATTTTGATAAGAATTAAGCGCGCGAACTTTTAAATAGTTCAGGTTTGATATTGATTCTCTATCGAGCATTTTAGTAAGGCAAGCCAGGCTTTTGGGCTTCTATGAAGCTACCGCCACTGACAACAAACGTGATTTTTTGGCCGTTTTTTGCGATAATGGTACGGAACCCTTCGTGCGCGAGTTTTTATTAATTGATCTTATCATTTTGCCAAATCGGCACTGATAATTTTTATATATTAACAATCAATCTGCCAATCACTCTGAAGAGTAAAGTCATCGATATACGAATATGTATTCTGCTCATCCGAACCTACGGTTCTCAGACATGGTCACTCAAAGAATTGCACTTGGGGATTGACAGAGAGTTACGCAGCATTCTGGATATAAAAAGAAAAGACCGAATACGGAATATCAAGCTGTGTTCCTAAACGGGCATAATAGACGTTGGTAAAAAGGCTACTAGGCTCAAATGGGCCAATTCCATTGCGGTTCACGTTAGTTGCATGCAAAATGACCGCTAGGCAAGCCTCCACAATGGTTCCTGAAGATGGAACGCGCCGTTGAGGCCGACCCAGAAATAGGTGGCGAGATGATTTGGACGCGCGTACCATGAGGGCTGGTTAGACATGACCTGGGTGTACTCTTTGCCCAACAGTCCCACTGTTCCAGCAATGGTAACACAAGAACTAGTAGATATTTTTTTGTTAATCGTTAAACCAAACAACAAAATGAAAGTTATAGAAAAGTTTAAAGGAAACCGTTTGTCTTGGTATGGTAATGTGATAAGGAGGGAAGAAACGAATGTGGATGGATGGAGACGGAGGGGACGGCCAAATAAAAGATAAATGGACAGTGTGAGGAGTGATATGAAAGAAAAGGGAGTCAATTATAGCGTGATGGGGGACAGGACGATATGGTAGAAGAAAACGTGTTGCGCCGACCCCCTAGGTAAAAGACCTAATTCTTTTTAAACAATTTTTTTTAAATAAAAAGAGAAGAGAAAAATAGAGCGTTACTATAATCATGAATATAATACAAAATAACTAGTTTGATTTAATCTACACTAAAGATATGGTGCAGGAGCAGCATGTTTCCAAGCATTCTTATTTTGAATATAATCATCTAATTTGTAATATGCTTGTTTACAAAGTGTGCTTTTAACTATTGTTTTATTTTTTTTTTCTTTTGGTTATAATATCTCACAAGGTATTTTGTTATAGAATTTAACACAGCACCCCATGAAAGATATGTATACTTTAGCTAACCTATAAGATGGTTGATCTAACTTATCTTTATTTCTAATATTACAATTGTGTCTATCACTAACTTTACTAAAGAGATGTATATTTTTAGTTACATACATAGTAATTTAATAAATGAATTGGCAAGAAACTGTCATAATATTAATCTTTTCAAACTTAAAATTATTATGACAAATAAATATTATGCTTTAAATATTTATGCAACTCCAAATTATGGCAAAACAAATTAGACCAATTGACAGTTATGCTAACCTTTGCATTATGCTAAAGCATTATTATGCCGCAGTATTATTGTGCTGATAAAAGTTAAGCCAAAATGTTATGCCAAACAACATCATGCCTAAAAAAATATGCCAAGAGGGGGATTCCCGTCCAGCAGAGGACGTCTTCCGGCTGAAATGATGATGACTACCTTGTCTCTAGAGATCCACTGCTGCACCCACTTCTTCACATCCGCTTGCATTTCGGTGTTACTGTACTCCTTGGTTCCTGGCGGGTCCTGCAATATACAAAATATGTGAGATAACATGGTCCTGATAAGTGGTTACAGTAGTATTAATACATATTCCATTGGTACCATTTCTGAATGTAGAGTTAGTATGCAGAAAATACTAAACAAATTTGAAGAAAACGGCCAAGTGCTTGTCAGGCCACACACAGTAATAGCGGTTCCGTAGTTGTATAATAATGCGGACTCAGAAGAGGGATTTTTGTTGTTTTGGCGGCTGACAGCGTCTTAAAACGGCCCACATAGGACAATGGTAATTGATGAACGAGTTATAAATCCAATAGAAAATATATCTAGTTGAGTGAAGCGTTTAGAGGCAAGCGTTAGTAATAAAAATTACGGACCGGACTGCCGCCGCCCACCCCAATGCGTTATTCGAGCGTATACATTATTAATTTAGTAATAATTATTATTAAGGATGTTTTGATTTTATTTTTGTTTCTGTTTTACACAACTAACAACATTGAATAAGTAATTTTGGTACGGCATTTGTACAAAATTAATACTTTTCCAAGTAATTTTTTTAAGTTTGTCGACTGTTACTCGTAAACTTGTAAAACCTACTTAGCTGTGATAGTTTTCCGGAATCCCTTTTTTTCGCATACATTACTTTTTCCTAATATACTTTGGCATAACGATTTTGGCATAATTTATTTTGCCATAATAATTCTTTGCCATACTGTTTATGTTGACATAGTTATCTTGAAGGCTAATTTGTTTTGGCATAATTTTAATTCGCATAATGTTACTAGCACTAATGACTATTAGCATAATAGTATTAAAGCATAAAACATAATAGAAATAACGGCTGCTTGTAAATATGCAAGTTTCGAAGTATATCACTTAATATTACCAGTCAAAAAAAAACTTGGCTCCCAGGGTATCAAGAACATAGCTGACAGAAAGAAGCGAGCGCAGTATAGCGCGAGCGACGACATTTTTGACAGAAAACGAGAGACAATTAAAAATGCGACCGAAGCGAGCGCGAGCGCGACGAGCGCAGCGAGGAGCTAGAAAAAAAACATATAATCACAAAAACATAGAATAAGAATTATTTATTTATATTGTATAAAATTGTGTATTAGTGTCTAACATTTTGTGAGTTAATTATTATGCGTATTTGCTATGCTTAAAAAATATTATTTAATATTATTATGCGTAAACAAATTTACGCTTTAGAATATTATGCTTAAACGTTATTATGATTAGAGTAATTATGCTAAAACAAATTATGTGTAAGTTGTTATGCGAAAATAATGTTATGCGTAAATATTATTAGGATAAACAAAAGTATGCCATGTTATATTATGTCTAAAGTTTTTATGCAAATGGATAGGGAACCGGCACGGGGGGACACTTGACTAATATTAAATAGCAATCTAAAGTGTCATCATCATCAGCCTTTTCATGTTCCCACTGCTGGGACACAGGCCTCCTCACTGTGAGAGGGAATGGGCCGTGATCCACCACGCGGCCCCAGTGCCACTTGATGTATGTCACATACCTTCGAAAAGCTAAAATAAAGCAAGTTTAAAGCTTAATTTTACGCAAACGAATCCCTGAATTTAAAAATCATTTTGAATGGCCTATCCAACGATACCCCACACCATGGGATAGACGAGAAAAAATATCATCTCCACATATGGAAGCTCTTTTTTTTTTACCTCTTTGTCGTCGTGATGTATACTAAGAGTCTCTGAACCAAGCTGTGGACGGACAGAAGGACAGGGTTTCTTGTTGACTACGGAAAAATCAACAGTATAAAGCACGCAATTAATACTCTTGAATTGGAAAAGGGTTGTAGCAGGTAGCCATCTGTTGTTGCTGCCTACCCAAAAAGGTGTCAGTTATGTACGTGTCTAATTTACCTGGGTTCTAGGACTCCAGTGCTGGATCAACTTCTTCACATCTGCTTGCATTTCGGAGTTACTATACACCGTGGATTCTTGCGGGTCCTACAGCATAAAAATTATGATTTTAGGATGTTCAGAACGGATGGTCGATGGGGCCGAAAAGTTCTTGGCAACCGCGTACCGGAAGACGCTGGGTTGGAAGGCCTTTCACTAGGTGGACTGATGATCCTACCTTGGCTCTAGTGATCCACTGCTCGACCAACTTCTTCACATCCGCTTGCATTTCGGAGGTACTGTACCCCGTGGATCCTTGCAGGTGCTGCAATATAAAAAAAAAAATATGTAGTGGTGGCCCAATGGCTAAGACAAGGTCAAGTACAGTACTACTGGTTTCTTAATGTCCCTCGGCAGTCATCGCGTTTCCAAATACAAACGAATGCTAATTAGATTTATCGTGTATAATAATTTGGATTTATTTGGATTTGTTTTTATTTCCGTGTGAAATATAATAGAGCTGTAAAATAAAAACAGTGGTGACCCAGTGGTTACGGTCCCGACTTACAAGTTGTATGTCGTGGGTTCGAACCCGAGCAGGGGCTTTACTTTGTGTAATTTATTTCATCGCCATTGCTCCAAAACGGTGAAGGAAAACATCGTGAGGAAACCGGCATGTCCTAGAACCAAAAATTAAAAAACATGTGACATCTACCAATCCGCACTGGGCCCTCGTGGTGGATTATAGCCCACTCCCTCTATGAGAGGAGGCCTGTGTCCCAGCAGTGGGAACATTAAAAAGGCTGATGATGATGTAAAATAAAACAGGTTTAGCAGCTTCCTATATTTAAAACTAGCTGTCCGACGCGGCTTCGCTCCCGTCAACTGGCTATCTACCTACCCATCTACCCTACCTACCCAGATCAGATCGTTTCTGCAACATTTTTCATGTATGCTCCGCTCCTATTGGTCGTAGCGTGATGTTATATAGCCTATATCCTTCCTCGATAAATGGACTATCCAACACAAAAATATTTTTTCATTTCCAACCGGTAGTTCCTGAGATTAGCGCGTTCAAACAAACTCTTCAGCTTTATAATATTGATAATAGTATAGATAAATAACATTATGTTAAAAGAGTATTAACAACTCGTATGTACTTCCAAGTTGATTGAGAGCGTCCGGTCTGCACCAAGTGCAAAGGGCAACTGATGAAATCCCACGACTGACGAAACACGAAGTTTGCCGAGGGACAATAAGAAAATGTTTGTACTGTACCATTGTTTCTTTTATATGTCATTGTACTATGTAAGTTTAGGTACCTTAGACATCGCTGGCAACGGTGAAGGAAAATATCGTGAGTAAACCTCGACTTGTTGATAATAAAAGTCTGAAATCGCCAACCCGCCTTGAGCAAGCGTGGTGATTAAGGCCGTGAATTTGTATTCGACATCTGAGGTTTTAAGCCACGCCCACTTTCATCGATAGCTTAGGGCCAAATTCAAATTGGAGCGAAAGGTATTTGAAAATTAAATACACAAGGCCGTCGTCCACAGGAGGGAAAAGTATTTGAAAATAAAGTACACAAGGCCTTCCACAGAGGCCACCTCATCAAAAACGGACTCTTCCGATGGATGGCAATGGGGCCGAAACTGGCGATGGCGGCTACCATCTTACATCAGACAGTTTACTGTTGTTTTGCGTTTGAAAGCAACCTTATTGCTACGACAAGTAAAAACCGGGCAAGGGCGTGTCAGACTTCGCAAAATTAAGTTCGTTGTAATAGGCCAAGTGCGAGTCGGACTCGTGCACGAAAGGTTCCGTACCATTATCGCAAAAAACGGCAAAAGCATCACGTTTGTTGTATAGGAGCCCCACTTAAATATTTATTTTATTCTGTTTTTAGTATTTGTTGTTATAGTGGCAACAGAAATACATCATCTGTGAAAATTTCAACTGTCTAGCTATCACGGTTCATGAGATACAGCCTGGTGACAGACAGGCAGTGGAGTCTTAGTAATAGGGTCCCGTTTTTACCCTTTGGGTACGGAACCCTAAAAATAAGGGTATTTCAAAGAAAAAATCTGATTTATCAACATATTGTGATTTATTAGTAAAATTTAGTAAAAATAAACATTATCACCAAATTTGAAGCCCATAGGTCAATGGGAAGATGGAAAACGTTGCCATTGTTTTAGAACAAATCTACACTAAGGAGCGGCTTAAGTAACCGTTAAATATCTCTGAGTACGGCAGTTAAAGAGATTTGAGTCTTCACAATGCGCGCGCTCATAATATATCTTTTTACTAGAATATCATTGGTTCCCATGCAAATTTTTAATGGTATTGTAAAAAGGCTATTACACACTTTTATAGGCATCCTAATTGATAGTTAATTTTCTATTTTGAATCATCCTCAATTGCGACGATACTTTAACACGTAGTTGAAAGTTGATCCCTAGATACTTTTGATGTATGTATGATGTATATGAAAGCAACCCCAGGTTTCATTTCTAACCGAATTCAGCTAAGTACATAGTACATTGTGTATTAAGGGCGGTAAGTAAGGAATTACGATCGAGGCTCTAGTAGAAGCCCGAAGTCGAAGACTGAGGGCTTTCTGAGCCGAGGTTCGTAATTCCCGTACCGCCCGTGAAACATACAATGTTTTTCATCAAACTTGTACGTAAACAGTATCAAAACATACAGGTTAACTTGGCCGTAATGCCCCATATAAAAACCTTGAGCTTTTTTGTTTGTCATGAAACCCAAGGGCGGTAAGTAATATTTTTTTTATTTATAACACAACACACAGGTACACACAATTGAGAAATTGTCTTAAAATGTTATCTAAACAGGAATTTCTTTGCAATCTCGCTACATGTTACTTAAATATTCAACTAATGTTCTTAATAATCGATTTTAATAGTTATTTGTATCAAAACGTCGAAATTATTTAATTCTTTTACACTCCGTCATGGCTGTATACCTACGTAAGTATTTGCCCTTAACGAAACACTTGTATAATCTGTGGTGTGGGCAAAAATTCGCCAACCGCTTATAAAAAAGTTCACTTATTTCGTAATAACAGCACAGCTGTGCTGACTTGTGTATTAAAGCTATAATTCATAATTATTACTAGCAAATGTGATGAAAAACATTGTGTGTTTCACGGGCGGTACGGGAATTACAAACCTAGACTCAGAAAGCCCTCAGTCTTCGACTTCGGGCTTCTACTAGAGCCTCGATCGTAATTCCTTACTTACCGCCCTTAATACACAATGTACTATTACATGGTACAATTTCCTATCTGACCTCCGCAACTTCCTCGAACTCCTTGTGTTATTATGTAGTTACTTATACATAGATATTGACTTACTCCAACTTTGCCAGTGCTAGCGGAGCTCCTGTGAGGCACCAGGTTGTTTACTACAGCTTCTATAAACAAGTTGCTGTACGTCGTGGTTTCTTGTGGGTAAAAGTCCTACAATATAAACAAAAATATCATCGTCAATTTAGTCCGGCGAACAAGGTGTTATTGGGTTATTCCTTCTGGAATTTCTAAGTAACGTCCCGCCGAAATCTGGTTTTGGCATAAATCACGCAATGAATACTGTTGAGTTGTCAAAATGAAAGAGAGCGTGTGTGTTTCGAGCTGTCAAAACAGTTACGCAATTAGGGTGCTCGGTTATCACGAAAAATATTACGGTTTCTACGAGCTAGGCGACGTGAGCGAGAACTCGTTAAACAACAAATGTTGGGGTGTAGTCGTGTTGACGTCACAGGTCCGAAGGAAACACTGATGATTACTTGCACTACTTGCAGGTTTATTCCAAGTAGAAGTTACAAGGTTTAGTATTAAAATAAGGCGAAGTACACACAGCCAAGTCCGCTCGGACGAAGGCGAGGTACTTAGCCCTCTAATCCAAAACATCCAACTGACAGGGATGTTCTACGTGACCTTTCCAAGTAGGACGAGGATCCGCAGATGCACCTTTTTGCTAGTTGGGAGTTGCATTGACGAACTAACGAACGAGTAATGATCGCTGCGCCCCCTGACGGGGGCGCAGCGAGCGGATTATAGGCATGGCCTTACCTCCGCGGCTTTCACTGCGTGCCCGTTACAACGGGCACGAATCATTGTGTTTGCCTATCTTGGCGTATTGGTAGATGGCAGGCGTGTATACACCACCTGCCATGGGAGTGGATGCGCGTGTTCAGCGGAAGCACCGCTGAGCTGCGTTGCAGCGTCGGTTTTTCACGGTATCTATGCGACACATTTCTGTTCGGTGAGACTGGAGGCGAACCCCCCAGAGGCCGAGCAGGAAATAGTCAGCGACTAGATACCGGCTATGTTGGCGCGCTCAACTGAGGATGTATGGCCCCCGCCTGACCCGCTTGAGTACAAATGTTATGGAGTCATGCTTGTGTGACTTACAGTGTACAAGTTAATATAGGCATAACTTAGCACACTATATCCGCATGTATGTAGACAATAGAGTACTTTTGTATGAACGAGGCGCGTGTAGTGATGTGCGGCTCTCTAAAACGTCAATCCGGTAGTGTGGCTGCGGGGGGGTAGGGTGTTTGTGGGGGGGGCGATGGGCGGGGCCTATGTCTCACACAGGTCGCGCGGAAAGCGGCGGGCGTCGGGGGGTCGCGCGTGCCATGGCGCTATCTGCTTGATATGCGGATGGGCAGAGGCGTCGGCACGCGCGAACATATTGGTAGTGAGGCGGGCGCAAAAGCTATCCAGGCTCTCAATCCCCAGATCCCTTGCGATAATGTCGTTCCTCACGTAGCGAGGGCATCCGTTATCCGGCGCAGTGTCTGGTTTTGCTGTACGCGGATACGTTTCTTGTTAGTCTCGCTAGTGAGGACGTACCAAGAAGAGGCGGTGTATGTTATTACTGGGCGTATATAGTTTTTATATACGCCCAGTTTTGTGCGTACTGGGAGTCGGGACGAGAGCACAGGTTTGAGCATTGCGCGCACCACTCTAGCCTTACCGACGACCTGTTTGACATGGGCTCCCATGTTGAGCCTGCGGTCTATGGTAACAAGCCCCAGGTATTTCGCCTGGGGGTCCACTTGATGATCCCTCCCCCCCCTGCAGCGTGAGGGGTGGTGGGAGGTGGGCGCACCCGACAAGTAGGGCCTGTGTCTTACCCACGTTCACCGACAACCGCCACTTCGACAGCCATTCGGGTAGTAATTCCAACACGCGCTGCATCTTGACGACCGCGCGCCGCGCGTTTAGCGAGGTGCATATATACGGGGCGTCGTCGGCATACAGCGCGAGTGTGGATTCCTGCGTCGTGGGAATGTCATCGGTGTAGCACGAGTAGCACAGTGGCGAGACACATCCACCTTGTGGCACGCCTGCCGCTATGGGTCGGGCGCTCGATATTGCACCGTCGACCACCACCCTGTATTTTCTGTTTTCCAGGAAGTATGAGACCACCTTTACTACGCGACGGGGCGCGTCGGATTTCGACATCTTATATATTAGGCCTTCGTGCACACACGGTCGAAAGCCTTTTCCATATCCAGGAATCTGCGACTGCGTGCTCCTTTTTATTAAGGCATTGACGAACGATAATAATCTGTCGAAGTCATTAAATGGCGGTAATTTTTAACACCGCGATTCAGGACACCAATAAACAGCGACATCTAGTAGTACTACTGCAAACCACTTACAATGCATTCAATGCAGTTGACTAAGTGAGTCCTCTACTACTTACGTTCCTCAAAGGAATCGTAATCGTTAACAGTTTAAAGCTTTATACGCAGATGGCGCTAGTTGTAAGGATCGTTAAACATGAATATTATAGTAATTAGGGGTGTTACACAAGTGCTTATATATTTTTTTTAAATACCGTGACGGACTTCGCACATTTAGGGTCCCGTACCAATTTATCAATATATTGGTATTTGTCAGTAAAATATACGTATTAATAAACATTGCCACTAAATTATAAGTTAAATGGAAAGGTCAATGGAAAGTTCAAAAATTGTTCAGAACAAAATGGGTAACAGACGACGGACAGAGAGACAGACGGACACGAGGGTGACAGCAATAGGGCTCTGTTTGCCTTCTGGACTACAATGTTGAATTTGCAAAATATTGTATTCGCAAAATGTTGAATTCGCAAAATGTTGAATTTGTTAAAAGTTAAGTTAAGTTAAGTCCTCACGGCAGTCGACGCAGTGGTGACACCGGGCGTCCGGCTCCCTGTTTATGCGACACAGGTACTTCCCGAAGCAGCCATGCCCCGAGAGCACCTGCGTCACCCGAAACGACAGGCAGCCGTGCCTCCTCCCGAGCCAGCGCTCGAGCACCGGCCGGACCGCGTCGATGGTAATGAGGCCGGCGGTAGGGCGTGAAAGCCTGTCCCGCCATTCCGCCACCAGGACCTCGCGAAGCTGAGACCGACGCAACTCCATATGTCACTGCATCGGCCCTTCGCCCCGCGCCCGCGCTTCCTCGCGCCACCGGTACAGTGACGCGAGTACCTTCGCCTCCAGGTCCCAGGGCGGGGATCCGGCCAGTGCACAAGCCGCCTCGTAGGAGATCGTGCGATAACCCCTGATGACTCTGACAGCCATCGCTCTTCGAGTTTTTCGAGATGTAAGTAAACGGTTAGTCGACTCTTCACGTGACCATAGGGCAGAGCTTTTCCCCAGCCAGAGAATCAGCATTGCCATTCAAGGGCACTTTTCATGTAGACAGCGATGTGGACGAATTTATTGACGCCAAATGAACCCTGCCCTTTTCATACGTGATCGTAGTTTTTTATTGAAGTGTATACAATGTGTCCGAAGACACTTATTTTTCTTGATATAAAACACCCCACATAAGATGTGCAATTACCACAGTCTCAATGATAGAGCAATTTTAGTCTTACAACCATAACTTTGGACCTAGGTCTAACAGGGGCGTACATTTAATGTTAAATCTACAGGACTCAACATTTTGCTAATTCGACATTGTGGCTCCAGAAAATTCAACGTTTTACGAATTCAACATTTTGGGATACAACAAATTGCGATTTCAAAATTGTAGTCCAAAAGGCTCCGTTTGGACCATTCGTATACGGGACTCTAAAAATTAAAATAAGCTTTTATATTCAAAAATGCATTGTCACGAGAAATAATAGTATGAGCAAAATTTCATCTCAATTAACCATCGGGAAGTGCGTCAAAATTAACGATCGATACCATAGAATTACATTGAAACGATCTGTACCATAGAATTTTCAGTTTCCTCCGTGTTCTCAGTAGTTGCAAAATCGTTGGTGGACCGCTGGGGGACCATCCCTTCTGGCAACATGTCTCTTACTTCTGCTACAATGTCATCCTTGCTGAAGGTCGAGGTTTCTGGCTGGTAAACCTGCCAAAAAAAAAAACCTATTATACAGGCAGACCAAAGTTACCGAAATAGCCCGAATAATTGACAAACTTAAGTGGCAGTGGGCAGGGCACATTACTCGCAGAACGGATGGTCGATGGGTCGAAAAGATTTACAGTTGCGACCGCGTAACTGAATTCGTTGCACTGGAAGATCTTCCACTAGGTGGACCGTTGAACTGGTTAAAGTTGCGGGAACCCGCTCGATACGAGATACACAGGACCGATCGATCTGTTGGATCTTGGGGGAGGCCCTCAGCCGTACGGTGATCCCCTAATTTGGGGCAATAGAGTCGTGAGGATTGACAGATGGTTATTTCAGCTTAGCCACCGGAATCGAAATGACAGAGCGATCGTGTTCCGGAAAATTAGAGTTGTTCCGTGTTTTTAGAGATGTGGCTATTAACCGTATTAACTTACTAATTTTGATATTTAGTATCATTAGACTATTTTCAGTTGAGATCCTCTCAACGCTACAACGGCGCCGTCGAGTCCGGTCCAGAAAGAGGTGGCAAGACGAACTAGACGCCTCCTCTAAGGACTGGTTCGAAGAAGAAGGAAAATAATACCAGGAAGGATTTGGGGGAGGCCTTTGCTTAGCAGTAGACGTATTATATATACTATATTATATATACTATATTATATATACTATATTATATATACTATATTATATATATACTAGGCTAACATAAAAAAAACCGGCCAAGTGCAAGTCGTACTCGCACACGAAGGGTCCGTACCCAGATTGGCGTTAACTAAGTATGTATGCGGACACCCTTTAATTACAAACTTTTGAAATTTTTCTCTTATTTGTGCTGTAAGGCATAGCACGCACTGCGATTTTGAATCGCGCGAATTATTTTCCGCGCGAATTTTTTAGTACTATTTGAGCGCGATTTTTTTTCCGCAGTGCGTGCAGCTTCATACAACTCCATAGGCCACAGAACACGCGGAAAAAAAATCCCGCGAATAAAAATCGCAGTGCGTGCTAAGCCTAAGACCTTAGTTTTGGCGAAATTTCGTACTCCTAGGTTAACGGGGACTACCATATAGGTTTTCGACCCAAAATCTATAGGGTACTTCGGGTTGACCTAGAATTGACAATTTTGGTTAAAAGGTCTTACAGCACAAGAAAAGGTAAAATTCTGAAAAAAAAAAGGTTGAAAATTAAGGTAAATTTTGGTACTTACAAATTTTCACGAAAATCTAAATCTGCCCATATCTTTTATCGTGTTGACTCAGGACCTTGATTATTTTTATATTATTCACCTAATAGGGACTATAGACCTCATTATCTGGTATAAATTTCAACTAGCTAGGTCAACCCATTTCTGAGAAAATCGGTGGTGACACACGGACAGACAGACGGACAAGAGAGTGATCTTATAAGGGTTCCTTTTTTACCTTTTGAGCTACGGAAACCTAAAAAGCAAAAAAATCAGATGCTCAGCCTAATTTAAATGAATGAATCTTTAGATTTTACTGTTGATAATTGACGTTTCGACCATACTTACAAAACTCCAGTGCTGTTCTGTGACTTGCCTTGAAGTTGCAGTTGCAGGTACGGTATCCACCATATTTTCTTGTTTGTCGTCTGCAAGGCTCAACGTTTGGCCTTCAACGGTTGGTAGCCATTTCTTGAATTCATTTCCTTTTGCAGTTCTGCCCGCTGTTTCGAGATTGTTTGAATTTTCAAGATCAGTGGATTCTCGGGCAGTCTGTCTTGTCAATGAAACGGGTTGTTTTCCTTGCATGTTGTCGTTTAATATTCCTGGGGTGCGACAAAAATTCTATGTACATTGAATCTCTAATACTATATATATAATAAACACAAAGTTGCTATCGACGTAATTTATGTTTCACCGCTAAATTATTTTAAACCACGCAAGAGCTTTGGATACGGTTTTAACAACGACGACGGTCTCAGCCCCGCTGGGAACGTCTGACCATTGTCTGGTGAAATCCGTGTCGACTTGCTCTCCTCCAGATGAGAGTCCTAGAGGCACGAGGCGAGTATGGCGATACGAGTCAGCAGACTGGGACGAGATGCGGCACTTTTTTGCGTCTTATCCTTGGCGGCATGTGTGCTTCGCCTCGGATGACCCCTCGAGCTCTGCGGACGCGGTTGCGGATGTGATTCGGCAGGGAATGGAGTATTTCATTCCATTCTCCGACATTCCGCTCGGTCACAAATCCCGACCTTGGTATAATTCAGAATGTGCCCACGCTGAGGCCCAAAAAGAGTCTGCCTACCAAGCCTGGGTCGGGGCCCGAGATCGCAAAGTTAGAGCGCGTAGGGTTCGTGCGAGGAAAAGAGCTTTTAATTCTGCCACCAAGTTCTGCAAGCGGGTTTTGCGTCGGGCACGTTTTGACCATATTGGACGTATTGGGGCCAAGCTGGCATCACACCCTCCGGGTAGTAAACAGTTTTGGTCCCTGTCTAAAGCTGTTGAATCGAATTTCTGTCGTCCCACTTTACCTCCAATGCTGAAACCTGATGGGTCGCTGGCTCACTCTGCAAGTGAGAAAGCAAATTTATTTGCATCTCTGTTTGCTAGCAATTCACGTCTGGACGCTGGATCCAAGCAACCACCTACTGTCCCTCATTGTGACTCTTCGATGCCGGAGATCGCTGTGCACACCAAAGAGGTCCGAAGAGTATTGTGCAGTCTAGACGTGAACAAGGCCAGCGGGCCTGACGGCATTCCAGCAAGAGTACTGAGGCTGTGTGCGCCCGAACAACGGTACCAAAGTCCTGGAAGCTTGCAAATGTGCAACCAGTGCCCAAAAAAGGCAACCGTGCAGACCCTGTCAATTACCGTCCAATCGCCATTACCTCCATTCTGTGCAAAGTTATGGAAAGGGTACTGAACAGTAAGTTGCTGACCTACCTTGAAGACAATAATCTCCTCAGTGACCGTCAATATGGCTTTCGCCGGGGACGGTCTACTGGCGATCTTCTTGTGTATGTCACGCACTGCTGGGGCGAAGCCATCGAGAGACACGGCGAAGCACTTGCTGTTTCGCTGGATATCTCGAAGGCCTTTGACAGGGTCTGGCACGCAAGTCTACTCAGTAAGCTTCCTGCGTATGGCATCCCCGCTGGTTTTTGTAGCTGGATATCAGATTTCCTTTGCGAACGGTCGATCCGAGTAGTCATAGACGGCTGCTCCTCTGACCTTATGGCTATTGATTCCGGAGATCCTCAGGGGTCTGTTCTCTCTGCAACTCTTTTCCTGCTGCACATCAATGACCTTCTTCAGCTTGGTATTGTTGGGTACGCAGATGACAGTACTGTTTCAGAGAGATACGTGTCCAGCGCAAGAACCAGCGTGGATGAAGTTCGTTCCTTGAGAGAGACTATGGTAGAGCGGACAGATTTGACCTTAAGCCTTGTCTCCCAGTGGGGTGATGACAATCTGGTCTCCTTTAACGCCACCAAAACACAGGCGTGTCTTTTTACCGCTAAAAGGAGTCTTTTCGATCGGGCGCCTATTTTTCGTGGTGCGTCTGTTCCATTGACTGATCGGATTGAGCTCCTAGGCATGGAGTTGACGTCCAGTCTTAACTTCGGCGCCTCCATTGAGCACAAAGCCCAAATTGCGGCCAAAAAACTGGGCATCCTAAATAAGGTGAAGCGATACTTTACGCCTGGACAGCTTCTAACCCTGTACAAAGCGCAAGTCCGATCCTGCATGGAGTATTGCAGCCACCTTTGGGATGGCTCAGCAAAGTATCAGCTTGCCGCGCTTGACTCGGTGGAACGCAGAGCTAAGAGGCTCATCGGCGACATTGAACTGGTGGATACCAAGCTTCACAGCTTGGCTCATCGCCACAAGGTTGCCTGCTTGTCGGTCTTCTACAGACTGTATTTCGGTGAGTGTGCTCAAGAACTCCACGACCTCATCCCACCAGCCCCCTTCTACCATCGGACATCTAGACGCACTGCAAGTTACCATCCTTACCTTGTTGCCATTCCACCAATTCGCACCAAGCGCTTCCAAACATCCTTCATAATGCGCACAGCGAATGAATGGAACTCACTACCTGCGTCTGTGTTTCCGAACGCATTCAACCCGAATCTCTTCAAAGTTAGAGTAAACAGGCTCCTTCTGGGTAAGCTCACTCCATCGTCGACTCTGTCTCTGTCACCTATGACTTAGACTAGAGTCAAGAGCAAACCCATTTCAAAAAAAAAAAAAAAAAAACGAGAAAGAGCGATAATCGAGTTAGGTTTATGAATATGATTTATCCCGCGACATTGGTCATTTTATTATTTTATTTATTTATTTATTCATAAAAAATTTTGAGACAAAAAAAACAGACGTAATAGTACATTATGATATAAGTGCGGTAAGTTGAAAATTACAGCCGAGGCGATATTGCTTGCTGGCTACAAGAATGCAGAGCCTGTAATTATCAAAGCGCACGTATGTCATACGACGTTTTATAACATATTTGCGATGATATAAATAAAAGTTGGACTTTCTTAAACGAATAAATCTTTAATCACTTGTTAAAGCAGTTTGAAAAATTTGAACAATTTGTAAAATTGATTATTATGTTGCCATTTGGCATTTTTAACGACGATGGTGGAATGTACGCGTGTGTGCTCGTAGATGGTCGAGAGTTAACACTTGTCTCCAAATTTATATTCCCTGTAATTTCTTCTTTATTTCTCATCGAGTCATCTATGTAGTCTTCGGCTACACTGTTCGACCGCCACCCTCCGCGGCGTTTTAGTGTTAATAAGTTCGCACCTGAATCGGCGGGCAATGTAGCCGAGGACCTTCTGAAACTGTGCCCTGTGTATTCATGTGGATCATCCAAATTTAAGAAAGTGGCAATTTGTTTCGGCATTGCTCCAAATTTATTTATGTCAATGGGTTGGCTAGTGCATTTTCCATTTTGGTAATTTTGAAAAATTCTTTTAGACATCGCTTTTGTTGAACGAAGCGCTTCGTATATCTTCACTATGTCGTGAAAAGTCCCCTGTATTGTGATCGATCTTGGTATTTTATTTTTTGTGTTTATGACCTGGACAAGAAGAACCCGCCCATGGTTCCCGACATCATTAGTAGTGATGTTTGCCAACTCTTGACGTCTACATGCACCATTTATGCCGAATATTAATTCAACCTGAAAAGAGATAAAAACTGTACAAAACACGTATATTGTAAAGAAATAAGAAAGTGAAAGAAGTTAATAACAATAATTTAGTTTCAACTGACCTTTGTTGCCAAATATCGGCAATCCGGAGCTTCTTTTAGGGACTTCTTGACATTGTCAGCCGAAAATACTTTCGACTTTTTACTAACATGGCTACTTGAGCGTCTTTTTAGAAATGCCAGCAAGTTGGAGTATGATTTGATATGTAATGTTTTGTTTTCACAGTGCTTTTTAGCATTGAATAGTAGCACCACAATGAGCTTGACTTATATTTTTGAGAAAGTGCCATGAAATAGGCTAAAAACATACTTTCTGAAAATTAATTTGCATCTTTGCTTGTTTTCGATAAGATGAAATTTTAATACGCTTGTAAGTATCTATCGGTCGATTTTTCGGGCAATAGGCTTAGAGTATTCTTTTTCGCTGCCTCTGAGACTTCTGGCGGTGTCGAATTAATAAATTCATTATTACTTGACGACGTTTTCAAATAAAACAATACAACGAAAAAAAAAAGCGCGCGGAATAATTTTACTTGTTCACAAATTAGCGATGCGCGCACATCAGCGCTTTTTTTTAAGGCAAAGGCACAAAATCAGCCAGTATTACCAATAAAGTAAATTAATATGTTTGTGTTGTGTTACAGATATATTTGCAATACGTGCAAAATTGTCAAATTAAAATATAAAGTCTTTTGAAAGTAAATACGTGCAAGTTAACTTAGATTCTGACTAAAAATTAATAGATATAATTAACGCAGACTGTTTATACAGTCTACGTTAATTATATCTATTAATTTTTGATTCAATTATTTGAATCAAGTACCGAACACGGAGAATCGGCATGTAACAAAACCGAATACCCTAATTTGAATAATTTATTGCGTTTATAGATTTGTCACTATCCTTCATCAGAATACTAATGGATTGCTCAATAAATCTGATATGATTTCTGTTTGTATTAACGAGTTAGCTATCCAGGACTATCCTGTTGACGTACTATGTATCACTGAACACAACATGACAGACGGTGACGAAGTGTATCTCACAATTCCAAATTATAAACTTGCGTCTCATTATATGAGATTTAGTAGACACGGATGCTCTTGTATATTAATTAAAAATAACATGAAATATAGAATTCTTCATGATATCACAACACTTAAAATCAGCAACACAATAGAATGCTCTGCAATCGAGCTATTGGAACATCAAACAACACCGCTGGCGGTATATACAGCTTTTTCATAACTTTGAATAAAATTTTAAATAACTTATGTTTTGGAAGGTTCCGGTCAAAAAGACCTGCACCATAAAATATTGGTATATATTAACACGGGATTGCTCTCAAGACAATAGAGAAATATTTATAAAATATTTAAAACAACTAACCAATAGCGACGTTTATTGTTGCACGGATGCGAATAGTGCCTACAACAAATTTTATGATAATTTTATTAAGCTGTACAATCTCTCTTTCCCTCTACAGAAAGTTAGGATACATAACAAGTCTAGACCGAAATGGATCTTACGTGGATTAAAAATATGCAGCAAACGTAAATTTCAACTATTGTGGCAATTTAGGAATAAACCAAATCAAGTCACTAAAACAGCTTTCAAAACATATTGCTAAGAGTTATAAAACTGTAATCAGACTGACAAAAAAATCTCAAAACGACTACTTTATTAAATCTGCTACAAATAAGAACAAAACTACTTGGAAAGTAATAAATGAGATCAAATCTTAATATCCTAATGAAGGCGTAAATCAATTAATTACAAATGACGAAATCATAAATAATCCTCAAGACATTGCGAATTCATTTAAGAATTTTTTCCTTGACATCAATGACAATAATACTAGTGTACCCCAAAAATCTTCCAATAAAGTGACATATAATTCTAATTCATTTTTTATGACACCGACTATCCATGATGACATTAATAAAATAATTGCTCTAAAAAATAAAACCAGTGACGGCTATGATATCATTATGACAAATATTGTCAAAGATGTAGCTCAAATTATATCTGAACCACTAAGCTTCATCATTAATTTATGCATAGAAGAAGGCACCTTCCCAGACAAACTAAAAATATCTGTTATAAAGCCAGTATTTAAAAAAGGAGACAAAACTAACATGAGCAACTATAGGCCCATAGCAATGATACCTATTTTTGGCAAAATTGTTGAAAAGGTGAGGTTTAATTGTTTGTATAATTTCTTTGAAACACACAACATTCTAACTGCCAGTCAATATGGTTTCAGAAAAAACAAATCCATAAATGTGGCAATATATAACTTATTACATAAGATATCTAACTTGGACAAAGGGCTGCCGGCTGTCGCGCTATACATGGACATGTCGAAGGCTTTCGACCGGGTTGACCATAAGATCCTCTTAAGAAAGAAGTATGCATATGGTGTGAGAGGTAATGTGTAAAAACTTATAGAATCACACCTTAACAACAGACAACAATTTACAGAAGTAAGGAGGTTAAATCCTATTACTAAAACAGAAGAAATATATGCTTCTGAATCTGGAACTGCTAAATTCGGCATTCCTCAAGGAACTATCGTGGGTCCTTTATTCTTCCTTGTTTATATAAATGACATGCCTTCGGTAACAAATCACGACATAACACGATTTGCTGATGATAGCACTGTTTTATTTGTAAATGATAATACAATTGATCTAGAATCTGACATTAACCAAACAATATCATTAATTATAGACTGGCTAAAATTAATAATTTATAGAAATTTTAATAATTAATAAATTTAATATGAACATTGACAAAACAAAAATAAAGAAATTTAAAATCCGAACTCGACGTACGGGTATTTTAAAATCCATTACCTGGTCAGAGACATTGAAGAATCTGAAGTAACAAAATTTCTAGGGTTATTGAAAATTACATATTGACCACGTATGCAAAAAGCTGGGATAGCTTTCATATGCGCTTCGCAGATTGGGAAAAATAGCGAATCAGACTACTTTACTAAAAGCTTACCACGGTTACGTTAGCTCTATCCTCAGATACGGTGTAATATTCTGGGGCAACAGTACAGACAAGGAGCGTGCTTTCATTGCTCAAAAACGTTGCATCAGGGCTATATTTAACTTATATGAAACTGACTCCAGTGAGCCGTTTTTTACAAAAAATGAAGTTATTGACACTGTCATGTGAGGTCGCAGTATTTGTCAAAAATAATATTGACATGTTTAATTACTACACGCGTAGACGACGTAAGGACAAATTGCGCACAGTAGCTAGCAGGACTCAACTAATGCATGACAGTATCTTTTGTACAGCTTCAAGTATTTTTAATAATATTCCGGGGCCCATTAGAATAATTACGGAAATAAAAAAAACCGGCTAAGTGCGAGTCGGACTCACGCACGAAGGGTTCCGTACCATTATAGCAAAAAACGGCATAAAAATCACGTTTTTGTATGGGAGCCCCCCTTAAATATTTATTTTATTCTGTTTTTAGTATTTGTTGTTATAGCGGCAACAGAAATACATCAACTGTGAAAATTTCAACTCTCTAGCTATTACGGTGGAATTATAATTTACTAGTTTTAATTACTACGTTGACATGCAAGAAGCCCCTCTTATATGAGGGTGAAGGCCTCCTCCAGATTTTTCCACTTGTATCATTTCCTATCTTTGGTTTTTGTTTTCCAGTGTTTTCCTGCTATTTTTAATATGTCGTTTTCCCAGTGAATTGTTGGTCTTCTTCTTTTTCTAATACCTGCAGGGCCCTGCCATGACGTCAGTCTGGTAGTCCAACAATCGTCCTTCATCCTGGCCACGTGTCCTGCCCAGCGCCATTTTAATCTTTGTGAGAATTGAAGTTCATCTATAATTTTATCTTTTTTCGTATAGTGCTATGTGGGATCTTTTGTATTTTTCTCACATTTGTGATGCTTCGCTCCATGCTTCGTTGACAGGACCTAATCATGTTTTTCACTCTCAGTGTGTACTTCCATGTCTGGCATCCATGGGTGATTTAGGGAAGCAAGCAGGTGTCCATGACTTTTTCTTTAAATTAATGGGCATAGTTCCTTTTAATATTTCCTTTAAGCTCCAGAATTTTTCCATGCGCCTGAAATTCATCTTTTTACTTCTAATTCGTTGTTTTTCTTGTCGAAAGAAACTTGTTTTCCTAAGTATATGTAGCTTTCTACGTAATCTAATAAATATTGGTCAAGATACAAGGGATATTTTTTGCTATTAGTCATAATTTTGGTTTTGTCGAACCTTACGTGGCTGATAAATTTTCCTTTAATGTTTAGTCCTGTTCTGTTCCAATTGACTTTGCTGATGGACATCTCTAGCACCGCTATAAAAATTCTCGGTGACAGAGGGCTCCCTTGCCTTACACCTCTTTTTATGCTTATTGGCGGACCTGTCGACTCAAGCTTCACTCTGCTACTGCAGCTGTTGTATATATACTTAATAACTTCTATGTATTTGCGTTCTACGTGCTGTGAGTTTAACGCTGTCCATATGGAAGAATGCAGGATCGTCGAAGGCTTTCTGGTAGTCGATGAAAGCAACATACAGTGGTCTCTGGTACTCGCTATATTTTCAATTATTTGCTCAATTGAGTGGATATGATCTATCGTAGAATATCCACTTCCGAAGCCGGCTTGTTCTATCGGTTGGTGTATCTCTATGCTCTAACTAATCCTTTTTTCGATAATTGATGCAAAAAGCTTAAAAAGTGATGACAGCAGACTGATGGGGCGATAATTGCCTATATCCTTTGGGTCGCCTTTATTGTAGAGCAAGATTATGAATGACTCTGACCATTGAAAGGGTGTGGTACTTGACTCAAGAATATTTGCTGATATTTACATTTTGTGAATTGATGAATTACTATCATTATTTATTATGATGGGACGTTCATACAAAAAATATTTGTTTTTAACAATAGGGATCATTTTGAACATAAATTAAAAGACACCTGGCTTACTTTTCAATTTTTTGACACTGTTTCAATAACTTAATATCCTATTATGGACACCATGTTAATGATAGGAAAAATATATGTCATCAATATTTTCTTTTTGTACTATAATTTAAAACGATTAATTTCAATCAATTATTTTACCAATAACGACGTTTAACATTACATTATAAAATCTAACGACGTTTTTAATAATTGCGCACAACTAAATATTACGCTTGCACGTTCTCCACTATGTACTCTCCCAATGCTAACTAATTTAAGTGACAGAATAATAAGATCAATGAAAAAAAATAATATTATATACACTTTAGTTTTACCAAAAACTCCGGTTAGGAAACCCCTTTCATTAGAATTTCGTTTATATTGATATCTGAAGAATGGCTAAAAAAAGAGAAGTCAAAGCCTGATGAGAAACAAAAAAGGCAGAAGAAGTAAAGAAAAGAAGAGAGAATATTGAAAAAAAGAACAAACTAAAAACATTGTAACCAAAAAAAAAAGACAGATACCAAAAAGAAAGGAGAAACCAAAATAATTGTGATTTCCCACGAGATTATTACACAAAATAAAACTACAGACAGAGTGGAAACTTTTAATAACCCGGAAGCAAATAGTGAACAACCAAGGGTAATAATGATGGATACCGATTATGAACAACATAGATTTTCTACAGAGTTTGAAATTTTTACTTTAGCAAGAGATTGCTAAAGTAAAAAATTAATTTAATGTTGATGTAAAAAAAGAATCGAGTGCTTCTTTTAAACTGTTAGAAAAAGCCTTTGACAGACATTGGTTATGGATAAGATTCGTAAACAAGACAATTACGAAAATTAACAAACACTGCAAGATAAAGATGTCAAAATTTACTTGAAGAAAATTCTCAGTAGATACTAACTTGTTATAGTTTTCAAAAAAAGTTAAATATAATTGTTAAATTTACTTCAAATTAAACTTGAATTTTTGTTGATAAATTGATATTTTTAAAATGATTAGCAGGAGAGAAATGTTATTTTTGATGCAACTGTTTTTAGGGTACCGTACTCAAAGGGTAAAAACGGGACCCTATTAATAAGACCCCACGGTCCGTCTGTCTGTCACTAGGCTGTATCTCGTGGTAGCTAGACAGTTGAAATTTTCACAGATGATGTATTTCTGTTGCCGCTATAACAACAAATACTAAAAACAGTATAAAATAAATATTTATGTGGGTCAGTGCCGTTTTTGCGATAATAGTATGGAACCCTTCGTGCGCGGGTTTTACTTGGCCGGTTTTTGTTTTTTTAGATTTATATTACAAATTTCTAAACTACATACTTATTCTTATTTACCATATAAAAAAAAGAACGATCAACGGTCATGAGAACCAGGGTGTCAATATTTAGATAATATAGTGTCAAAAATAGGAAATTGTATGTCAACAATAGGGAGTTAGAGGTATCTTCAAAAAAAAAGGGCCTGTTTTAAAAAATAGTCATTATTACATTATTGCCAGTTTTTAAGAGAATGATAATAACGGAATATTGATAATTAAATATAAATTTCAAGATTATTTATTTACATATTTTTTATCAAGGTTTTGTGACGAACATCTTAAAGTGTCCATAGTTGGGTAATTTACCCTATATACTACTACCGTAAATTTTTTCACATAGCCAAAAGCAACCATTTCACTGGCGGGAGAGAGGAAGGGCACTTGACTCTGACAAAAATTTGCTATTTAAAGCTTAATTTTACGCAAACGGATCTCTGAATCGAAACATTGTTTTAACAGACCCGTAATATTTTTAATAGAATAGAGGAATAAACAACATCCCTACGTCTACAGGAGGTACCCAAAATTTTCCCGAAATCTGAAGCCATGTGTTTTCATGGTCCTTGGAACGCGCCACCCAAATAATATTGGAGGGGTTCACATCGGCGTCGGGTCGGCGATGAAGTATCTGCGACTGGTCCTCGACAGCCGGCGGAATTTCGTGGAGCATTTCCGACGTTTGGCTCCCAGACAAGTCAGTGAGAAAAAAAATTTTTTTTTATTCATTCTGCTTGCCTGCTGTATGTGAACTCATGTTTGGACAATAAACTTTAAATTATCAAGAAGTAACATAGACTATAATTTATTTTTAAACAAAATTGAGATCAGAAATAATATAAGAAGATAAGAAAATTGCAATAATGTAATCCAAAGTGGCAATATTTTTTGCCTATAAAATTCATTATTTGGCGTGCGCTGAGAAAACTATTGATGATATATAAAAATTATGGTCTCCTGTTTATTTTTGATCCTCCAGTTTTATATACTAGGGCCTAGAGTGTATATAAAACTGGAGGCATGAAGGGAGAGTAACCCCCGCCCGCTGTAAGAAAGCATAGGCATCCGTGCGAGACGTTGCGGCTGACGGTGGGCATGGCATGGATGCCTATGTTTTCTTACATAAGGGCAAGGGTAGCACTTCCCGCAGCGCCGGAGACGATGCAGAAGCAACTAAGTGTTTTGAGGTTTGAATAGAAACGTTTGGAAACTGTCACTCGATGAATGTTTTTCTTAGTAATAAGTTTTATATTAACTAAAAAATATATAATTATACAAAATTTTCTTTGAAAAAATAATCTATGATTTAAATGTATGCAAAGTAAATACTCTGCGTATTGATTGTTATATGAAATGATAATATGAGAAACAACATTTGTTAATGATCAACAGTCGCTCATTAGGTCAACAAAAACCTTGTTTCTTTTGAAGTTTTACAATGACGCAACTAGATGGCGTTGGCGTCGAAATAGAAGTCGCAATGGAGATTGTTTGCCAATATGGTATATCGTCTTGTGAATTTTAGCAAATATACTTACTTACTTAGATCAGTATACAGTAGGGATGTCGAAAGTGAAAAAAAATATCGATATATCGATGTATCGATATTTATTAAAATATCAATATCGACCTTGATATATCGAGGAAAAAATATCGATATATCGGTCCGATTTTCAGAGTTTCTAGGTTCGTTTTTTTTTTTTGTTTGATGTAGAAATTTTTATGCAAAATGTACATTATTTTAATGTATGTGAATCTTAACATAAACGAAGATATTTTAATCGTTATTCCTTTTTAATAGGCAAAAATTGAAAATAACAATAACTGAATAGCAATCTTCTAAAAATATTAGAAGATGACACGCACCACACACACACACAACGCAAAATAACTCACATTTGAAAGTGAGTATATAAGTGCCCATATCATCACTTAACATCAGGCGATATAGTGGACAAACGCGAGCCTATAATGAATAACAAAAAAAAAAAAAGAGTAACGAGTGACTGATGATGACTGCCTCCGCGGCCGCCACGTACACACACACGGAACACTAACAAAACATTATAGTCATAGACAATACAGTAATTTTCCGTTCGTTCCTATCTTTTACGGCTTTGAATTCTGTTAAAAAAATCAATTTGAAAAAAATATATCGTTTTTGATACGTTTTTCGATATTGAATATTTTGTATCGATATATCAATGTATCGGTTGAAAATATATCGGCAAAAAATATCGATATATCGATACAAAAATATCGATATATCGATGTATCGATATTTTTTCGACAAGCCTAGTATACAGTTCGGTTGTTTTATTTACACCTTCAACCCTGCTAGTAATACACTTTAGTTCAAACTTAAGTACTGAGTACCATTTCAGTGTTCGGTATTTAACATTGGTCCATCGAGCCCGATAAGTATCGGTTTTTTGAGAGTTCGTCCGTCCGTGGTACTCGTAGTGGATCGCTGCGGCAAAGTACACGGTTCCCCGCATCGGCAGCAACAGCTTCGTCCAGTGTCGTGGACGGAGTAAGCAGCGGCGGAAAAGTGACGTCAAGGAGGACGCCACTTGCGACCGCGGAGCTCAACGTGTCGTCATAAGGACGTCACACACCCAGTTCAACGTGTCGTCATAAGGAAGTCAACACCCAGTTCAACGTGTCGTCATAAGGACGTCACACACCCAGTTCAACGTGACTTCAGAGGACTGACGTCACATCCAAAATTCGACGTATTGCCACTCGCCACTAGAGTGCGCCACATACACCATAATCGTGTTGTGTGAGTGAGTGAAAATTGTGAGTACATTTTACTTTATAAACAAAGGCAGTTAGTGACAAGCCATTTTGGACTTTATTTATTTGGATATTTTAACTTAGAAGTTTTTAGAAGAATTTCGGACTTTAAAGAATTATTTTAAGTAGATTTTTTGACTTAGAAAATTTTACGTTTAGTTGTACTTGTATTATTTGTGCATGTTAGTTTAGAACTTAGAATAGTTTCTTAAAAAACGACGGAACGGGAAACCTATGCCCGAATTCCGCCAGATTAAGTTGTTCCAAACAAACACGTTACTTATAAAATTTTGAGCAGTTTATTATAACTCACAATATTTAGGTCATATTGGACTTTATATTTATTTTGAATTAATGGCTTTAATTTAGTACAATACAAGCATTGTTGTGTTATTTACATTAGTTTAATTTATCTACTGAACTTTGAATTTAGTTATTAAATCTTTTTTGAGTGTCAAATCTGTAATTTAGAATTAACTCATTTATACACTTTTGCATTGGTTTTAATTTAATTGTTTGAAAAATGGAGGGATTAATCAACTTATTGAAAGGGTTGCAAAATATCATTATCAGGGGATTAGCTAATATTAAAAATATTCCTAAAGACAGATTAACTATAGAATATGTAGAAACTAGATTGGAATCTTTAGAAAAAGATTGGAAATCGTTTCAAATTGCCAATAATAACATTTATCAACATCTTAAATTTGATGAGGTTGAGCATAAGGTTGTTGAAATATATGATACAACCGAGGACACTTATTTTACTTATAAAACTTTAGTGAAAACAATGCTAAATAAAATTAGAGTTGTAAGTGAACCAGTACTACATGAGGATGGTTCTTCCAGTGGCGCGGTTAAGTCTGCGCAATCACAGGTCAAATTGCCAAAAATAGCTATGCCAGTATTTTCGGGCAATTGTGAAGAATGGACAACATTTCATGACCTTTTTGTGTCGTTAGTACATAAAAATGGTTCGTTAGATAACGTGCAAAAACTGCATTATTTAAAAAGCCATCTAACTGGTGAAGCTGAGCATTTGATACGGAATACTCCGATAACCGATTCAAACTACAGTAAATGCTGGGATGTGTTAGACAATCGGTATAGCAATAAAAGATATCTTGCCAACTGTGTATTGAAAAGGTTATTTGGGGTGAAACGTATGCAGGCTGAATCGGCGACATCACTAAAGGAGCTTTTAGATACTACTAGTGACTGTTTAAATGCATTAGCAAAGTGAGACATAAATGTGAGTACATGGGATGTTATTATCATACACATCATGAGTTTTAAAATAGTTCCTGAAACGCGTAAGCAATGGGAATTAGGTATCAGTAATAGCGATTCCAGAAATGATTTTCCTACCATAGATCAATTTAAGGTATTTTTGGAACAACGTTTCCGCGCGTTTGAGTGCATAGAACCAAAAAGGGGTTTAGGTCACCAGGTCAATAACAGTCATATGCCTAAAACGTTGGTAGCCACAGACTCGTCATCGACAATCAAATGCGAATAAAGAACAAATAGAACAGGCGAAATAAGGAACAAAATAAGTCAAACTAGAACAAACGAAATAAAGAAAAATAGGTCAAACTAGAACAAACGAAAATAAAGAACAAATAGGTCAAACGAAAAAATTGGTCAAACTAGAACAAATGAGCATAAAGAACAAACAGATCAAAATAGTACAAATGAAAAAAAAAACACTATAGGACAAAAATATTATACAAAATAATAAATTAAAGAAGACGATTTGTCGTCAAGTCATTGGTAGTTAGGACACGTAAGATTTTAACATTCCGGTAGTATTATATTATCTGTGTCCCAGTGATGATAATATCACCCGTGTGGTCTCATAGCTCACTAAGTCTACTACAATTCAGAGAACAACATCCAAACTTGTATGTTACCGGTTACAGTTCAATGAAATTATTATATTTTTATGTTAGGTCAACTTTTACAAACTTTTATTTATACAAGATGTTTTACCCATGTTATGCTTTATTTTACATTGTTTACATTTTACATGAACTAATATTAATGTGTAGATGTATTCACACAATAAAATATTATATTTTTACAACAGTAGGTACTTACAATTAGCCATTTATTTTCCGGCAAGTGTAACTTAATGTTTGTAATTTAGTTCAAGTTTACCATAGTATGTAAGTTTTATCGTGTTTTTTAGATTTAAGATCACTTATTAGAATAAGTTACTATAGTTATAAGTTAATCGATAGATCAAATTGTATGTTAGATTTTAGATAAAATTATAAGATCAAATTGTTTGCTACAAATTAAGATTAGTTCAAAAAAAAGGACATTCCGTCAGTAATGTCCTTGGTGGGCGGTATGTTAATGATCAACAGTCGCTCATTAGGTCAACAAAAACATTGTTTCTTTTGAAGTTTTACAATGACGCAACTAGATGGCGTTGGCGTCGAAATAGAAGTCGCAATGGAGATTGTTTGCCAATATGGTATATCGTCTTGTGAATTTTAGCAAATATACTTACTTACTTAGATCAGTATACAGTTCGGTTGTTTTATTTACACCTTCAACCCTGCTAGTAATACACTTTAGTTCAAACTTAAGTACTGAGTACCATTTCAGTGTTCGGTATTTAACAACATTCTATAAAACTGTTCTCTATAATACAACGTACAACCGGTACGGCTGTGTTTTTGTTTGCTTGACACGGAAGATTTGTTTCTTTACCACTGTTCTCAAAATGGTGAAGAAAAATATCGTGAGGAAATCGACATTTCCTAGACATGTGACATCCGCCAACCCGCACTGGGCCCGCGTAGTGGATTACGGCCCGTTCCCTCTCTTAGAGAGGAAGCCTGTGTACCAGCAGCGGAAACATTGTAAACTAATGATGTTAATTCTTCGCTATAACATTGATACCTTTCACATCAACTATTTCCTTGGGGTTTAGGGTTCTGGACTCGGCCTGGTCGTTTCTTTTGAGACGAGTATCCTGCATGTCCTTAATGTAAGTCGTCATCTGAGGTGGTATTCTGTCATTTCTGATTTCTGCAGGAAAAGAAGAAATGAAGTTAAAATTAAACGAAATTTATTATCTGTATTAACTGTTTTATGTTTCTAAAAGGTTATTAACTGGAAGTACTGGTGTGATAGGGATATCACAGATAACATAATACTAGCATACAGATGCCTCATCCCATACAAAGAAACCGTGCCAACTTAACTAGCCTTTTTCGTCTGATTAAGATGATTATTTTTATAAACATTCGAGACCTGTATTCTACCAGTTCTTACTTATGGCTGTGAAACTTGGTCAATAACAGTTCACCACAGGGAAAGGCTAACAAAATGCCAACGTGCCATGGAAAGAAGCATGCTAGGGTTAAAAATCAAGGACAGAGTCAGGAATGTAGACATAAGAACAAGAACAAAACTCACAGACATACTTACCCGGATAGACGTCCAAAAATGGAAATGGGCTGGGCATATGCTACGCCACCCCATTAACAAATGGAGCAAGCAAGTCACCCTCTGGCAACCAAGAGACGGCAAAAGAGTTAGGGGTCGTCAAGTCAGGAGATGGGAAGACGACTTGAAACAGACAGCGGGACCATTCTGGTTGAGAGTAGCAAGGGACAGGACCCATTGGAAAGAATTGGAGGAGGCCTATGCCAAAAGGCACACCGAACTTAGGGACCTCTTGTAACCTTATGTTTAGGAATAAAAGGCTATTATTATTCCATTTATTCGTTTTATATACATATTTTTACATTTTTAAATATTATTCTATAAAAAAAAGAAAATAAAAAAACATTTAAAATACAAAAATAGTAGCCCACCGGTATCGGGAACAGGGTCCAAGCTACCGGTGGTCAGGGCTCCTGAGAGAGGAACCTCCTAACGATACGCGCCGTGTCCAGGAGTACCCAACGAGAGCCTCCTAAGGTGTTGGTCGAGGCTCTTGGCTATTATGCCATTGGCCGTAACGACTATCGGCACAATGATCGCTGTATTCACGTCCCACATGTCGACAACCTCGCGAGCCAGATCAAGATACTTGCTTTTCTTATCTCGCTCAGCCTTCACGAGGTTCTCGTCATGTGGGACCGTTATATCAACAATCATTGCGCGACGCTCAAGTCGGTCTATCACCACTATGTCAGGCTTATTGGCAACAATAGTCCTGTCAGTGATGATAGACCGATCCCAATACAACGTGACATTGCCATTTTCGAGAACTGGGTCGGGCACATACTTATAGTAAGGCACTTCCGACTCCACAAGATTGTATTTAAGAGCAAGTTGCTGATGGATTATCCTGGCTACAAGGTTGTGTCTATGCAAATAGTCTCCGTTAGCCAGACTAGAACAACCGGAGATAATGTGACGGATTGATTCACCCGGCCGGTGACATGACCGACAGATATCAACCGTGCCGTCCTTCACAATGTATTTCCGGTAGTTGTTCGTCATCATAACTTCGTCCATAATCGCAAAGACAAAACCTTCGGTTTCCCCGAAAAGGTCACCAAATCGCAGCCAGGCCACGGACGCTAAAAGATCTACATCGGGCCCATGTAGGACCCGAAAGAAGCGTCCGTGAAGCTCCTTGCTCTGCCATACCTCCCTGCGGTCATTAGTATCTAATACTATAGGTTTGCACCAGTTCTCGTTAGCCAAGGAGAGCGGGGTGAGTCCCTTGTCCACCGCTACCACATTTCGATGCATACCCACGTCAGCGGCCTGGAAGTATTCCCTAAGACTGCATACCTCGCGGTTGTGTAGGGTCTTAGCATTTAAAAAGCCACGACCCCCGCACTTCCGAGGGATATACAGTCTCATAACCGATGAACGTGGGTGATGCATACGATTTGCCGTAAGCAGCGTGCGGACCCTCCTATCCAGGGCGTCAAGTTCAGTCTGAGTCCATTTGAGTATGCCGAAAGAATACATCAATATCGGCATGACCCAGCCGTTGAAGGCACGCACCTTGTTACCGCCCGATAAAAGACTATTTAGTACTCTTTTCAGGCGGCCAAAGAAGCGCTCCTTCAACGACTGTTTCACGTCAGTAGCATTGATGCCTAGTGCTTCCGACATACCCAAATACTTGTAAGTTTCGGTTGAGGAAAGGGATCGAAGGTGTATGGAATCCGAGAGTTGTATTCCCACGGATTCCATAATCTCCCCTCGCTTTACATGCATGACTGCACATTTGTCCACACCAAATTCCATACGGATGGCGTCACTGAAGGTTTCTGTTACCTTCAGTAGCTTCATCAGTTGCAAGTTGTTGGGGGCAAAGAGCTTCAGATCATCCATGTAAAGGAGGTGTGATATGACCTGACCACCTCTCCTCAACCGATAGCCCAGACCTGAACCCTCCAGCAGTGTACTGAGAGGGTTTAGGGCTAAACAAAACCACAGAGGACTCAGACTGTCGCCCTGAAATATTCCGCGCTCGATCCTTATAGGTTCGCTGTTTTCCTGAATCTGTCGACATCCTGGATAGTGAAGGACCGTCCTCCACTGCCCCATACATGACGTCAGGAAGGCGCGCAGAGTTGCATCAATTTTATACAACTCCAGCACCCTCATGAGCCATGTATGTGGCACTGAGTCATAAGCCTTCTTGTAATCTATCCAACATGTCGCCAGATCCTTGCGGGAACGGCGAACCTGTTGGCTAATAGCAATGTCTATGAGGAGCAGCTCCTTAGTACCGCGGGACCCGTTCCTACATCCGTTATTATTATTGTTTTGCACCCACAAAGGATTTATCAAATAATATTATACCATTATAGTATTAATTAATAGTTTCTATGCAACCTTTGTGAAAAGTTCGGGCCGCTATTGAGAAATTCTAGATATAACATTTTTACAAAAATATACTCAGCCATTGTAGCCAACTTCAGGGCGGCCAAGAAATTTGGCGAGAACTATACTTATAATGCCAGAATAGATTACCCGAATACCATAAAACTTGAATATAGCCGGTGAAATGAGAGTGTACCAAGGAGAACTGTACACATCTGCGTATCCCTTTAAAGCGTACTGGGGTGATGTTATGTTATGAAATGGTGTAAACAAAATACATAGTATATATATAGTGTTATAAACTTCTTACCTTCTTCATAACTATTATAGAAATCCGGCTTATCATTGTTTTCTTCTACTTCATTGTACTGCGAGTAGGCATCCCCCGAAGCGCTATCGGCACCACGACACACGGGCACGCCGGCGAGTAGGATCAACAGCACGCGAGCCAACATAGCCCCGAGGACAACCTAACATTTAGAAATATAAATATACATAAAAATTTATTTGTTATTTGATAACGACATGGTTGTTATAAAAATCCTATATTAAAATAAGGTAAAGAAAAATCAACTCGTCATTGAACAGGTTTTGTGTAGACCACAAAGATCTTCAAATTGCTTCAAATCTTCTGATTTTAATTTTTTTGCCAGGAGTGACATCCAAAGAGTAAAATAATAATGGTGACATCTTTCAATAGTAAACTTGATGAGTTCCATAGATTAGTAATAATAACTTCGTTATGTAATTCGTTCTTCTTCATCATATACTTATAATAATCAGATTCCGGATATATAGATGTCCGGTACGGGGGTCTTGGGATGCGGTGCGTAAAGGATGCCGGTCTACCGGCTTTCTTGGCGTCGACGCATGGGGTGTCTGACCTCGTCTCTATAATATTGGATTCCAATGATGGCGGGGCAAACATTCCGTTTATGTTGGATGCCGGGTCCGCCTGGTCTGTCCTCAGCATGGGGGCAGCGGGTCCTGTTGCAACGCATGTTCAGCGCGCGTGGGACGACGTCACGTCTAGGCTGATCCAGGAAAGGATGTTGATGGGTTCCTCGGGGGCTGATTTAGCCAGACTCAAAGCTGTGTCGCAGCCGGAATCGGGGGCATGGTTGCACGCGCTTCCTTCGCCTCACCTGGGCACGTTGCTTGATGACGACTCTTTGCGGGTGGCGGTGGCCCTTCGCCTGGGCTGCAAGGTGTGTGAACCCCACAGATGCACCTGCGGTTCCATGGTGGAGGCCGATGGCCATCACGCTTTGAGTTGTCGTCGTTGCTCGGGGAGGTTCCCGCGTCATCATGCGCTTAATGATATTGTGCGGAGAGCATTGGTGTCGGCAGATATCCCCTGCGTGCTGGAGCCTCCGGGTTTGTGTAGGACTGACGGCAAGAGGCCGGATGGACTGACCTTGGTACCTTGGAAAAACGGCAAGTGCTTAATATGGGACGCAACTTGCGTCAGCACTGTTGCCGCCAGCCACCTTGGTCGCACCGTCCTCTCGCCGTCAGCGGCGGCGGAAGACGCCGCTGGGAGGAAAAGGGTGAAGTACGCACCATTGGAGGGCCGTTACTATTTTGTGCCCATTGCCGTTGAGACCATGGGCTGTTGGGGCAGTGAGGCCAAGAAGCTCATTAGTGAGATAGGGCATAGGCTAAGGGACAAAACGGGTGACTCCCGCTCCAGCTCGTTCTTGGTGCAAAGGTTAGCCATTGCCATCCAACGTGGCAATGCAGCAAGCGTTATGGGCACCTTTGCGCCGGGAACAGTTAGGGGCGGGTTATTTGACTAGTTATAAGACAACGCTTTTTGACGTGTCGTTGTGACTTTGACATCTAATTTGTTAGTCTTAGTTAATTAAGTATTGTATAGATAATTAATATATACACATCAGATTTATAGACTTCATTCCAAGAAGGGACAAATAAAAACTCTTACGCTTGTAGTGTTTTGTTTTAGAAGTCGGTTTATTTTTGTGGAAAAGTTATATTCTCTTTTTAGTTTTGGTAGGTAGCCTTATCTTATCATGCAATCATTTATAGCCTAAGAGCTTCTCATAAGAATTCCAATAAGCCTACACAAGACTAGGATACATTATTTTATTACGGAGTTCCGGTGCCTACGTTCCGGCTTCATCACCAGATCAGTTCTATGGTACCATTTTCATTAGAAACGTTTATTTAAATTTGCTTCATCACAGTCATTTAACTACTCGAGATATCTTATACACAAAACATACTTCTCATTGAGAAGTTCCAGTGGCTATCTGTGGTCTTCTTCATCAGTTCCACTTCACTAAATGATAGCAAATGCTTTGCCATGTTGATGAAGAAAATACCAAAGTCGCTATATGTACACCTTTTTTTGGGACAATTCCTGCGCACTATTTCCGAACCACTGCAACTCCTGAAAGCCAGAATCAACAATGGCGACCAGTAGAAAAGTGCCGAGGCAATTAAGCTCGACGAAGTCCCGCAGAATAAATTTAACTGTCCTGGATCCCGCGATGAAATTAATCAGAAAAGAATAACGGAGGAGTAGAAAAAAATACATAATTGCCACTTCCGTCTATATCAAGCAGGAGACAAAACAAACAAGGCATTGGTCACAAAGGGTCGTTTACAAATGGCACGGGTTTTGGGGGCCGAGTCACCCACGTCCGTAGGAAAGTACCCCTTACGATACCCTTCACGTGGTCTCCGGGTGGTACTAATCAGGTGACACTAACTGGTGGTAGGCTTCGGCCGAAGGCTTGTGACCACCCACCGGTCAAAGACGTACCGCCAAGTGGCATAGCCGTATTCCGGTACAATGCTCAGTGTAACCACTTCAAGAGATGGGTCGAGATGGCGGTTCTATTGCAGGCAGATCAGCCTGACGCACGCTGTTATGTACGTATTGGGAGACTGGTCGTGGACAAACGATCTACTAAAATCCAGCACCTTTGGGTATGCGGACGACAGCATTGTTGCTGAGATATACTTGACTGACGCGCGCGCTACTGGGCCTCAGACCCGGTCTCTCCGGGAGGCCATGGTTGGACGCTTGAATCTTGAATCTGTCCTTGAAGGCAGTCTCCGAATGGGGCGGTTCCAATCTGGTCAGGTTCAATGCTGCTAAGACCCAAGCGTGTCATTCTTCCTAAAAGGAGCCAATTCCACCCGGCTCCTTCTTTCCGAGGTGTTACTTTGACATCGACGCTCAATTTTGGTCCATTATCGGTCAACTGGGGATCTTCTAGCGTATGCCATTCACGTCTGGAGTGAGGCCATTGAGAGGCACGGCAAGGCGCTTGCAGTCTCCCTTGACATCTCGTAGGCTTTCGACAGGGAATGGCATGAAAGCCTTATTGGTAAGCTTCCTTCCTTCGGTCTGTGTGACTGGATTGCTGACTTCCTAAGAGATCGTTCCATCCGAGTGGTTATCGATGGCTGCTCGTCCGGTCAGTTGGGTAATAATGCCCTCAGGGCTCGGTGCTCTCAGCTACATTGTTTTTGCTGCACATTAATGACCTGCTAAAACCCGAAACCTTTGGGTACGCAGCACGGGCTACTGGGCCTGAGAACCGGTCTCTCCGGGAGGCCATGGTTGAACGCTTGAACCTGTCTTTGGACGCAGTCTCCGAATGGGGTGATGCCAATCTAGACAGTTTCAATGCTGCAGAGACCCAGGCGTGACTTTTTTCCGCAAAAAAGAGCCTATTCCACCCGGCTCCATCTTTCCGTGGTGTATCCGTGCGTTAACATCGACCCTCAATTTTGATCCATTCATTGAGGCAAAGGCTCAGTTGGCTGCAAAAAAGTTGGGGATCCTTGCAAAGGTGAGACGGTACTTCACGCCTGAACAGCTGCTCAAATCGTATAAAGTGCAAGTTCGGACATGCATGGAGTACTGCTCTCACCTCTGGGACGGATCTGCCAAATATCAACTTGATGCGCTTGAGTCGATTGACAAACGGGCCAAGAGGCTTATGCAACCATGCACTGGTCGCGTCAAAGCTCCAGATCCTTGAACATCGACGCCGAGTGGCCAGTCTGTCGGTTTTTTATCGGTTACATTTCAGGGATTGTGCGATGGGACTGCACAATTTGATTCCACCTAGCACTTTCCATCATCGGACAACAAGACGTACGGCAATGCGCTACCGGTACATGGTGGACATCCCACCCATACGTACAAAGCATTTTGCGAATACTTTCGTTGTGCGCACAGTTAAGTAGTGGAATTCCCTGCCGGAGTCTTTGTTTCCTGATAGCTACAACATTGGGGTCTTTAAGTCAAGAGTGAATAGGTTACTTCTAGGCAAGCGAGCTTCACCGTCGACCACATCATCGCTTACCATCAGGCGAGATAGTGGGCAAACGCGAGCCTATCGCTAAATAAAAAGAAATAATAAAAATTCAGGCAAAAGCTCAGCTGGCTGCCAAAAAATTGGCGATCCTCGCAAAGGTGAGACGGTACTTCAGGCCAGAACAGATGCTCAACTTGTATCAAGCGTAAGTTCGATCATGCATGGAGTACTGCTCTCATCTCTGGGACGGGCATGCCAATTGCCAAGTACCAGCTGGATGCATTGAGTCTAACGAAAAACGGGCCAAGAGGAACATCGGCTCCAAGTTGTCAGCCTATCGGTTTTATATCGGTTACTTTTCGGGGAGTGTGCGTTGGAATTGCATGAACTAATTCCTACTAGCCCTTTCCATCATCGGACTACAAATACAAACGTTTTGGGAATACTTTCATTATGCGTATAGCAAAGGAGTGGAATTCCCTGCCGTATTTTGTATTTCCTGGTAGCTACAACCTGGGAGTCTTTAAGTCAAGAACGAATAGGTTTATTCTAGGTAAGTGTACTTTACTTATTTATCATTAAATGTGACATTGATGCCAGTCTTCTGGTCACGATTCCGGATGACTACAATGTGGTCGTTGTGGAGCTGTACTCAGACGCCTAAGTGTCCTAGGATTCATTATTAATTTGTTAACATAGGTACAAAAAAAAAGTTGTAAAAATTACAAGCGCGCTATGTTATGCCAGAAGGCGTACAAATATAGCTGTGCCCGCGGCTTCGCTCTCGTTAACTGCCTATCCTACCCTACTTACCTACCTACCTGTACCTATCTTACTTACCTACCTACATGTACCTATACCCTACTTACCTAGACCTACCTATCTTACTTACCTTTCTACCTACCTAGATCGAGCGTTCTCTGCACAGAATACTATATACTCTAGGGAGAAGAATGTCGACTTCCTACAAAAAAGTAAGGACAGATTTGCTGCGCGCCATCTAGTAGCACTCCAGAACACCACACCGAAACGAAAACATAAAGAAAAGGTTTTTTTTTAATACTACCGCCTTTTCAAAGATTTTTTGTTTTTCACATTTTAGTGGTATCTAATAGGCAAGTTCTTTAGTAAGGTACCGATAATGCAAGAATAGATTACCCGAATATCATGAAACTTGAACATAACCAGTGAAATGAGGGTCTACCAAAGAGAACTGTACACATCTGCGTACTCCTTTAGAGCGTACTGGCGTGATGTTATGTTATGAAATAGTATAAACAATAAACAGATATGCGGTTGCAGCAATCCCGAGAGATTTGCTGTCATTTATTGAATAGTTCTATTGTATATCTCCGAAGTTCTTCATCAGATCTTCACTAGATTAAAATGGGAACAGAGTAGGTTCAAACAAAAAAGAATTTTCAAAATCGGTCCACAATTGACGGATAAATAGGGGAAAAAGAAAAAGAAAATACATAATTTTTACTCTAGCCACACTTGAAATAGGTCTTGAAGGTATATCGTTCAACCAACATAGAGAGTTGACCCCTAGTTCGCTGCGTACCCACACGGGGGCGCGGCGGGCGTGTTTTAGGGACCCTAACAACCTACCATATTTTGGGTTCCATACCCAAAGGGTAAAAACGGGACCCTATTACTAAGACTCCGCGGTCCGTCTGCCTGTCTGTCTGTCACCAGGCTGTATCTAATGAACCGTGATAGCTAGACAGTTGAAGTTTTAACAACAAATATAAAAAAGAAAAATACAGTCGAATTGATAACTTCCTCCGTTTTGGGAAGTCGGTTAAAAAGGAGTACCTATGTAAGGATCGTAGCTGGATGGCATGATGGCATTCTCTAGTTTCGGCCTACCCCCTTTGGAAAAAGGCGTTTATGCATGTGTAAGTTATATTTTTATGTCACCCAAAAATTTTACCTACCTATATTGTTTTCTGCCATAAGTCCATCCGTACCCATTGTCTGACTATTTCACTGCAGAAATAAACGACTAAAATTACTCAGCATCAACTTAACTTAAGTATAAGCACTTAAATTTCGGATAATGTTATAAGAAAAGCCGCAGTCCCACAAATATCTTATTTGTAAAGTTGTACGGCCATAACAGTAAATTAGGTGGCATAATAGGGCGAAGGCGGAAGCAGGCTGAACAGGCTAATGTCTGTGCCTCGGCGAAAAGTGAAATGCGGCAAAATGGCCGCGCCGGCCTGTCTGGCGCCAAAATTTGCCCGCGCGCGACTTTGGAACGTCAAAACTAAGAATTTTCGCCCAGACCAATCTCGATTCTATTACTGAATTCTAAGGTTGATTTTCCTGTAGGCCTTGTGACATATTTATGCAGTTCCAGTATTGACTTTTCAGTATAAGTTGGTATGCGTTTCGTGCTACTATTACTGTAGGCAAACGATTTTCCACCGTAGTTCTTAGGAAATAGAGCGAATATTTTATTGTACAAGAAAATTCGTTACGGTAATAATATTTTTTTTTTCGTTGGCGAAGCTTTGTCTGGGTGGCGCCAAAACTACTTAGATGGTGTTCAAAGAGTTTTGTACTGTATTTCGTCAAGATAGGGTTGGTTTTCGTGCACTTTAGATTTAAAAGGGCTACTCCTGCTTTCGAAATCGCATAAAAGTAACATTTGCTACTTTTGCTACTTACTACATACTATATTATTGCTTTCATCTTTTTTTTACGCTGTTTGAGGATAATTATGCATTTCTAGACTTAAAAAGCTACTTTGAATGTAAGTATGAATAACATTTAGGCCCGGAACGAGGCTAGATTTTTCAAGCTGGGAGAGCAAGATTGCACTAGAAATCTAGCTAAGTCAGTTAGCAGTCAGCAGGCCAGAGGCCTCGTGTTACAGAACTATCTTTATTTTTATTAGCAGCTTTTATTTCAGCTTTTATTTTACATTTTGCCTTGTTGAAATATTGTAACAAAATTTTCTAAATACACTGTCCTTTAAAACTTCAAGTTGAAAAACGATAAAAACAAGAGGTACCTACCAAAGACTAACTACAGAAAGAAGAACTCCGAAATGAAAATTATTATTGCACGTTTTTGTGTTTTGCTGTAGAAATCTGTTTATTTTACGTGAAAAGTTCTTTTAATTCGCCTTTCATTCATCTTTTCAACATGACCGGTTATTAAGAAAGGAGTAAAACTTATGAATGCCAATTCCACAGCGCTATAACATCTAGGTACGTTAAAGGCAGATTCTTACTACGTATGACTCATCGGTCTGTCTAGACTTCACCGTCTCCTTGGGGTGTCATGGGTTCGTCTTGCTAACAACCAGATGGATAATATTGTGAGGTAATATTTTTTTGTTTTTCGGATATATAATGAGTAAGTAGGTATGTAAGGACCGCAGCAGGTGGCTTTCTGTAGTTTCTTGTTCTTTTTCATAGCTTTTATACCACCTTGCTTCCGTATGTGAGTCCAGCTACTCAAGCACCTCCATTTTTATCTTTTAGCATACTGCGCTACCACGGGGAGATAGCGCAGTTATGGACTAGCTAGGGACTTCAACTCCACGGTGTCCTCCTGTGCCGCTTATGGCGGGAACACAGGCACGTAGCACTCACCACGAACCCGCCGTGGCCGTCCGTCACCGGACCCGTCTTTGGTAGAACCCACCATCACTGGCGCACCAGAACACATTGCACGCCGTGAGCACCCCAGGGATCAAACCAGCACAGGGGCGCCAGACGAGTTCATGACACCGATAAGCTTGGTGTATTTGTTACGTTGAAATAACAGGGTACTATGGAGTTGGTCTCTTGATGGAGCCGGAAGGTCGCCATAGCAACTCCTCAATCAGACAAAATGGTACTGGTGTTTGGCCTTATTGGATACTAGCCGACGCCTCGCGGTTTCACCCACCTTATTGCCGTTCCCGTGGGAATACAGGGATAAAAATAGCCTATGTCACCCGGGGATAGTGTAACTTCCCAACGGTGAAAGAATTTTTGAAATCGGTTTATTCGTTACATACAAAAATACAAATCTTTCCTCTTTATAATATTAAGTATAGATGTATACCCGTGTTATAACATTTCGTACTTTTGTGTCCATTATAAGCTTTTTTTTTAAGATTTTTTACTCAATACGTATCTATTATAAGCTTTAATGAAACTTGTCGTGTTAGTTAATATGTATCGGTCAAATCATGCAACTGAATTTTAATAAAACAGTTATCCGCAAGCAATTGAGCTGAAATTTTACATGCGTGTTTAGTTTGGATGATAAAGCCTGGTCGCTAAAAAGCTTGTTTAAAAAAATGCAGCTATTATTATTATGCAGCTATATTAGTTGAACTTTTACAATTTTTTTATTAACTTGCAATGTATGTATGTAGGATGTTCGGGTCAAATCTTGCAACTGAATTTCAAAGTAGTTATCCACAACCGATAAAGATGACATTTTGCATACACGTTTAATTTGGATGACAATGCATGGTAAGCTAAAAAGCTTGTACAAAATAGTATTTTTTTATTGGAAAACATTATTTGCCTTCAAGTCTACTTGGATGCAGCTGATTAACAATATTTTACGTGGAGCAACTCCCTATCTCATTTCCTCAACACTGAGTAACTTCAACTGGATTTTGAGTTTTTGATATAACTAGAAGTCTCACTCGAATCTTGAGTGCCTTTTAGGAACCTTGGTTCCCAAGACAAATGTTTTTACCCGACTGCCGAATGAGGGTAATGTGTTCATCAGTCTATTTATGTATGTATTTATGTGACGTTCTAGAGACCAAATGAGTTGGCCGATTTTGATGATACTTACTTTTATCGATTCGAAAAACATATAAACAAGAAGAAAATCATGCTGTGCAGTCGGAGGATACATCCGGTTTTGGTCAGCCAGCTCACGAATATGTATCCGTGTTTTTAGTTCGCCTGTTAAGCAGTCGGGTTTTTAAATTTTTTGGATTAAGTTTTTTTCTATTGTGTCTGCTAAAAAGCACTCAAGGGGTTAGTAAGCAAGTCACAACAACTCAACAGTGTTAAATGAGCTAATAGCGTCGAGAAAAACCTATATATCTCAGGTAAAGAAATAATAATGAAAGTAAAGGCTCATTCTTGCAAGTTCTATTTATTCGAAAATAAAAATATAAAGGGGTCATATTCAAAATAATTGTAAGTTACGGATAGGAAACAAATATGAATATTATTTTATTGTAACAGAAAAATAACAGAAAGGAATGATTAGGGCAAGTTTAAATAGCATACATTTGTAAAATAAATAATTAACATTGATCTAATTGAAACACCTGGGATAGTAGAATACCATCACCACTATCACTACCTATACATACTTCAAATAAAAAGAAAAAAAAAAGTTTTGGCTAACCTGCGGTGCAGTAAGTTGAATAATATTGTATTATCATTAATTCATATATGACACTATGTGAATAACGACTAATCATTCATATCTGTTACGTAACAGAAAAAGTGATGGATAAAATAACGTATATGAATTAATTGCACGTGTATAACCTACAAATCTATTTATTTCCACATTAATTTAAATGTTATACGAATATTTTATATTTATAACAATTAGCACAATACAGTTATTTCCTAGTATGGGTAATAAAACAGTAAACTTACTTATCGCTATTTTAAACGTCTCACATTAAATATTTACTTTTAAAAGTCTAATTTTCTTCGACAACGAAACGAGCTGAGAAACTATATTGAACAAAATGGCCGATCATTTATTTTTACGTCGTGTAGTGACAGGTAGTGGACTAATTTTGCCAGCATATCAAATTTATTTATTACCATGGAAATAATGTTAAAATAGCTTAACAGAGAAGAATAACAGATATGTGTAAAATCAGGCGACTCATTAATAAATTAAATTTGAAGAACAATAAATAGTATTTTATATTTTGTTTAGTGAAGTGTTGAAAGTTTAAACAGTATTCTCTGAATATATATTTTTTTTTAACCTTTGTGTAATAGTTAATAATTAAATTATTTTTTTTAGTTAACAGTCAAAGACGTGGACATTGAGTACTTGTATGAAACGGAATCTACGCAATGTTTGGTTTCATTTTTTTTTAATGAATTGTTTAGCTATATCAAATTTTTCGTTGTTTTTTATTAAATTCAAATAAACATTTAATCTGTTTGTTTATGAAATTCTAGTCAGTTGTATCTCATTATAAAAATAATTGGGTTGGACACTATGACAGTATAATTATTACAATTATTTTGAATATGACCCAAAGCCATTTATATCGTCATTTCATGTGTCTATGTCTACATAAACGTGTGCGTTCATAACGCAGATAAATATCTACATTGCTGGTACGCATTCTGTTCGGTATTTATTCAATAAAACATAAGATAACATCACGCCTGTTTTTCCCAAGGGATTGGGCAGAGGTGTATCTGTAATACACACAAATATTGCCTATACGCATATAGATATATTTAAGTCCCATGTTATAGGAGCCCCTATAACATGGGACTTAAATATAGTAGTAGTCTATTGCCATCAACCGGCCACAAATCCAGACCCCGGACTGCTTCTGAAAAAATCCAAATTCAAAAAACCAAGAGCTTATTGTTTTTTTTTTTTGGCTCGTACTTGACCACTATCTCACCTGATGGTAAGCGATGATGTGGTCGACGGTGAAGCACGCTTGCCTAGAAGTAACCTCTTCACTCTTGACTTAAAGACCCCCAGATTGCAGCTATCGGGAAACACAGACTCGAGCAGGGAATTCCACTACTTAGCTGTACGCATAATAAAAGTGTTCCCAAAACGTTTTGTGCGTATAGGTGGGATGTCCACCATGTATCGATAGCGCACCACCGTACGTCTGGTAGTCTGATAATGAAACGGGCTAGGTGGAATTAGATCGTACCTTCTCACCTTTGCAAGGATCCCCAACTTTTTGGCTGCCAGCTGAGCTTTTGCTTCAATGCATGGGCCAAAATTGAGAGTCGTTGACAACGCAACGCCAAGAAGCTCAAGATGGTTCGTTATTGGCACGGTCACATCTCAGCAAGTTGGAGCCGGTGGAAATTGGCTCATTTTGGCGGAAAAAGACACGCCGATTTACATAATTCTGTAGACATAGAAGACCCATCGCTGAAAAAATTTCATCTCAGAGAGCGAATCAGCATCAACCACAAAATACATAAGATACGTTGTTTTTCAGCGAACGTAACGGGTAGAGAAAATGGATGGTCCCCATTTCCCCCGATGAAAATTTTAGATTTCAAAATGGCGATTCGCGCCCACCTGTTTGTCAGCGCCGCCGTGATTGGTCGGTTGGTTCCGCGGTCGGATACACCCACCGTTGAGGTGTGTCGAAGGAAAATGCTTATACAGCCAAATAGATGTTATTGCACGTAGTTTTGGCAGTGAGAAAATAAAATTGGGGTGGAAATGAACATTTTTGGGTTGTTATTTTAAATATGATATTTACTTTGGCAATGTGGCGACGCTTGGGGGCGGCCTAAGTTCAACAGTAAATGTATTTCGGCTTTCTGGTGATGATGTTGATGACTTTTCCAATTTGCGTTAATTAACACGTCAACAACGAAACACAAACAAACTACAAAACTTTTGCCATGCTGCCAGACAATAAACAATAAAGTTACCCTAACATTAAAATACCAAGTCATTAAAAAGATCATTTCGTACCGCAATTTGTGACAACCAATTAAAAGAAGTCCAACGATGCACATCAAATGTGGGGGAGATATAGTTTAAAACAAATTGTTATGACGAGAGGAAGTTCTACCGATAACCTAACAGTACTAAAACATACGATTTTATTAGTTTGGTATGTATGTATCTATGTAACGGAATCTTTAAACGTGTATTTCACCTGCTTTAAAACGTCGGTTTAATTTGAATATTTGCACAATTATCAAGGACCAATGAAAATGCAATAATTTAAATAGTTCGTCCCATTATCCTTAGCAGGATCTTCAGGATTAGCGATTGAACTAAAAAGTTAAAAATATAATAGTATAAAAAACACGCTTTAATATAAAATCAAACTAAAAAGCAAATTAAATTATTAGTTATAATTATTAGTAATTTAAATTAAGAATAGTGTGATTAACAAAACATAATATTTTATTGTAAAAAGCGTGGAGTACTTGATGCCAATTGTTATAGTATTTTATTGATAGATATTGTTAAGTCATTTTGAAAATATCTTAAAAAGCACCTCAATTTTGTTAATCACACTATTCTTTATTTAAATTTATTTGTAGTTTTTAGTTTGGTTTTCTATTGAAGCGTGTTTTTTGGTCTTTAATTATTAGTAAGTATATGGTTTAACTAGCGACCCGCTCCGGTTTCGCACGGGGAAAATAATTGTAAGTGTACCTTCAGAAACTTTCCTCGTTTATAGCTATATTTATTAGTGAAAATCGTATCAAAATCCGTTGGGTGGTTTCGAAGGAGTAAACAGAGAAGCAGACAGAGGCAGACAGCGACTTTGTTTTATACTGTTTATACATAGAGACGATAAATATTCAATATCATGGTTGTCTTCGATCCCTTCTGCTCCACGCATGAGTACACAAGGAGTACCGCACTCCCCCATACATGTTATAAATCACTGCAATAATACAATTTTATTGTTATTTGTTACTTATCGCACGCGGCAATCGCCATCTTTGTTACGTTCGGATACGCGTCCAATTTGCAATGTCGTCTTCAGATAATATAATTTGGTTTATTTTTTATTTTTATTATAAACTTCATGATTTTTATTACAATCCATGCTTTTTCTTGATTAAAGTTATTCCCAGTTACTTTATAGGGATTCTAGAGTTCCTTTAGCTTTGGTTCTGTTGTAAAACTAATACATTTAATTCATAATTATTCCAGGAATAATTTTGGATACGAGGAACCCAAGCTAAGAAAATCAGTCACAATTAGCACACTCAGATACGCCATTAAAAAATCGATCATAAATACACATATTAGCTTGAATTTGTGTATCGGCACAAGTTTATAGAGGCCAACCTTCTGGATTTCTGTCAAAAATCTTATCGCAGAAATACGCTATAATAAAGACCTTTTGCAAGACACACGTCTATGATTCTTACATCATCTGAAAAAAGTCTCGCATGCAGTGGATTCCCTCAGCCTTGACGAGGCCATCGCTCCACATAGAGTGAAAGAGTAATTCATGCCTAGAAAAATGTAGGGATGTACATTCTCTAGACATGAATTACTCAAACCGAGTGCTTCTACTGAGGTTAAGACCGTTACAATTAATACTGCTTAAATCGAGTTACATCATCGTTAAAATAAACTCATAAGTGGTATGTGGAGGAACCACACGGAACCGGCTACGGAAGCTAAGCCGTTGGACAATCAAGTTTTCTATAAACCCGAGCTTCTTGCCGCCAAAATAATATAGAGATGAAAAAAAAAATAACTTTTTACAAAAAAAAATACTACCGACTTCCAAATAAGAAAACTACAAAGTGAAAATTAACTTTCTTTTTGGAAGTCGGTGTCTTTGGTAGGTAATTTTTTTTTTTAGATTAGCCAAATATCATGAAACTTGAACATAACCGGTGAAATAAGAGATCTGCGTACCCCTTAAGAGCGTACTGGCGTGATGTTATGTTATGAAATGGTATAAGCAATAAACAGAAATGCTATTGCAGCAATCCCGAGAGATTTGCCGTTATTTATTGAAGAGTTATGTTGTATATCTTTGAAGTTCTTCTTCAGATCTTCACCAAATTAAAATGGGACCAATTTCGGAACATACATTAAAAAAAGAAAGAATTTTCAAAATCGGTCCACTATTGACGATATAGGTGAAAAAAAAAAAAAAGCAAACTTATGGTTGAACATAGAACCTCCTCTTTTTTGAAAAGTGGATTAATAAAAGAATTATGTTAGACCAAACAATTTGTATTTCATCCGTAAAACAATTTAAGAAAATGACGTTTACTCAGCTCTAAGCCGTGGCTTACCGACGGTAGTTCAGGGTACATAGTGATAAATAACTCTCGAACCGAGCAGTATTAGTTATAACTGTCATAATTCGAGTAGAGGCACTCCGCTTGATTAAATCAGGAGTAGAGAATGTATAGGGACATCGATGAAATGGATTTACGTCCGGTTTCCATAAAGTACGAGTGGTCCTAATACTTATCAATGATTGCAAGGATATAAAAGTGAGTATTTTATGGTTACACAATATGTCATGCAAAAGATCATTTTAATTCTACATTCCTGAAAAAAAAATCATTTGATTTACATCTAGCTTTCTGTCAGTGAAATAATTTTTGTGATCGGATTACTTTCAGAGATTAGCATAAACAAACATGTACCGATAAAAGATACAATTTTATTCCTCTATAATATAATTAAACTTAACTTAGTAAAAATAAACCACAGTATGTATTTGAAAAGAATATCTACAAAAACAAATGGAACTTACGTTTGGAAATGCGGAGATCTATAAAACAGGGTCTCCCGTTTTTTTGCAAGACTATAAAAATATATTTTGTTGTCTACATGACATAAACAAATTATTTCTTATTATAATGACTCAACCACAGAAAAGACAGAAATATCATAAAAATAGTTTTGCACCCAAACCGTTAATAAACTCGCCCCCTCGTTCACCCCCATTCGCCCCGGTCCACCCCTAGAGACGCATAACATTTGTTACCACAACCATTAACAACTTTTTAATTGTTTACGCTTTCCAGAGACAATAGGATTGTCAATGACAACATGACTGGCGTTAGGGGATCACTTTAGCTTATGAAGATGGTGTTTTTTATGATAGTCTTTTATTTTATGGCCTGATTAATGATTATCTTGGGATCTGAGATAATTAGTTGTTTGTATTTAATGGTTTTAAAGTTTTAGATAGTCATCGTTATTTAGTTGAAAAGTTTTGGGGCTCTAAAACGGCGAAAGAAAATATTGTGAGGAATTGTGTTTGTTGCTGTTTTATTGTATCTGTGTCGAATATCTTATAACCGACTTCAAAAAGGAGGTTATCAATTTCAAAATGTTTTTTTTTATGTGTGGTTACCTCAGAACGTTTTACTGGGTGAACCGATTTTAATGATTCTTTTTTAGGGTTCCGTACCTAAAGGGTAAAAACGGGACCCTATTACGAAGACTCCGCGGTCCGTCTGTCTGTCACCAGGCTGTATCTCATGAACCGTACTAGCTAGACAGTTGAAATTTTCACAGATTTTGTATTTCTATTGCCGCTATAACAACAAATACTAAAAACATAATAAAATAAATATTTAAGTGGGGCTCCCATACAACAAACGTGATATTTTTACCGTTTTTTTGCCATAATGGTAACCCTTCGTGCGCGAGGCCGTCTCGCACTTGGCCGTTTTTTTTATTTGAAAGTTGTTGCAACTCATGTGGTCCCATTTAAATTTGTTCAAGATCTTACGAGTTTTGTTGTTGGTGTTGGAGTTTGATACTAAAACTAAACTGAGAAAAATAAAAAGAGTTTTAACAAAAAATTTCAACCGACTTCCAAAATAAAACACTACAAAGCAAAAATAACTTTCCTTTCGGAAGTCGGTGTCAAAAAATAAAAATAAATGGGTACCAAAGACACCAATTGCCGAAATTAAAGTTATTGTTCGCTTTGTAGTGTTTTGTTCTGAAATAGATTTAAATTTTTGGTAAAATGTTTTTTATTCGATTCTATTCTCATTATATTTAGAACAATAATTGAAATACTCGTATAAGTTTTTAAACTGTCATGGTCACTAAGATTAACATTAGAATAGGGATATTTACCATGTTTACTGTTTGTAGCACACGGATAAACAGTAAACATGGTACATATCCCGATTCTAATGTTAACAATAATTAAAATGTGACATCCTCCACCCTACATTGTACTCGCGTGTTGGATTACGGTCCATTCAGTCTCATAGACAGAAGGATTCTGTCCTAGCAGTGATTGCAATAAAAATAAGTGGTCTGGTTTTACTACGTGGGTCAGCCGCGGAAAAAAAACATTATCTGACTAAACTAACTATAGCTAAATACGAGTATATTAGTGTTGACTTCCAGTGTAATTGGTGAATCTGAATACCAGTATGTTAAATGAAGCGACTCAATATAAGTCTGTGGAGCGACTGCCTTGACCACCACACACCATTTACAAATAAAGATTATGATTCCTTATTAAGACTGTTTTCAGAACTATCAAAGATCTACTCATCCATGGACCAACCTTGGCTAGCATTTTATAGGACCTTCCTGCAGCCTAATTGCGAAAGTGAATTCGGCAAGGCAAAAGGCACTAAATAATTAGGTATTGCTAAAAAAATATTCGACGCTTTCATTGGGAAAGAAACTCTTTTCGAAAAGCCTTGTCTCCCAGTGGGGTGATGACAATCTGGTCTCCTTTAACGCCACCAAAACACAGGCGTGTCTTTTTACCGCTAAAAGGAGTCTTTTCGATCAGGCGCCTATTTTTCGTGGTGCGTCTGTTCCAGTGACTGATCGGATTGAGCTCCTAGGCATGGAGTTGACATCCAGTCTTAACTTGCGCTTGCTAGACACAAAGCCCAAATTGCGGCCAAAAAACTGGGCATCCTAAATAAGGTGAAGCGATACTTTACGCCTGGACAGCTTCTAGCCCTGTACAAAGCGCAAGTCCGATCCTGCATGGAGTACTGCAGCCACCTTTGGGATGGCTCAGCAAAGTATCAGCTTGCCGCGCTTGACTCGGTGGAACGCAGAGCTAAGAGGCTCATCGGTGACATTGAACTGGTGGATACCAAGCTTCACAGCTTGGCTCATCGCCGCAAGGTTGCCTGCTTGTCGGTCTTCTACAGACTGTATTTCGGTGAGTGTGCTCAAGAACTCCACGACCTCATCCCACCAGCCTCCTTCTACCATCGGACATCTAGACGCACTGCAAGTTACCATCCTTACCTTGTTGCCATTCCACCAATTCGCACGAAGCGCTTCCAAACATCCTTCATAATGCGCACAGCGAATGAATGGAACTCACTACCTGCGTCTGTGTTTCCGAAATCAACCCGAATCTCTTCAAAGTTAGAGTAAACAGGCTCCTTCTGGGTAAGCTCACTCCATCGTCGACTCTGTCTCTGTCACCTATGACTTAGACTAGAGTCAAGAGCAAACCCATCTCAAATAAAAAAATGAGTAAATTAATTTGCAGCAATACCTAATTATTTAAGAGAATTTGTCATAGCCTTTCACTGGGTCAAACCCTTTTGCCTTGCCGAATTCACTTACACATTTAGGCTGCAGGTTGCTTGACGTTTTTCTTTTTATATCAAACCGATAAGCAATTTTTACTAAGCTAAATTCATCAGCGAAGTCCACGTTCATATAGACGCAATGTGTTGACATTCGACCGATTTGCACTTGAAACTTTTTATAAAATACTTGCGCGTTAAGGCATACCGCGCCATCACTATGGTCCCTTACACGAGTAAAAAATCTTACACAACAAACAAGTAAGATTAAAGTCAATGATCCGTTTCTCCCGGCATCAAATCCAATCAATCAATACTACAAAGAACCATGACTTGCATCCCCCGACGGATCTGTATAATACTGTATATAGATATTAATATTGTACATACTACATAGCTGACTATAAAACTTTATGAGCGTGACTTACGGTTACAAATTGTTCTAAGTGGGGTGGCCATAGGTTTCATTAGATACAGACGATTATTATGTCTACCGGTAGTCAAAATACAGGGTTATTTTTAAGCTGTTTTGGCGGCAAAGAGATGTAGAAATAAATTCTATAAATAAATGCAATAATCTAATTTGTCAGAAAGAAAAACTCGCAAATTCACTGTTTTTTTTTCGTCGAAGTATTTTTTCTAAGGATTTTTTCGAAAGAGACACGTTTTTTCGAAAATTCTAGAGATCCTGGCGCGTCAAAAGAGACCATAGGAGGTATGAATTTATCGCCAAAACGATAACAGTTCATCGGTTCTAGAGAAAATCTCTTGGGTAGAATAGAATAGAATATACTTACCTACTGATAGTGATTAATTGATTGATTTAAATAAAAACATGAGTCACGACAAGAAATAAGGTTCTTACTGGCGAAACTTTCTTATAAAATTCGTAATGCCTTAGCAAAATTTAAAAAAAAACTAAATGTAAAAGAAATCGATAGTTTTTCTAGAAAGACATACATAACTACATATTTTATTTATATTTATTTAACGATAGGCTCGCGTTTGACCACTATCTAGCCTGACGGTAAGCGATGATTCACTCTTGACTTAAAAACACCAAACATTTAGAAAATAGTAAACTCAGATTGATGGTCACCGTACCCCATCTCCGTCCCCCGGCAGTGACGCAAGACCGGAAGTGGCGGAAGCTGTGCGATCTGTTCTGCTAAGCTTGCACATTTCACTAGCATGATGTTTGAGCACAATGGCGCCAGTGACGACTTCGTTCCTTCTTTTATTTTGTTCCTCTAAGTTTGACATGCTTTGTTATTGATTGCGTTTTGTTTTGGGGGTTATTCTCTCTGATATCTGCCTGTAACTCTATTATTACCGACTTCAAAAAACGAGGTAATCAATTCGACACGTATGTATGTAATATTATTGGAATTGCACAATATTCACATAATTATGTTATGTATGTTCGTTTGTATGTATGTATATCCACGCATATTGCCGAAATTGCTTACTGGATTATGATTATTCTTTTTTAATTGGTTAAAGTATTTCTTAGCTTAGGGAACAGTGCAAGTTTCATCGAAATCGATTAAGCTTTTTTCAAGATATGGAACATACAATCGTACTCCTAAGCGACAAACAGCACGAATGTGTAAATTAAGTTATTCTGGGTATTTTGTCAACCATTTGGGTACCTTACTATAGTCTTTGCTCACTTTTTAGTGATGGGGTACTAAAAAGAGAGAAATAAAAGCTTTTTCACTAATAAAAAAACTTTTTGCAAAAAAAGTAACTACCGACTTCCAAATACAAAACTACAATGTGAAAAATAACTTTATTTTTGAAGTCGGTTTCTTTCGTAGGTACCAATTTTGCGTTGGCGTGATGTTATGTTATGAAATGGTATAAACAATAAACAGAAATGCGATTGCAGCAATCCCGAGAGATTTGCCGTTATTTATGAAGAGTTCTGTTGTATATCTCCGAAGTTCTTCTTCAGATCTTCACCAAATTAAAATGGGACCAATTTCGGAACATACTTTTTCAAACAAAAAAGAATTTTCAAAATCGGTCCACAATTGACGGAGATATCGGTAAACTTAGACAAAAAAAAAACATAATGTCGAACATAGAACCTCCTCCTTTTTGGGAAGTCGGTTAATAAAAAAGAGGTACCAAAGAAGACTTTCGGAACGAAAGTTATTTTTGCACTTTTTAGTGTTCTGCTTTAGAAGACGGTTTATTTTTTTGTCACAAAGTTTTTATTAGACTTCCGTTCGTCGAAAGGAAAAAATTGAACCCACAAAGGATCACTTTTTTGTCTGTCTGTCCGTGTGTCAAGACCTTTTTCTCTGGAACGCCTGGCGGTATTAAATTAAAAAATAAATAAAAACTAAAACCCCACTACTGAAAAATCACGTTCTAAAAAGTAAGAAACAAGAAAATATTCTCATCTGAAATTGTTATGTACACACTATTTGATATGTAGGTATTAAATAAACAACTTACATGTAATAAATATTTTATTGTATTTCATACATACGAGTATCATGTCGGTGTTCAGAGGATAACCGCGGTCGTATGCCACCTACCGTAACAAAACAATACATTCTGCAAAGAAGCATACGACCACGGTTATCCTCTCCCTCGCTTTTGTTTCGCCGTAGTCGAGTAATTAATATTATATACTCATATCTGCAATATCTTTGAGCTGTGGAAAAATCTAACTTCTGAACATAACCAAAAGATATGACCGTTTATGTCGCTATTTACGAATCGCAAGGTTATCAAAACCTAGGGTACTTTCCATCGACCTAGAATCATGAAATTTTGCAAGAAGCTTTGTCATCGACTCGCACTTGACCGGTTTTTGTCTTGCACTTCGCCAGTAGGTATGTCCGCCATGTACTATGGATATTCAACAAACCTATTTTAGATACAGTTAAGTACTTTAGTGTACTTATACCATAAGAAGTTTCAAATATGTATTACAATTGGCGATCTTATCGCTAAAAGTGATCTTATTCCTTGTCTACATCATAAAGGAACCCTTGAACCTAGGAAGCGAAAATTTTGGATTTGAGTCAGTTTCAAGCTTTTCCGTCAAAGGTTTTGGGTGCGTTGATAAGTTAGATAGTGAGTGACTGAGTAAGGCCCAGTTTTGGGACCCGTGCAAACGAATGTTTTGGTAAAATGCGTTCTTTTTCTTTTAACTCCTGAGTTGGATGTAAAAAAAACTGTATTACCTATATTCCTTCTTAAAGAGCAGTTGTAGCCCAGTGGTAACGGCCGACTTACAAGTTGTAGGTCGTGGATTCGAACCCCGGAAACTGCTTTACTTTGTGTAGATTATTTCCTCACCACTACTTTATTTCAAACGGTGAAAGAAAATATCGTGAGGAAATCGGCATGTCCTAGAACCAAAAATTCGAAGACATGTGACATCCACCAACCCGCACTGGGCTCGCGTAGTGGATTACGGCCCATTCTCTCTCACAGAGAGGAGGCCTAAACGCACAACGGACCAAATGGGCATATAAGTGCGAAAAAGGGAGTCCATCTATCCTTTCCCATCCCACATTCCTTCTAGCAGTAGATCGCAGCAACACGGATACTGTATTCGTACCGGGTTGATGACGCTCGTCCCCTATTATGTAGGATTTACTTAAATACAACTGGTGAAAAGCCTTTTTTGTTTTTAACCGACTTCCCAAAAAGGAGGAGGTTCTATGTTCGACTTCATATTTGTTTTTTTGTGTATGTTCACCGATTACTCCGTCAATTGTGGCCCGATTTTGAAAATTCTTTTTTTGTTTGAAAAAGTATGTTCCGAAATTGGTCCCATTTTAATTTGGTGAAGATCTGATGAAGAACTTCGGAGATATACAACAGAACTCTTCAATAAATAACGGCAAATCTCTCGGAATTGCTGCAATCGCATGTCTGTTTGTTGTTTATAACATTTCATAACATAACATCACGCCAGTACGCTCTTAAGGGGTAAGCAGATCTCTCATTTCACCGGTTATGTTCAAGTTTCATGAAATCTATTCTGGCGAAATAGTTCCCTTACTAACTTGCCTATTAGGTACGTACAACTAAAAAGTGAAAAATAAAATATTTTTGCAAAAAAATACTACCGACATCCAAATACAAAACTACAAAGTGAAAAATAACTTAATTTTTTGAAGTCGGTGTCCATAACGCAAAAATATGGTACCTACAAAAGACACCGACTTCAAAAAATTTAGTTATTTTTCACGTTGTAGTTTATATTTGGAAGTCGGTAGTATTTTTTTGCAAAAAGTTTTTTATAATTTTATTAATATGTTCGCGTTTGAACACTACCCCACCTGATAATAACGATGATGTGGTCGACGATTACGCACGCTTGCCTAGAAGAACCCTATCTAAGTGTTTGTACTACCTACACCCTACACTACACTATCGAGAAAACAAACGCAATGCTATCTCGAACATCTTCAGCATAGCAACAAGACAGGGGAGCATCCTCGTGAGTCAGACTGTAATAAATCAGGCCCGCCCCCTCGATACAGGAGACGCCTCATTGACCAAGCATTTACATACAGCTTCATAATGTACGATGAAGTAGAGATAAATAACACCTCAATAAAAAAAGGGGTACGCATCTTTGAGAAAAGATTTCTTATGATCTTTGGTCGCGTTATCAATTTTGTGAGCGCTAACTTTCTAAGTTTATTTTGGACATTGCCGATATCGGTGAAGGAAAACATCGCGAGGAAACCTGTAGTTCATTTAAGTTTGGAATCGCCAACATGCCTTGAGCAAGCGTGGTGATTAGTTAGTAATCGTGCCTTCTCAGTATGAGAAGAAGCCATAGATATGCCGTGAGACAGTAACAAGCTTAGCTTAGCTTTTTTTAGCTTTATTTTGAACTAACTTTTATACTCGGGTGCATTTTCAAAGACTACTGCACAGGAAAAGTGATTTCATCCGAGATAAAAATACGCCATTGTCTCTCAGTAATTGTTGTAGGTTTTTATCAATTAAACTTTTGTCGTTATCGCAGGTACCTGTACTTAACAAATGGATGAAACCTTTTCTCGAAGCGCTTCGTCGTTTTTTTTAACCTTCATAACTTGGGTTTGGATTATACCAGATAAATACAATGCTCGGGATATGATGTCAATAGTGGACTTATTAAACATATAAAGTTTCAATTGCATAGCTCTTATAAATTAGATTTTATTGTTATCTAAAAAATCACCGATTTTGTCACTGACTCACTGATGATCATCAAAATTCATAGGATACTTAATGAAGTCCTAGAGAGCTGAAATTTGATAATCTTGGAACTTTTACCCCCGTACCCCTTAAACTAGGGCATGGAAATTTGTATGAGACTTCCACAAATTTTGAGTCTGAAAATTGATATGACTTCTACGATCCCCGCGATAAATAATAGAATATATATTTCAGGAATTTTTGTAAATCACCAAGCTTCTAACTCTACACGCCCTAACTTCACAAAGTCAAAATATGTGGCTTGGCCGTTTCGTTACCGTCACATGGGCGTAAGTTGAAAAATGTATTTACTGTGCTTTACTTTTCTGTTATACAATAGTTATTGTAGTAACGAAACATGGCGACGAGGAATTGCGCATAGTAACGAGTAAAGAGGCATGTGACGGTAGCGATACGGCCAACCCACATATTTTGACTAAAGTGTTGAGTTTGTGAAGTTAGCGCTTGTATAGTTAGGGCGTGTAGAGTTAGAAGCTTGGCTCTACATGAGATCTGATTACTTTTTGACAGTGCGAGCCATATGGTCTCGTCTTGGCAACATTTTACATGAAAATGTTTTTGGTGGGTTTGTATTGACATAATTGTTGGCATAGTTGCCAACAATTATGTATGCAGAGGGCACATCTGATGGCCAGTGGTCAATGCTGCTTATGGAAATCTGCAATCTCAGTAATATCGTACTTGTGTTGACATCCCAGAGCCAAAGCTGGACTCATCACAGCAATGCCATCAGAACAAAGCCACAGAAACAGCTTACCCTCAAAAGATCGACTTAGCTGAAAAGCTTCTACATTTAAAGCTCTATAAAGGTTCTTAAGGGATAAATATTCCAACGTCATAATATCTTCTGTCCCTGGAATAACAACGTCTGACAATTTATCTCTGAGAAAAATGACAACAAATTCCCAATCTCAAGACTCATCTCTGCGACAACGCTATGTTTTATTAACTTGTCAAAATTTAGGGAAACTATAGGCGTTTTAAAAGTTTGGGCCAGATTAGAATGCGAACCTCAGTCCTTGGAAAAATCAGCCCTAAGTAAAACATTTACAATAAACATCTTACTTTACAAGTAAAACTCATGACAGACGGGAATCGTTGCTACCCTCCCCATTCTACGCATGGCTGCGTTTGCGAGTCGTCGCTACATCGTCCTTCTGTCTCTCCGTCCGAGGGGTCGAGGACCACGCTAATTGTGATATACGGCTGTTTGAATATGGTTAGCGGCATGTGAAGCGTTTAGGTTGATTTTGAAAGTCGATTTAATTATCTTAATGATAATGATAATCGCGTATCGATTGGAAAAGTAAGTATTCTCATAAAACCACTTAAGGAATCTACTTGGTACCGATTCTCATAATAATACTTCATAGAACAGATGTCTTTTATTCACAAATTCGCGTTTGAGGCCCAAAGCCACATTTTCTGTTATAGGTGCAATGGAAAAAATAGGAAATCCTTATAGTATTAATATTGTATGTCTTTGTGATTCTCGGGACCCTAGGATGCCTTACCTTTGAAAGGCGTACCAGGGGCCGAAACCAACTGGCATAGGCCTTGTTAGACATGTCGCTTGAAATGTAACACCAACCGACAATTTTCCCTGTATGCACTACGCTAGTGCACTCAAGGATAATCCCCGGCTGGTGCAGGACTATTGCAAAATATGGAGACAAAACTTATTGGGCTATGGGTTTGGGAGGTTTCGTAGATTGATTACCAAAACTATAGAAGGACTATTAGCCCCTGCCAGACCACTGTTGATCTACACGGCTATAAAATGGCAGGAGATGACTTGCACATTCAATTAATGCCCCCCCAATAAAAAGGCCCCTTGCACTTTAGGTGACATAGCGCCAAGGTGGCATCATATACGGAGGTGCTTGAGGAGTGGAGAGGTATACCACGAATATCAGGCAAATCCCGGCAGTACGATCAAGATCCCTACCAACATCTTGTTCATCATCCCTACAGTATTAATATTATTATATATTTTTATTTGACTTGGCTCTTGACTCTAGCCTAGATCAGATGATAGAACCAAGGCGATGACACACACACACATCATCTTAACGTTTTTATAATAGCTTGATAAATAACAATATTTATCAAGCTATTATAAAAACGTTAAGATACGTGTTAGGAAGACGCATCAGTTACAGAGTCAACTCCCTACAAAAAAATCTATATGATGTATTTCGTTCTTACGTCTGTGTTTATACTGCTCAAAACCTCGTACATCTGAGTAACCATGGCAAAAAAAGGTGTATTTTGCACTTGCCGATTCGCTACTAAGCTACGGACTCCTTGTGTACGGGCGAACCTTTATTACATATTGATATTAAAGACATACAAATAAGATTGTTAAAGTTCCTGGTTAGTAAAAATGGCAACAAAGAGTATGATAATTTATTTCCCATCTGTAAAATTATAACCATAGATAAAAAAAATTGAATATTTGGTACCTAGGTCTGGAATATTATTATAATGATGATTATAAAGTTAATGTTAAAAACAAGTACAACACACGTAGGGCTAGAGAGAACAAACTGGTTCAACCAAAGATAACAAAATATCATGGTAAGAGAACATCTAAGTATTTGGTACCTAAAGTGTTTAACAAAATAGATTTATTAAGAGAAAATGTAAAAAATGGTAAAGGAACAATTAAGACAAAATTAAGAAACATACAGGATAGCAAATAACACTTAATATGTAAGTAACAGTATAATATATAAGTAGTAGGTTTGTAAGTAAGGTGGTGCATTGTGATGTAAAAGAGCGCCTCTCGCCATCAAACGTAAAAGTTTGGCGAGTTTAGAATTAAGTAACAAGTCTGTATTAAAATATTATTAGATAAATAGAAAACAAAAAAAAAATTGAATTAAGTTAAACTTAACTCATTTTAGTTCCCCTTCGATCACAATAGCCCTTTGACATACTCGTAAATCGTTAAATCGCAGTTAACCGCTGTGAGTTAGAGCTTGTCAGTTAACAAATATTTATGTTCAGATAGATTTGATTACAGGCGCAAAGTGGGGTTCATGACGAAAGTGATTTGATTACTTTAAAGTGTTACGTCACTTAGAAATTTAATGGATGATAATCAATCTGCCAAGCCGTTTCCCAAATAAGTTAGTTAAATTTATTTATTTAACTAGTTGTGCTCGCGGCTTCGCTCCCATCTACTGACTGTACTTACCTTCCTGCCTACCCAACCAACCTACCATTTTTTTTTTAGCGTTCTTCTTTCGCGGAGAATCTTAACACCGCCATTCAGAAAATGATTTCAAATGCACAACACTATCTATGGCATTCAACTGTCCGAGTATCTGAATTGCGTGTGTTGTGATAATTTTACTTCTTGAACACTTTAAATTCATCTAACTTTTGATAGAGTGAACCGATTGCGATGAAACAAAAACTAAGTAATACTTCAAGTTACGCAGAATTTGTATGTAGGTATAAAAGTTATCTACAGTGGTTTCGTACAGTTTCCGTGATGCGTACACAAATAAACAGATATACAGACAAAAATGCCAGAAATGCTGGAAATAACACCGTGGCTATTTTTAACCGACTTCCCAAAAAGGAGGAGGTTCTATGTTCGACATTATATTTGTTGTTTTGTTTTTTTTTTTTGTTTATCTTCACCGATATCTCCATCAATTGTGGAGAGGAGTTTTTTTGAAAAAGTATGTTTCAAAATTGATCCCATTTTAATTTGGTGAAAATCTGATAAAGAACTTCGGAGATATACAACAGAACTCTTCAATAAATAACGGAAAATCTCTCAGGATTGCTGCAATCGTATGTCTGTTTATTGTTTATACCATTTCATAACATAACATCACGCCAGTCCGCTCTTACGGGGTACGCAGATCTCTCATTTCACCGGTAATGTTCAAGTTTCATGAAATCTATTCTGGCGTTTTAGTTACCTTTCTAACTTGCCTATTACGTAGGTACAACTAAAAAGTGAAAAATAAAAAACTTTTTTGCAAAAAAATACTACTGACTTCCAAATACAAAACTACAAAGTGAAAAATAACTTTTTTTTTGAAGTGGGTGTCCATAACGCAAAAAATTGGTACCTACAAAAGACACCGACTTCAAAAAATAAAGTTATTTTTCACTTTGTAGTTTTGTATTTGGATGTTGGTAGTATTTTATTGCAAAAAAGTTTTTTATTTTTTTACACTTTCGATGTACAAAAACTTTTTTTCTACAGATTTATTATATGTATTGATTGTTAAAACTTTATACACAAGTGCAAAGGCGGACTTAATGACTTACGGCATTTTATTCATTTCTACCAGTCGACCTTAAGCTGCTTCTACGCTAGACTAGCCGAGCACGAGCGGAGCCGTTCGCAGCGTCTTTGTCCGCGGCGTTCGAGGCTCGTAAGTGGTCCACGTTTACATTACAACACACATTACACATACACACACATCATTACATTTTTTGTGGTTCATTTTTTAATTTTCGGTGTTGTTTGTCGTGAATAGTGCTACGAGCTACGTGTTACTCGAAAAGTGCTACGCGCCCCGTGCTACGCGCTACGGGCTACGCGGCGAAATACGTGCTACGTGCTAAGAGTTACTGACCCGTGCTACGCGCTACGGGCTACGCGTCGAGATACGTGCTACACGCTACGGGCTACGCGTCGAGTTACGTGCTACGCGCTACGGGCTACGCATCGAGATACATTCTATGGGCTAAGTGTCATGCGCTACGGCGTAGCTTTCACTGTGCTACGGTTTTGCTTTCTCTATCTCTCGCTTTTGCCTCGAAAGGCACTTTTTTTTTCAATTTAACATAGACCTTTTCCCAGCCGAGGGACAGTAACGACTAGATAAAAAATGCATAACATTTATCCCGCGGCTTCGCTCGGTGACGTGGGCTATCCTGCAGGATCCGTGCATTTTTCCTTGATAAAATGTCGCGATATTGTAGCTTTCTAACAGTGAAAGAATTTTGTAATCAATACTTACTTTCTGATATTACATCTTACAAACAAATAAACAATTTAACCTATTTGGTCTAGGTTCACCACGATAACACAAAGTACAGCCAAAAATCTTTGTGTAACTGTTTGTTCTCAAAGTGGGCTGTATGTAACCAGACACGTTGACAGTCGACAAACACACAAACAAGGGGTTTAACTTGATACTTAGTTGTACAACCGGCAAGCTTTAGACAAGGGTTTACGTAGGTACTGTTTATTTTATACATAACTACTAAGCTATTGTCTGCAGTTTTAGTCATATCCTAGGCAACTTTTTATTATTAAATTAGGTTCTGCTAGCGGCTTCGCCCGCGTGAAAATTATACCACCTTCCCAAGGAAACAACTGTCGCGATAAAAAAATATCCTTTTCAACACACTTGCTCATAAAGTGGCTTTAATATCACCGCAATTAGGCACATAATGACACCTATAATCAAACTGTGACTTTTTCATTACTATTATTCACAAGTGAGTTAAAGAGTTTTTTTTTAATTTATTGGTTGAATTGCTTTGTTCTTAAAAAAGTTTCGATACAAAAAAGATCGTGCTCACTAGTAAAAATAAATTAATGTACCTATTGCTTGCTCATTTTATGCAAACAGATAATTTCAACTTGTACGTGTTTAATAAATAAAACTTTCACTCAAATATAACTTCTGTTTTTCTCTGTAATAAAAAAAACTTGGAATTCCCCATTTTGTACGTGGCTAAAACGCTATCCGCGAAAAGCCAAAAAGAAAAGAAACCTCTTTGTTTTAGTTTATGGCCGATCGCCATTGTTAGATGCGCGTGCATAGGAAAACTGATTAATTATGCCCGCCATTGCGAAAATTTTTCACAACTTGTTTTCACTGTTGAAAATGATTATGTATTATTTTCTTCACAAGTGTGTTGAAAAACGTCGTATGATACACGTGTGTATTGATGATTACCGTCCTCGGCTCTCTTAAGACCCTCACCTAACGGCTCGGGTCTCAATGGCGCCTCAGCGGTAATCACCAACAATACACACTTGTACCATAATGTACTATTGTCCTATGTCGTGGTGGCCCAGTGGCTAAGACCTCGCTTCTCGTGCTTGAGGTCGTGGGTTCAAATCAGGACAAGTACAGATGTGAATTTTTGAAATTAATATGTTCTCTCTAAGTTCTTTCTTTCTTTAGAAAAACGTTGCCCCACACTAGGAATTTCTTCCTGTATCGTGGGTGCGTTTACAAACATAAACTCACATACACAACACCCAGAGCCGGAACAACTATCTGTAGGTCATACAAATATTTGTTCCGTGCGGGAATCGAACCCGCGACACGCAGCGCAGCAGTCAATCGCTCAACCACTGCGCCAACCGTGCGCCCTGGTTATCCTGGACAACCACACAACTTTTAGCTACAACCTTGGGTCTTTAAGTCAAGAGTGAATGGGTTACTTCTAGACAAGCGTGCTTCACCGTCGACTACATCATCGCTTACCATCAGGCGAGATAGTGGTCAAGCGGGAGCCAAATATTAAATAAAAAAACATAAAAAAACTGCACAGACAACGGTGAAGGAAAACATCGTGAGGAAACCTGGACTTACACTTAATTAAGCCTAAAATCGCCAACTCGCATTAAGCAAGCGTGGTGATCAATTATACTTCTCTGTATGAGAAGAGGCATTTACCCTGCAATGCGACAGTTACAGGCTGGTATAATATGCCAGTGGTGGCCCAATAGTATCGGCCGCGACTTACAAGTTGTAGATCGTGGGTTCCAGCCCAGACAGGGGGCTTATCATCACCACTGATCTAAAAACGGTGAAGGAAAACAACGTGAGGAAACCCTAGCATGTCCTAGAACCAAAAATTCGAAGACATGTGACATCTACCAACCCGCACTGAGGCCGCGTGGTAGATTACGGCCCATTCCCTCTCACAGAGAGGAGGCCTGTGTCCCAGCAGTGGGAACATTAATAGGCTGATGATGATGATGATGATTATATGGCTGGCTGGCTGACTGGCTCAATCTGGCTGATTATTTTCTCAAAAGACCCTTTCACACAATCTACATGGTTTTCACATGATCTAACCAAGATTTTGTCTGGACTTTAAAAGAGACTGTGACCTCTCTTTGTTCCGGCCTTTCTTCTCAGAGTAGTCAAGTAGGAAACATCGGCCTCATTTAGTTTGATATATGATCGACATGTAAAAATGTTTGTACAAACCAACTTACAGAAATAAAATTGATTATCATTTATTTATCATTTTTGTCCTAATCTGTGACATAAATCTCCACATCTAAATCCATTCAGCCGCTAAGAATGGAATTAAGGTAACAGACAGAAATATGTGAAAGTTTGCTTATCCGACATTGTCCATTAAGTGGATAGATGACCTGGTTAAGGTTGCGGGAATCTGCAGGATGTGAGACGCACGGGACCGGTGCATGTGGTGACAAATGGGGGAGGCCTTTGTTCAGTAATGGACGTCCTTCCGCTAAAATTATGAACCTCTGACTTACCTTCTTTCTAGGCAAGCGTGCTTCTGCACGATTGACCACATCATCGCTTACCATCAGCGCCTGTAGCCCAGTTGACAATCTACAACTGATACCGCGCTACAGTAGAAAACGAATGAAAGTATGGGACTGACACATCTGAACGTTAAGTCACGTGGTCAGACCATACAAATAGAAGGCGTTAACGATTGTAGAAACAAATTCAATACGAAACGTTTGTAACTTGGCTAGGGGGACAGATGAGATAGTGGCCAAGTGTGTGCCTATCGATAATAATAAATAATACTTCAATTTTTAAATGAAAATAAAAACATTGCATTATTATTATTAGAAAGTTGTAAAAATTTGTAGCAGACGATCAGGCCATATTCCTACTTTTCTCTAATCTGAATCGAATCAAAACAAACAAACCCAAACTCCTTAATGTGATGACCACTGACCATAAAGTCTCGTATTTGATCCCAGATATCGCGTGTCTCCCTCTGTATCTAAATGAGAAAGCTCGCCAATACTCCGCCATGTGGTGACGCAGTAATGAGCAATAAAACTGGACACTGCAGTTAACTGATAATTTGATAAGACAGTAGTCAGTTGGGTCAGTGACCTTGCAGATAATTAGTGGGGTTTCTTAGAAGCGTTTTTAACTCATCGCTAACATTTGAAGATCGTCCTTAAGGTAACATAGGCAAGGAGAAAATTTGAATAGTGAAGTTACGACAGCTAGTTTAGGTAGTATTTTATGCATTGTATATATTTTTACCCGACTGCCGAAGGAGGGTAATGTGTTAATCAGCCTATATATGTATATACGTTTGTTCCTATGAGGAGTTTTAGAGAGCAAAAGCGTTGGCTGAATTTGATGATTCTTACGTCAATTGATTCGTCTTGCGAACGTCACTACTACGGCTACATTAAAATTGGTAAAAACGCATTTTTTTTTTCATTCTTCCCCTTCGTGTGGGGTATCAAAATAAAGGGTTTTAAGAAGTGATTTCAAAAATATATAACACTTATATATTTAAATTTACCTAATTCGATAAAAAAATATTATCTATTATGTTATAAATAAAAAAGTTGCTTCAAAAAATCAGAAAAATAAATGTGGGTCTCTCATACAAAAAACGTGTTTTTTTGCAGTTTTTGTGCGGTAATGGTACCGAGCCCTATGTGCGCGAATATGTATCCTCAGACTGCCCAGAATGATTTCCTTCTTGTTTACGTCTTTTTAGTTCGTTTCTTTAGAAGTCGAGTTTTTTGACTGTTTGAACAATTTTTTTTATTTATATAAATGTAGTTAAGTATATATGAATATTTAACAGACCAATATTAAATTAACTTAAAAGCTTTTATAGACCTTTTGTTAGTGTAAAAACGTGGTATTTAAGTACTATTATTTACTTGAAATTAAAAGCTAGCTTTGTCCTATCCGCGTTCATCATGTCTGTGGAGTTTCGTTATCATTTGAAACTGCACCTGTAGCTGAGTTGGCAATCTACAATCGATAACGCTAGTAAAAAAACGAATAAATGTATGGGATTGACATCTGAACGTTAAGACACGTGGTCAGACCGTACTAATAGAAGCGTTAACGATTGTAGAAAGAGATACTATACGAAATGTTTGTAACTTGGCTAGGGGCGCCGTATAAAATATTTTTCTTTATACGCTACCCGAGATTTGCACACAATGCGATTAGGAAAATCTTAAAAAAATACTGATTTAATGATGTCTACTGAACAACTAAATTCATCCCCAAATCGATTGACTTCGGTTCATAAAGTAATGTTCTATGACCCCTTCAGAAACAACATCCAATCTATTTTCTACCTCATCTAGAGTACATAAGGTTTAAATTGACCTGACATTCCATCCATCTGATAAATCTAGCAATTTCCAACCATATCACAAAATAGTAAGGTTTATTATAACATGTGTGTAAGTTAGTTCGGTGAGATTTTGTTTTTCATTGTGGTTTCCAAATGAGGCGATGAAAAAGTTGTGTAGAGAATGTCATAAATCTAGTAGAATTGATTTTCTAAGCTGTTTAAGTAAAAATAAAATACTGATGCCCGTTTTTACTATCAAAGGGGTTCACCTAAATAGGCATATTTTAAGATAGAAAAGGCACGGAGAACCTTTTAATCGCCACGCTCGCTCAAGGTGGGATGGCGATTTCAGACAGTATACTGCAAGTCTAGGGTTTCCAGTTATAAGAAAGTATTTTTGAATAAATCAACTAAAGCGACCTGTTTAGATATCTAGAATAGTATTCAGTTGAATCTGGTGAGACTGAAAGCAGACCCAACAAAGTTTTAGTCTTGCGAAAACACCGATTTTCATCAAACATAGCTAAGAACACTTTCAATAAAGTCACCTTTCAAACAAAATCAAAATCGGTTCATCCGTTTAGGAGCCATGATACCACAGACAGATACACAAACACAAAGGTACACACGTCAAACTTATAACACCCCTCTTTTTCCGTCGGAGTTAAAAACTCTACTACAGAACAAAGTACACGTTGTGTGTCCAGGTTCGCTAGGAAGAGATCGCGGAATGCGATAAGGCCGCCCATTATATTTGTATTAATTAGTTTCTTTTTATTATTGTATTTTAAGGTGTACAATAAAGCATGTAATAAATAAATTAATTAATACACGACAGTAAAGGGAAAGCAGGAACACACCCAAAACTACATGTCAAAACAGCTTGTCAAAATTGTAAACACAGTTTTAGAAAACCGTTAAAATAACCCCAAACAATTTCATTCATTGGCAAAATTATGACTAAGTGATTACACAAAACCCAGTAACGATGTGTTTTTTTATTTACCTGGCTCTTATATTGATTACACAACAAAACCCAGTAATTGTGGTACACACATACATACATAAACTCACGCATTTTTACAAAACGCCACCTGCTACGATCCTTACATATTTCTTTTGCTTTTGTAATTGTGTTATTTTTTTAATCTCGCTTTTAAATGAAAAGGTGTAGTGTCATGAGAACCAAACGTGTGTGCCAAATTTCGTCTCAATCGGACACTGGGAAGTGAGTGAAATTTAACTTGAAAGATTTGTTTACAGACACCGGGACTTGTAACTAAATAAAAGCTTGTTAAAATGGACAAGGGAAAGCAAAGAGCGTTCATAGTTATCTTGGTATTATTCTCTAACTGTACGGTACTGTATTATTCTATACAGTACCGTTTTAACGGATCCGTCGTTACTAGGGGTAATGTTCAAACCACATTTAGTCAGTGTACCACCAACTTTCAAACAAAATGGACCAGTATTTTAATATTGTCATGTGTGAACTCGCTCATACAACTATACATACGTCAGCGCCGAATAAAAACGTATACGATAAAGTGGACCTGTAAAACGGACCTCTGTGTGAACGAGCATTTAGTTAATTACAACCTTTTTCTTTTAGGTTTTCCTATGTGGTTGCTGTGAACAGGAACGCATCTAGCATGTGGACTTTTTCGTGTCTTGGTAGTGTTATACTGATGGGGTGGTTCGTTACTGCGGCACATTGCTGGTGAGTCTTTGTTGAAGTAAGCAGGTGATGGCTAAAGTAGTATGTTGAACACATATCTCTCGCATGCATCTACTACATGACAACTATGTTGTGGTCGGCTTCTAGTCTAACCAGATCCAGCTAAATAGATGCTGCATGCAGATATTTAGATGATGCATGGAATCCTATCTTATCTGCACAACTTTTTACTTGATATCCCTATACTTACGAACTTGAACTTGACGGGGATAGTCCAGTACCTACGAATATTGAAAATAAGTGGAATTAATTCCACACCGAATTCACTTATCTCGATCAAATTAGAATCAAGGTGTGTCTGATAATAAATCGCCATCGTCCCCTGTCTTAGGGGGGTATTACACTATCATATTATATCTAGGAGCATACATAGGATCCTATATCTTATCCTAATATGAGCTCTAGAATCATATGGGTGTATTACATTATTATAGTTCTTTGATCCTATTTTCTGTCATATTTGCTTGCTGGTTGTGTGTACTACTAATGCTTCGGCAGTGTGTACGGCATTGTTCCCAACAATAATTTTAGAATACCACATCCACTAAGCATATTGTGCATTTACGCCAAAATTTCGTTGTACTTTATTCCGTCAATGAAACCGTCATAAAAAAATGTCTTTCGTAGGTACCAATTTTTTTGCGTTATGGACACAGACTTCAAAAAATAAATTTATTTTCACTTTGTAGTTTTGTATTTGGAAGTCGGTAGTATTTTTTGCAAAACAGTTTTTTTATTTTTCACTTTTTAGTTGTACCTACGTAATAGGCAAGTTAGTAAGGTAACTAAAACGCCAGAATAGATTTCATGAAACTTGAACATAACCGGTGAAATGAGAGATCTGCGTACCCCTTAAGAGCGTACTGGCGTGCTGTTATGTTATGAAATGGTATAAACAATAAACAGACATGCGATTGCAGCAATCCCGAGAGATTTGCCGTTATTTATTGAAGGGTTCTGTTGTATATCTCCGAAGTTGTTCATCAGATCTTCACCAAATTATAATGGGACCAATTTAGAAACATAATTTTTCAAACAAAAAAATAATTATTTAAATCGGTCCACAATTGACGGAGATATCGGTAAAAACAAACGAAAAGAAAACAAACTTAATGTCGAACATAGAACCTCCTCCTTTTTGGGAAGTCGGTTAAAATAATTAACTGCCTTAGAATTTAGAATATTGCAGTAGCAAACTGAAAAGGCAAAATCACATAGTTTTATTGACGGATTTTGTATCAGGAAATTAAGGGACGCTGTTACATTTTCGACGAACTCAAATTTAGGTATCTAGTAGCACACAACAACATTACGCGCACGCACTCATTGAAACTACTGAGCGCTCGATTTTATACATCACTGAAATAATATTCCTTGATATAATTTTTTTATTTTATTGAAGTTGATTCAGGAAGGTTAGTTGGCACTTTGAAAATGCATTTGGTAACTGTTACAAACCGTCGTCGTAAAAAGTAGGTTATTATTTTCAACCGACTTCAAAAAAAGGAGGTGCTTTATCTATTCGACCCGTACGTATCCGCGATTTTCTTTAAAACTACTTATCCGATACTATCGGGTTTACGTCGATTAATGTATGTGTTTTCAGGGAAGTTTTTATTGTATAATATATTAGGATATGATAAAGATCTTCGGAGATAGACAATGGAACTCTTCAATAACAAATGACCTGCGATTAGTGTGATCGTATAGTTATGTTTTGTTTTCACCATACCATAATATAAAATCACGCTTGTACATTTTTAGGGGGTTAACAGATTTATTTAGTATACCTTCCCAATATGGGGTACCAACAAAAACTAAAAAGAGAAAAATTATAACTTTTCCGTGTCGAAAAACGAAAAACAATAGATACCGACACCGACTTTCGAAAAGAGAATTAGCTTTCACTTTGTTGTAGTAAGTAGGTATTTTGAAAAAACGCAACGTTAAATAAGTAGATACCTAAAACGAAATAATTTCCGGTCACAAAGATTCAAAAACTGGCCAAGTGCGAGTCGGACTCGCGCACGACGGTTTCCGTACCATTATTGCAAAAAACGGCAAAAAATACACGTTTTTTGTATGGGAGCCCCAATATTTATTTTATTCTGTTTTAGTATTTGTTGTTATAGCGGGAACAGAAATACATCATCTGTGAAAATTTCAACTGCCTAGCTATCACGGTTCATGAGATACAGCCTGGTGACAGACGGACCGCGGAGTCTTAGTAATAGGGGAAACCCTAAAAATGACTTGAACATTTTGCATTACATATTATATAAAATATTACCATCAATTTTTTTTGGATTATTAAAAACCATGAAAATGTCACCCATGACGAAAAGATGTCAAATTTTCGTCGGCGCCATCTTGTATTTTGGTTTTGACCCCGTATTCGATATGAGCGACCCCAAAATCCATGACAATGACACCCATGCCGCAAAGATGTCAAATTTTACGTCGGCGCCATCTTGTATTTTGGTTTTGACCCCATATTAGATATAAGCGACGCCAAAAACCATGAAAATTACACCCATATCGAAAAGCGGTAAAATTTTCGTCGCCGCCTTCTTGTATTTTGGTTTGACCCCGTATTCGTCATACATACATACATACACACCGGTTCAAATCATAAATCTCCTCCCACCCATCCACTTCTAACCTTCGCCGCCGCCAGCTTAACCTTACCCATCCATATCCTAACCTTACTAAGAGCTGCTTAAACCCACCCATCCATTTCGCAACCTTGTCAACAACTGCTTAACAATACCTATCCAAATCCCGATCATACCCAACATAATTTCTAAATCACATTCTAATAATAAAAGGAAACTCAAACATACTTTTATTTCGGTCCGGTAAAATATCAATCCCTTTCGATCACGACATACGACTCACGCATGCACACTACAATCTTTTCTATTACTTTTATCGTATTTATTTTTTGCAAAAAAGCGATACGCTCGTCCTTCCACGAGCGCTTCTGAGCGCGGAATGATAAGCTTCTAGTGCAAAATGTATGAAGAAGTCGGCAAGTCTTTTTATTTTAGCTAATAATTAAAATATATATTGATTTGGGTAAAAAATAATTATCTGAACCTGTAAAGGACTATATATACCGCAATTTTTTTATAATTTTGAAGATAAAAATGCTGTAAAATTAACTAAACTGGGACCTATTCGGACCCTACTTTTTTAATATTTTTGCGATTATCGTGATGGGCAAAACGTATTTGTGCGAAAATTTTGTATGATGTCATGCAATTTTTCTGATGCCAATCTGGAGCTGAATATAGTATTTTTAAATTAAGACCATGATATCTTCACATCTGTGATTGCATATACATTAAAATTGTACCTGAAAAGCACTGTTATTTGTAGAAAAATGTAATAGCGTCCTTATAGCAATTTTAAATATGGCAAGACCAGCAGCCGTATTGCGTAAGTGTATACGGCAACGCAAAGGGTTTGGCCGCTATCAATCGACCAATCACACAGAAGAAAATCCATATCGTGTCATTCATCTCGCATGTTGCTGAATTCACATGCGCAATTCGGCTGCAGAGGCCTTATAGGTACCATGACGTGTTTACGACTTATACCAAATTACGTGCCGGGGATTTATACGCTATATTTGTTTTTTTTTCACTTATCTAAAAACACTTGGGCGGTCAAGACCTATCTAACATTGTCTTAATTATATAAATCCGTGTAGCGGTTTGAAAGATATGAGGTGATAAAGAATATTACATACATACAAGATACGCGCGATACACAGATATGATTCTAGATGTCATATATGTAGGATAAGTGATAGGATCCTATGTATGCTCCTAGATATATTATGGTAGTGTAATGGGTATTACTAAGTCGCATGTTACTGGGACTCACCACCACAACTTAGGAAAAAGGCTAGGTCTGGGTAGGTAAATGATGAATGACACAATAAAAACTCTAAGTATTACAGCTAATGGAACATAGTAACGCACCTAAAACTAGACACCAAAAGGAAACCCATATTATTATTTTACTCTTTGAGGCAACCTATCGTAACCCTTGTCAAAATTGTAATCACAAATTCCAAATTCAGATAACTACAAACAATTTTCTTGTGAGGTTTGTGGCTAGAACTTATACAAAACGTGCGTAGTACATATTATCTCATAGTACAGAATTCAGTAATGGCGACCCCATAGATGAACCTTTGGAGTTCAGCATTTTACACCAAAAATGAAAACATCCATGAAAGCTATCATTGGCGTATTTATACTAATCTACTTGGCGACCATTATAACATGTGTTAATTACGTCTGGGCTTTGGCCATCAAGAACGGAACCGACGAAGGCATGTGGTCAAACCGTTCATGGTGTCAAAGGGCGAAGCATGTTAATGGAAGTTAACTTGAAGGAAGCCTGGATTATGGCCGAAAAGTTTCCTTATATGGTTGCTTTGACTAGAAATGCTACGACCCTGTAGTATTTTGCGTGCTTCGGTAGTGATATACTGATGAAGTGGATTGTAACTTCGGCACATTGCAGGTCAGTCTTAGGTCGTGGGTTTTAAATCCATGCTTAGTTCTGCTTAGCCGTTTCTCTTTCTTTTATTTTTATTCTTGATAGGCTCGCGCTTGACCACTATCTCTCCTGATGGTAAGCGATGATGTGGTCGACAGTGTAACATGCTTGCCTAGAAGTAACCTATTCACTCTTGACTTGAAGACCCCGAGGTTGTAGCTATCTGGAAACACAGACTCCGGCAGGTTTTTTCAAAACGTTTAGTGCGTATGGGTGGGATGTTCACCATGTAGCGATGGCGCATCGCCGTACGTCTTGTTGTGTCTCAACTATGTTGTGGTCGGTTTCCAGTCTGGCCAGATGCGGCTAAGTGCCAGTATTTTACAAGGAGCGACTATGTATCTGACGTACACAACCGAGTAACTGATTAACTCGAAAACCCTTGGCAAGACTGGAAACACATCAGGGCAGTGCTTTACTTTGTGTATGAAGTAATTCATCACCAGTGCTCTTAAAAACGTTGCAGGAAACGGTCATATCCTAGAACCAAAAATTCAAAGACATAATGTGATATCTACGAATCCGCACTTGTCCCGCGTGGTAAATTACAGAGCAGTAGTGGAAACGTTCCAGCCTGATTATGCTTGTGCTTCGTTAAAGGAAGTACTGACCTTAAGGTCACGATTTTTGATATTTATGTCACCAGATTTTAAATCCAATTAATATACCAGTCGATTTGCTGCCACAGCTGGTAAAATTGGTAAAATCTTTTAAAATGGGCACACGAAATAAAAACTCTTTAACATGCAGAACAAGAAAAATAACGCAACCAAAACTCTAGTAAAACCTGTCAAAATCGTAAAAGTCAGATCAGATTCAGAAAGTTGCGATCAAATTCTAGTAAACGCAAACAATTTTCTTCAAAAATGGTGGACAAACAAAAATCAATGATCTTAGCAGCGACTGCCCTGATCTTTTTGGCGATAGTCATGATAATGATGATGGGGATGAAGCTGAATGCGGTTGTGGAAGAGACGAAAATGCAAGATCAAAGATGTCCTGCCAGCTTGCGCCATGTGGTGACTCTAGGCGAGACTGACCGCAATTTCAGCTGGCATCTGGCCGAGAGGTTCCCTTATGTAGCCGCTGTGACCAGAAACTCTACTGGCGTGTGGGCTTTTGCATGTTTTGCTAGCGTTATTCTAGCTAAATGGATCGTTACTTCGGCTCATTGTCGGTAGGTTATTGTTATATAGCCATTTCACAGTACACAACATAACCAGGTCATTGGTCTACCTAATGGGAGGCCTTCCAATGCAGTGTATTCCGTTTGGCGGTCGCCACTCCAGAACTTTTCTGCCCCATCGGCCATCCGTTCTGCGAGCAATGTGCCCTGCCCACTGCCACTTAAGTTTGGCAATCATTCGGGCTATGTGGTAACCCTGGTTCTCTTGCGGCTCTCTATATTTCTGATTCGATCACGCAAGAAAACTCCGAGCATAGCCCTCTTTATTGCCCTTTGGGTGACTGTAAGTTTTCTGATGAGGCCCATTGTGAGCGACCACGACTCGAGAGCCATAGGTTATCACTGGCAACACACACTGGTCATAGACTTTCGTCGAAAGAAAATGTATTTTAATGTAAGGAAAATATTCCAAGAACTTTTGGACCTTCCCTCGTATACGTTTCCGCTGGTGTGGCTCAGTACTTTCTCGGTGAGAGGGAACGTGACCACATTGCGGTTTGGTGGGTTCACATTTTGTCGATTTTTTGGTCAAAGCACTATGTTTTTCTAAACCGTTTCGAGAGCAAAGGTGATGAAATATATCGCACAAACTATTTGCATATTCGCACCCAAAACTGACAAATTGTAAGTTGGGCCTCTCCTCTTTCAAATATTTGTGCCGGTCTAGTTGTTTGTGTATGTGAGTTTATATGTTTCTAAATGCACCCAAGATACAGGTAAATCCTGGTGTGGGGCAAAGATTTTAAAAGAAGAAGAAGATGACATCACTGTTCTCAATGCTGAAATATATTACCTTTTGATTTAGCTTCGCCAACAATAAACCCTTAAGGTGAGTATACACTAGAGCATTTTCGCGAGCTTTACAATATAATGTAACGTTCTTACGAATGGTACAATACAGACGAATGCTCAATTTTCTAAAGCATTTCCATGTAATGTAACGTTCTTGCGAAGTTTCGACTCTGCGTCCGTCGTAATGTTCACGGCGAGTGAGTATTTACCCGTAACATTTATTTGTATCTTGCGTTCATTATTGACCTCACGCCACGTCACCCACGCTCGTGCCTTTGCTCGATAAAATGTTACACCAAAACGCTCGTTGGTTTTTAAAAACAGGTTGTCACAAAACATCGAGCGTCATGTTCGAAGTGCGGTTCGAGTAAATTTAAAAACAGCGAATGCTTGATGTTCTAATACAAGTAAATGCTCTAATCTATACTCAACTTTAGGAATCGCTAATGGCTTTCGTCTAGTCTGCTTGGAGAAGCAGGCCAGATAGATGAACGCCTTAGTACCGGAGGGTGTAGAATAATTATGATATATATTCCGTCTCAAATATTTAATTAGTATTTAACAGTACAGTGAAACCTGGATGATTGGGACATTCAGGGACCTGCAAAGTCTCACTTAAAGAGGTATCCCGCTTAGTTTCTCAGATATAAATAAATATATCTTTCTTTTCTTTATCTTTTTAAAAAAAAATCGTTGCCCCACACTAGGAATTTCTTCCTGTATCGTGGGTGCGTTTACAAACATATAAACTCACTTACATAAACACCCAGAGCCGGAACAACTATCTGTAGGTCATACAAATATTTGTTCCGTGCGGAAATTGAACCCGCGACACGCAGCGCAGCAGTCAATCGCTCAACCACTGCGCCAACCGTGCGCCCAATATATATGTCTCATTTACAGAGGATTCCATTAATAGAGGTGGAAATAGAGGTTATTTTAGTTATAAGGAACGTCCTCCCTGAGAGTATTCTTTCGTGAACAATTGTAAACAAGCAATCGTAGAAAGGAACGTCCTCACTGAGAGCATTCACGTATAATGAGCATTCGACGTCGAATATTCGAGTGGTGTGGACGTTAAGCCGAGCGTTACAAGCAGCTTACACGCAAGCGCGAACTTCGGCCGGTGTGGACGTCGCAATGATTTTCGCGGAAACTGCTCACATTCGAATGATCATGCAAATAAAACGCTCGAAAGCGAGTACTCAGATAATGAAATTAATGAGTGTGTATGTAGGAATATTATTGGTCACTTGTAAAGCAAGGAACAGTTCCTTGATCTAAAGTGTTAGTGATTTTCTTGGTCAATCGTATTATCGTATGACATTTAAAGAGATCGTATTCGAATGCCCCAAGCTCGCAGGGGAACGTTCGACTCGAACGTTTATCATTTTGCTCGAAAGTGAATGCTGGGCTCACTGGGAAGCATTTGTTGCTCGCCTTCGATTGCTTGTTTACAAATGCTCACGAAAGAATGCTCCCAGTGAGGACGTTCCTCAAGAGCAACAAATGCTTCCCAACGAGCCCAGCATTCACTTTTGAGCAAAACTATGAACATAACGTTCGAGTCGAACATTCCCTTGCTGGCTTGGAGCGCAGCGAGCGGAGGGAGCACCTTAAGATCTGGAGAATGGTAGCCAGGATCGATGGTCTGAAATCCATCTCGACTACATAACATATGTAGCATTCCGAGAAGGGTTAGGCAGAGACACCATGAGCACACCCACATTTCGCCGGGTTATTCGGTTTAGGACAGATTCTGGTTTGGGCAGATTCTTGATAAGACAGATATTTTACAGTAATCTACAGAATTATTATGTAAGGATTATATACAAAAGTGTGCATTGATTGGCAAACTATTTGTTGAGGAAAAAAGGTCCTACGCACGAACTGATCTGATGATCTCAAAAAAAATATATAAATAATATTATAGATAAAGCAGAATCAAATGAAATCATGATACTAGAATGTCTTCAACATATGGCAAAGCTAAAAAATAAGTTGCTATTACATTCACCAAGCAGTGTTATGTGCGGTGGTTAAGTTTTTATTTGTTGTAATTTTGTTACCTTTGCTAAGCACCTTTAATAAGGTTTTTAGTTTGAAATTGACTATAAATATGCCATTACATAAATTGTATGCTTTGTGTTGGTCATGTTACTTCTGCCGTATAACGAATCTGCCCAAACCGGAATCTATCCTAAACCGAATAATCCGACATGTTATAGGGGACGAGCCTATTTCCATCAACCGGGCACAAGGCCAGACTCTAAGCTGCTACTAAAAATATCCAGATGGATAAACCGAATAACATTTTCCGTGCGTTCGAGCTTTTTTGACCTTTTATTGGAAACAAATATAACAAGCTCACAATGTTAGGACCCATTAATATTACTGATGTTTTTTATCCGTGGTGCTAGGCAGCTGGGCTTATCCCAGTTGTAAACCACCCTATTGCCTTGTTTGTTCTGTGATTCTGTCTCCTGCTTGGTATGGAGGGAAGTGGAAATTCCGTTATTATTTTCTGATTAATTTTTTTGCGGGATCCAAGACAGTTAAATTCATTCTCCGGGACTTCGTCGAGCTTCATTGCCTCGGCGCCTTTCTGGCGGTCGCCACTGTTGATTCTGGCAGAAGTAACATGACCAACACAAAGCATGCCATTACATAAATTGTTGCTTTGTGTTGGTCATGTTACTTCTGCCGTATAACAAATCTGCCCAAACCGGAATCTATCCTAAACCGAATAATCCGACATGTTATAGGGGACGAGCCCATTTCCATCAACCGGGCACAAGGCCAGACTCTAAGCTGCTACTAAAAATATCCAGATGGATAATAAACCGAATAACATTTTCCGTGCGTTCGAGCTTTTTTGACCTTTTATTGGAAACACATATAACAAGCTCACAATGTTAGGACCCATTAATATTATTAATGATGTTTTTTATCCTTGGTGCTAGGCAGCTGGGCTTATCCCAGTTGTAAACCACCCTATTGCCTTGTTTGTTCTGTGATTCTGTCTCCTGCTTGGTATGGAGGGAAGTGGAAATTCCGTTATTATTTTCTGATTAATTTCTTTGCGGGATCCAAGACAGTTAAATTCATTCTCCGGGACTTCGTCGAGCTTCATTGCCTCGGCGCCTTCCTGGCGGTCGCCACTGTTGATTCTGGGTTTCAGGAGTTGCAGTGGTTTGGGAATAGTGCGGTGGGATTGTCACAAAAAAAACCGTATAACATTTTGCCCGACCGGAATCGATCCCAATTCCCAGGACCTCAAACAGAACTGAATGGACAGTCGGGACACTCCAGCAAGTGGGGCATGGTCTGTACAGGAGCACCGCACTCGCACCCAGCGTGCAATGGATCATTAATCCCCCAAAAACATAAATGATTTCTTCTTTCAGGATATCCGGCCACACCCATCGCGCGATTCTCTTCTACGATTTCGCTCACAATCAGACGCATTCCTTCCCGATACTCTTCTGGCGGCTCCACGAGAAGTACAACAGGACACTGTTAAGTCCAAAGTACGACATAGCAGTCGCCAAGCTGAACGTGCAAAATTACCAGTTCAAGTTGAGACCGGCGGTCTTCGACGAGTCATTTGCGAGAGAAATAGAAGCCAGTGTGTGGAAGTCTGTGTCAACAATGGACAAGAAACTGTACCTGACGAATCAATTCGACAAATACGATGTCAAAATTGGAAACGCTGGAAGGTGCTACGAGAGTTTTGGTGTCGAAATAGACGACAGTATGATCTGTGTTGATGCTTCAGATTATGATGATTGTTTTTCTCACGACTTTGGACCTATTTTCTCAGGAGATAAAGTCGTAGGTCTGTTGTTAATTAAGCCTTTTGATTGTGATATGAAATTGTCGATTTTTACAAATATTTCCTATTATACACCATGGATTTTGATGACTACTGTCTGATTTCAGTGTTTTAATTACCGAATTCAATACCGACTTCAAAAAAGGAGGTAATCAATTCGACACGTTTTTATGTAATATTATTGAAATTGCACAATTTTCACATATGTGCTTCTTAACATGTGTGCCACATTTCATAAGTGTATCATGTATGTATATTTGTTTGTATATTTGTCCACGCATTTCTCTGAAATTTAATCTTGCGAGTGTGTCACTGGCTACATTAAAATTATAAAATAGAAAAATGGCGGCTTTTGGGCGCCATATTGTGGGGGCCCAATATCCTTTTTTTCGTCCAATCCCATCGTGTGGGGTATCAAAATAAAGGCTTTTAAGAGGCGATTTCAAAAATATAGAATTCTTGATATTTTTAAATGTACCTAATTCGATCAAAATGTTAACTAAAAAGTGTTAAATAAAAAAAATATATTCAAAAAATCAATTTCTACACAGACTTCCGAAACGAAATTTATTTTGCACTATTTAGTGTTTTTTTTTAAGTCTATACATTATGCTTGCGAATTTAGAATTTGATGGGTCACCCCTTTTCATCACGTGGGTTCATAGGTGGCAACTATGGGGACTTTTGGGACCAAAGAATTACCAAGGAGGGTTATTGTCAGGCAGGTGGCCGAATGTAAAACATTTACCAAATCTTTAGCAACATAAGCATAAGCTCTTATTTTTTTCTACATCTCTGCATCAGTAAGAATTCCAAGTTTGGATTAAGAGTCAAGGAATCGCTCAGATTCCGCTAGGTCGACCTGTCGTTGCCTACTCGACCGCACGCGATGAAGCTTTGTCAAATGCCAGTTATATCAATGTTAGTTCATTCGTTTATTTGAAATGATTAAATAAAGTAAGCACTATATTTATGTTTATACACTGACAATGATCTGCCAACCAGGAATAATATGTAAAAGCATAGGTAAAGCTTATAGTAACTGAGGTATCTACTAAAGAAAATAAAAAACCTTTTTTGCAAATAAATACTACCGACTTCCAAATACAAAACTACAAAGTGAACAATAACTTTATTTTTTGAAGTCGGTGTCTTTCGTAGGTACCATTTTTTTGCGTTATGGACACTGACATAAAAAAAATAAAGTTATTTTTCACTTTGTAGTTTTGTATTTGGAAGTCGGTAGTTTTTTTTTTTTTTCACTTTTTAGTTGTACCTACGTAAGTAGTATGTACGTACGCAAGGTAGTAAGGTAACTATAACGCCAGAATAGATTTCATGAAACTTGAACATAACCGGTGAAATGAGAGATCTTAAGAGCGTACTGGCGTGATTTTATTAACCCCCGACGGAAAAAAGGGGTGTTATAAGTTTGAGGTGTGTTGCTGTGTATCTGTGTGTCTGACTGTGGCATCATAGCGCCTCAACGGATGAACCGATTATGATTTAGTTTTTTTTGTTTAAAGGTGATTGTGTCGAGAGTGTTCTTAGCTATGTTTGAAAAAATCGGTTGAGCCGTTCAGAAGTTATGGGCGTTTTACTGTTTGAATCGGGATGTTTTCGCAAGATAAATGCGTCGGGGGTTTTTTTAAATTTAGATTTTTTTTATGAATTGGTGTAAACAATAAACAGACATGCGATTGCAGCAACCCCGAGAGATTTGCCGTTATTTATTGAAGAGTTCTGTTGTATATCTCCGAAGTTCCTCATCAGGTCTTCACCAAATTAAAATGGGACCAATTTCGAAACATACTTTTTCAAACAAAAAAATATTTTTTAAAATCGGTCCACAATTGACGGAGATATCGGTGAACATACACAAACAAAAAAAAAACAAACAAAGTCGAACATAGAACCTCCTCTTTTTTGGGAAGTCGGTTAACAAGACTTTCTTAATCAGCTAGATATCATCAACGTCGTCTCGTGCAGCTGAACAAATTATGTGCGTTTAGTGCTCGTTCACACAGACCCGGATTACAGGTCCGCTTTATCGTAAACGTTTGCAATGGCCTAGGTAGTTGTAAAAAAAAACTTATTTCAGACACAAACATTAATGGAGAGATTTAGTGAAAGTTGTAGAAAAAATGTATAACTGATTCAAAAATTTGTAAAACAAAAATGTTTGCAAGACAAAGGGGTCCTATGTCTCAGTAAACTGAAGCAAGTACATGTTATAATTTATCCCTCTGGAGTAACTTGACAGATTCTCAGCTGGACAGTTTCTCAACTGGACAGATTAGCAACTGGACATAACGTGTACAGTTCATGACATAATTAAAGTAGATGAGTTGGGGAATATGGACGTTATGAAAAAGTAATTAATATAGGAAAGTGGACGTGGACAATAAAAGTGCGGCTCCCATCCAACAAACGTGATTTTTTTGCCGTTTTTACGATAATGGTACGGAACCCATGTGCGCGAGTCCGACTCGCACTTGGCTGGTTTTTTATTTCTTCTAACAAAACGTTTTTTAGTTTTTTTTTTGTTGTAGTCAATTGTCCCGTCCCCTCTGCCAGCTAAATGGTTGCTTTTGGATATGTGAAATAAATCAAGGCAGTTGTATATATAACGAAACTAGCTTTTGCCCGCGACTTCGTTCGCGTGGAATAGTGACTTCCGGCAGATTTTTGGTTTTACCCACATAGTTCCCGATCTCGCGGGATCTCTTCAAAAATGAAATGTGGAAGATATTCTAGGGAACTCTTCAAACATCAACGCGCTCGGCCGATACCCAACCAAATGCGTGTAACGAAACCGTAGCGCGATCTATTTCGATCCCAACGCCATCTATCGAGCATAGTGACAACTCGGATTATTTATCTATACTCCGTTCGGGCATTTTCTTTGTACTAAAAGTTTTATTATATTGATATTATTTTTTCATACCTTTTTACTATTTATTTACTTTTTTCCGATGAATTAAAACAATAACATGAACCGAACTCGTGTAACGATCGACACCATTGCGCGATCACCAACTCGACATATAGTACTAATAGAATTATCTATACTCCGTTAGAGCATTTTCTTTATACTAAAAGTTGTATTATATTATATTTTCATACCTTTTTACTATTTATTTACATTTTTCCGATGAATTTTCAGTACTGAATTGATGCCGACTCTTGACCAATAGATGGCGCTGTATGGCCGGCATAAATTTTATTTTTTATTTTATTTTTTGTAATAAAAACTATCCTATGTCCATTCTCAAGTTCCAAACTATGTCTGTACCAAATTTCACACAAATCGGTTCAGTAGTTTAGGTGTGAAGCAAAGACAGACAGACAGACAGACAGACAGACAGACAGAAAGACAGACAGACAGACAGACAGAGTTACTTTCGCATTTATAATATTAGTTTGGATTAAAAGGTTAACTATCACAGCTAAGTAGGCTTTACAAGTTCACGAGTAATAGTCGACCAACTTATAAAATGTACTTAGAAATGTAAAAAAATTGTATATTGATGTACCCCAACAGTTTTCGAACGGCAAACTTAATGTTGTGCCTTCGTTACAGCAATGTTCGGTGCTTTCAAGTTTATGAACGTTATTAATGTTACCTATTTATTTTGGTGTATGTAGCTGTTTATACGGAACCCCCTGTGCGTGAGTCAGTCGCACTTGGCCGGTTTTTATAGAAGGATAAACAAACTACAAAATAAAACAACACATTTAAAACAATATCATCCATAATGAGTAGTATGTGTAGATTTCAAAATCCAGTTAGTATAGTACGAAACGTTAGTAAATATCGCGAGTTTCATATCGCAATCCCTGGGTTTCACTGCCAGGATCCCGACGACCTTGTCACCGGAGTATAGCGGCCCAAACTCATGGATGAAACAGTCATCATAATCAGACACGTCAATGCATATCATACTATCATCCAGCTCCACTCCGTACCCTTCAAAACATTTTTCTGGATTTGTAATCTTCACTTCATATTTTGTGAGGTCATTCGTTAAGAAGAGTCTCTTGTCCATAGTCGACAGTGTCTTCCAAATAGCAGCATCAAGATCCGTAGCAGGTCTCTCGTCAAACACAGAAGGTTTCATTGTGAAGGGGTAGAAATCCACGTTGAGTTTCGCGACGGCGATGTCAAAGCGTGGTGATTGGTTGGTTATGTTAAATTTCTCGTGGAGACGCCAGAATAGGATGGGGTAGGTGTGTGTGTAGTTTCGAGCGAAATCGTGGAAGAGGAGTAATCTGTGAGTCGCGGTGGGACGCCTGCAACAAAGATTAATAATAAATAGAGATTATTGGGTGGAAAACAAGCTGATAGTTTATCTGACGGTAATTAATCATACAATATGGACAAGGATGGTCCACAGATTCATGGCAGAATAAAAGTTTTAAAATTATTTAAGCTCTTGAGTGCCCGAAACGCGTAACCAAGCGAGACACAAATGGCTTTTCTATTGTCTCGGGTTTGTCGGTAGCGGTGTTGGTGAAGAGAGAGGTCTTCAAAATGTTTAATGTCACCGGTTTTTGGGTTTTTGCGCGAGTTAATTTACAATTTGTCTTTACTGTGAATATTTTCCAATGTGTTCCATGGCAGATTAAGATAGGTATAGATAGTTCAACTCATTTGTGCGCGTGGTGCTATGTGCGGCTAACCTTGTTTGCTCGCATGACGACTGCCGCTTCACTGCCACACAAATTAAAGCTGTAGAATTACAAGGGAACATACAGCGCGCACAAAGTTGAGCTATATATATGGGTTTTTACAAACCACTGCTTTAATGGAGTATTAGTTTCTAAAAATGTTAATCTACTAATTTCTAAAAAAAGGGGCTACGCAAAACTGCAGCATAGTTGATGTTGTATTTAATCGTACTTTTACGGCATTGGAAATTATTTTAATTCAAACTATGCTTCCGTGCGCGTAATTTTAACAGCTACATTTAGGGACCTTACCCGCCAGTGGCGACAACTGGTGGGCACAAAAACGGTAACCCTCATTCCTTACCTTCAACCGGTCAAATCTCACCTGTCTAAAATTATTTCACAGAGATGTGGCTTGTGTCCCAGCAGTGGGAATGTTATGAGTAGGCTGATTATGCTATGCTTAATTGCTAGCTATCGATATAAAAATAATTATACCAACTTAAAGAAAATAATTTAAAAAAATAAAGAAATATGTTTGTAAAAGGTGGGTAATCTCTGGCAGTTCTGATATAATTCTGAAAATTCCTGAAGCCCCACATGCACAATATCGTCAAGTCCCACCGGCAACTTCATATCCCGGAAATTATGCACGGTCCTTGAGGGATAGAAAACCGGCCAAGTGCGAATTGGACTCGCACACGAAGTGTTCCGTACCATTATCGCAAAAAAGCCCCACTTAAATATTTACTTTATTCTGTTTTTGTTATTATAGCGGCAACAGAAATACATCATCTGTGAAAAATGCATATTTCCTGAAGCGTAAGCCACTGGAGCGAAGCCGAAAGATACATATTTGTAAAACTGACCAAGCAAAGCACCTCTTACCTGCAATGAGCAGAAGTAACCACCCACTTTATCAGCACAATACTGGCAAAGCAAGCGAAAGACCAGAGTGAAGTAGAGTTCCTGGTTATAGCCGCTACATAAGGAAACCTTTGTGCCACTGGCAGAGACGAATTATCTGCCAGAGAGATTACTCCCATAGCTCGCGTCTTCGTGTTGCGATGGTAGACCGTGTCTCCCTGCAGAAAGTCTCTTTTCCGTTCTTCAACGGTGATGTCTGTGGCGAATTTCACCATCACACAGACGGCCATGATGGCTAACAATATTAAAACAGTTAACACTATACATGCTGCTTTCATTGTATTCGGTGCTTATTGGTTTCTGTTGTCCTTGAAAACAAGAATTGTATAAAATTGTACTTAGATCTTGGAAAGGATTTCGCACTTAGATTTTGAAGTTTCTGTGACAGAGTGACGTATTTATTGATATTTTGTGATGTGATTTAAAAGAATGTCCATGGAGTCTCTTGCAAGTTCTTCTCCTTGGTATTACACTCAAACGAAAGTAGAGACTGAACTGGTTTGTTGCACGTGTTTTCGATTTCCGTGTTGGTATTTTTAGAATGAAATATTTTTTTGCGGGGGGAGGTAAACGGTTAAGGGGGGGGGGGGGGGTAAATCCTATCTTGTTCTCCTGGATGAAGTAGCGAGGGCAGGGGGGCAATTTTTTTGTCAGAAATGCGCTAACTCCAACCGTTTCTGAGATATTTAAAATTTTTGTTGGTCGTAATTTTTTTGCCTTTTATCGGTCTCTCTGAGCTGTTTCTGTGACAATGGTGATCAATGTGGACCTTATGCTAATGAGAATAAGGGTCACTTTTGCTTGTCAAAGAAAAGCGACCTTATTTCAATGTGAATAAGGGTATTTTTGTTTTGTTTTTTAGAGTTTTATTAATCGTAAACAAATGCGGGTTTGGCTCGCTACGTTTTCGAGTTTTTAACGTTTTTAATTTTTTTGACGCATTTTCCAGGACTGGATCTAGAATAAATGCTATGCAATAGCTTTACCGCGGCAGTCCCCGAGTGCCACACGAGTTTTTTTTAGTTTTGGTAGGTACCTCCAATTAATATGAAAATCATTTATAGCCAAAGTACATCTTATGACAATTCCAATAAGCCAAAACACGACTAGGATACATTGTTTTATTTCTAGTGGCCATTGTGGTCTTCTTCATCAGTTCCACTTCACTAAATGATACTTTCTGAGTGCAAATGATTGCATTATTGATGAAAATACCAAAATCGCTATATGAAAGCCTATAATATTTGAGGAGTTCCCTTGATTTCTCTAGGATTCCATCATCAGATCCTGGTTTTCTTATCATGGTACCACCCTTGGGATATCTCCTTTCCAACAAAAAAAGAATCATCAAAATCGGTTCATAAGCGACGAAGTTATCCGCGAACACACATAAAAAAAACTTTTTAACAAAAATTACAACCGACTTCCAAACAAAAACACTAAAAAAGTGAGAAATAACTTCAATTTCGGAAGTCGTTGTTCCTGTTTTCGTTTCTTCGTTTTTTGACACCGACTTCCGAAATTTAAGTTATTTCTCACTTTTTTAGTGTTTTTGTTTGGAAGTCGGTTGTAATTTTTGTTAAAAAGTTTTTTATTTTTCACTTTTTATTTGTAGTACATAATGGACCAGTTCTATAGGCTAGCTACCTATCATGTCCAAAGTGAAGCCAGAATAGATTACCCCAGTAACATGAAACTTAAACAAAACCGGTGGAATGAGAGTATACCAGGGTGAACTGTTCACACCTGCGTATCCCTTTAGAGCGTACCAGTGTGATGTTGTGTTATGAAATGGTGTAAACAATAAACAGACATGAGATTGCAGTTATCCCGAGTGATTTGCCGTCATTTATTTAAGAGTTCTGATGTATATCTCCGAATTTCTTCATGAGATCTTTATGAAAATGAAATAGGACCATATGACAAGCACCAGCGTTTAAAAAAAAAAGAATGATCAAAATCAGTTCACCAAATTAAAAGTTCTGAGGTAACACACATAAAAAAAATAAAAAAATACAGTCCAATTGAAAACCTCCTCCTTTTTGCGAAGTCGGTTAAAAAAAAATATATACGCTCGAATTCAGAAACCTCCTCCTTTTTGGGAAGTCGGTTAAAAACCTCCTCTTTTTTGGGAAGTCGGTTTAAAAGCGCGGCAAATTTAAAAATATCTGCATAGCAACCCCAAAACTAGTATGACATACCTGGAATGACCTAATTTGATACTTTAGAATTATTTATTTTACTTTGTCTGAATAAAAATACTATAGTCACTTTAGGGTAATACTTTAGATATTATTTATCAACGATAAATAGTAATTACGAATTAAAACAAAGTATCAACTTATTAGCGTCATACTAACTCATGAAATCTAACACTACACGTAAACAATCTTGTTATTGTTTGAATTCGACGTCTTTTTGCTGTTGTTTTTCTTGATATTTAGACATCATGCGAAACGACATCTCCCGTAAACCACTTTTAATTGTTTTATTTATTTTTCACTTATTTTAAGCTAATATCAAGACCACAATAAAGCACCAAAAATTGATGTTGACATTAGTATAGCATTGCCATATAAAAAGTTTGCAAATAATTCGAGTGTCTACTTTCGTTTGCCAGACTCTATCCAGGATCAAATCTCTCATTCTAAATATATGACCTCTAGAATAATATCTTACATTATCATAGTTCTTTGATCCTATTTTTCGTCATATTTGGTCGCAATGAAGGTTGTGTGTACTGCTATTGCTTTGGCAGTGTGTGCATACAGCAGTTTGCCCAACAATAATTTTAGAATACCACATCCACTAAGCATATTGTAAACTTACGCCAACATTTCGTTGTGCTTACTTTATTCCGTCTATAAAACCGTCACAATAATTAATTTCCTTAAAATTTAGAATATTGCAGTAGCAACACTGAAAAAGCAAAATCACATAATTTTATGGACGGATTTTGTATCAGAAAATTATGAAAATTAATATGATAATTCATTATAGCAAAATTCAATATGGCAAGACCATGGGCCTTATACCATGACGTGTTCAAACAATCTGTGACAGTGAAAAAGTGACAGAGCCTTCAGAGATGTTTTGTATAGCACCTTCCTATGACACTGGCAGAATCTTGGCAGAATAGTCGGCATCGGCTCAGTTGCCAAAGAAGAAAAACCGGCCAAGTGCGAGTCGGACTCGCGCACGAAGGGTTCCGTACCATTATCGCAAAAACACGGCAAAACAAAACACGTTCGTTGTATGGGAGCCCCACTCAAATATTTATTTTAATTTGTTTTTAGTATTTGTTGTTATAGCGGCAATAAAAATACATCATCTGTGAAAATTTCAACTCTCTAGCTATCACGGTTCTTGAGATACAGCCTGGTGACAGACAGACAGACAGACGGACCGCGGAGTCTTAGTAATAAGGTCCCTTTTTTACCCTTTAGGTACGGAACCCTAAAAAGAAAAATAGCTCCTTCCTGCTCCTGTTTCTAAGATCCTAGCAGTATCTCTAAGTAGTCTGTGCCTAAGACCCTATCCCATATCAAATATCATATATATCAAGAGTAATACTTTTATCAAAGACTATTTATTGATCTTATGTCTATATTACGTTATCATATAGATCTATAATCCTAGATAAATGATAATGTGATGTAATATTTGAGAACCCCCTTATTTGGAACGAAAAGAGAAAATAGCTTCAACATTGTAGGTAGCTGACGAATTCTCGATCATTATACAGGCTGACTGGTAATTGCGTACATTCCTTGAAATGGGTTATTATACTAGAGCTGATTTGCAACTATTTTGAACCCATAAACTTGTGATGGGATACAAATTGGGTTGTTTTCGAGCGATCAAATTTTAAAGTTTTTTTGGAAGTGTTCTATCTCACGACCAAAACTGCTTCAGGAGGGCTGCGTGGAAGGCAATCTCCGGAACCACTGCATCTATCTTAACAATTAATTTACGATTTGAATAATACTGTAGTACAGTATTCCATACGGAATAGGCCCTGTGTGTTTTGAATCCCCCGGATTCCCTTAACCAGGTCATCACTCCATGTAGAGGGCGGCCTTCCAACGCTATGTCTTCTACGCACAGAACCCAGTGTGTCGACGCTTGGGAGAGGCCTATGTCCAGTAGTGGACGTCTTTCGGCTAAAATGATGATGTACTAGCTTCTGCCAGCGGTTTCGACCGCGTGAATGTTGAAAATTATCCTAAGGGAACATATTCCCATTCCATATATAAGTATTTTATGTGCTATTTCAGACTATAATCTATCTCAGTGCACAAATTTCGTCCAGATCCGTCTAGCAGTTTGACCGTGAAGAAGATACAAACATACAAACACACACAGACAAACGTTCGCCTTTATAATATTAGTGTGAAGTGTGATATATAGTAAGATTTATACCAGGGCAAAGCAGGGGTGCGCCGCTAGTACTAACTAAATAAATGGTTTAGTTGAGACTCTCTCAAGTATGTTTCAAATATTTGTGAAGAGTAGGATTCTCTCTTAGCGTCTTTAAACTGTTCTCTTTACTTCTCTCAAATTCTAACAAGAACCATTGAGTCTCTCACAAGTATGTTTCAAATATGTGTTAAAAGTAGGATTCTTCCTTTGCGTCTTTAAACTGTTCTCTTTACTTCTCTCAAATTCTAACAAAAACCATTGAGTCCCTCTCAAGTATGTTTCAAATATTTGTTAAAAGTAGGATTCTCTCTTTGCGTCTTTAAACTTTTCTCTTTACTTCTCTCAAATTCTAACAAGAACCATTGAGTCTCTCACAAGTATGTTTCAAATATGTGTTAAAAGTAGGATTCTTTCTTTGCGTCTTTAAACTGTTCTCTTTACTTCTCTCAAATTCTAACAAAAACCATTGAGTCTCTCTCAAGTATGTTTCAAATATTTGTTAAAAGTAGGATTCTCTCTTTGCGTCTTTAAACTTTTCTCTTTACTTCTCTCAAATTCTAACAAGAACCATTGAGTCTCTCACAAGTATGTTTCAAATATGTGTTAAAAGTAGGATTCTTTCTTTGCGTCTTTAAACTGTTCTCTTTACTTCTCTCAAATTCTAACAAAAACCATTGAGTCTCTCTCAAGTATGTTTCAAATATTTGTTAAAAGTAGGATTCTCTCTTTGCGTCTTTAAACTTTTCTCTTTACTTCTCTCAAATTCTAACAAGAACCATTGAGTCTCTCACAAGTATGTTTCAAATATGTGTTAAAAGTAGGATTCTTTCTTTGCGTCTTTAAACTGTTCTCTTTACTTCTCTCAAATTCTAACAAAAACCATTGAGTCTCTCTCAAGTATGTTTCAAATATTTGTTAAAAGTAGGATTCTCTCTTTGCGTCTTTAAACTTTTCTCTTTACTTCTCTCAAATTCTAACAAGAACCATTGAGTCTCTCACAAGTATGTTTCAAATATGTGTTAAAAGTAGGATTCTTTCTTTGCGTCTTTAAACTGTTCTCTATACTTCTCTCAAATTCTAACAAAAACCATTGAGTCTCTCTCAAGTATGTTTCAAATATTTGTTAAAAGTAGGATTCTCTCTTTGCGTCTTTAAACTTTTCTCTTTACTTCTCTCAAATTCTAACAAGAACCATTGAGTCTCTCACAAGTATGTTTCAAATATGTGTTAAAAGTAGGATTCTCTCTTTGCGTCTTTAAACTGTTCTCTTTACTTCTCTCAAATTCTAACAAGAACCATTCTGGCATTTGATAACAAATGCATTTAACAATGTTTGCTGTCTCAAATATAGAGCTCAGAAAACAGGCAATACTGAAACACGAGCCACTTGACTCCTGCTAATACTATTCCCGCCAGCGTGTCGTAATGTTTGTCCCCGCGAGTGCAGGCGATGTGTCCGAGCTCGCAAATATTTACACGCGGAGTTTAGCGCGCATTAGCCTTATTGGTCGGTATAGAGGGCCTGGAAGTGGCTTGGTAGATTTTGGTAACCCGAAAGAATGAAAATAAATGAATAAATATGTTCATTTGTGACTGGCACAGGACACACCGAAACAACAACGAAAAATAAATGAGAGAGACGAGTTGCGAATGAGATAAAATACGACTTGGGAAACTGACTAAATATTGATAAATGTTGGTCCATCCAAGTGATTAGTACGGCATTATTCTTATTGCCCAGACAATTTCAAAATTGCCCAATATGAGTAGGCAATATGCTAAAAACTAATTAAATATTTTTTACCGGGTTTTCTGAATAATGTCCATCACTTATTGGGCCGGGTAATAAAAATATATATTTTTTAAAATTATTCTAATGTTGGACTCAGGACCATTCTCTACCTCATCTATTGCACATACATCTACGTCCCGGCTCCCCTCGTGGGAGCTTAGCGCATTTGTACAGATTTGCACCGCAACGGTTCACTAGCTAGCCTTAAGTGATATACTTTATACAATTGATTATATTTTCTGAAGCCCTTTTAGTTTAGCGAGGGTATATCTAACAATAAATATGAATTATGTGAGATGTGAGCCGCGGGTCTTTGAAGCTTTTTGTATTTAGCAGAGTGTTTCTACTTAAGTTTTAGAGGTTATTTCTTGCCTTAGTTACACTTTCATTAAGTGCCTATATACACTGCCATTTTTGGTCATAAGTACCTACACAGTTTGTTGAGTCTACTTGCATTTCAACCGGATTTTCTTAATTCTGTCCAGGAAATCATCATCATCATCAGCCTTTTAATGTTCCCACTGCTGGAACACAGGCCTCCCCTCTGTGAGAGGGAATGGGCCTTGATCCACCACGCAGGCCCAGTGCGGGTTGGTGGATATTTGCTTCTAGGACATGCCGGTTTCCTCACGATGTTTTACTTCACCGTTTTGAGAATAGTGGTGATCAAATATTTTATATAAAGTAAAGCGCCTGCCAGGGTTCAAATCTAAAAGAAACACATTTATTTGACACAAACCAGAGCACACAACACATACATATAAAAGAAAACTTAGACTAAACAACAATAATATAAAAAAAGAAAACAATATATTAGTAACATTGTGTGTCCCACGGCTGCACCAAATAGGACCAGTTCAGCAAAATGTCAGGCAACTAGTGCCCGACGCTGGTTTTCAACTGGACCGATGGTTTTCGATGACGTGACGGACATAAAGCAGTTTTATAGTAACTAAATGTGTATATGAAACAAGTACATACTTATATAAAAGATAAAAAAGATGTGTGGAATGTGAATATTACAAATAATAAAAAAATACGTGTACACTACATAAGAATAAATAAGGTGTGGGTAGGTAGGTAGTATCTACTACTTGTAAGTCCAGGAATTTGACTCTATATTGTTAGTATTCTATTTTACTTATAATAATTTCAGCCTGTTACTCTCTCACTGCAGGGCAAAAGCCTCATCTCATACAGAGAAGTTATGAGCATTAATCAGTCCTAGACCTAGTAAAAGTAACACTTTTCAAGGCTTATTGCCAAAGTCTGTACACGGGCAATCTATGGGTCAATTATACGAAGAGATCGCTGGATGGCCTGCGCGTCCAATATAACAATGCTTTCAGGATGTTGTTGAGACTGCCCCGTTACTGTAGCGCGGAGATGTTTGCGCAAGCCCGTACAGACGGTTTCTACGCGATTATACATAAAAAAACAGCGTCACTTCTGAGGACTGAGGAGAGTGAGGGACAGTCAAAACGGCATCCTGAAAACTGTAGCTGCGAGTTTCGGCTCTCCGATTGTGCAGCAGTTTGTGCAGAGGTTGATTGTTACTAACAATAGGTAATAAGATTTTCTACACACAACACAACTCAGAACACTCTATGGATTTTTGCGTCTGAAATAAAGATATTCTATTCTATTAATCACCACGCATGCTCAATGCGGGTTGGCGATTTCAAACTGACATTAACTGTAAGTCCCAGCTCACACGATGTTTTCCTTCACCGGTGGCAGCGATGTCCAAGATATACTTAAAACGTACATATTAATTGAAAAAGCTACCTTGGTACTTGCCCGAATTTGAACCCACGACTTCAAGCACAAGAGGCGAGGTTTGGATCTTTGAGAATCGATCACTCTCACCCCAATAACCAATAAAATTGGAAATCCAATCAAAACATAGTAAAATAAATCAGACGCGCCATCAGATAACTTGCTACAATAGTGTAGTGTAGGGACGGTATACATGTAATTTAGTGCTATCTATATAGATGCTCTCCTTGTAATGTAGATAGTTAGATACGTATCGAGATGGACGCCCCGTCGAGATGAGGAAATACGAAGTTTGTATCGTGTATGTTTTGGGGTGAGAGGAATACAACTTGGGCTTTTTTTAAACTCATGGTGTGCCTGGTTAGTCGAGTGACAAGCACTAAAGTCGTCACAATCTAAGAAGTCCGTTGACGCGTCTCATTTTACATGCCGCGATAACTTTCTACGTTTTAATTGAACAATCAAATTCATAATCCTAATTAATTTCCTACTATGTTACCCATCAAGTTTAATTATTATTAAGTATTTTTATAGCTGTCAAAACAGGCCTTTTATTTTTTGACAATTCTATGAAATATGAGGTCCCTGATGAGTTCGATGCAGTTCGATTACCGCGAGTCCAGTAGTGTTATTTGGTTTTTAGGGTTCCGTAGTCAACAAGGAACCCATATAGTTGTGCCATGTCCGTGTGTCCAACCGTCTGTCCGTCCGCAGCTTAGCTCAGAGACTCTTAAATTAGTAATAGAAAGCTATAATTTGGCATGGATATACATATTACTCACGCCGACAGATTGGTAAAATAAAATCATGAAAAAACAAATTTGTTAGGCATGAAAAAACGGGTGTACCCGTAAAGTGGAAATGTATTTTTTTCTCATCTTTTCCATGGTATGGGGTATCGTTGGATAGGCTATTTATAAAATATTACGGGTCTGTGAAAACCATTTTTAGATTCAAGGCTCCGTTTGCATAATTAAGCTTTAAATTGCAAATTTTAGTTAGAGTCACGTGTCAGCTAAATGGTTGCTTTTGGATATGTGCAAAAATTCACGGCCGTAGTATACAGAACGAAATGAAAAAGGAAAACTATCACAACTAAGTAGGCTTTACAAGTAAGAAAGAAAGTTTATTTGGCACACACTGATACACACAACGTAGGTACAAATAAAGGGGAACTTAAGGACGCTATTACATTTTTCTACAAAAAACAGTGCTTTTTAGGTACAATTTTAATGTATAATGCAATCACAGATGTGAAGATATCATGGTTTTAATTTAAAGATAATATATTCAGCTCCAGATTAGCATCAGAAAAATTGCATGACATCATACAAAATTTTCGCACAAATACATTTTACCCATCACGATAATCGCAAAAATATTAAAAAAGTAGGGTCCGAATAGGTCCCAGTTTAGTTAATTTTACAGCATTTTTTATCTTCAAAATTATAAAAAAATTGCGGTATATATAGTCCTTTACAGGTTCAGATAATTATTTTTTAACCAAATCAATATATATTTTAATTATTAGCTAAAATAAAAACACTTGCTGACTTCTTCATACATTTGCACTCGAAGCTTATCATTCCGACATTCCGCGCTCAGAAGCGCTCGTGGAAGGACGAGCGTATCGCTTTTTTGCAAAAAATAAATACGAAAAAAGTAATACAAAAGATTGTAGTGTGCATGCGTGAGTCGTATGTCGTGATCGAAAGGAGTTGATATTTTACCGGACCGAAATAAAAGTATGTTTGAGTTTCCTTTTATTATTAGAATGTGATTTAGAAATTATGTTGGGTATGATCGGGATTTGGATAGGTATTGTTTAGCGGTTGTTGACAAGGTTGAGAAATGGATGGGTGGGTTTAAGCAGCTCTTAGTAAGGTTAGGCTTTGGATGGGTAAGGTTAAGCTGGCGGCGGTGAAGGTTAGAAGTGGATGAGGTGGGAGGAGATTTATGATTTGAACCGGTTTGTATGTATATGACGAATACGGAGCCAAACCAAAATACAAGATGGCGCCGACGAAAATTTGACATCTTTTCGTCATGGGTGACATTTTCATGGTTTTTGGGTAGTATGTCATTAGCTGATGCTCATTATGTAATACTCCAAAAAATTTTGATGGTAATATTTTATATAATATGTAAAAGACTCCGCGGTCCGTCTGTCTGTCTGTCTGTCTGTCACCAGGCTGTATCTCATGAACCGTTATAGCTAGGCAGTAGAAATTTTCACAGATGATGTATTTCTGTTGCCGCTATAACAACAAATACTAAAACAGAATAAAATAAATATTGGGGCTCCCATACAAAAAACGTGTTTTTTTGCCGTTTTTTGCAATAATGGTACGGAACCCATCGTGCGCGAGTCCGACTCGCACTTGGCTGGTTTTTCCAATGCTCAGATGTAGCCCGGAGTCTGGATCCGTGCTCGGTTGATGGTTGTAGATCTGACTGGCGACGTTTGACTTTGATATATACTGAGTGAGGCAAGTAGGTACATCCCCTAAAGGATGATATCCGGGATAAAATCTATCCTATGTCCTTCCCAGGATCTCAAACAATTTCCATACCAAATTTCATTAAAATCCGTTCAGCGGTTTAAGCGTGAAAAGATAACAGAAGACAGACAGAGTTACTTTCGAATTTATAATATCAGTAAGGATATTTAAAAAAACTAAGTATTTACTGACATAAAAATGAATAAACGAAATACATAGAAATTGTCTAGTTTGTTTTTAACCGACTTCAAAAAAAGGAGGAGGTTCTCAATTCGACTGTATTTTTTTTTTTTTTTCTTTGTTACCTCAGAACTTGTTACTGGGTGAACCGATTTTGATTATTCTTTTTTTATTTGAAAGCTGGTGTTTGTCATGTGGTCCCATTTAATTTTCATCAAGATCTGATAAAGAACTTCGGAGATACACATCAGAACTCTTCAATAAATGACGGCAAATCACTCGGGATAGCTGCAATCGCATTTATGTTTATTGTTTACACCATTATTTTCATAACATAACATCACACTAGTACGCTCTAAAGGGGTACGCAGTTGTAAACAGTTCACCTTGGTATACCCTTATTCGACCGAATTTGTTTAAGTTTACAACTTTTTACAAAAAATACAACCGACTTCCAAATAAAAAAACAAAAAAGTGAAAAATAACTTCAATTTCGGAAGTCGGTGTCAAAAATCGAAGAAAATAAAACAAGACCACCGACTTCCGAAATTGAAGTTATTTTTCACTTTTTTGTTTTTTTATTTGGAAGTCGGTTGTATTTTTTGTAAAAAGTTTTTTTATAAAGAAAGTGTAGGTAAGGACATAATAAAAGCTTCTAAAAACTGTACCTATGTTTTCCGAAGTCGCTTATAATTTTATTAAAATATGTGTTCATTCACAGTCGGCTGAACAATTCGTTATCAAATAAACAATAATTATTTAAATGACTCCAACCATTAAGGGACGCCCAACCGTTTAAGTTTTAACTTAATTATAACATCTTTTCATTTCGTTGTTGACTGTACGGTCAGACAAACAAATGGTTAAATTATTTTCATACTAATATTATAAACGCGAAAGTTTATGAGGATGGATGGATATTTTTACTCTTTAACGAAAATACTAACGAATGGATTTTATGAAACTTTACAGTAATATCAATACTTATATTATATAGAGGTAAAGTTTGAGAGATTTTCAGTTTCTGATGTTTTAACCCAAGGTAGCAAAATGTTGCCTTTATAATTCATTCTTTGGCGTGCGCTGAGAAAACTATTGATGATAGATAAAAAATATTAGGTAGGTAGGTAGGGTTGGGTAGGTAGTGTAGACTGTGTAGGCAGGGTAGCCACTTGACGGGAGCGAAGCCCCGGCGGTCAGCTAGTAGCTTATATAGAACTAGATTCTTCGCCCGCGTGAAAAGTGTTTTCTTATCCCAAGGGAAAATTCTACCGGGTTAAAAGTCAAAGGAAAAAGCTTGTGTGCTATTCCAGACTATAATCTATCTCTGTGCCAAATTTCTTCCAGATACATTCAGCCTTTTTAGAGTGATTGAGTAACAAGCATACACACATCCATCCAAACTTTCGCATTTATAATATTACTAGCGGACGCCTCGCGGATTCACCCGCGTAGTTCCCGTTCCCGTGGGAATACAGGGATAAAAAGTAGCCTATGTCACCCGGGGATAGTGTAAATTCAAATTGTTCCAGTAGTTTTTAAGTTTATTCGTTACATACAAAAATACAAATCTTTCCTCTTTATAATATTAGTATAGATATAGATTAAGATAACTTAAAGGCTAAAATATATAAAGACAGAATTACTAGTTTCACGCCGGCAGTGCCTGGACGGCAGCTAGTGTAAAGAAAGAAAGAAAGAGTTTATATACGCCAGACACGTGTTTCAAATATTTGGACGGCACTTGCCATGTGGAAACGGCGAGGAAGAATATGGTCTTATAGGATTCCTACCCGATACCTATTTAGGATTGGTTTCTGAATTGAGAATTTTGAGATCAAACCGAACTTTAAAACCTCTGACAGAATTTCATACTAAAGTAGAGTTGACTAATCATCATCAAGCCTTAGGTATTGTGCCCACTAGTGGGACACATGCATCCTTTCTGTTAGAGAGGGAAAGGGTATTAATCCACGCGGGGCCAGTGCGGGTTGGTGGATGTCACATGTCTTCGAATGTTTGGTTCTTGTACATGCCGGTTTCCTCACGATGTTTTTCTTCACCGTTTTAAGAGCATTGGTAATTAAATAATTTACACAAAGTGAAGCGCCTGCCTGGGTTTGAACTCAATGCCTACGACACGTTTGTCAGTGCCGTTACCACTGGGCCACCACTGCTGTCACTCTCTCACTACTGCCCTCACGTTTGACAAACACTCAACTTCAAATTCCTATAATTAAGGATATACAAAATTTTCAATTATGGAAGACCGTAAGTGATATGATTAGTTCTTAACCGACTTCCCAAAAAGAGAGGGTTCTCAATTCGGATGCTTTTCCTTCTGGCTTTTACTATACAAGCACCTACGAGAAACACAAAGTTGGAAGCTTTCAAAGATAAAAGAAAAGTTGAAAACAAGAAAAATTTGCTTGCCAATTTGATCTTTCACCCAATAAAAAAACTTTTAGCAAAAAAATACTACCGACTTCCAAATACAAAACTACAAAGTGAAAAATAACTTAATTTTTTGAAGTCGGTGTCTTTCGTAGGTACCATTTTTTTGCGTTTTGGACACCGACTGAAGTCAGAAGTCGAACATAGAACCTCCTCCTTTTTGGGAAGTCGGTTAAAAAAGAAACACATTTCTTAAAATTCGTTTTCACAAAATAACAACAAAACAACTTCTAACTTTTTTGCTAACGCTACACAATCAAGTTTATTCGCAACTATCCACCCTTAGTACTGAACAATAAAAATATTCATAATATCGTTACTCTGTCCCTTTCCTTCTTAGCTAAACTTACGTAAAAGTGAGCGAGAGGCGAATATGGCGATTTATCAAAAATTTACCAAGGGAGCGAAGAGATATTTATCTCTATTAGTGTTTTGTATCTTCATCCCTTGTTGTGAGAAGGGTAGGTTGAAATGTATGTTGTTTTTGGCGAGATTTTTTCCATGTTAAGTGGGATGGAAGAGGGTAGTTGAATGTTTTTGCGTCGTTAAGTTTTTCGCGCTTATAGGGTGCTTATGTGGCGTCTTATTTAAAACATGGATTTTCTTATATACCTACTAATAATTCTTATATGCTTTCAGTCTAACTGGATGTCCTGATATCAGCTAGCGAAGCTCGCAAGAAACTGTGGCTCCTCAAACACCCTTCTCCAACTGACTATGATGAGATTTCAGAAAAGCTCCCAGCAGGCCATAAACAGCCATGGCCCATCTGGAAATCCCTGAGCCGGTTACGAAGCCAAGTGGACCGCTGTAGGCATAACTTAGTCAGAAGGGGATACTCCAATCAGCCACAGTGTGACTGCGGAACCACCCCACAGACGATGCCCCATCTCCTGTCCTGCTCCTTATATAAAAACATTTAGTCCTTGCAAGACCTTTGTGAGGCCGGCGCTAAGGCTATCGACGTGGCTGAATAGTGGTCCAAATCGTCGACACGAAGAAGAAGAAGCTGATATCATTATTTTACATGGAACGATTACCTATCTGACCTCCACAATCCAGTAACTGGGTAACACGATACCCCTTGGCAAGTCTTTCAAATGTCTTTTAGACTTTCAAATATCTAAAAGACATTTGAAAGCCGCACCAACTACGGAAATACGGTAGCAGACATCCGACTGAATGAAAAGTTGTAAGTCGAGGGTTGGCTCTCGCCTATTTTCTCCTCCAATATTGGACCAATGTAAAAGATATTCCTTATACTGAAAGAAGAAAGATATATACTGTGCCCCTATGTGTTTCTCTTTGATGATACATTATCTTTAGTAGTACTAGAACCCTAAAAAAATGCTCAAAATTTCGCTGTCAACAGAGGCCCTGTACAAATTTGTCAACTATAGTCGTCACAATCTAGGAAGTCCGTTGACGTTTCTCATTTTACATGCCGCGAAAACTTTCTACGTAAGAAATTGACAAATCAAATTCATAATCCTAATTAATTACCTACTATGTTACCCATACACTATACCAACGAGTATCATTCGCAAGCATCAAGTTTAATTAATATACACGATAAATCTAATAATTGATGGACATGGCAATTAGCATTCGTTTGTATTCGGAAATGCGATGATTGCCGAGGGATATTAAGAAAATAGTTGTACATAGTTCGGTAAAGTATAGGTAGATTTTTTATTCACAACCTAATGTATTCCTGAAGGGTTCAGCAGAGGTGCACCCATAGTAGGTACGGTACATTCATTTAAATTTCACCAGTTACTTTTAAGTTCCATGTTAATGCTATCTGAGAAGTGAAAGTCCTGTATTTTCCCATTTTTCTCGATCCAGGAATCGAACTTAGGACTTAATATACAGCAGCAGTAATGCGACTACTTGACCAATACCAAACGTCCATTCTGTTGTAGATAACTAACTGGTATAGCCACAAAACAGAGAAAGACGTTAAGGGCGTACAAGACGTTTTGCTGTTCTGTGGGTATAACCATGCAGCTAATGAATGGGTGTTATTTTTAATAAATTGCAATAAAGTTCGGTAAACGGATTCCTTATTTTTTTGAATGAATACCTACTTCAAAATCGTCCGCAACTTTTTTTCAGTGGTAACATTGTGACAGATTATTCCCTTACACATAGGTTATTCCTTTGTTTTTTTCTCAATATTAAACGTGACTAATACTTTACTTTTTAGCATGACTGTATCAAATCTGTAATAAAAGATAAACTAGAAACAAAAAAGACGCAATGCCAATTTAGTTCGCCTACTCGACAACAGATGGCGCTATTACGAGTTTACTTAACGGTCCCCATGAAAATACTTGCGGCTTGTGGGTAGTAAATCAATACATCGCGATTGTTTTTCACGCTGAAAGAGTTGCTGAAAACACGTTTTGTAACTTTCGAATACATTGTTATTAAAAGAGGCAGAATGAAAGCCACGGTTTCCTGTCACCATTACCGCGGTAAACGCGCATACAAATATGTATGTTTTGTTACTTTTGTATTTTCTTTCTGTGGCGCGATTTCTTAACATGAATCTTATGCCCTGGTAAAAATAATAGCCAGTCAGCATATTTGGCATTGGTCTCCATCTCAATACATTATTCGACGCATAAACGTCAAATCGGTATTCAATCTTACTACTCGTTAGTGGTTACCGCATCGACTCGTATCTGCCGGGCCCAATACTTCATAAGTTCATACTACAGTAGCCCATCCATTATGTTGATTACTAGTTTTTTTACAAAGCAGCAATGAAGCTAAATTTTGACGCAAGACGGGCTGATCTTGCCTTACCAAGGGATTAGACCCCCAAACCCTGATGAGTTGATGACGCTTGCTGTCGATGCTCAAAAGGTTCGCCCAGCTGCATGCACCACGTCTGGCTTCTCATAAGGTCAGATCAGATGCATAACCATAATAAATACATTTCTTAGTATAGAAATAGCTTATAATCAAAATTTAAGAAGTCAGAGGCCATCGAGGCATATATATCTAACTACCAAGTACCTATTGGTTACTTATGTATAGATAACTTTGTATGTACATCACAGAGTCACAACGGAAGTCACTTACAGTGTACAAGATAAATCGATTGATTAGCTTGCCTTACAAGCCGAACAGGGCCTACGCCGACCTTGATTCAATGAATTCCTGAGATGAAATCAAGATCTACCTAAGTAGCTGACCACTTTCCATATTTGGTCATGAGCTCAAACAAACATTTCTAACTGAATACAGCATTATCAACAATAAAATATCAGTCAGAACTTCGTAAAAATAACGATGAGTCAAACTTAGTTCTCGATTGCGCGAAATCGGACGTCCTAATATGTTTGCCAGCTAGTGAATCAGCTGCGTGAAAAATCAATACTATACGCGCGTTACATGAATTTATTCCGCATTTACAATGGACTGAGGCATAAATAAGCCTTTAACGTGTGTGTTTTGAACAGTTTTATCCTTAATAACAATTGTTTTATTGAAAATTAGTCACAATTTAAAGTTAACTACGCTAATTACATCGACGAAATTAAATTAACACCGCAGTGAACGTAGCCACAGGTAATTGCTGCATTAGATCAGAACGCACCAGATGGCGCAGTAGTACTCGTGATGTTGTTACATACCGTATGGGCGTGTGAGTGCTTGTGTAAAAAATTAAGTGTTTTGTGTTGTTTTAAGCGCTAAAGGAGAACGAAAACGGTAAGAATAGTTTTATATCATCCCAAACTCTCATACACGATATTCGCAACACCGTCAACTTTACAGAAATCTCATAGGAAACGAGAATTCTTACATCTGTCCGATCAGACGTATAACCCGACCGAATTTGGGTCGCGTCATTATCGATGCACTTCCTACTAGTCCCGTCGTTTTCAATTCGGTAGGGTTATATTCCCGCCATCTTGTGACTTGAGCTTTCAGGATTTCGTATAAATATATCGATCGGAAGCTCTGTGTAACCTAATTCCTTCGTTATTCTCGTTCTTCATGAAGCATAGCGTCTGTTAAATCCCGATAATTAACCAGGTTTACATGTGAACCTGCTTAAATAGGCGCCGCTAGGCTTTGTTGACATAGAGTAACATGTAACTTTTCATGTAAAACTTGATGATTAGCTCGTTTTTTAGGGAGGAAGCCGTGTAAAATGCAAATGTAACGCTTGTTTGGTTTACAACTACTTTGGAACACTTCTCTACTTGCTTGTAATGGTAGTAGTTTACGTGTATTCTATCGGCCTTGCTCGGAGCGCCTACATAACCAAGAGTGACATCAGATTTCTTAAATAGATTTTACTAAAGAATAGTGACTTTGTTTTTGGTGGATGTTACTACATTACATTGGACGCTTCGTCTCGACTCGTTTACCTTTAGGCACAACATTTAAATATCGTCAATGCCGCATTTGATGATGATGTAGATCTGAAATGATGTTAGTTTGATCACCTTGATGAATGATGACCTTAATGTTCCTATCCTAGTCTGTGTTTAGTCTAATTAGTATTAATGACATTTTTTTTTCAATCGTTTCTTTACACAGATTGTCCACTGTTTTCATAGATGCTTAACTAGGCTTATGATACACCAATGAACTCAAAAAGACTAGAATCTAGACCTAATTTTCAGTGTGACCTCACTCAAGTATGGGCAAACTTTATGCAATATTTTATTTAAAATATTCCACACATTTGGTGAGTCTTACAATAACCCACAACTTACAATAAACAGTGATTAATAATAAATTATTGATGAATAATTCAAAATGCTCTCATCTGTAGCATGACTAATAATATATTGAGAAAATAACTTTGAATGAATTAACCATTTAAGTTAATTTCTCAGTATTTGCTTCAGATTTTGAACAACACATAAAAACAATAATTTCATCATTCAAATTAGAATTTTGTCTGATTTGACCAAATGTAACACAAAACATGGTCCTTTGCAAGGAAACTTGAACAAGCATGGTGATCAATGCTTGTGCCTTCTCTGTATGAGAAGAGCCTTTTGCCTTGCCGTGGGACAGTTCAGGCTGGTATTATAGTCCATTCCTGCTATGATGATTTATCACTACTGTGTGACTAACTGTTTAGTCAGTTTCATAAATCATTTACCAGCTAGCCAGTCTGACAATTGAAAATTTATAATGTGATCAATGATGGGGTAGACTTGCCTAGAAATAACCTATTCACCCTTGACTTATACCCTTAGATTATAGCTATCAGCAATACCCAGATTTGGGCAGGGAATGCCAACACTTAGCTGCAGGTACACACACTTAAATTGTTGCCCAAAGACTTGGTTTGTATTGGATGTGTGGATATTCCCAAAATTCAACATCGCCCACTGTCTTGTCACACTATAATAGCATTATAATTAACGTTTCATTAAATAAATAAATAAACAAGTAAAATTTAAAAATTTAAAAAACCCCCGACACATTTATCTTGCGAAAACATCCCGATTCAAACAGTAAAACGCCCATAACTTTTGAACGGCTGAACCGTTTTTTTTAAAACATAGCTAAGAACACTCTCGACACAATCACCTTTCCAACAAAAAAAACTAAATCAAAATCGGTTCATCCGTTGAGGCGCTATGATGCCACAGACAGACACACAGATACACAGATACACAGAAACACAGATACACAGCAACACACCTCAAACTTATAACACCCATCTTTTTCCGTCGGGGGTTAACTATTGTAAATGAATAGTCTAGGTCATTAGGTTATTTCTAGGCAAGCGTGCTTCACTGTCAACCACATCATCGCTTACCATTAGGTAAGATACTACCAATAATAAAAAAAATATGATATTTATATAATCACAGTAAAATAATTATTAATTTTATGGCCTATTAATTTACTATTGATTAGGTACCTAATTCATTAAAAACAATATATTTCAATAACTCATGCTAATACTTGCTAAATTTTTTCCTTGTTTTATCAAATGTTCAAACTGTTTGATTTATTGAGGAAATAAACGTTTTACAATTAAGTCATTTAAAATTAATTAATTTTGTAGCCTTGATATTGGTATAAAATTAACAATATTTTTGCAGCAAACACTTAATGAACTGTATTAATTCTCATGTGTCAGAAGTAAAGATTGAATGTTCATCGTTCTGACTACCAGATTCCTTGACAGTTCATAAGTGCCTGTAAATGGTTGAGTTAAAATAAATGGTTTGAGATAATTGGCATTTCATAGAAACAGAATTGCAAGAGGTAGAAACATCAATTGATTACTCTCATGTTTTATGATTCTGTGCTCCATTTTAATGGACTGCATATCCTCCTGTTTCAAATAGCTTTATATTCACTGACAGTTTCTCAAGTCTAGCTCAATCTGACAGCAACATTTTTAACCAGTGTAGCACTGGTTAAATGAAAGCCTTCATAGACAATTGTTTTATTATAAATTGTTACTTGAAGTCATAATGTTTTATTAGTATGCACTATTGTAATATTGTGTACAGTGTCTTATCAGTAATGCTATGTATATGCATACAATAATGCAGATTTAAAAAGGGTTGGCAACAAGGTTATAAAATACTAGGTAGCTTCTAACAGTGGCTTCGCTCGCGCGAGAGTCGGAAATTATCCCAAGGAAGGCAACATACTCCTAAAAAAATATCACATGTCCTTCTCCAAGGTCCAATCTATATCTATGTCAAAATTCATCAAAATTGTTTTTGTGGATTGGGCGTGAAAACGTAACAGACAGAAAGACAGAGCTACTTTAGCATTTAAATCATTAAGTATGATAAAATATATTTGATATTGCTCAAATGCATTGTAGGCCTTGAGCAAACAACGAACAATTATCTGCAGCAAATTTTTTGTTAATGACTCACAAAAAATATGGAAAACATTAATTTAATTCGAAATTTGAAAATATAAATTTGAGAAGCAGATTAAGTCATTCAAAACTTATAAGTTATGTATGGTATGACTGACTTTATATTTTAATTTTTTAGGGTTCCGTACCCAAAGTGTAAAAACAGGACCCTATAACTAAGACTCCACTGTCTGTCACCAGGCTGTATCTCATGTACCGTGATAGCTAGACAGTTGAAATTTTCACAGATGATGTATTTCTGTTGACGCTATAACAACAAATACTAAAACAGAATAAAATAAATATATATGGGGGCTCCCATACAAAAAACGTGATGTTTTGCCGTTTTTTGCGATAATGGTACGGAACCCTTCGTGCGCGAGTCCGAGTCGCACTTGGCCGGTTTTCTATTAGTGAAAACCGTATCAAAATCCGTTGCGTGGTTTAGAAGAACTAAACGGAGATACAGACAGACGCCAACAGTGACTTTGTTTTATAATATTTAGAGATATATTACGTCTTCGTGCGTAGGTATACGTGTATAAAATGTTGCACGTCTGTCCCAAGCCTTATGTCTATGTAAATACATAGTGTATTAACATTGTGTATTGAAATTACGTATGTATGTGATGTATTGTATGCATACAACATATATTTATTTAATTAGTTAAATAACTGATGTATTTATCGGTCCTATTGTATTAACTTGCACTTGCTTCAAATATGAGGTAAATGTGGATGGATGGATGAACGGTGTGAGCAGTGATATAGAAGAAAGGTAGCTTGAAATAGCGTGACGGTTGACAGAACGGTGTGAAAGAAGAAAACGAGTTACGCCGACCCCAAGTAATCCCATGTTAGAAATTCTAATGGGAAAACCAATAGCATGTTTTGCCCGACTTTTTTTTATTCCTTGGAAAACCTTCAAGGCGCCTGGACTTTTGGAAAACACCAGAGATTGTGTAATTTTTACCTCATTAAAACCACTCCGGTGATCACCATCAGCACCTGGAAGAGGCTCCGTCACCTCTTAAAAGACCACCCCGGAACCCCCTCAGTGCAACGCCTGTTAGGGCACATCCCTGGGGAGGCCGATAGAAGCGCCTCCCCTGAGCCTGATCACTGTGTGTCTTGCCTGCAATCACTTGGTGGGCGGACAGAGTTCTCATTCTGGCCAACCTCGACCCCGGTGTCCCGCCTGCTTAAGACGCAGGCGAGGTTTCAGCGTTATAGGCATCGAGGCGGTTGCTTCCCCGACGCCTTCTTCTTCGAGCAGGATCGGCCTTTCACTATTCCGCTCGGTGGCCTCCTTATGGGCCATCACATTCTCACAGAAGGAAGCTATTTCCCTCAAATTTTCTGTCTGTCAGCATGGCCCTCACAGCTGCTGGCAGAGACAGGTCTAGCTCGATCCTGGCGACCAAGACCTGCCGGTCAGGGACCTAAGCCGCGACGTTTTGCCCGACCTAGGAATCGAATGTTCGACGTGTCATATTTAACGCCTTAGTACTGTCACAGATAATATAATACTACTGTGGTGTTATTGGCTTCACAAGTATGGCTTCTAAGATTGTTATATTTACTAGAAAAGCGTATTGAGTTGATGTTATGATATTGTTGTGTAAGGCTGCTTGGTGGGCTAAGCTATTGCAGGAAAGGGGTATTAGTTATAATAATACTAGCTTTTGCCCGCGACTTCGTTCGCGTGGAATAGTGACTTCTGATGCCGACTCTTGACCAATAGATGGCGCTGTATGTCCGGAATAAATTTTATATTTTATTTTTTGTAATAAAAACTATCCTATGTCCATTCTCAAGTTCCAAACTATGTCTGTACCAAATTTCACACAAATCGGTTCAGTAGTTTAGGCGTGAAGCAAAGACAGACAGACAGACAGACAGACAGAAAGACAGACAGACAGAGTTACTTTCGCATTTATAATATTAGTAGGGATAAATCACAGTAGTGTCTCTGAAGTAGGCTCTGCCAACCATTGCGCAAGAAACAGTTTGTCATCGAGTATACTGCGAGATAGGACGATGCGGCAAACGTAAGCGAGTGAAAGAGGCAGTTATACAAAGCTATCTTCACCTTCAACATTGATACAAAAATAGCAACTGCGCAGGGTCTTGCAGCCAATTCATTCAGAGACACAAAGATCTGTTGTGAGTATTATAACATCACGCCTGGTTCTCCCGAAGGTATAGTTAGAGGTGTACCTCTAAAATCCACATTGCAAAGAAAGAAAACCCGTTATATTTAAGTCGTAGAAGGACCCATAATTCGGACACAAAAACCAGACTCCCGAACTGAAAAGTTTCAGATTTAATTCAGTTAAAAATATGAAGTAAGTTAGTATACATTGTTGGGATGACGTTATCGGCGAGTCAACGAACTTTTATCGTGATTTTTTCATCAACAAACAAAAATCTAAAATCTGTCACGGATTGTGTACTTTCAGATATTTGCCAATAAACAAGGACTATACACAACAGTATTTTGAAAATTGCACGAAGTTTTAGATTTTTTTATAAGGGTTCCGTATCCGAAGGGTGCAAACGGAGCCCTATTGCTGTCACTGTCCTCGTGTGTGGATGTCTGTCCGTCGTCTGTCACACAGGTTTTACAGCCAAACGGTTGAAGCTACAGTCTTCAAATTTTGTCCCACACAGCTAAAGGGGTGAGGGAAAAAAATTACCTACTCCATCGAGTGGGGTATCGTTGTTTTGTAGAGCTCGTTTAGTACATAAATACTGTATATTATATTTTTTTAAATATTGGAAATCAAAGCAATGAGAATTCACTAAAGTCAGTTTTTTTTACATAATTTTGTTCAGAAGAATTTTTATCTTTCTATTGACCTATAAACTTGAAATTTTATTATTACGTATATTTTACCAACAAATTGATATCTCAGATATTTCTTTTTCCCTTTTTTTTTTTAATTCCCTTATTTTTCCTATTACAACCAACTGGATTTTGCGGTTTGGTACGGTACACTAAATGTGCGAAGTCCGGAACGCACTTGGCCGGATATTTTTCCTGCTGCAGAGTCTGACGTCCCTAGTTCGCCTCCCTAGTCGAGTAACTTGTTCAAACTAGAATTTCTCAGTAGAAGCCTGGTTGATGGCATTAGGCTCGCGACCTTACATGTGACTCAAACATAACGGACGAAATGAGGGAGTGCTATAGGAACACTTCTGCCCAACCCTTCGGGGACCACAGGCGTGATATTATGATGTGCCTTCAAAACAGTAGTAAATAAACCTTCCACAAATGTATAGGAAACGGTGAAACGGCGCTTGCAGCCGTAACACAATTGTAGTAAAGTAAATAGGCCAGACAGAAATAGCACAGGAAGTGAGGTTTCGACATATACCTGCCAGGAAAATGGCGACGGAGCCGGAGATTCGTTTTCAGCAGACATTTTGTTTGGTGTGGGATTTAGAGTGAAGAATTCGGATGTAGAGTCTTCTATCGCAACGGCACGGAATGGTTTCAAAGTCGTTAAAAAAAACCCGACTGCTTAAAAAGCGAACTGAAAAGATGTAAACAAGAAGAAAATGATGCTGTGCAGTCGGAGGATACATACTAGTTTTAGTCAGCCATCTCGCGAATATGTTTTTAAGTAGTCGGGATTTTTGTTTTTTTAATTAACTGTTTTATTTAGAACTTTTTAGTTAACATTTGTTTTTTCGGATAGGTACATTTAAATGTGCTATAAGTGCTATATATATTTGAAATCACCTCTTAAAACCCCCTACGATGGGTTTAGAATTTAAAAAAAATTGGGATCTCCCAATATGGCACACAAAAGCCGCCGTTTTTCTATTTTACAATTTTTATGTAGATAATGACCTTCGCAAGGTTAAGACGAATCGATTGTTGTAAGAATGATCAAAATCGGCCTACGCGTTTGTTATCTAGAACGCCACATAGAAACAAACATAATACATGCAAAGACTAATAAACATATTACCCTCCTTCGGCAGTCGGGTAAAAATAGCCAGTCTACAAGAAAAACGGTGAAAGAAAATATCGTAAAGAATCCGCCATGTCCAAGAACCATAAATTCAAAGACATGTGACTTGCTTGATCCATCCGTGCATTGTGCCCGCGTGGTGGATTCAGCAAGCTCCCTCTTATGCAGAGAGCCTTTGTCAAAGAAATGGCAACATTATAGAGACCGTTCTGACACCGACCAACACACCGATGTGTATAGTTCTCGCCAAACTTTGGGCCGCCCTGAAGATGTCTACAACGGCTGCGCGGTAGTAAATGTCATGTCACCGTTTCGTGCCTCGCGCATCCGGAAAGCCAACTTCAGGGCGGCCAAGAAGTTTGGCGAGAACTACACAACACATCGGTGTGTTGGTCGGTGTCAGAACGGTCTAGTGGCCATAGTCTCATACTTTTCAATACAAATACAATATATTTTTGTCTGAAATGTTTCTAGCACGGTTAAAGTATGACACGGTAGGAGGAGTGGGAGGGATTTACACCTCTTTTCATACACAGATGACAAAACAAACAACTATTAAAAATCACTCTATTTTGTAATGTTGCTGATATATTAATAAAAATCTTTTTGCAAAAAAATACTACCGACTTCCAAATACAAAACTACAAAGTGAAAAATAACTTAATTTTTTGAAGTCGGTGTCTTTCGTAGGTACCATTTTTTTGCATTATGGACACCGACTTCAAAAAATTAAGTTATTTTTCACTTTGTAGTTTTGTATTTGGAAGTCGGTAGTATTTTTTTGCAAAAAGATTTTTATTTTTCACTTTTTAGTTGTACGTACCTAATAGGCAAGTTAATAAGGGAACTATTTCGCCAGAATAGATTTCATGAAACTTGAACATAACCGGTGAAAGGAGAGATCTGCTTACCCCTTAAGAGCGAACTGGCGTGATGTTATGTTATGAAATGTTATAAACAACAAACAGACATGCGATTGCAGCAATCTCGAGAGATTTGCCGTTATTTATTGAAGAGTTCTGTTGTATATCTCCGAAGTTCTTCATCAGATCTTCACCAAATTAAAATGGGACCAATTTCGGAACATACTTTTTCAAACAAAAAAAGAATTTTCAAAATCGGTCCACAATTGACGGAGTAATCGGTGAACATAAACAAAAAAAAAAAAAAAAAAACAAACATGAAGTCGAACATAGAACCTCCTCCTTTTTGGAGAGTCGGTTAAAAACAAAACCACGCTAATATCGGCGCGTGCCAACAATTGGGTCAAGACTAAGCTGACAGCGCATCGTCACGCTAAATCGAAACGTGATGTCATGTCCAATCACAGGAACCGCCCAGTATAATTAAACATACCTATAACTGTGAAAAAACCTAAGGGAAACGTGATCAAAGTTATTTTGAAGACGACAAAATGTGTCTGAATTTTTTAGACAATGTTGATAACGAAGGGGTACCGTTATCTCTGCCTTGCCCTTCGGGAATATCAAGCTTCATGTTATAACATATAAGCTGCCTTTAATATTCCTACTGCCGGGACGCTTCGAATTTTTAACCGACTTACCATAAAGGAGGAGGTTCTATGTTCGACTTTGATAGTTTTTTTTTATGTTCACCGATATCTCCGTCAATTGTGGACTGATTTAAAAAAATCTTTTTTTGTTTGAAAGAGTATGGTGTTCATCTGATGAAGGACTTCGGAGATATACAACATAACTCTTCAATAAATAACGGCAAATCTCTCGGGATTGCTGCAATCGCATGTCTGTTGTTTGTTTATACCATTTCAAAACATAACATCACGCCAGTACGCTCTAAAGGGGTACGCAGATGTGTACAGTTCACCTTGGTACACTCTCATTTCACCGGTTATGTTCAGTTTCATGATATTCGGGTAATCTATTCTGGCATTATAGGTACCTTACTTAACTAATTACCTATTAGGAAGGTAAAACTAAAAAGTTAAAAATGAATAAAACTGTTTTACAAAAAAAATACTCGGTATTATATTTTTGGAAGTCGGTGTCTCTGGTAGGTACCAATTTTTTGCGTTATGGACACCGACTTCCAAAAAGAAAGTTTTCACTTTGTAGTTTTTTTATTCGGAAGTCGGTAGTATTTTTTGTAAAAAAGTTTTTTTATTTTTTTAGTTCTGGGCTTACGTGGTTGTGTTTTCCTAAACCGTTTTCGAGAGCAGTACTAAAGAAATAAATTACTCAAAATAAAGCGCATGCCCGTGTTCTAACCCACGACATTTAACTTATAAGTCGGAGCCGTAACCATCTGGGTCTCTGTGCTGCTGAGTCTTTATAGTTAAAGTTAAAACAAGTTATCTATTCTAAACGGTTTTCGCTACGCCCCGATCCGTTCGTTCCGCTTCCACAAGATATGATCCGAAGGTCGTGGCGTCTAGAATTTTTACGTCTATCTATCTAAACTTAACCTTGTGTAAACAGCTGTTGTTGTTTTGTTTATGTAAAGTTAAATAAGATGTTTGTGGTTTTAAATACAATGATAAAGAGAGAGAGAGATAACAGTCTCACTCACTGAATATGTCTGTAATTTTCGCCTTGTTGGGACTTAGGTCTCAGACCAACTTGGGTAGTATTAGCCCAGTGGTAACGGGTTAACACTTCCCAAGGAATTTTACGAGAAGTAGGTCGTGCATTCGAAAGTTCGAAACCAGAGAGTTTTTACACTTTGTGTAATTTATTTAATTGCCACTAATATCAAAACGATGAAGGAAAACATTATGAAGGAATCGGCATGTCCTAGCGCTTTTAAGACATGAGACAATCTACCAATTTTTACTGAGCCCGCGTGGTAGATTCCAGATTCCACATAAGCTTCCTCTCTGAGCTTCCAGCAGTAGGAACATATGCTGATTATGTTAAACTAGCTTCAGCCCTCGTAAAAAGTTTTTGCCATCCCATGGGAACACACCACTCGGATAAAAACTAACCTATATTCCTCTACCATTGACTCACCCGATCTCTATTCCAAATTTCATCTAAATCAGTTCAGCTATTTATTATTGAAAAGGTAACAAACAGAGTTACTTTCGCATTTATACCGCCTGAAAGCCGAAAACTATCCCGAGGGACCATATTCGAGGTATAAAAACTATCCTATGTGCTGTTCCAGACTATAATCTATCTCTGTGCCAAATTTCATTCAGACCCGTCCACGCGTGAAGAAGTAACAAACATACAAACAAACAAAAAACATACAAAACACACACACACTCACAAAATTTCGCCTCTTTATAATATGAGTGTGATATAGTGTGATAATATGGATAGGTACTACGGAATTAATATATTTTGTATGGCATTCAGACATCTATGTTGAAGCATAAGATTTGTGAAATATCTGCTATTGGAACCCTATTTTTCTACATCACATACATTATTCAAATCCGACCATACAAATCAGCCTCATTCAATCTGACCTCAAAGATCACAGAAAAAAGTTGCAAAGAGCCACGTATGAGCTAATCTCTGTAACAAACGTTGGACCAAATGTTTTGGCAGCTGGCCAAAGATGGACTCATGGGTAGTAGATCCAGCCTAGTGCGAGTCAGGATCGGAAGCTCGCGAATTTGTGTTTCTTACTTCATATCTGGGAAAGATGAATGGGGGAAGTCGTGTTTATAACAATAGCGGAGTTAGATCTTTTCTAGTGGTACTAGCTTGGCCCGAAATTTAAAACTATATTGCGACTATAAAGATCCACAATTATTAACAGACAATAAAATGCAATACTCCATGAACCCTTACAATAGTGAAGCGAAGTCCTTTAGCCCCGGTAATTCCGATGAATAAAAATTCACAAATGAATGGAATTATTCAGTAAATAAAACAGTAAAAATTAAATATTTTCTTTTTATTATTATAAAACATCATCTCATTATCAATAAGCTAGGTAAATAAGGTTAATTATTAAAAAAAGTAATATTGGATGTAGAATAAATGATAAATAATTTTATTTCTGTAAGTTGGTTTGTACAAACACTTTTACATGTCGACCATATTTTTTATAAAAAAATTTTTTGCAAAAAAATTCTACCGACTTCCAAATATAAAACTACAAAGTGAAAAATAACTTAATTTTTTGAAGTCGGTGTCTTTCGTAGGTACCATTTTTTTGCGTTATAGACACCGACTTCAAAAAATTAAGTTATTTTTCACTTTGTAGTTTTGTATTTGGAAGTCGGTAGTATTTTTTTGCAAAAAGGTTTTTTATTTTCACTTTTTAGTTGTACGTACCTAATAGGCAAGTTAGTAAGGGAACTATTTCGCCAGAATAGATTTCATGAAACTTGAACATAACCAGTGAAATGAGAGATCTGCTTACCTTGGTTTGCCTAAGAGCGAACTGGCGTGATGTTATGTTAAGAAATGTTATAAACAACAAACAGACATGCGATTGCAGCAATCCCGAGAGATTTGCCGTTATTTATTGAAGAGTTCTGTTGTATATCTCCGAAGTTCTTCATCAGATCTTCACCAAATTAAAATGGGACCAATTTCGGAACATACTTTTTCAAACAAAAAAAGAATCAAAATCGGTCCACAATTGACGGAGTAATCGGTGAACATAAACAAAAAAAAAAAAAAAAAAATCCTTTTTGGGAAATCGGTAAAAAACTAGATGAGGTCGTCGTTTCCTATCTGACTACTCTGAGAAGAAAGGCCAAAACAAACTCAGAGGTCACAAGAAGTCCAGACAAAATCTTGGTTAGATCTTGTGAAGACTATGTAGATTGATGTGGTCTTTTGAGGAAAGAACCAGCCAGATTGGGTGGACCTGTCCAGTCAGTGCACGACATAGACATTATTCAAAATGTAACAGTTCATTTTTATACATTGAACATAGTCATTTCAACGCCTAGACACAGATAATATGATACTAGCGCCTGCGTATGTTAATAAAACAATACTAAATATTGAGCAAAAATAAAATACTAATTTCTTCGACTTTATTTACGAAGAAATTTTAATCGATTATTAAAACTTCTTCGTAAATAAAGTCAATTGTTATAAGAAATCGAATCGTTACCGCATTAGGTCATCAGTCATTACTAAATGATTATTTTTTGAGCTGTCAATTGTATAATTACACGCTGGAGGGAGATTTTTATCCACTAACGAAATATAGTTGTAGATATTACAGCACTGCTTAACCCATCCTATAATTAAAGCGTATGTTATTTCAATTATATGACGAAACTGCGCGGCACAGTCATCCCGTTAGGTAAAAACAAAAACAAGCGAATCATACGAATCGCTTGTGGGTCAATGTCGTTTCTGTTAGCGCTACTTTAAATACGACGCTTGAGGAAAAACTTGGTATTTTTAGCATAAATATGGAGCAGTAATTTTCGCCTGTTCTTGAATAATGGCGACAAAACACATGCCTATAACTGGCGTAAAAGTGTTCAAGTAGCTTGCATGCCACTGTGGCATTCACCAATCAGAAGTTATTCGACAACTACAGACGCCAACGACGTTTAGAGAACAAAACGCGCACTCGTTTCACACCCGCGCGACCCAAAATTCAGTAGTATTTTTTAAAATAAAAAGCCTTGGATCAAAATGTAGGTAATTAAATTGTCTTTGATATACTGACAATTTCATTGAAACATGCCCGGCGGTTTAGGTGCGATTGTCGTTTCTAGGGTTCCGTACCCAAAGGGTAAAAACGGGACCCTATTACTAAGACTTCGCGGTCCGTCTGTCTGTCTGTTTGTCTGTCACCAGGCTGTATCTTATGAACAGTGATAGCTAGACAACTGAAATTTTCACAGATGATGTGTTGCCGCTATAACAACAAATACTAAAAACAGTACAAAATAAATATTTAATGGGGGCTCCCTACAACAAACGTTGTTTTTTTGCCGTTTTTGCGATAATAGTACGGAACCCTTCGTGCGCGAGCCCGACTCCCACTTGGCCGGTTTTTTTTGTCCGTGTTAGACATAACTTTACAAATTAATTGCACTATGTTATACGAATAAAACTCAATTTTTTCTTAGATCAAATTATTAAGAAAATGGTCTAATGTAACATATTTTTCTTTCCAAAAAAATACGACTAGCCGTATAGACGTGATTCTCATTTTAACATCAGCTACTGAGGGGTATCTGCGCCTTAAGGCAGTAAGGCACTGAAGCTAAACATTAGTGGCCGAACTTCAAAAGAATTGAAAGAAAGTTCCATTTATAATTTTGAACTTTTGACGATCGTGATCGCTTATATAAGGTCACTTTGTTTAAGCCCTAAAGGCAGCATTTTGTTATGCAAATCAAAAGGATTTCTCCTCATCCAGCCACTTTCCAAGAATCATCGCTCTACATAGCCTGATTCATGTCCCATTTATTTCTCCATGAAACCTTCAGTAGGCCAAGGTGAAGTCCGACACATTGGGCATTCTGTGGTTTTCCTCATGACTCCTCTTCATAGAACTTCTCACACAGTTAATTCTACTTAGCCGTTTCCTCAACTACATCAGGGTCAGCTTCCAGTCTTACTGGAAGCAGCTGAATACATGGAGGCAGTATTTTACATGACGCGACCGTGTCCGATTTTCTGGCTTATTCTGCCTACCCGTAACGTCTGTCAATGATTTCAATTCAATATCAATTTATTCAATCATCAACAAAATTTTGGGTAATGAGGCGCGCTGCAGTAGAGACCCAGCCCTGCGCTAGGAACTAACCTGTGTTACAGGCACTGGGCAGCTACTCCATCAACACACTTACAAACATCGAAGTAGCATAGAGGAATTAAGACTCGCTGATTTCCCAGCTTAGGCAAGCCTGTACATAGAAAATCAGTAACCTAATATTAAAGTAATTTAAACTTACACGACGAAGATTTTTAAATGACGGCCAGATCCAACTGCTTCACTTGCTTTCCGAGGTATGGAGGGGTCTCTGTATGAATGGACGGACAGACCTAAACAAGTGTAGCTTAACATCTAAGATCCAGCCTTCCTGATGCTCCGATACGCGATATAGCATGCATAGTTTCTAAGAAATAGAATTTGTCGAAACGACGACACGGTTGGCGCAGTGGTTGAATGATCGGGTGCTGCGCTGCGTGTCGTGGGTTCGATTCCCGCACGGAACTAATATTTGTATGGCCTACTGATAGTTGTTCCGGCTCTGGGTGTCTTGTGTATGTGAGTTTATATGTTTGTAAACGCACCCGTGATACAGGCAGAAATGTCTAGTGTTTGGCAACGTTATTTTAAACAAATAAAATTGTACTTGCTATTTTGCTTAGTAAAAATCGCTTAGGTTATACAAATCGATTCGTGTGTAGCTATCATTAAGGTCGCTTTTTAATCAGCCACGAGCTCTTAAAATGAATACCGTAGTTACTAGTTAGTATAATAGGTATATAAGTCACTTTATGTAGTGTAAGGTCAGGTCAGAGATAACAGATATATTGTTGGAAACATGCACTCCGTTATGTGCACAATAAGTTATTATGTCGTCGGCATACGACATATTATCAGCAAGTTCAATACTCAAGGATATGAGGCAATGTTCGTATATTATTTCATAACTAAACCATTTAAGGTGTACTTATAGTACAGTACTATGTACAATTGTACAAACTGTAAATAATTTACTGTACCTATATGTCGTTCGTTGACTTGTGTGTGCCCTGGCAGTTGATAGTGTGTCATGATCTCTCTTATGTTTGTCTGATGATGGCACGTCTGTGTTGGATCATTCGGTTCCCTTTATGAGTGTTGAGCTGAGTGGTGCCGATCCATGTGTCATGTTCGTTAACGGGCGCCATCATTTGGGATTGGTCATAACTTAACTGCCTCGGCCTGTTTTTAATTACCTATTTATTGAATTTTTAATTGTCTGTTTTACTCTAGACGCTTTTACGTGCATGTCTTTTTACATCGTTCTCACATATATGTGTTTTTCCAACAAGAATGATGTAACCAAATACTTGCAAAACACTTTTTAAAAGAGTAAGTGTGGAGTTTCTTGTCCATTCTTCTCCAAAACAAGCTACTTTTCCGAATGGACGGCAGAATCAATTATTATTACTTTTAAATTAAAATTTTTGACGTACAAAAGTGCCGCTTAATGGCCTAATTGAATAAATAATATTAGATTTTGATTTTGAAGTACAAGCCCGCCTCACTATTTCCAAGCCCTGTAAATCCAGAATCAACAGTGACCACTGGAAAAGCGCTGAGGCATTGAAACACGACGAGTCTTGGAGAACTTATGTGTCTTGGATTCCGCAACGTAATTTATCAGAAAAGAACAGCGGAGTCGCGGAATCCGCATTTTGCTTTATGTATATTTTAAATGCCATCAGCCGGGCAATAGTTCATTCTCATTAATTTCTACATACATACATATACCTTGTGGAAACTAGAACAAATTGCCGAGCGTTCAAGCGTTTTTGACATACCTATTATTGGATTGGAATCAAATATATAACAGCTCACAATGTTAGGACCCATTAATATTAATGATATTTTTTATCCGTGTTTCTAGGCAACTGGGCATATCCCAGTTGCTTTTGCTTCATTTACGTTTACGTACATATTAGTCATACACCTGTTTTATTTTGTTTTGCCGTAATTTCTATATTCATCAATACGATGTGGCAATGTTGTCTACAAGCACCATTGATGTCATAGGACCGTTCTGTAAGTGATTTTGGCTATAATTATACCACCACCATCATCTTCAGTTCTCTTAGTCATGTTCATGGTCAATGAGTCATTAGTCCAATGGCGATGGCGGCCAGAAACGATTAATAAATTTAAAGAGGTATTATATCCTATTAAACCTACTAATATTATAAATGCGAAAGTTTGGATGGATGTTTATCAATCACGCCAGAACGGTTGAACGAATTTGGATGAAATTTGGCAAACGGATAGATTATAGTCTGAAAAAAAAAGCGTATGATCTGATCCCCGCCTCCCCGCCCCCCTACATGGCGGAGGACATCCAACGAGGATTTTACAAAACGGAAAAACAACATGGTATAATAAAATACTTTTCACGCGGGCGAAAACTAATCTATGCTAATATTATAAAGCTGAAGAGTTTGTTTGTTTGAACGCGCTCATCTCAGGAACTACTGGTTGGAATTGAAAAAATATTTTTGTGTTGGATAGTCCATTTTTCGAGGAAGGTTATAGGCTATATAACATCACGCTACGACCAATAGGAGCGGAGCATCAATGAAAAATGTTCTAAAAACGGGGAAAATTTATTCTTTTTGAGAGCTTCCTGGCGTGCATTGCATAAATGCTTAAAGTTACGCAACAATCATGTAGGTAGGGTAGGATAGGTAGTCAGTTGACGGGAGCGAAGCCGCGTGGGACAGCTAGTGTTTTATAATCTTCAAATCCGCACAAAATGTCATGACATATTCTGAATACCGTATCGAGGCACTCGGAGGGATCTCGATGAATAATAAACGATCACCCATCCAAATCATGGTAGAAAATCATCATCATATCTGCCAAAACACGTCCACTGCTGGACATAGGCCTCCCCCAAGAGTCGCCACATTGACCGCATCCAGCGGATCCCCGCAACCTTCACCAGGTCATCGGTCCACCTGGTGGGAGACCTTCCAACGCAACGTTTTTCGGTTCGCGGTCGCCACTCCAGAACTTTTCGGCACCATCGGTCATCCGTTCTGCAAGCTAAAATAAAAGTAGAAAATAATAGTTGGTTAATGTCACTATGATACATCCATGGGGGTTTTATCAAGAGTCATTGATTAATGTATATGAGTCATATTGAAGCATAGTATAGTCATACTATAGTTACAAGGAAGTTATGGATGCTGATATAAGCCTGTTTCCTCTCAACGCGTGCTTATAAGCAAAGTTAACATGAGTAATGCCAACTGTTTTGAACTTGTAACAATACAAATTCAAACATAAGTCAAGCCTCATCAGAGGGTCAGTCACCCAAAGGGCAATGGAGAGATCCGGAAGAGAACCAAGTTTCTTAAGTGGCAGTGGGCAGGGCACATTGCTCGTAGAACGGATGGCCGTTGGGGACGAAAAGTTCTAGAGAAGCGACCGCGAACCGGGAAATGTTGCGTTGGAAGGCCGCCCACTAGGTGGAGCGACGACCTGGTCAAGGCTGTAGGAGTCTGGTGGATGCGAGAAGCACAAGTCTGATAAGTGTGGTGACGCTTAGGGGACGCCTATGCCCAGCAGTGGACGTATTTTGGCTGAAATGATGATGATGTTGAAGTCAAGAGCGAATAGAATACTTCTAGGCAAACGTGCTCCACTTTCAACCGCACTATCTCATCATTAGATGAGATAGTGGTCAAGCGCGTGTTTCTGACTATATCCAATCCACAGAAAACCGCCGTGAGTTTATGTATTTATGCCAGAGCAAAATGGAAGGTTGATTTTCTTAAAGGCACCCAATTTATCTCAGCAGGTAGCACTAGTTCAAATTCTAGTTATATCTTACATGTGTCGTGGTGGCCCAGTGGCTAAGACTTCGCCTCTTGTGCTTGAGGGTTCAAATCCGGGCAAGTACCAATGTGGCTTTTTCAAATTCATATGTACTTTCTAAGTTTATCTTGGACATCGCAGGTAAAGGTGAAGGAAACAATCGTGAGGAAACCTGGCCTTATATAGTTAATGTAAGTCTGAAATAGCCAAGTCCGAGGCCTGTGGGGTGGCCCGGTGGCGGCTTAATTAATTCTGACACCAGAGGTGGCCCCATCCTCACACGGAAAATAAGAAATTGGATGGCTTCAATGAGGAAATTGAGCTAGATAAATTGCTAATAGTGCTGTTAAAGCTGCAGTTCTACTGATGAGCTACTTGGTGTATAACAATACTAACTACTAGCATACTGTTATTTAATATTATTATTGCGAAAGTTTGGATGGATGTATGTTTGTTAAGGCGTGTGTCAATCACGCCAGAACAGCTGAACGGATCGTGATGAAGTTGGCACAGAGATAGATTGTAGTCTGGAACTCATAGGCTACTTTTTAACTCGGTAGTATGTTTATATGGGAAAATTTCCACACGAAAAAAGTCGCGGGCAACAGCTAGTTATATTTTGAATATAATTATTGAAAGCGGGGTACAGTATCGGTTTGACATGCCGCATTGCGGTAAACACATTTATCGTCTAAGATCATGTTTTTTTTTATACATTAGTAAAGATTTTGTGACGGTATTTATTTGTGAGATACACAACACAGCTGTTTATAGTCAAAACAAAACGGTTAATAATTATACCTACAAACTATTATCTAATAAGTTGTGACATTAATGCTTGTATTCTGAGTCATCATTGGTAACAAGGTCAAATAATACATATGTATTTAAAACGTCAACCGTGATTAAGGTTCAAAAAATGTTTATCCCTATTCAAAGAATTCCAAGCCTTATGTCCTAAGTATAATGGTTTAAAATGCAACGTTAAGAATGGTTGCTTATAAATGATTGTGATAAGTTCCTTGTGACTAAATATATCTTGTGACTAATATATAGATATATCTCTGAGCGAGCGTACAGAGTAGACGTGTTGCTAATTAATTTAAAAAATATATATATTTGCATTAACGTATTATCAACCGTAAACCAAAGTCATAAGTCATCCTTTACTAAAAGAACTGTGCATAGTGTCGCGGGCTCCACCCACTGGAGTAAACAAGACAGGACGATATTTTTTGCACCTTTCACACCTGCCAGCGCACGCGTTAGATCGCATAACCCACGTGAGTAACTTCTTAACACAGATATACAATGAGCGCACGACGTTCACCGACTGGAAGTGGCAATGAAATAAAACTTGGAGGATCTAATCCAAATATTTCGGACATAAACGCAGATAATACTCCGATAATTACTTTCCGTGGCAAGCGCAAATTAACCGACGATTCTGATTTTATAAGAGCAGAGTTGAAAACATTACAAAAGCAAATGAGTGAGATGATGGCAGTATTAACGTCCACAAAAACAGATCAAGCAGAGAGTATCGATAAACTCTCTCAAGACATCACTACAATAAAAAATGAGGTGAGCATCATAAGTAGCACCATCGAAAATATTACTGTGGAAAATAATGACATCAAATCCAAGCTCTGTGCCCTATCCAGTATAACAGAAAATACAGAGAAAAAAGTAGCACTTCTTGAATCTGACGTTAATTATCTCAAACACAACCCCCCACCAAACCCAGTTCAAGATCTCGTGGCATATGAAGATATTGTTGATGAAGTCAAGAATAGAAGTGTGCGAGCCAAAAACATCATCGTCGCTGGGATCCCCGAATCCACGAGTAACTCTGCTACCGAACGACAAGAGTACGATCGTAATGAAATTTCAAAGGTGATTAAACCTATATACGCAGACTGTCCTCAATCGAATAAAATAATGCGTCTTGGAAAATACAAGCCTGAAAATACTCGTGCAATCAAAGTATGCTTCTTATCAGAAGATATTGCAAAAACAATTTTACGCAATAGAAACAACCCAAATATGAAAAATGTGAAAATTTATCCTGATCAAACCCCACAACAACAAAAATATATGAAACACCTAAAAGATGAGCTACAGAAACGTACCTTAAATGGGGAACCTAACCTGCAAATCAAATACGTGAAAGGCGCTCCCAAAATTATAACATCCACAGAAAACCAAGCTGGCTCAACACCCACACAAACAAAAAACTAATTACGTCCAGAGAGAAAATCACATACAAAATAACTGACTCTTATTGTGACATAAGCTATTCCAAAAAGTCATTAAAATTCTTCTATGCCAATGCTCGCAGTATTGTCAAACCCGGAAAATTCGATGAGCTGAAGTGTATTATCAGTTCCCTGCAATCAGCCACGCATATCGTCATTCTTACAGAAACCTGGATTAAAGATGAAGATGAGGCCAAAATACTACAAATACCTTGCTACACGCACTATTATAACTACAGACACAACAAAAGAGGTGGCGGGGTTTCAATTTTTGTCCATGATAATCTAACTCATAATTTAGTAGAAGAACATTGCGTGGATGATATTCATTACCTTTGGATATTTATTAAGAAGTTCTCTCTAAACATCGGCGTCGTTTACAAGCCTGATAAAACAAACATAAATAACTTCCTTGACATATATTCGCAACAATTACAGAAGATGAAACGAGCTATAGTATTTGGAGATTATAACCTGGATTTACTAACCAAAGATCGTACAACCCGCAGTTACATGGACACCCTGAAAGAAAGTAACTATAAGATTTTAAATAAAATTGACCTAAAAAATTGTACCCGTGAAACATCTGCAACTAGAACAATAATAGATCATGTTTCCTCTAACTTACATGACAACAACTTTAATTTTGCACTGATAGAATCTGCGATGTCTGACCATAAGCAAATTTATTTGGAAATACTAAGATACGATACACCTACTATTAAGAAACAGGAATATCTAGCTATTGACTATGTAAAACTCTACAAAAACATACAAGATTTTGAAAAATACGATGATGAACCCACTTACAAAAGATTCGAAGATAAACTACAACTCTGCTTAAGCAAGAGTAAGATAAAGAAAATCAAAATATTGAATCGACCGCGGCAAGATTGGATTAAGAGAGAAATCATACAGGAAATAAACAACAGAAACAAGATTTGGCTAAAACATAAAGAAAATAAACAAGATTTGATTTTAAAAGCAGAATACGAGAAGGCTAAAACGAAAGTTGCAAATAACATTGAAAATACAAGAAACACATATTACCAAAAACGTTTTCAAGACACCATTACCAAACCTAGAAAAATGTGGACACTCATAAACGATCTCTCTAAAAACAAAATAAAAGACAGAAAAGGACCCGAAAAACTTGTAACTGCAAACGGAATAGTTACAGACCCAAAAGGGATATGTGAACTTTTTAATTCCTACTTTTCCACTATTGGTTCATCTTTGGCAGACCAGATCAAGGATAATTCTGGCGTACATGAAGCTACAGGAAACACAGAAGGAACTCACGTTACCGAATTAAATTGTATTACACCAGCAACCACGGATGAAGTAGGCAAAATAATAAACAATTTGGATCCAAATACTGGTTCTGGCATCGATGGCATTTCCGTAAAATCAATAAAATGTGTAAAGGACATAATTATTAACGAACTCACAAGTTGTATCAATGATTGCTTAACACGAGGTATCTTTCCGGATAGCTTAAAAATTGCCAAAGTAGTACCAATCTACAAATCTGGATGTAAATCTGACCCATGTAACTACCGTCCAATATCTGTGCTTCCGGTGATCTCCAAAATATTTGAGAAAATTCTTTATAACCGTCTAGAAAAATTTCTTCAATCAAAAAGCTTTTTATACAATAAGCAATATGGATTTAGACCACAATCAAATACTCTTTCGGCCACAATTGATTTGATAACAAAAATTAAGAACAAAATTGATCAAAAACAAATCGCGTTAGGTATCTTTATTGATTTAAAAAAAGCCTTCGATACAATTAGTCCAGATATATTACTTAAAAAAATGTCACACACTGGTATCACTGGTAAAGCACTCGAGATATTTAAGTCATATTTGCAAAATCGGAAACAAATTGTAAAAATCGGTGACTATCAAAGTCATTCACATCCTGTAACATTTGGTGTACCCCAGGGCTCCATTTTGGGTCCTCTTATGTTTCTAATTTATATAAATAACATATCCCAAATCGGTTTGAAGGCTGACGTTTCACTTTACGCCGATGACACTAGTCTTTTCTACTTTGGAAACTCAACTGAAGCCATTATGCCGCAAGCTCAAAACGATCTGAATTTATTGAATAAATGGTTCCAATCAAATTTGCTCACTATTAATACAACTAAAACAAACTACGTAATATTTGCAGCAAAAAATAAAACAATAGGCAATAATATAGAACTAAAAATAAACAATGAAACAATTCAAAGAAAAACCAAAGAAAAATATCTCGGCCTTATATTAGATACTCACTTAAATTGGATGCCTCATATTGAGAAAATAAGATCAAAACTATTAGCATTAACAGGAATTCTCCAAAGCCTAAAAAAATGTTTACCCCAAAAAGTCCGTTATATAATTTACAATTCATTAGTTAAATCCCATATCGACTACTTGATAGAAATCTGGGGGACTGCAGCCAAAACAAATTTAGACCCCATACAAAAAGTGCAAAATAAACTCATTAAAATCTTATTTAACTACAAGTTCCGTACATCTACTGACAAAATATACAAAGATACGAAAATAATGAATATTACACAAACTTATAAATACTATACGTGCATACTAATACGTAAAATTTTAAACCAAGACATTCATACATCACTAAAATTTACCAAAAAACATGAAATATACAAAAAGCAACTACGGAACCCAAGTTATCTAATAACACGTCCACCCAGAACTAATTACGGCAAAAAGAATATAGAATTTGAAGGTGTAACTTTATACAATAAATTACCATCAGAAATCAAAGACACTAAAAATATTTCGGCTTTTAAAAAACGATTAAAAAAACATATAATAATCAATTAGGTAATTCATTAAAAATATATATATATATATCAAATACATACACACATACTCAACTCATTACATACTGAACTCAAATAAATACTATGTTAAAAAATAGAATCTTTAATCAACAAACAAAAAAAAAAAAAAAAAACAAGCTAAACCATAATAAATAATAGTAAAATAACGCTGCTATTAAATATAGATATAAAAATGTTTACCTAAATTATAATAAACTACTTCTTGCACAAATACATTACTACGCTGCCATCGATGCCACATCTAGTAAATTATCTTTGGATCCGTGTTCGCTCGTACGGCGAGCGGGTCGCCTGATGACTTGTTTACGCATAAGATTTGCACTTACCCACTTTTTTTTTAAAAAAAAAAAATACTTTCTGTACCTACGCTTGATAATGTTTTTATGTTAAAAATGTTTTCTCAGTAAGTGAATTATTGTTAATTCTTTATGAGGAAAATAAAGTTCTTAAACCATAAATATGGATAAAAGAGGTCTGAATTTGAATACTGATAATGACTAACATAGTCTTTAATGGGTTTACATACCAACTGCTTTGTGCTTCCTTCTCCCGTGTTTAAAAGCTATTTAAGATGGATAACGCCTGTACGGGGTGTACAGGCGTTATCCATCTTGGATCTTTGGGCACATTTTAATAAAGAGACAAGAAGAAGCCATCAATTGCTACTGAGAAGTGCCAGATGGAAAACCTAAGAGCATTACCTGACCTGGAACTTGAATCAGGTACTCGTGCTCCAACGGAGACGCCATCACGCCCCGCCCCAAAACTGACGGGGTCCGCTAGGGCCGATGCCTGTCTGGGTCGCGGATAAATTTGAAAGAGTGTTACCGCGGTCCTGGCACAAGCAACTGAAGGAAGTAAAAGTCTAACACGCCCTCACGCTTCACCCAGAGCGGGAGAAGTCATTGGATGATTGCCCAACCAAAAAAAATAAAAAAAGGTACTCGTGCTCAGCAGAAGCGCTTGTAACCACTAGGCCATCAGGAGGCAGTCCATCCAGTACTACCGAGAAACTATCAGTGTCTCAAAAATCATGACACGCTGTTGGTATCGGCTGTCAAATGACAGTTGGGACCAACGGCTTAAAATGCTTTCCGAGTCACGGAGGAAACTCGCTATATAAAGATGGTCACCCATCCACGGACCGACCTCGACAAGCGTTGCTTACTTTCTCGCCTGATGGTAAGCGATGATGTGGTCGACGGTGAAGCACGCTTGCTTTGAAGTATCCTATCACTCTTGACTTAAATTCCACCAGGTTAAGCTTCAGGAAACAGAGGCCGGGTATTCCACTTCATAGCAATACCACAGTGAAAGTACTCCCAAAAGGTTTAGTGCGTATGGGTGGGATGTCCACCATGTACCGATGGCGCATCGCCATACCTCTTGTAGTCTGATGATGGAACGGGCTAGGTAGAATTAAATCATGCAATTCCATAGAATGCCGCACTGTTAGGAGAAGCTTAGAGACGTTGGAGATAAAATAATATAATTATAAATACGATCTGAAATCTCATGACTGTTTAAATGACGTAACGCCGTTATGAATGGCCGTGACGTGTGATGTCACGACCGGTTCGAGGAAAACCGCTGCAAAACATGTGTATTTGTACATTGCTGTTAGTTAAATAAACAATGTTGAGTATCGCCTGCTGAATGAATGGGATTTTGTTATAATAGTATCCTGTTATTATCCCGCTGCAGGAAAATCGTTGTGGAACTGGCATTCAAGTTTTAAAATAATATAAAAAGTAATTATCACTTAACTGACATGCCTAATACATTATGAGCTTAAACTAATATTTAAGATTACCTATTTTTTTATGATTTCTGGGTTGGTCCCAAACTAAAAGTTATTTGTAATTGATTTAATTTAATCCAGTTTTGTTCTATCTTTTCTTTTAACTCCACTTTATATGTACGGAGTTGTACTTCGTGCTATACACTATAATCAGTCGCTATGGCAACAAGAAAACTCGCTTAATGTCAAATTAAAGTTGTAGTTGTATAATTATCAGCTTGCTGCCGCCCAGGGGCTCCTACCTAATTCATACTATATCACACCATTGTATATCAAACTAATATTATAATGGCTAAAGAATGTGTGTGTGAGCTTATATGTTTGTTACTTCTTTACGCTCAAACGGCTGGACGGATCTGGATGAAATTTGGCACCAGAGATATATTATAGTAAGGAGTAGCACATAGGATAGGATTGCCGAATTTACTTACGCAATAAGGCTGTGTTGCGCCGATTCCAAATAACATGGGACAATATTGATGAGTCTTTAAAATTTCCAAACTTAATTCGTTTGAGGAATGAAGGTTAAACAAATGTGTTCTCGTACAAAAATCGCCATATTAGTCGATGTAGCGAATAAAAATGGCGACTCAAAGACGATGTCGTAAGCGCTTGCGCAAGTCATGTCAATGTCGCTTGAACGGTGAACGGACGACTGTTTCTGTGGTTTATAAAGGATTTGATAAATATAATTTTAGCTTGTATTAAATGCGAAAGAAACTCTTTCTGTCTGGTTTTCACGGTTTCACAAATAAACCGCTGAAATAATTTGGAGGAAATTGGTTTAAATTAGATTGGACATAGAATAGTGTAGGCGCAACACGTTTTCTTTTTGAATTCCGTCCTGTCAACCGTCACGCTATTTCTAGCTCCCTTTCTTTCATATCACACCTCACACCGTCCATCCATCCACCCATCCATCAGTAACATGCGATTCATGACCTCTAAGATCACAGACACAGATATCAACAGCAATTTCTTTCCGTACAGATGATTTCAGACTTTAAGCATACGCCCCGTAACTTCCGTCGAAGCGAACAATTGTAAGCATAATTATGCCCGTAAGACCAATAAGCGTAATTGCGGGGTAATTGACCGTGAAATCGTTAGTACACGCGGCAAAAGAAGCAAGCGGCGTTATTTTCTTTTTTGGATATCGCTGCACATGCTGAGATAGGAGCCTTTTTGGTCTCGCACGGGGTCTTTATTTGAATTTTTTATTATTGTTTAAATTTATGCATATTTCTCGTGTCTCCTGTGCGGGTCGTGTACGTTACCCCAACAGGAAAGTGACTCCTAGAGTGATATGAGTGGAACGTATAATTAGAGCGTAATCAGCTGTGAATGTGCGCCAAATAAAAAATAAGTGCGTCTAGTCGTTTTTGAAAAAAACGGAAAAAATGGTTCCTGCTGGGGTAACGTTGTTCCAGCAGGAAAATTCTAAACGAATGATCGTAATGAGAAATAAAGTGCATGGGCAGAGAGCTTATAGTTGAGCAAAAATGTGCGCCGAAAATATAATTAGTGCGTCATCAGGTTTTCGAGATATTGCATTTCCTGCTGGGGTAACGTTTTGCAGAATCGTGTATCTCTAAAACCATTGTACGTGCGCCTGTAGAATAAACATACACGAGTAGCTCTTGATTTGTGCGTATTTGTGCCGGAATTAGATTTAAGAAAATATTTATAATTTTCAAGTAATTGCGCTTTTTAGAAAACGCGAAAAAATATCGCAGCGCCTAAATGAGAAAACGTATAAGCTCGCTGAAAACTGTATTCAGTCCATCTTGACGCTTGTAATAACCATAAAAAGTTTCAAAAGCATACATGCTTGCGTTATCGAATAATATTGCTAAAAGTCAAAACGAGAGTGTCATAACTTTGACGGCAAAATACAAGAAACCGACTTAACCCAAGATAATATGGTGTAAACCACAAGTGTGTGCGTTTAGTCAAAAATATATAGTGAAAATATTCAGCTTGGAATGTTTCGAATTAAGTAGATTTAAACAAAAAACTAAACATGTAAACAAAGGCTGGTTATCCGACCAAATTCGAATGACTACAAAAAAGCGACGGATTCATACATAACGATGACCTTCTTAACTTTACTCACGAACCGGTTGTAGCGTGTTGTGCCTGAGTACACTGAGATAGAAAAGTTATAAAAAAATAACTTGTTATTGGTTTAAATTCTACTAGCTTTTTCCGTGACTTTGCACTTGATTAGGTAAGTATATTAGAAAAAGTAGTGCCAAGATTTAACCTATCTTCCTTATTCCAAATTTCATTAAGATACATTCAGTATTTTGTGGACAAATCCAGACATTTGCCTTTATAATATTAGTGAAAAAATTAGAGACCAAAAATTTGATGGCGCCTGTTTTAAAAAAAAGAAGGTCAAGATATGTGTTGTTACAAAAAATAACCTACAAATACAGTTTATAAATAAAAATCCAATTAACGCAACAGTAAAAAAAACAACGTAGATAACTACATACATTGATTTAAACCGTAGGCTAGATAAATTAACATTGAGTTATTAGGGTTCCGTACCCAAAGGGTAAAAACGGGGGTCCCGTTTTACCCTTTGGGTACGGAACCTAAGACTCCGTGTTACTAAGACTCCGCGGTTCGTCTCTGTGAGTTTCTATGATTATGCAATTTTACTGTTTGTATTTTGGTACTAATGTAAATGAAAAACTGATCTGTGATTTTAAATAATAGTGACTACACTCGGTACAAATAATTTGATTGAACTGTGTTCTAATATTAATAGGTATGTAATTTGATCTGTGATTTGAAGCCATAATTACTTTAAGAAACAAATTAAGATAATAAACATAATAATTTCTACATCAACAACCTCTTTCATTTGTTACGGTCACAAGGTGCATTTAATGTATTTTTAATAAGCCCCCAAAATTAGAAATTGTTGAAATTAGTCATACCAACAAAGGTTTGAACGCGACTGTACGGACAAAAGCTTAGGTTTAATACGTCCAATTAAGAAGGTCATCGATATGTATGAATCCGTCGCTTTTTCGTAGTCATTTGAATTTGGTCGGATAACCAGCCATTGTTTACATGTTTAGTTTTTTGTTTAAATCTACATAATGCGAAAGATTTCAAGCTGAATATTTTCACTATATATTTTTGACTAAACGCACACACTTGTGGTTTACACCTACTTATCTTGGGTTAAATCGGTTTCTTGTATTTTGCCGTCAAAGTTATGACACTCTCGTTTTGACTTTTAGCAATATTATTCGATAACGCAAGCATGTATTCTTTTGAAACTTTTTATGGTTATTACAAGCGTCAAGATGGACTGAATACAGTTTTCAGCGAGCTTATACGTTTTCTCATTTAGGCACTGCGATTTTTTTTCGCGTTTTCAAAAAAGCGCAATTACTTGAAAATTACAAATATTTTCTTAAATCTAATTCCGGCACAAATACGCACAAATCAAGAGCTACTCGTGTATGTTTATTCTACAGGCGCACGTACAATGGTTTTAGAGATTCACGATTCTGCAAAACGTTACCCCAGCAGGAAATGCAATATCTCGAAAACCTGATGACGCACTAATTATATTTTCGGCGCACATTTTTGCTCAACTATAAGCTCTCTGCCCATGCACTTTATTTCCCATTACGATCATTCGTTTAGAATTTTCCTGCTGGAACAACGTTACCCCAGCAGGAACCATTTTTTCCGTTTTTTTCAAAAACGACTAAACGCACTTATTTTTTATTTGGCGCACATTCACAGCTGATTACGCTCTAATTATACGTTCCACTCATATCACTCTAGGAGTCACTTTCCTGTTGGGGTAACGTACACGTGCGGGTCATAAATAAATATTTTTTTCTTTCTTTCTTTCTTTCTCAATCAATCAACGTAACGACTTTCAAAGATCTGAATGACAGCCGGGACCAACAACAGCTTAACGTGCTTTCCGAGGAGGAGGAAGGAGTGCCGGTATGTTATGAACGGTCAGCCATCCAGAGACCGACAATGGCTTCTAGATCGATTCGTGTAGCTGTTATTATTTAGCCACAAGCTCTTCTTATTTTTACCCGACTGCCGAAAGACGGTAACGTGTCTATCAGTCTATGTATGTATGTTTGTGCGATAATGGTACGGAACCCTTCATGCGCGAATCCGACTCGCACTTGGCCGGTTTTTAGATTTTTAGAATTGAGTTTTTTTTTTGCTAACCGTCAAAGATTCCAGATCATTACAGTTTGTGCTCTCGCCCTAATAACCTACTGCGCTTACGTCATAGTTTGAACAACATGGCCTGAATATGGGGGTTCCCTTAATATTACTGATTAGCTACTAAGCATACGTGATCACAGAACACGTACACAAACTTAGTCAGCATAACTTCAATTTACACTGCACTGAAGTGGAAATTTGTCTTTTTCCTACCGTTATTATTTTCTTATTATTTTCGTTGTGAGATCCAATACAGTTAAATTCATTCTCCGGGACTTCGTCGAGCTTCATTGACATGGCGCTTTTCTAGTGGTCGCCATTGTTGATTCTGGCTTTCAGGAGTTGCAGTTGTTTGGAAAAATTCGGAAGGAATGACGCAAAAAAAACCCTGCAATGTTCCCATTGCTGTGACTCAGGGCCTTCTCTCTGTGAGAGGGAACGGACTGTAATCCACCACGCGGACACAGTGCGGTTTGGTGATAGAAATGCGTGCACTTACTGGACAGGTCCCCTCAATCTGGCTGGTTCTTTCCTCAAAAGATCATTTCAGACATCAATCTACAAGATCTAACCAAGATTTTGTCTGGACTTTGTAAGAGACTGTGACCTCTGAGTTTGTTTCAGCCTTTCTTCTCAGAGTAGTCAGATAGAAAACGCCGACCTCATCTAGTTTTAAAAAATGTGATCGACATGTAAGTGTTTGTACAATCCAACTTACAGAAATAAAACCATTTATCGGAAGCGCATGTTAATCCTAGAAATTTACAATCATACACTTCTCTACCGCTTTGTCTAAAGCCTTCGGCATACCCCGAAGCTAAAAAAAAAAGTGCGAGTCGGGCTCGCGCACGAAGGGTTCCGTACCCAGGGAGGCGTCACTTATGTTTGTATGGGGACACCCTTTAATTTTCAACTTTGATTTTATTTTTTGTGCTGTAAGACCTTACTTTTTGTCAAATTTCGTGATTCTAGGTCAACGGGAACTACCCTTAGGTTTTCGACCCAAAACCTATTGGGTACTTCCGGTTGACATAAAATTGTCAATTTTGGTAAAAAGCAAGGTTTTCCGAAAAATAAATAAGGGTTAAAATTAGGGTAAATTTTATTACTCACAAGTTTTCGCGTGTTCTAAATTTGCCCATGTATTATTATCGTGTTGACTCAGGACCTTGATTTTAATACAACTGGTATAAATTTCAACTTGCTAGGTCCACCCGTTCCTGAGAAAATCGGTGGTGACACACGAACAGAAAGACGGACAAGAAAGTGTTCCGTTCTTATAAGGGTCCTTTTTTACCTTTTGAGGTAGGGAACCCTAAAAACAAAATAACAATCTGAGAAGTCATCAAAACTTGGTTTCTCTGAGCCATGGTTTCTCTGCCCTACATACATTTCGCAAGTCGGGACGATTAAAAACCTCGGCTCTTTAGCCCACTCGAGAACAACTTTCTCCATGATTGCATGGGGCCCTGCCACGACGGTGCGACCTTTTACAGGCGTAGGCTGGTACGCCTACTGGCCGGATGTCTGACCTATTAGTGGATAGTGCAGATCGATTCATACTTAACGACGGAACATGAGGCAAGTCGCTGAGCAGTAGCGACAGAGTGGATAGTGGGGGATAAAAGCGAACTTCACAGCCGTCTTTATGTTTGCATCGACATGTAGGAGACAGAAGTGGAAACGGTGACTCGTTGTTGCGGCATTTGCATTTTATATTTGATCAAGATGGAGTTTTCATATTGGGGCAGAATTATTGGAGTGGCTAAGGTTTGATTACTAGCTTCGCCTGCAAATATTTTAATGTTTACTTTGTTGTGAAAACCTTTTATAGTTCTATCTCACGAAGGCGGGTTACGTGACTTTTATGACGTCGAAATAGAGTCACTTTTTTGAGATTCATTCTCCTTCGTGAGATGGTTGTTCTATACCAGCTTTCTGGTACATATCTGAAATCCATTGTGGTAGGTGCACCGCTGACTAAACCGTCGCGGAATACTAGCGTAATGTTTTGTCTATCTAAAACTCAAAATGCTATTGAGCTTGGAACAAAGTGATGTTTAGCAGTCCTAAGGGTCCTGGAATTACAATTTTCCCAACTTCATTATTATCATACTCTTGTACTCAACTCAATTTATTTGGTGGCATCGCAATATGTCTTTCTTCTATTCTATTGACACAAGGATCTATTGACCAATCGCGTCGCGTCCGCGTTCCGTTCGCTCTATATGCTGGTTGGTCAGTTCACGTACTATGCGCGAACTTTTTTCCACTACACCAAAACCTTGCCAAGTTACGTGCCGGGGACTATATTTCAGTAGTCAGTCATATCTTTATCAGTTTCTAGGGATATATCGTTACTTTGGTCTTCCCCTCTTCTTATTGCCGTCCACATTCTAACTTGAAACTTTCATAATTATTTATATTAACATTCCATCAAATACTATACCAATAATATAAAAGTTCAAAAAAATCTATCTAGCTCAAATCTGGCCCACTGACCTGCTCGCCGCTAGCGCCACAGTAAATCCGCGGCTATTTCGGGAACTATTGCTTCATGAGATATTACAGCGTACAAGTGGGTTAGTGTGCCGTTTATGAGGTTGATAAACCCACTGTCATAAATGTAAATATGTCTTGACGCCATTGTGCAGAACTTGTGAAATTGTAAACGCTACAAGATTAAAGTTTTGTTCTCTTTCAAAACGGGTGTTCTAGGGCCGAACTATGTGTTAACGCCATTATAGAATAGAATATCTTTATTTCGGATGCAAAAAACTTAATACCTAGTATTAGTAACAATCAACCTCTGCACAAACGGAGAACCGAAGCTCTCAGCTGCAGTTTTCAGGATGCCGTTTTGACTGTCCCTCATTCTCCTCAGAAGCGACGCTGTATTTTTACGTATAACAGCGTGGAAACCGTCTGTACGGGCTTGCGCAAACATCTCCGCGCTACAGTAACGGGGCAGTCTCAACAACATCCTGAAAGCATTGTTATTGGCGCAGGCCATCCAGCGATCTCTTCGTATAATTGACCCATAGATTGCCCGTGTACAGACTTTGGCAATAAGCCTTGAAAAGTGTTACTTTTACTAGGTCCGTACACCGCGCAAATCTACGGGATAGCATATTGCTCCGGACCGCTAGAGCCTTACACTCCCTCTCAATGTCCACATCGTCCCTGAGGTCGGCGGCAAGAAAATGCCCCAGGTGGTGTGGACACCCTATTAATTGGTGACCCGTTCACGAGCAACTCTGGTCCTTCTCCAGGCTTTTGCCACCGCCCTCAAAGACCATGTATTCACATTTCCATACATTGTATTTTAAGCCACGTGCAGCGGAGGCTTCACACGACTTAAGCAGCTCTCTGTTTATGATACCGCTGTAAAAAATGCTGCGTGCACTTCATCCTGTATAGCTGCGTCTCACTCTCTCACAGTGGAACATTTAGTTACGAACGAATAGTTTTGATTGACACGTCACAGTAAAAAACTTCGCAAAAAAAATTAACCGATTTCGAAAACAAAACACTAAAAAATTCAAAATAACTTTTGTTCGGAAGTCGGTGTCTTTCGTACCTCATGTTTTTATCGATTTGCTACATCGACTTCCGAAACGAAAGTTATTTTGCAGATTTTAGTGTTTTGTTTTTGAAATCGGTCCATTTTTTTGCGAAAATGTTTAGATTTCTCTCTTTTTAGTTTTGGTTCACCATGACTACAAATTGAGCAAGTTCCATAATAAGATACCTAAAGGATTGACAAAATATCCATAATAACTCAATTTACACATTCGTGCTGTTTGTCGCTAAAGAGATCGGTTGTTGCCCCATATCTTGACAACTGCCTAACCAATTTTGATGAAACTTGCACTATGACCTAAGTTAAGAGATAGTTAATCCAATAAATGATCATGATCCGATAGTTTCGGAGAAATGCGTGGACAAACATACATACATAAATACACATAACGGATCCATGCGGACGACGACGTCACGGGGTATCCATTTGTTGTATACTAAAACCTTCAGAGTGTAACAAATACTTTTCTGAAAACCGGATCAATATCGGTTGATCCAAACGCGAGAAAATCGCGGACAAACATGTTCAATAAAGACATCAAATCGTAGGCTGTAAATGACGTCTGACAAAATATTCGCATATCAAAGCATGAATGGATATATAGTAAAATACCTGCGGAACCTACCTGCCCACGTATAATTTGTGCTGTGACCATAAGTAACGTGGTTATGACAACCGTGGGTGTTGGTTAACCACCTGTCATCAGGCTATATCCAACACCTTTTGTAGTACGTGGGTTGTGAACTTGTGAGATAATGATTAGAATTGACACGTCGGTGTGTTGTACTACCGTATTTCCCTTTGAAGATATAATTCTTACTTAATTGATCTTCGGGAGTGTCTATTTTTATTTATTTATGTACACACAAAAACAAGAAATAATACAGATATAAGAGCACACAGGTACTGCTTATTTTAATAGAAATTTCTTCCAGTAGACCTGCAACAGGAAAGTTGTATGATATACGAAGACACAGTGTGTAGAAGGAAATTAGGAAACTTAAAATATGGTACTGTTTTATTTAATGTAAAGAAATATATTAACATATATATACAAATGAATATTCAGAATATAAAAAAAAACAAACTAATTATATATAAACTAGCTTCTGCCCGCGAAAAAAGTGTTTTATCGCAAGGGAATACAAACTATCTCCATGCCAAATTTCATATAAATAGGTTCAGCAGATCCAGAGATTACCCTCTACAAACTCACAAACTTTACCTCTTTATAATATTAGTATAGATTACGATATGGTGGAGAGGTCTCAATCTTTGACTTGTTTCTTGAATAGATATAGGTACATTTTGGGAGTCACGGATTTTAGGTGGAAGTGATTTCCACCTAAATTCTATACCTAGAGTCTATGTGTGTGGTATGGATGGAGTGACTGCCTATCTGGCCTCCACGACCCAGTACCTTGCTAATACGATATTCCTCGGGAAGACTGGTATCACTTCTAGCTACTGACTACCTGCACCAACAGCTTAGCTCTCTTTCTTTCTGTGGCAAGGAATAGTCTCGATAGTATGGTCACACATCCAAGCACCGACCTCGGCAAACATTATTATCACCTTACTACCGCCATCTGTCTTCAACTATCCGACCGAGCATCAAAATAAACGGTGTGTGTAACTATCAAACAGTAGCGTGATTGTTAGCGCGTGCCGCTGCGCCCGCGCACGCGCACCGCATGGCACGCGTTATTATTTTGTATAACTAGCGGTTGATGTGAGCTATGATTGGGCTCGAACTTGCGGTTAAATGCGGTCAAATGTAGTACAGCTTTGGAGTTTCACGTTAGGCAGACGTATATGCTTTATATATAAAGATTTCGATTCTGTATACAACTGCTTTGCAAGTTCTTAATCAAAATTTTACATCTGCTAATCAGTTGCTGTAAATAGTTCTGAGATTTTTGTCTTATGAAACGTTTTTTAGTTCGCAGTCGCTCCATGTAAAACACTGGTACTCAGCTGAATACACTGGTTACACTGGCAAATACCGAACCAATGTTTGAGATTCTCTTAAATTAGAAGTATCTATTAGCCGAAACAAAAGGTAAACGTTAAGAAGGCAACCGAGCTGTGTATTATTATAACACTAATTCTAATGAATACTTTTATTTTTGCTGACAATTTATCTTAAGTGTCACAACATGAACGTCCTACGATCACACTAGACATTGATGTAGTTAATATATAACAACAAACAGAAGTCTGTGTATTAGCACGTGCGCCGGCGCAGATTAACCGGCGTTAGTGGCACGTGTCAACACTGGCGCGCGCTGTTCTACACGACATGTGTGTTTTTAGCCCGTGATTTTTAAAATAAGAAGCGCTTTTGATGGTGTTATAGAAGTTACAGTTTGGATATAGAAAACAAATTCTGAAAGCCCCGATATACGTGAGTTTGGATATAGAAAACCAATTCTGAAAGCCCCGATATACGTCAGTTTGGATATAGAAAACCAATTCTGAAAGCCCCGATATACGTCAGTTTGGATATAGAAAACCAGTTCTGAAAGCCCCGATATACGTCAGTTTGGATATAGAAAACCAATTCTGAAAGCCCCGATATACGTCAGTTTGGATATAGAAAACCAATTCTGAAAGCCCCGATATACGTGAGTTTGGATATAGAAAACCAATTCTGAAAGCCCCGATATACGTCAGTTTGGATATAATAAACCAATTCTGAAAGCCCCGATATACGTCAGTTTGGATTGTAAGAGCTCAGAAAAACAAGGGAAAATAATAATAAAATATTTAATTAAAAATAAACTTATGCAGTACAATAAAATGTTAGGTAGGTCCTAAGCCGTCGGTGTCCGCCAGAAAAGAGAACGCGAGCCTCGGTGCAATATGCGAGCTAGGCGAGCGGCCCACGCGTTGCTATCTTCACAGTTGTCAACTTCATCTATCGCCTTACAGGATATAGAAAACCAATTCTGAAAGCCCCGATATACGTCAGTTTGGATATAGAAAACCAATTCTGAAAGCGCCGATATACGTATTAAAAAAATTAAGTTGAATTATGTCAAACTGTAGCCTACAAACAGGACAATTTTGGCATTCAAGTAAGGTTTGACACGTTCTGAACTCAAAACAATCAATTCAGAAACCGGCTCTGATACTTTCAAATTCAATTCGCAATATCATCTCAGCGATATTAAACGAGGTTAAATTGACATTTTGTCATAAATATTGTATGACAATTCAGTCAATTTGATCTTGTGTTAACAACTAACTCTGAGTTAAGTTTTTCTTGCAAGTGGGCCTAGTCGAAATGACGTGTTTTTGAAAGATTACGATATTTGCGATTGTGAAACGAATACGATTTTTTTTAAAACTTCGAGAATTGCTCTTCTCTGGTTTGACTACTGCCCTTTTTCTCCCATATATGAATTTATTAATGTATGTACTTATGTAAATATTGTAAACCAATTATTTTTTTTGGAGTTTCTTATCCGTTCTCAATAACAAGCTACTTTTCAGAATGTACGGTAGAATCAATTATTATTACTTGTAAATTTTAATTGTTGACGTTCAATAGTGCCACTAAATGTCCTAGTTGAAATAATATATTTGTTTCACTTGAAAATTTTAACTATTTTGCCCAATTGAATACGGACCTAATCCACGGACCACGGACCTTCCCGAGCCACATCTCTATCTAATATCGTCAACTTTTATTGCACAGTCTAACATTGCAATAATATTATTTAAAGGTATAAGAAGAGACCAAAAGAGGTGTGTAAGGATTTTAGCAGGTCTATAGATTCTGCCTACTACTTAGATTATCCCAAGAGAACGTATACCAGCCGGGCGAGCACGGCCTACTGTGACAGGCTTGGGTCACACATTTTGTGTCTGTCTGTGGCATCATAGCGCCTCAACGGATGAACCGATTTTGATTTAGTTTATTTTGTTGGAAAGGTGATTGTGTCGAGAGTGTTCTTAGCTATGTTTGAAAAAAATCGGTCTAGCCGTTCAAAAGATATGGGCGTTTTACTGTTTGAATCGGGATGTTTTCGCAAGATAAATGTGTCGGGGGTTTTTTTTAATTTTGAAATTTTACTTGTATTTAATTAACGTAACAATGTAATTTTAATTATGAAAGAAACTAAAAATAGTTTCAAAACCAATAGAAGCTTGATTTGGCACTCAGAACAGACAGAGAACAGAACAACACAATGGAAGAGTCCTCTTGGATTAGGGTAGGCAATGCAACTGTAGTACCCCTAGTATTGCATAAGTCCATATACGGTGGTGACCACTTCAACAGTTTTTCTTTCTTTCACTTATCATAAAATGGACCTACTTGTTTGAACAGGTATAAGAAATTGTTGTTGTCCATGTCCAGTTCTATTGATTTTACAGTTCCACTCGTTTTGCGTAGCGAAAACATACTAAATCTATGCGTTTTTCTCTCGGTTAAGTCTGAGATCCTGTGCCCAATTTATAGATCAGAAAAGCGTTCGACACTATGTCAAAATGTAGGGGAATTAGAAGTGCTTTATACAGTTTGCGACTGAGATGCGAATTGGAAAATTAAAAAATATATATCCTCTCACTGGAACGCCTTGCAGCAATTACACCAATGGACAAACTTATCACACTAATCACATTACACTAATATTATAAAGGCGAAAGTTTGTGAGTGTGTGTGTTTGTATGTTTGTTCCTTCTTCACGCTCAAACAGTTAGACGGATCTGGATGAAATTTCGCACTGAGATAGATTATAGTCTGGAAAAGCACATAGGATGTTTTATCCCGGGAATATGTTCCCTTGGGATAATTTTCGCCATTCACGCGGGCGAAGCCGCTGGCTAACTATAAGTCCAAATACTTTGGTGTTTTTACATAAGTAGTCTTTTACAAAATTCTAAATTCGGGGTTCACTGCCTTAATATTGTAGTCTACAATTTTATGATTTGTAGGATTTCACGTCTAATTTCTAACTACCCTTTTCTCCCTTCCACACAACAAACCATTTACAATGAGACAAGCACACAAACACGTCCTCAGTTCATCATATAATAACTAGCGGCATGTGCTTATGTCATGATTGACCTATATACGTCAGTGGTTAGATGCCGACTCGCCCTCGTTCTAACTACTTGTGCGTCTGATAAATCTCACCTGCCATTGACATGGTCTTTGTAATGAAACGGGACAAAAGATTATGTCCTGGTAATAGATTTCAGGATGTATGTAAGAATGGGTACTTTACTCAGGCAAGGGTGTTCTCTTTGATTGTGAAATTTGTTTTTCCGTATTATGGGCTAAACTACCCATCATTACATAGGTACACTCTGAAATCTGAATATATAAAGTATAAGACTATCGTCTTCCTCAAAGCTGCTTATTCCTTATATGCGAGGTCATTCTGCATAAGTATAAATATGTAAGAATTCATTTGTTTAGCAAAAAGATTAACCTTTTACACATAAGTAAGACCCCCTTCAAACTAGGCAATTCCTGTACATTGTAGAACAGTTTTCTATATTACCAAAAAGGTTTCAAAACTGTCCCAAGGCTAGTATTTAAAATAAACTAGGTTTTAACCAAAAACATATGCTCTCCTGCATCCATTTAAGGCCCTGAAAAATCACATAATCCTTACATAAAACCAAGTGGATTAGCGAAACACGCAGCATAACGAAACAGAACAAATTGTATCATATTTCACTCTTATCTGCTCTTATATTTAATGCCGAAATATCTCCGTAATGTGTGTTGAAATTTTCGCGAGTTCAGGACGAATTCCCGGGGCCTGGCCGGGCTGGTGTTATGTAAGAGGCTCCACGGAGGCGGCAGACAACTACCAGACAGGCGCCCGGATGACTGGCGCCAAAAGCAAGACAGACGCACACTTTATCCCAGCTCTCGCTCCCCCACAGACTTTTGGCGCCCAACCCGGGGCCTGGCGCCCAACGCGGGACCGTTACTACACAACTTCTTAGGGGGGAAAACTGTTTTTATACCTTTTTGATTTGTTTAAATTTATTGCACTGTTATTTTTTTCGATTGCATACAATTTTGCCGAGATAAATTTGATGTAGTTTTCGTGTCGGTTTTTTTTTTAATTTATTGTATTGGGAGGGTAGTTATCTTTCGGAGGGAAAACTGTTTAGATTGGATGTTAAGATAACTAGAGACAAGATTGGCCAACTTTTATCTTGTACAATTTAGACAAGTATTAGCAATAGTCAGTAAAGTCACATGCATTGAATGTAGTATACACGATTTCTGGAGGATTAGGAATAAGAAGACGAGTATTTCTATCTATTTTGCCTAAATACCCGTCAAAGTTTGGCAGTATAGTAGGGTTTTTAACGTGAAATACTCGATCCAGAAACCAGCCTTTTTTATTTATGATCCTGTATTTAATATTTAAGTATATTTTTTTAAATCTCACGTTAATATGAACTCATTTCCCACAAGACAACTTTCGTGGTTAAAATAATAATCCTGAAAACACGAATATTTACAATCTCATTACAAAAGAAAATGTTCATTGATTAAATTTCTTCAGTATAAAAACTGCAGCGTTTTCAAGCACTGACAATTCTTATGGACATAAGCCTTGAAATAAATGAGATTACAGCTGGCTTGCCAACAAACCGCCCCTAACAACAGAGCTGCTAGTAGGTACCTACCATGTCAATGACTGGAACCGTCTACTTGCCAAACTATAGTTTAGTACTTGTTTCTTTTTATTTTCTCGTATTTATGTCATCGCATTATTTATGGGTTTACTGCTTTATGAGTATGGCTTTTGTTAATCTCGAAGTTATTTGGTACTTTGTTTTGATTTCCGAGAGTTTCTTTCGACTAACTGTGATTATTCATCTTTGTGCTACCCTTATCGTTGAGGAGTATCTTCCGCTTTTAAAATTGGGATCGAAGGCAGATCTTTCTGCATCGACAATAATTCACTTATTGTCGATGCAGTCGATTCCTTTAGCAGTAGACTAAAATTGGCTAAGTTTATTGTTTAAAGGAACTAGGAATTAATGCTGCAACTGGTTGTGAACTGTGAAGTGTTCTTAGGTTTCCCTATTTGGAATTTCTATCTATCAGCCCAAATTCTAGATTCGTGCACGAAGCTAATAGGTTTGCTCTCCTTTCATGGGGCTTTAAAATAACTGGAGAAATGTGGGTATTTGCTCTGCAAGTGTAATGTTCTTCTTGCTTTGAGTTTATTTTATTCAACCAATGGCATATAAAACATACCTCATTTTAGTTGGTAAAACCTCTAAAGTTTTATGTTGGCGATGTTGTTCCCTTCTCTAGACTAAATTCTCATAATTAGTATGGATTTAGATGCTAATAATATTTTATTCTTCTTCCCCAGGTAACTAGACTGCAATGTAAAGAAGACTTTTATAAACCACGCCAAACGAGTGCCTTACAAACGACTAAGTGCCTATTTTATAATAGATACGTTTAGCTACGAACGATACGAAGAGACGATACGCGATTTATTGGTGAGTACTTTTATGAATACAATTTTGAAGAAATCATCATCCTTCCTCATGTCCGACTCTTTAATGGGCATAGGCTTTCTGGCTAAGGCCAATCGCTACGCTCTCCTGTGGAAGCCTTATCCCGGCTACCAACCCTGAAAGTCCATAGATATCTTCCCAATGCTTGGCATAGGTGTCACCAAATGGCGGACCGCGGTCTGGATCCGGACCGCCGACCAATTATGTGTGGACCTTAAGTAAACAATACAATATAATTTACTGGAGTTTATTAACATATATACAATTGAATATTCTAAAAAAAAACAAGCCTATATACAAATACAAAAGGGAGACGGAAAAGAGCTCATTGTGCATCAAACAATTCATCCACATCGATGTCAATGGGAAACGCGCCCAGAACGCTTGCAGCATTGCCACGATTGATGGCAATGCTAATTCTCTGGCCGAAGAAAAGGCCAGCCCTCTGGTCACGTGAAGTGTCGACGAGTTTTGTGCTAATTTCTCGAAAAACACGATGCGCATATAATTTACTTGTGTTACATCAGTACGTAATTTAATCATTTATTTCGCGCTTAGTCAAAACTGCAGTCGATTCGACAATGGACGAATCTTCTCATCAAAATCTTCATTGATATTGTATATATACTTACAATTTTTTAAGTTTATTATTTAAATTTTAGTAAATGCACGTGACGATGTAAAGGCCGCGAAGGGGAGGGTGTAGGTGGCTTTAAATCTTACGGACCGCGACGGTCATATTATATGAAATAATTTTATTTTAAATTCATAAAAATAAGATACTTCTACAGTCGCGACACCTGAATCAGATATGAAGCAATAGAACTTTCAAACAAAAAAAACTAAATCAAAATCGGTTCATCCGTTTAGGAGCTATGATGCCACAGACATATACACAAAACACACAGGTACACACGTCAAACGTATAACACCCTTCTTTTTAAAAAGAGACCCCAAATGAAAGTCATTGGTGACCCCTGGCATAGGTCTTCTTTAATTCCTACCGTTCTTCTTCTTGATTCGGCACTACTTCTTGCCAAAGCGCAGGACAAGTCCCAGTCGGTCCCCCATTTCTTTCATCTTTTTCTTCTTTCACACACAAGATTCGTCTTTGCTTAATGTCAACTTGTCTATGCTCTTTGCTTTTTCCACAAGCACATGTAATCATAGGTGCACTCTGTAATAATAGGTTCTAGGTAGTACTCTGTAATTAAGATTGTAGGACTGAAACAGACTTATTATTTTACTACAAGAACCTGAGTTTTCTAATAAATTAACATTAAAATCACCACAAGTGATAATGGATTTATTCGAGTTACAAATCTTGTGTAACACTTCATACATTACCTTTTAATCATAGGTTCTGTATGCACTTGAATGGATGATTCCTTGCTCTCACGCAAAAACAACTGAACAGACTTTGATGAAAGTTTACAGTGATATAGCTTATACTTCAGAATTACACAAATGGCTAATTTTAAAGATATTGTGTAGAAGTACTAATTCCAATAGTATAGCGAATTGCCAACTTAGCAATCGTAACATGAGAGGCCAATAACTTTTATCGGTTCAAGTGGATTGTTGCAATTAGAAGCCACCACGTGGTATTCTCACGGGGTTTATCGTACTGTAGTATTGAATTCAGCAAATTATCCATGTATACTTTAAACATAATTGGAGTATAGTGTTTTATTGCAATTAAAGTTTAAGTTGTCTATTCACTGTTATTAGGTATCTGTATCTTCACTAACATGAATTATTGAAAAGCTGCAACAAAAACTATTGAATGGTTAGTTTTTAGTGTAAGCACAGAATCAGTGCCTCTATATAAAACGTTGAAGAAGATTGAAAAATAATACCATATCAAAAAAAAATCTTTGTTTATTTTTCCAAAAACGTTCACGCAGTTCATTTTCATGTTCGAGACAGACCTTCACTTTAAACACAAATGTATTTTCTATGCATCCCAGCAGGAGACACGTCAGTCTAAGTGCCACCGATTTACTGAATATATCCATGGGATTTTGGTAAAACAAAATACTGGTAAAGAAAGATGTGTTTAAAAATAAGGGTCAGGCCGTTGGATGGTGACTTTCAGGCAAAGCAATTCTGTGCAAGATAGTTTTAAGAACACTTTAACTAATGCGAATTCACGTGAATTTTGAGAAACCCACAGGAACGTCCTACCGTAAAGGTAACTTATGTCCATTCCATGGTCTGTTTTGCAAACGTCAAAATCCCATAAGCTGTTCAAGTATGTTTGATTAACAAACATCCAATCATACGTGTCACAATAATTTATAATACCTCCTACTACTATTATAAACGTGAATGTTTGTGAGGATGGTTGGATTTTTGTTACTTTTTCACGCAAAAGCTACTGAACGGATTTTGATGAAACTTTACAGAAATATAACTTATACATCAGAATAACACATCACTACATAGTATAAAACAGTGATGTGTTATTAAAGACGCTTCCCGCTGTCTGTCTGTCCCTATGTATGCTATTTTATATTAGATATTTAAAACTTCGAAAAGGATTTTGATGCGATTTTTTTAATAGATGGAGTGATTCAAGAGTAAGGTTTATATGTATAATACACGCGGGCGAAACCGCTGGCAGTATCTAGTAGGCTATAATTTATAAAATTAATGGGTGAAGTACTCATACCACGCAAGCGGACCGTGGGCGGCAACTAGTACATACATAAAATCACACGATTCTGCCCATAGGGGTAGGAAGAAACTACAAAACGCAACCGTTTACGATTGTTTGCTTATACAAGTCGGTTATGAGTGCCACCTACGCACTAGAGCTTTCTGAACAACATCATCAATAAGATTTATCTATGCGCTTCTAGGGCGCCCCATACCGGCGTTTCCACTCACGTATGCCTTTATGAATAATATTAGTAGAATATATAAACTTTCGTTTCATAACTACTAACTTCAACAAATTCTCTATCAATATCCATTTCAACTCACTCACTCAAAATTCTGCTTACCCTTCCTCAAGTGGCAACATAATCATCAGCACAAACACTCACGGCTTACCAAGAACCTGAACCTCAAGCCAAGTGGTACTGCTCGTACGCAACTGTAGCAATATCATAATTGACTCGTGTGATATTCCATATGCCATAATATTTACTTTGTTAATGGGTTCGGAGGAGGAAAACTAACTATAAATAGGGAAAGCCGAAAATGAAGATAGGAAGGGTTATATTTTTCTGAGTAATAATTAAATAAATACAAGTGATGGCATTGAAGAATAACATTGTAAATGCAGACAAAGTTACAGAAAACATAGAAAATCATAGAAAACACAGATCCCAAAAATGTAGCCTATCTGTTTCTGTGAGGCAGACCACTACACACAAAAAGCTAGTACAAAACTAAAAAATTAACGGACATAAAAAAAAACAAAGAAAGAAACATATGTCATATGCGCCAGATATGGCATTTCAAAAATAATAATCGAAGCAAAACAAAAGGTTTTATTTTAGTTAGCTCGCGCTTGACGGTAATCGATGATTGTGATCGACGGTGAAGCACGCTTGCCTAGTAGCAACCCATTCACTCTTGACTTGAAGACCCCGACTTAAGTAGAAATAGGGCAGGAATGAGTAAGAAATTATTTAAATTGCTAAAATAATAAGCTAAAGAGCATTCAGACAGCTAATTCTGCTTACCAAAAAAGACAGAAACTCAAACTCAAATGTTTGTTTGTAAAAACATAGGTGTTGTAAATAAGGTACAGAGACCGCTATGTTTTGCTTTTAACTGCGTACACATATCTGGTAGTCATCTAACATTATGTAGGTAACAGAATTCGTTGTTGGATGGAAATATCGACGATAAACTATATCTGAAAAATTTAAGATAAACTATATCAAACAAAAATAAAATCAAATGAATTAACAATCACAACATCTCAGTACAGCCTGGCGGGTACTTAATGAAAATGAAAATTTTCCTAGATTGATTAAGTCCATGAAACCTATACCCAATGTCGTTGAAGTCTTTTCATAACAGATAACGGACGGCGGCTGACCGTTAGGGGACGAGACATAAGCGTATGCTAAACATTTCTGTGGAAACCCAAGTGAATGTAGTTTTAAAATACCTTCGACAAAATTTGCCCAAGTTTGTAAAATTACAAGAGTGATCTTGTAATTTTATATTCCATATATATAGATTATAATCCATTCTTAATAATATAATAAATGCAAAAGAAAGTCTGTGTCCTTTTCACGTCTTAACAACATTTAGTATACTTTTATCCCGGGATAGTTCCCATGATATAATTGTCATGCGGGTGCAACCATTTTCTGAAGCTAGTTTTCTATATGTACTGAAACAAACAGTTTTTCCCATTATTATTCCAAGTAATGCAATTATTATAAACACAAACAATATCTATAATGACGACGATACCTCAATTTGCAACATCAACAGCGTCATGAACATCGGTGTTGCCTCAACCCTTCACGTCGCCGCCCATTACTTCTGTGCCACCGCACACTGCACTCCGCTACGTAAATATTCATAATTGTCCTTTATAACAACACTCTTTGGGGTAACTTCTCGGCCCACTATGTCCATAGTTCATTGAACCGTTTTAAATCTTCTGGGGTTAAATATAAAGGTGATATTTGCGTGAGAGGTGGTGTTTTTCAAATTTCCTGTCAATCAGCAACCTTTTGTCGAGCAAAGTGGCCACAGGTGCTTTGTTAACCCAACCCTCTTTATAATTCTTTCATTGTACAATCGAGTCGATCGCAAAATTCGTCCATCAAGGGTGATATTAATGGCCAGTATAAAGTTTTATTAGTTTCTCTTACTACATGAGCACTAAATCTTATATTGACATGATAAGGGGATTAATAACTTTGGCGTCCCCAAAAAGCAACCCATGGAAGTCTTCACCCCGATACGAATCAATAAACAAAATCACGGGCTCCGGAAATCCGAGCAGAGTCCGAGATGCATTTCCATCTTTCATCGTCTTTTCACCCTCCGAATATCATCCCTAAAGTTCGTTCCCCCATCTCTGCGTTGTGCGCGGGTGCGTAAAGGACGGCAGATTCGCAGGGCGCGTGCGCGGATCAACCCCTCATGAGCTTCGGAGAACGTTGATAGTGGCAAGCGCGAGATCCTGGCGCGATGCCGGGGTGCCGGAACATTCCTCCGTGGACCGTCCGCGGAGGCGGAGGTCCCGCTCTCTCACCCCCGGCCAACAGCCTTGCACAGCTGCACGACACTTCTCCAGTGTTAGGTGCACCGCAGGGAGACACACTGAGCCCTGACTTAGTTCATTTCAACTCCAATCTCTCTCTAGTCTCCATACTCTTTTCAAATCAATTCTCCAAGTCTTCTAAAGCCAAGCCAATACACAAGCAAACGGGGTGTGAGAGAGCGAGAAGGCAAAGTATTTCTCTAAAGTGGGAACGAGACGACGAGATGGTACGCCGCTCCCGACCGAGGTAAGCACCACTTGTACAGGGCCACGTGTTCCAACTTTTAGTTTTCAGTTTCAGGTGGTTGAAACTCGCCACTGGCCGTAGTTTCGTCAAAAGCTATTGTTTGCCTTTTGAATTCATTTCACAGATTTCCTGTCGGTAGCGTGTTCGTAATATGTTCTATTGATGATGTTGTGTATCGCTTTGTTAATGTGTATCCAATTGATTTCTATTTGGTGTCCTACTTAGCGCGGGGTTTGTCGTTTTATTCAGGTAGGTTGAGGGGAACACTCAATTTCTTCGTCTTTTGGTTCCCTTTAGCTGTTTGGTAAGGTTTCGCAACATATCTAAGTTTCGTTATTTCTACGGTTACGTCAAATTTTGTTGAATTCATTGGTTACAGGGCTTTAGCTAAAATCTTTCTCAGGTGCAGTATTTTGCGTATAATGCAGTTTATCACGATAGAGCCAAACTACGTACTTCTTTACTATCGCAGGGTATTTCAACGTTTTATACTCCTTTACAGTCATTTGCCCCGTTCCACATCATTTTTGCGCATTTCGTTTCAAACGCTACTATTCAGATTCAGTAAAATGAGTTACCCCATCATTTCATAACTCTATAATTGTGCCTTTTCAATAAAACCACACGTTTCACCATATCGGTTCCCTTCAAGCCGCGTTTAATTATCGCCAGCATCCTCTGTGATTATATCTCGTTAGTTCCCTTCAAGGTTCTCACCGATCCGTTGCGTTTGTATGCCTTTCAATTAACTGAAATTTCCTTCATCTGTTTGGACGCTCATTAAATGCACGTCTTTAAGCCGTTCTGTTTATTCTACCCGTGTTTATTCTGCATCGAATTCAGTTTCTTCCCGCCACAGATATCTTGTATCTACTTGAACATTTTCAGAATATTTTAATTTATTGAAATTTTCGTTCATCTGTTTGGACATTCTTTATTGCGTATTTAAATTATAATGTACTGTTTGTTCTTCTCATGTGTATTATGTACCGAATATAGTTTGTTTTCCGCCACAAATATCTAGTACCTCATTGAATATTTTCCGTGTATTTTAATTATCTGAAATTTTCGTGCATCTGTTTGGATGTTCATTAAAATTTACCCCTTCAAACTGTTTGCTCACCCTGTTTATTCCGTATCGAACACAGTTTCTTTTCCGCCTCAGATATCTTGTATCTCATTGAACATATTCCGAGGAACTCCTACACAAATTTTAGTGTCACCCACATGGTTGTAGTTAACTAAACTAAACATAACTCTGTTGTTCGTTTCATATTCTTATCTGCTGAATCCCTTGACATTCAAATTATATTGGCAATCTTATCTTAATCCTTATCTATGTAAATAATATATGCATTTGTTATATACTCGTATCGTAGGTAGAACTAAGTCAAAGATGTACTTTGATTATAGATAGCGTTTTGTCCGATTTCAAAGTTCATATTATCTCCTATTTTTGCTCCTCTACGTTAAAACTAATCTACTTCATGATTGTTACTATCTTTATCTAAATCCCGATTACCGATTACTGAGTGACGTAGTTCCCAAGCTATCTTATCAGTATAATTCTCTAATCAAGCCCCATGTGTACAGGAACAGTATCGTCATTCATTAGTTGTTTGCAAGGATCGTTAGAGTCAATTTTGTCTCCACGGGGGTCACCTCCTACGGAGATGATTGGCTCGTCTCCTAACCTACCTCCATCGATTATAGGGTGATGAATGAATGGGAATTAGTCTGGCTTGTTTAAGGATTATCGGGGATTATTTAAAGAGAAGGTTTTCTTTATTTTTGTTCTGTTCTGGTACTCGTATTTAAATTCGATCTATTCTGATTTGAATGGGTTAGTTAATTTCTATTGTGTGGTAGATATCTTTATTTGTAGTCTTATGAATTCCAAGTTTCTTAACATCACGTTTGTATTATTCGTTGCAGCGGTGTGCCTATAGTACACCCACATTTTGCCAGTTATGTTTAAGTCATGTATGTGTGATAGGGGGGGGGACAAGGATTTTTCCAATACTTCACAAGATTCTTTCATATGTTAAAGAGTAGATTTGAATTGTGAATGCAATTTTAGATTTTAGTAATTCTCTCTAGTTTACTCTTTTATATTAAAAAGTGATCTTGCTTAGTCAGAGTACATTCCAGAGTCGTGACCATGTAGCTATGTCGTCATTCACGGGTTTTCTTATAACAAGACTTAAAAATATGTATGTTTGTCCTTTGATCGTCACTCTTCTTTTTCCTTATTTCACCACGATGTTTAGATATTTTTTTTGTATTTAAAAACCTTAGCTTTGATCATAAGTTTATTTTTTATTGCAGATGGTACTCTTGTACACACAAAACAGTTTAAATACAATTTTCATTAGGACAGTATATGTACACAGGCAAGCATTGTTCTAACAGAAAATTTTGATATGTATTTTGTTTCCTTAGTATTACATATCTCCTTCCGAGTCCAAAAAATATATCTTTTTATCCTGAAAATCTGATCACAGTCTTCAATCATCTTACAAATCAATTTGACCAAATCATCCCCTAGATATATTAAAATGGCAGTGCCTCCCCTACATCCGGCCACTCAATAATCCCCTAATTCGCTAATAGAAAAACAGAACTATCGTGTTTCCGGTGGATACCGGAAGTTTGTCAGCGGACATAATATGTATATGGAGTATGGAGGATTTTATCTTTTATCTCTCCTTGAGATTCTTGTTTGATTTTTGCGTTATTTTTAGTGTTGTTTCATGGTATTTATAAATGCGTCTCATCGTGATCGTTGCTAATATAAATTTTTGCTCATTTATAGATTTGTCGATGTACATTATGTATAATCATCTATTCTTATGGCATTGGTGTGCTACACTTTGGTTTTGAGCTTTCTCATGGACCTTCAGTTTCTTGTCAGTTTAATTTTCATTCTTACTTTCACTGTCATGCGTTATGAAAAGATGAAAGGTATTTACGAACGTACGTATGTATTCGAGTTGTCGATCTTAAACTATATCTTGTTCGGTTCTGTCTTTTCCTACATTGATGTGTTCAACACTCATTCTTATCGTTCTCATAATGAATTTTGTCATTATTTAAATCTTTTTCTCGTTATATGACGTTCACACATTTTTTTTGTCTTCGTCTTTTTTGCTTAGTAACTGGTATTTCATCAACATGCCTTGGAATATTCTAGCTTACTTGTCCCTAATCTTGTGAACCACGCCCGATTCATCTCTAATTTCATCCCTATCTTCCATTTCACCTTTTCCTCCATTAGTGAGAGAGACAGCGTCACCTCGGCGCCAGACACGGCGGCGCCTGAGTCTATCGATCCCACCCTTTTGGAGGGGGGACGCATGCGCTGTTGTTGTTTGTGAAGATTTCTTCAGATTATAGATTTTCTTCTTTAAGTACATTACGTACTGAAGGTTTATTAGCTTTTAGTTTTATGGTGCCTTTCGTTTTGATATTTAGTTCGGTTGTTTGTTCTGATTGGATGGTGAGATAATTTTATTTATTATTTATTTATTATATACTTTATTGTACACCACAAAATATGTACAGGAAAACATTCACAAAAACAAGTGTACAATGGGCGGTCTTATCGCACAGGGCAATCTCTTACAGACAACCTTTGGATGGACTGCACGATAGGAGAAGAATTTAGGGCTGTCAGTGTACAAAATTAAATACTTAAATAATATTACTTAGACATAATAACATACAATACATACATACAATGTTATATAATATACTAATACATATCTAACAGAGAAAGGAGAAGAACAAAAATTAATACAACAACAAAAATAATTATATTGGCTAATGGGAAGAAGACGTGATATGGACAATACGACATACACTTAGGAGCAGTTGTGTGATTTTATTTATTTATTTACACTTTATATACAGTGGGGGTGCATAGGCAGGCATAATGCAAAAAGGCATCCTCTATCAGTCAACGTTTTGATATTTTCGATTATTTCTTTTTATATTAGGGAATCCTGTAATAATTATTGTAATAAAGATGAATTAACGAATTATTATACCATGTCGGGAAGTTTTTTTTGACAACATTAGAATCTTCAATAAGAAGAAAAGATTTTAAGTAAGTATACCAATTTAAAGTATAGATCAGCTGCTATTTTAATTCTTATAGCCATATAGTTAGATCCTTCTCATTTAAACGTCTTGTGCAGCATGATAGGCACCCTTTCAAGAAAACCTTAAAGAAAATGCCTCCAATACACCACATATCGGATTAACAACTCCCATTGTCTACCAAACAAAAAGAAAAGCCGTGACGTCACTGACACGGTAACGTTACACTATAATAGTGTCGATACTCCCATTGTGCGGTGACACTATGGTCACTGTGACACTCCCTTTGTGTCTGTGCTTTGTTTGCTAGTGGTCTATTGATTGGTGCAGTTGTGACATATGTCACTGGGGAGTGTGTCAAAATTGGATAATTGTTGTCTGTGTGACATTCTTTTACGTGATCATCAATTCATCATTATCAACATTTTCTTCGCTTACTTCTGGATATATTGGATTGTTACGTATCCCACTGTACAAGTTTCTGTGTCCAACGCCTTCTCTTGCTCGAACTAGTTATTTAAAAAATAGTATGCCGTATAAAAATATTAGATATCCAGACAGACTGAGATACAGCGGATGTACACTTACGAGTAAGTACTGACACTTGTGGAGGCTATTTTTAAATGACTGTTACGACCAAAGAAAGAACAACTTAGTTTGTGTGGGTAGTGTAAGTACCCGTTTTTGACCATTAAGTTCGAGATTACAATTTTCCTTAAGAAGTTACCCCACCCAATGACTTATGAATGTCTTCTGGTAGATGTCGCTGTCAGCGATAAGACCGCCTTTGTACAAGTAAAAAAAAAGAATTCTTGTAAAAGAGTTGTGTAACTTTTTTTGTTTTACAATAAAGTATATTCTATTCTATTATATTCTAATTTTCCTTACCATCCAAATATACCACAACCTATTATTACCCCCTTATTATTACCACCAAAAACTCTAATTTTACATTCACCTTCCACGCACCTTTCACGAAACTTCCCAATTGACTCAACCTCCCAACTTTAGACTTAGCGACAAGCTCCCGTTGCTAAGCGACCGTCCACCGGCCCGACGACGCAGCGTCGCCTCGAAACTTCAGGCTTGACTGACTTTCAAACGTATTGTACGGTAGTAGGAAATTATTTTGGCATCGGGGCTTTGTATCGGAAAGTAGGGCAGATTTTACTTGTGTTAGCGTGTGTACGGGTTTCGGTGACGGTGTTATCTTAAGGGATTCTGATTTCTGTTTTGTTGATCTGGTAATATTTTATTGAGTTTTATGGTTTTTAACCGTTGTTTCTAGTCTACGCTTTGGAATGTGCAACTTGCTATATCTTTCAGTTTAAAAGTGTTCGTAAATATGTAGTTTAATTCAAATAAATTATTTAAGTTTTTAAGTCGAGGTTACTTTCGTTGGAATTGGTACAATTAATTGTGTTTATTATGCAGATCAAACTTAACCTTGGTTTTACATCTCCTTCTTCTTCTGCATACCATTATAAAATATAATAAATTGATAAAAAAATTAATACGGTGCCACATTAAGCGATCTTATCGCTGAAAGCAGTCTTGGACTCGAGAGGTCCGTAAAAGAAATTTTATTTCTAACTATTATTCCGATTTCTAATATCTAGAGTAATGTCATTATTAATGATTAGTTGCATTATTTAAAGACCAAACTGTCCTAAGCAACAGAGACGCATCTACTAACACCAGATGACGTGTTTAATCGAGATGTCTAACTCCATCAGCTTCCGATGAAAATATTCCAAAAAGCATTCATCCGTTAACAATGTCAACCGACATGCTTTGAACGCTATGAATATTTTGATAAGCCGTCAAGTTTATATGCACCCTCATTTGTTTATGTTTTAAATTTTATTGATCCATCAAATGTAAAGACGGCGACGCTGTGTTTATTACTTTCTTCATTGATGTATGCAACACTGTCATTACAGTGTATTTCTTTAGTCTACAACTTTACTTGTGACTAAATCATTTTCATCATCCTCCTGCTCAATTTATATGGGGTAGTCGCAGTATGTGTTCTTCCATACTACTTCTCATCATTATATCAATAGACAGACATCTCCTTTAGCAAAATAGAAAAATCAGTCTGCCTAGCCTTTACCCAACAATGTTGGCGTCGGCTTCCAGTCTAACCGGATTCAGCTGAGTACCAGTGTTTGACATGGAGCCACTGCCTATCTGACCTCCACAACCCAGTAACTGGGTAACAGCGGTACCCCTTGGCTAGACTGGTGTCAGATCTCAAGCTTCTGACTACTTGTAATGACCGTCAAAGATCTTCAAATGACAGCCGGGACCAACGGCTTAACGTGCTTTCCGAGGCGCGGAGGAAACTCGGTATGATGAAATGGTAACCCATCCACGGCCGACCTCGTCAAGCGTTGCTTAACCTTGAAGATCGACTGGTGCGGCTGTTATTATTTAGCCACGAGAACGAAAGAAATATATTATTTTCTTACTTTCTAGCCATTTTATTATCATCTTTCACACAATCCATATATGCATCATATTTTATAATTGTTGGTAAATATTATAAACTCTTTCGTTAGATCATTCAATTGATTAAAATCGCTTCTATTCCACTACCTGTTCCACTGGCATCAGTTTATGTATATAGAATTATTGTGTTTAGGTAATTTGTGATATTCTCGCGTTAATTCTTATTAGTTCACCCCTTTTATACTTACTTATACTAAGTCATTTACTGATGAATGTCTGGCTTTCGTCAATTATCTGTATAATTTGATTAGAAGCGCTCCCATTTCTGTTGAATGTCAACCAATAAATGAATTTCTAAAGATAATAATCTAAGCTAAATTATGTGCGTTAGGTGATATGATATCACTCAAGAATTTTCATCAGGGCCCTCAGTCCAGTGATAAAACAATAAAGTCGTCCATATAGACGAATTTAAAATGCAGACAAACTTATATTGAACTATTAAAATTCCGACTGGGTGATGTGTTACGAGTGCCGGGGGCTCCACTGATGCCTTTTTATGCAAAACTGTATGCAATAACTCTCCCGTTATGACTATGGGCTTTTTAATGAGTCCACGCTTATTTGGTAATATCCCGAATCCACGTCCAGTCACCGTTATGTGTGGGGAATACGGTTGAATGTTCTAAATCTAAAGCTTACATTGAGTGAAATGCCTTCGCGTCGGTTTTTATTGCATCTCAGTTGAGTTGTTGAGGGGTCTACTCCTTAGTCCTCTTAAGTATGAGTTTATAGATCTAGATATTAATTCGAGGGTTAGTACTTTTTACGGGTGTTAAGTTTATTGGTTAGATATTTCGTGTTAGTCACGTTTCTGTCATTAATACTTCGTTCGCTATTTGATGAGGATACGGGATTATGATTAAATCGTGTTCTATATTATTGGTCGTTAGACCTTTCGCAATAATTAATAAAGATAATTTAAAGGGTCACTTCTCTCGTACATTCAATCAATCGTCTGTGGTCTAGTTTGAAATAAACTATGTCTATATTAGTTTGTTAGTAAGGGTGGTTTTCCATATTTATAATTTTTCGTGAAGTTCTTTGTACATATTTAGTTTACTTGCTTCGTGGTATAAAAACAAATACGCAATTAGACTATAGGTTTGACCATGTAGTCCATGGTAAAAATTTAAATCCCTTGCCATTCCGTCCCGGTGTGCGTTGGTCTTTCATTATCACCTTTTATTTTTTTATAATTGATAGGTTCTCGCTTGACCTCTATGTCACCTGACGGTAAGCGATGATGTGGTCGACGATGAAGCACGCTTGTCTAGAAGTAACCTATTCACTCTTGACTTATAGACTCACAGGTTGTAGCTATACTTTTTCCAATTTTGGAGTCGGTGTAGCTTGACTTCTTCTATATTCCTTCTTTCTTTTGACTGTCACCTCATTAGTCACCAACTTTCACATAATCTGTTTAATGTATCTTTAGTCTTTTTTTAACCGTCCAGATCTAACATCAGCTTTGTTTTTTACAAAAAAATATTAAAGCAAATATCCTACCAGGAAGCTCGAACCAAATATTCTAATCTAATTCCCATACTTATCTCTCAAACAACTATCAGCTGTGTCGACTCGTTTTTTATCCGTTCGCCCGCATAGCATACGTTTTAAATGCCGACTCTCGTACATTACGAGTTACAGAAATAGATGAACTCATAAATATTGCTTTGGGGCTAATAAATGAACGAGTTTGAAAGTTAAGAATCGTGTTGACTCTTCGAATAGTGTTCATAGAGTCATCAATACATTTAGAATGTAGTAACAATAATATGCACTCTTGCCTTTTCAACTTAAGACATTATCTTCCTGGCCTTGTCTTGTCCCATGTTACTTGGGGTCGGCGACTCGGTGCAACACGTGTTCTTCTTCCATACCGTCCTGTCCACCGTCATGTTATCACTGATATCTTTTTCCAACTTAAGACATTGGGATAATAGCCAACGATGGCTCTACTTGCAATTCCTAAAAATATAATAAAATAATGTTCCTGCCTTATAACAATTGGGGATCTTCAACGCGATTTATTTCGTACTTATTGTTACCATCTGCTTCGCCTGCGTGAAAGTCGAAAATTATACGTACCACGGGAACGTACTACCGGGCTGAGATTAAAATATTTTGTGTCCTAATCCGAGCTAACCCACCGTTTAGTGTCCATGGTAGTTTCTAACAAATTCTTCTACATTTAGAATACTATGCGACCCCATAGCTTCATCTTTCTAACTGACCGGCTCCTTGGCAGTTCAAGAGCGCAGAACACAAATGGCGATTTATATGTATAGTTTAAAAACGTTTTGCTGACCGTACGTTTACTAGTCGTGTTAAATAATTTCTCCTGTACTATTTTTATTTATTAAGCATGAATCTTGCGTCGTTAATCTAAAAATTGCGTTGTGTCCAAACATTTTGTAATGATTGATGAGATAGTTTACGAACGTAGTTTAAAAACAGTGTAAGATTTTTTTAATAGGTACATATTTTATGCGACTCGACAAATTCTTGACGTATAAACCAATTCAATTTTCTTAATGATCATCAAACATATCATTAACTTTTTCTTCCACGCTCAAATGCCGGCAGATATTTTCGTCTCCTTTTAGGAGCATATGCAACAAATCATAAGCAAGAGAAATAGTGTTTAGTTAACTCTATATAGCGTCTGTCATTAAGACATAAGAATTATTTTTAGTATGTTTGTAGAGCCGGAAAAAGTGACAGAACGAAAAAATCCGAGAAGTAATACTATTTAAAGAAGTTTTACATTGATAAACTTATAGACCGACCGCTTAACTGAGACCATTCTGAAGTAGCTGCGCGGTACGGAATGGGATGGACTTATTTATTTATTAAAACTTAATCTATACTCAATATTATAAAGCTTAAGAGTAGAGATGGGCTTAAGCGTTACAAAATAATAACACTGCTAAATGCTAATGCTAAAAATAATTAACAGTTAAAATTAGCAGTTATTTTTAGCAACTGCTAAATTTAAACACAGACAGATTGTTGACATAATTAATTCTAGTTTCCCTTTTACAGGCTTAGGACTGTCAACTTTTTCTGTTGGCGTATTTAAAATGAGGATTAATTTATTTACTACGATAACTTTTTTTATAGCTGGTTTTTTAGTTTTCATAATCTTTGTATAATGATCAACTTATTTTTTCCAATATTCAAATACAAACTACTTATGATAAATTGATTATCATTTCTTTTTAATGTACACACAACACTTAACAGAGATATACTAAAGTATCCATTATAGAAGTTTTATTGCAATTTGAAGTATTAATTTTAAAACGTAAACAACACACAAACAGTCAAACAATTGAAATTAAACTCACTACACATTACCTACTACATATATAACAAACACGTTAATATATTTCGTAACGAAGATCAGTCTTTATTTAACACTCACTAGTAAAGTTAAATTTAACATTTTCGAACTCATTTAGCAGTTAACTAAATAACAATCTCTCTGACTGAACACAAAATTAACAGTTTACGTTTCGTTTTCTGTTTTTTTTTTCGTCAATTGAGACGGAACACCATTGTGGCCTTTCCTTTCCTTTGTTTTGCTTGAAAAAATACTTAAAATATTGCTAAACATCTGCTAACGCAAGATGTGTATAGAAAGTGTTCGCGGCTATAGTTTTTTTACAATTTCTTAAACCCTGCCATAAATTGTATTACACTCTATTACAAAAAGTACAAAGCCATCGTGTTTGTGAGTTGTAACTGTTGAATTTAGCAGTTAGATCAGAATTTATTTAACAAGTGTTGACACTAAAAAAATATAGCAGTGTTAATTTAGCAGCTTATTAATTTTAGACCCATCTCTACTTAAGAGTTTGTTTGTTTGAACGCGCTAATCTCAGGATCTACTGGTTGGAATTGAAAAAATCTTTTTGTGTTGGATAGTTCATTTATCGAGGAAGGTTACAGGCTATATAACATCACACTACGACCAGTAGGAGCGGAGCATAAATGAAAAATGTTGCAAAATGGTCAAAATTATTATTATAGAGCTTCCGTTGCGTGCGCTGCGTAAACGGTTTTAGGTACGCAAATATCATGTATGATGGAATTGTACCTCATTAAAAGTTCTAAAAAAAACGACCGCGGCAGCATATGCTGTCGCGTATGCAATCTTAAAAGATAGAAATATTTCTATCTTTTAAGATTGACTCATTATAACCTTTTTTAGGGTAATCAAATTTGTTCATTTGCGAAGGAGTTTTATCAACATCTATACTAATATTATAAAGCTGAACAGTTTGTTTGTTTGTAGGGTAGGTAGATAAATAGCCAGTTAAAGGGAGCGAAGCCGCGGGGGTCAGCTAGTACAACATAAAAGTAAATAGGAGGACTTAGTGTCGCCTCGGGTGTAGTGACCTGTCAGTCAACAGCTCGCTGATGGGTGTCAACATCTCTCTTGTTACCGGAACAGTCGTCTATAGTTGTCTTCTCTGGTATAAGGATGAGATAAGTACCTATACGAGTATCTCGTAGTAAGCCGGTTGACCAATCAGAAGGCTACTAAACTTTCTATAACAAATCTTGATTATTGTAAAGAAAAGTCTTTTATCTTCTTGATCTGGCTAGAGTCTCTCTAAGATCTGTGTTTTTCAATGATATTTTATCAGCACCACACTAAGAATGTACAATCTTTAGGTGAAGTCGTTATGGTTTTCGACGCTTAGAGCTTGCGATTTACGGCGGATACTAAACGCCAGAGTTACGAAATACTACGTTTATGGATGGCATGGATTGATTCTGGCACACACTGTAGTTGACAGGCAGATAACACAGAAGGTTTACTAAAATCTTACTACAATAGTAATACGTCTGTTCCCGGGAAAGAACTCTGCTCATACAGAGACGGCAAGAGCTTTAAAACCACTCTTGCACAAGGCGGGTTGACGATTGAAGCTGAACGAATTTGGACGGTTCTTGGCACACACAGATAGCCTACATACTTGGCGACTTTATACATTTATAGTTCCCCCAAATATGTGCAAAAGCTTAATAATGCTCTAAATGGTCAGTGCACAAACTCGCAAACATCCAAGATCATACAAGCAGCAAACAGACATAAATTTAGTCAAATTGTGCGTGAATGACACGCCCTTTCAAATATCTCGCCTCAATTATTCTCATGGAGGGTGCAAAAAATTGTTTATACTAAGTGTGACAAGCTTGATACGCTGTTTTGCGCGATGTGCAGTCTTTGTGCTAAGTTCGAGAATTTGGCTTGACAGTTTGTGTCAACGATTTCTTGGTTAATAGATCGCATGGTGAATAATCTATGATAGGATTGCTTTACTTTGTAGGTCGTGGGTTCGTCGCACTTGGTTCTGTACAATTTTTATAATCATTGCTCGATGACAACACAATGACTTGCCCTAGAACCTCAAATTCAAACGGCGAAGACGTATGCAATTCACTATGTCTGACTGGGTGATACACAGAAAAGCCTGACTAATCATGGAGCACGGGATTGATTAACCTAGCAACATTATAGGCAGATAATATTACGTTCTTCTAACTTCCCACAACTAATTTCTTCAAACTGAAACTTCTGCTTTTATACCACCAGTTCACATTTATAAATAGCTGTCTATATTTACCGTCACAGGTGATGGCGTTCGTATAGAAATACTCCATGGTGTGCCATGCTCTGCCTTGTAACGTTGACAGACATGTTAGTTGAAAAATATACGGGTCTTATTGAAGAGTTGGTGTCAATTTTGAATAGTTGATAGGTGTGAATGTTTACAAGGCTTTTTTAATCCCCGCCGGAAAAAGAGGGGTGTTATAAGTTTGACGTGTGTTGCTGTGTATCTGTGTGTCTGTCTGTGGCATCATAGCGCCTAAACGGATGAACCGATTTTGATTTAGTTTTTTTTGTTTGAAAGGCGATTTTGTCGAGAGTGTTCGTCGTTTTGTCGTTATATTTGAATAAAATCGGTTTAGCCGTTCAAAAGATATGGACGTTTTACTGTTTGAATCGGGGTGTTTTCGCAAGATAAATGTGTCGGAGGTTTTTTTTTAATTTTGTAATTTTACTTGTATCATAGAAGGAAGAGTAGAAACTAAATAATTTTAGCTGACTGACCGATCCGTGCGGTCGGTCTTCCAAGTTAAGCAACCGTGGATGGGTGAACATCTTACGCCAGTCTTGCTAATACATATTAATCTTTCTACCCTTCTCCTACGCCTTCTTAAACTAGCCCAACCAGTGACAATATTATTTTACATTCCTAACCATACCTTCTACTTGTCACCAGATACCAACTGACAATCCACCACCGCAAACACCGGGGGAGTCGTGACGAAGCCTGCGCCAGCGCATCGAGGACGCCTTACACGACAACTGGAGACGGCTGACTACCTCTCGCACTGTGAGTCTGTTTATCTATAGTATGATAATAACAACCTGACAGTCAAAAATGAATAGGTTACTTCTAGGCAAGCGATCTTCACCGTCGACTACATTGTCGCTTACCATCAGTTGAGATAATGGTTAAATGCGAGCCTATCAACAATAGTTTAAAAAAATGCATATTTGTATTGTAATTGCTAGCAGCTTGGTCCGCATAAAACACTGTGTATGTCCTTCTTCAAGATCCAATCTTACTCTAAAACCCCGTTGTTTGAGCCGATTAAGGTGATATATACGCCCCAATGTAACGCAGTACTGGCCGTGCGCCCGCTCGGTGCCAAAATATCAATATTGAACCTCCTTTTGAACAGTTTTGTTTGCAAAATATTATTTGATTTACATAATGCTATGTTAGGTATGAAGTAATTCCAGCCATCAATTTTTCTGTATAAAAATATTTTTAAACATCCAAGTCGTTTTGGAGGAGTTTCCAAAAGTTGCGAAAAAATATTGTGTTGTTAATATTTTTTTTAAAGCAAAACTATTAGTTACACGCAAAAACCTTGTGTTCAAAATTATGTACATGAATCAATAATATTTTTTTTTTTTTTTTCAAACCTTTTAACCTAGCTGTTACTGAGGAGTATGCTTTTGAAAGTTACCGTTGTGGTATGACATACGCTTTAGTGCCGTAAAATAATTATCAACACGATATTTATTGGCAACTTTGGGAAACTCCTCCAAAACGACTTGGATGTTTAAAAATATTTTTACACAGTAAAATTGATGGCTGGAATTTCTTTATACCTAACATAGCATATGTAAATCAAATAATATTTTGCAAACAAAACTGTTCAAAAGGAGGTTCAATATTGATATTTTGGCATCGAGCGGGCGCACGGCCAGTACTGCGTTAGCATTGGGGCGTATATATCGCCTTAATTCAAACAAACCGGGCACACGGTTGGCGCAGTGGTTGAGCGATTGACTGCTGCGCTGCGTGTTACGGGTTCGATTTCCACACGGAACAAATATTTGTATGACCTACAGATATTTGTGCCGGCTCTGGGTATTTGTGAACGTGAGTTTATATGTTTGTAAACGCACCCACGATACTGGAGAAATTCCTAGGGTTGAGGCAAAGTTAAATATGTTAACCATTGGTTTCAAAACGCATTTATTCATTTACTGTTTATACAACAAATGATTGTGCTGCTAACAATTGCGATTTTTAGGGGTTCTGTACCCAAAGGTTAAAAACGGGATCCTATTACTAAGACTCCACTGTCCGTCTGTCTGTTACCAGGCTATATCTCATGAACCGTGATAGCTAGACAGTTGAAATTTTCATAGATGATGTATTTTTCTGATGCCGCTATAACAACAAATACTAAAAACAGAATACAATAAATATTTAAGTGTGGCTCCCATACAACAAACGTAATTAATTTTTGGTGTTTTGCGATAATAGTGAATCCGACTCGTACTTGGGCGGTTTTATTCTCAGTTATCTGACGATTGAAAAATCAGCCCATTGCCCTACTTTACCACTTCTGAATAAAACTTTTTCATCATCTTAACCTCTCCATCATTCCAGGGTTCATTCCAACCCCGGACACGACTGCGCTCATTCAGTCAGGAGCGGTCGCGTCGCCGGCCCAGTGCCTGCTCCCTAGATCTTCAGGAAGCTGAAGACAGACCCTACAACACTGCTACTATACACAGGTAAGGTTGTGTATTATATATGTGATCATATTTTTAACCGAATTTCCAGAAAGGAGGAGGTTCTATGTTCGACTTTGTTTTTTTTTAGTGTATGTTAATCCATTTCTCCGTCAATTGTGGCCCGATTTTGTAAATTATTTTTGGTTTGAAGGAGTATGTTCTCAAATTGGTTCCTTTTAAATTTGGTGAAGATCTGATGAAGAACTTCGGAGATATTCAAAAGAACTCTTCACTAAATTACAACAAATCTCTCGGGATTGCTGCAATAGCATGTCTGTTTGTTGTGCATAACATCACGCCAGTACGATTTTAGGGGTCAGGCAGTCGCAAATGTCTACAGTTCAGCTTGGTACATTCTCATTTCACCGGTTATTTTTCATGATATTCTGGTAATCTATTATGCTATTATAGGTACCTTACTAGATAAATTGCATATTAGGGAAGTACCACAACTAAAAAGTGTAAATTATACGACAATCCTACAAACAAATACAACCGACTTCCAAATAAGATCACTACAAAGTGAAAAATAACTTCTTATGGTCGAAATACACTTTACTACAACCTCGTTTTTGTCCACAGAGCCCACTCTCTAAGCAAAATGGCAGCGCTATCGCTGAAGATATCCATAGACGGCGGGAAGGTTGTGAAGACGATACAGTTCGACCCCTCCACCACCGTGTACGATGCCTGTAGGATCATCAGGGAGAAGATTCTGGAGGCCAGCAGTGGAGACCGTAAGTTTATTATCATCTGCCAACTATGTTAGTTCGGCTTTCAGTGTAACCGGGTGCAGCAGAGTACCACTATGTTACATATTACTGTCTATCTGATCTCCACAATTCAGTTACTTCTTTACATGATATTTAAGTGAGACTGGTTGCCAAACTTGGCTTCTTACTACCCGTAACGATTTACGAATGGCAGCCGGGGGCAACGGCTTAACAGGTCCGCTTTATCGTATACGTGGCGGCCTTAGGCAGTAGTATGAGCGATTTCACACACAAACAGTATTAAAATACCGATCCGTTTTATCGGATCGAAATCACGCGGGACGTGCCATTACTTCCAGTAGCGACGGATCCGTTAAAACGGTACTGTAAGTGCGGTGTGAACATCACCTACAGTAACGACGGATCCGTTAAAAACGATCCTGGAAATGCGGATGTTCGGTGTGAACGAGCCCTAAATTGATTACATTAATTCATTTGAGTCCAATCACACAGTTCCTCTTACAACACCCTCTAAAACAAAGACAGATACCCATTTTTATCCCTTACAAACTAACTCTTTTTCTCTCTTCAACAGCAAAAGAATACGGTCTCTTCTTGGCCTCAGAAGAAGACAACAAGAAGGGCATCTGGCTGGAGGCTTCCCGCAGCCTGGACTATTACATGTTAAGGAACGGAGACCTTCTGGAGTACAATAAGAAGACCAGGAATCTCAGGGTGCGGATGTTGGATGGTGAGTGCTCTTATGTTTATGGGGATAAGGTTGATTTTTGAGTGTAGTAGTCTACTGGACTCTTACGACTATAAAAACTGAGTAGTGATGGTTTCATGTCATCTGAATCTCTGTTTACTAGATAGGTCAGTGAATGTCAAAATACTTATCTACTCCAAAAGACATATTTTGATATTCCAAAAAAGAATAAAATTGCTTAAATTGAGTCTAGCTATAAAGTTGCTTAGAAGAAATAATTATCATTTTAACAAGACTTAAGAAAGACAATTGACTACAAAACATAACTCTATCGCTTTGTTCTATAAAAATCCTTGCATTTTTAGACGTTTGTTCTTAATTTAAAGGGCCTTATAAAAATAGCTAAACTGTTTAACAAATGAATATGATTTTTTTTTTTGCCGACTTTCAAAAAAAGATAAGGTGCTATGTTCGGCTGCTTGTTTGTTTTTTTTTGTGTATTTTTATAGTTTTGTCCATTAATTGTGGACTGATTTGGAAGATTCGTTCTGAAGTAGGTGTCTAAAAACGAAGAATCAAAAATAGGAACACCGACTGCCGAATGTGAAGTTATTTTTTAGTTCGTAGTCTTTTTATTTGGCAGTAGGTTGTATTTTTTTAAGTTTTATTAAACTGTGTATCATTGTTCCAGGCACGGTGAAGACCCTGTTAGTAGACGACAGTCAGGTGGTAGCTAACCTCATGGTGGTCATCTGCACCAAGATCGGCATCACCAACTACGACGAGTATGGACTGGTGAGTAGAACACTTACAAACTGGGTGATATATTATTTTATTTCTGTAAGTTGGTTTGTACAAACTCTTTTACATGACGATAGTATTTTTTAAACTAGATGAGGTCGGCGCTTTCTATCTGAATACTCTGAGAAGAAAGGTCGAAACAAACTCAGAGGTCACACTCTCTTTTAAATTCAAGACATAATCTTGGTTAGATTTTTGTTTTTGAGAAAATCTTTCTCAAGAAAAATTAATTGTCTTTCAATAGGCTTTATTTTGTAAAACCCAAGTTACACGATAATTTTATGTGAAAACACCAAGTGAAGTGAAGTATATGTTCTTGTCATTGCCTGCTTAGTGTGAGGCATTTAGCAGGCAATGTTAGTAGAACTCTTGAGATTCCAGAGTTCACACTAAATAACCCTTTCTTCCCCTAGGTCCGTGAAGAACAAAAAGACGAGCCAGATCCATGTGAGAAGCCTAACTTCGGCACCCTGACCCTCAAGCGGAAGCACCAGGAGAAGGAGAGGGATGCCAAGATGGAACAGCTCCGGAAGAAGCTCCGGACTGATGATGAAGGTACGCAACTGCTGTTTGAACATTGTTTTGTGATCCATGTATACAAATTATATTTCAAGTATCTTAAAAGCAAGGAAACTATTTATTTGAAGTTCATGAAATTTTCGGTATTATGCATTGTTATAAGGGGTTAATTAAATAGTGAAATTGTTCTTACAATAAAATAAAGTGAGTTGAAGTCTGCCAAGAATAATTTAAATACACAAGAGGAATTTCTACAAAAAAAAATAATCACAAAACTAATCATCAATTACTTTTGCCAGTAGACGTGCCTTCTGTAACAGAAGAAATTAAACATAACTCACAAAGAGGCGTAATACACCACTGCCAATCTTTTGATAATAGTTTTTACGTAAATTGTAATTAATATGGTATAAAATAGGAATATCTCTTGTGTAGGAAAATGATAATTCTATTTAGTCCATCAGTGAGATTATCAAATAATATTGGACACGTATTTTTTGCTTTATCAAATAAATAAAAATTTACAAAGATAAAGCGCATCGAAGTTCAGGAGTGGGGGCTTGTGACGTCACTTTGTCAGTATAAAATGTAGCACGTCCTGACGTCACAAGAAATTTCAACGCACTGTATTGTCGTAATTCTTTAAAAAGAAAAAATACGTGTCCAATAGTTTTAGATTATCTAACTGAAGGACTAAATAGAAGGCACTGGCTCCTGTAACACATGTTTTTCACCTAGCACAGGAGTCAGGGACTTTACTGAATTGTAATCTTTTTCTTATGTAAATAAAGCTATTATTATCATTATATTTTTGTCGTTTAAGTTCAAATCAAATCAGTTTATTCGCAATAAATTGCGCGGTATCTTCTCGTCCAACACAGTGTGTCAAGACGAAAGTCTATGACCTGTGTATGTTGCCAGTGAAGACATATGGCTTTGAGACGTGGTCGCTTGCAATGGGCTTCATCAGAAAGCTTACACTCACTCAAAGGGCAATGGAGAGGGCTATGCTCGGAGTTTCCTTGCGTGATCGAATCAGAAATGTAGAGATCCGCAAGAGAACCAGGGTTACCGACATGAATTGCCAAACTTAAGTGGCACTGGGCAGGGCACATTGCTCGCAGAACGGATGGCCGATGGGGCAGAAAGGTTCTGCAGTGGCGACCGCGAACCGGAAGACGTTGCGTTGGAAGGCCACCAGGTGGACCAATGACCTGGTGAAGATTGCGGGAATCCGCTGGATGCGGGATGACGCACGGGACCGGTTAATTTGGCGACGCTTGGGGGAGGCCTATGTCCAGCAGTGGACGTCTTTCGGCTGATATGATGATGATTTTTTGTCAAGTAACCTATTATGTTATATGTTACTAACCCAACCACCTCCTCGCAACAGTGAACTGGGTGGAGCCCTCCAAGACCCTGCGCGAGCAAGGCATAGACGTGACGGAGACGCTGCTGCTGCGCCGCAAGCTGTTCTTCTCCGACCGCAACGTGGACTCGCGCGACCCCGTGCAGCTCAACCTGCTGTACGTGCAGGCCAGGGACGCCATCCTGGATGCCATGCATCCTGTTACCATGGACAAAGGTAACCTTAACTATATTTATTGAAAATTTACCTTCTACAACTCCGTCAATTTAACTTTGTACCTCGTTGAAATGTTCGTAGTTAAGTTGACCATGTGATTCCGGCGATACATATACTCACTCACAAATACGCACTCTTTCTTTAACTTTTAGTATTGATAGGTATTTAAACAAAAAACAGCCAAGTGCGTGTCCACCAATTTATCAATCTTTTGGTATTTGTTAGTAAAATATACGTGTTAACAGGTTTACTATCCAATTAGTAAAACAATATAATGAATCATATATGATACTTTGGACAGGGAAACTGTTAATAAACATCACTAAATTTCAAGTTCATAGGTCAATAGGAAATTAAAAATTCTTCGGCAAAAAATGTGTGACAGACGACGGACCGACAGACACACAGACACGTGAGTGGCTGCAATAGGGCTCAGTTTGGACTCTTCAGGTACGAAACCCTAAAAAAGCTAAAGTCGCAACATGATCTGTGTGGTTCTTTCCTCAAAATATTATATATATTAAAAACGAATCTGGTTGGTAACCATATGACGACACCAAGATATATAATTATAAACTTCAATAGGAACTGTGATATCTCGAATCGAACTCCGTTTTGGTCCACACTGGCGATTCGGATCGCGGCAACAAGGAATTACATTCACCAGTAAGATCACTGGTTCCATCCATCCCTAAGTCGGGCAGTGTTTTAACCATTTTCCAAAAGAAGTTTCTCAATATTTCAGTGGTTTTGTTCTCGTTCTAGCCCCGTATAAGATAGGACACACGTGAGCTATTATAAGAGTGTGCGGAATGAATGTTTTGTTTTATATATCTGAAAAAATGTTTGTATTGTCAACAGCTTGCGAGTTCGCGGGCATACAGTGTCAGATTCAGTTTGGAGATCACAGAGAAGACAAGCACACTACTGGATTCTTAGAGTGAGTATTTGATTATTTGTTAAATACCTACTATTTATTAAAAAATTGTAGTAACTTGTAAAATTAAAAGTGAAGCCATATTTACACTACTATTTATAATTTTATTGTTTGCTCTCGACATTTTAAACAATGGTTGACTGGTAGATAATGTATATAACGAACTACATCTCTCCCTTCTCCTTTCAGCCTCAAAGAGTTTCTCCCGGCCTCGTATGTGAAAGTGAAGGGCATAGAGAAGAAGGTCTTCAAAGAGCACAAGAAACACATCACTCTGACAGAACTCGACGCTAAAGTGTTGTACACCAAGAGCGCCAGGGACCTCAAGACTTATGGAGTCGCCTTCTTCTTGGTCAAGGTATGTTTCATTATGGGCTTTATTAACAGGTTCACTGTGTAATTAGTAAAATAATGGAATGAATCACGAGCGAAGCAAGCTCGGGAGCTCAGGGCACCCCGACATGGATAGGTTTGAAGAGAGCTGAAGTGAGCGAGCGAATTCCGCTCGCGTCATCTCCTTCATGTTAGGTTACTTTAGACCCTGTAGACAGCAATAGGAGGATAAAATAATAATTGAAAAACAATCAGACTATCCGGGACCACGGTCATTACAACACGGCCGAAACGTCGGTTGAAATAAATAATCGAAATCATCGCGTTAAATGCCCGTGATATATTGTTTTTCAATTATGAAACGCAAAAGTTTTAAAGAATTTCGAATTATTTTTGGATACAAAAAGTTTTTTTTTATTTGCGTTTAAATTCTAGTCTTTCATTATATATATACTTGAACAGTGAACATTTCCATCCAATTAGTACTAGATATTGCTTTAATTTAGCCTTACGGCGTCATACTTTACTTAATATGCCAATTCGTGGTCTCCAATATAGAACACGGTCATTAACTCCAGGGCTAAATGGGTGATCTTTACCACTTCAACTTGCTTATGCTATGGGTAAAGTCGAATCTTTTGGTTCTCTATCAGATCACCTTCTAAAAACTTAGACTTTTACAAAATATTTTTAGTATCTTGGTAAATTATATAATCATCGCTGCGGGCAAGCGCGATCATTAATAAAAAAAATGGCTCCATCAATTTCGAGAGTAGATTTCGTGTCCGTAAAGTAAGAAAAACTAAGGAATTTTTGTAAAAATCTTCAAACATTTTCTCCAATGGCCTACTACCGTTCCTCTATCTCGCCGATCGAAAATTTTAGGTGTGCTTCAAAAGTGCTCTATTGCTTTGAAGGTTGTCGGTTTGACGTCTAGAATCCCAGTTCTAAAAATAGCTTCTCTTCGACAGGAAAAAATGAAAGGCAAGAACAAGCTAGTCCCTCGTCTGCTGGGAGTCACCAAGGACTCAGTGCTGCGTCTGGACGAGAAGACCAAGGAGATTCTTCAAACCTGGCCACTGACGACGGTGAGAAGATGGTGTGCCAGCCCCAATACCTTCACACTCGACTTTGGAGACTACAGGTGAGCTTTACAACGAACATGAATTCTTTTTTTTTTATTTTACATCTTGTAAGGTCTCTGTTCGTTCTAGAAAAATGAGTATCGAGCCACTAATTCTTAGGAGAAACAGAGTAAGTAACAGCGCAGTCAGAAGTGTGGATCATTTTTTTTTGTCTGCGAAACTATAATTATTATTTTAAGTTTAGTTTTGCGGGTTATTCACAGATTACCTATTGCTGATAGACCGCGAATGGGCTTGAAATCAAAATCTCTAGTAAAAATTGCAAATTTCATTGTCATGTGTTTTTGTATGTTGTATAGGGCGGTATGTTTGCCGCTACTTATGTATGTTAAGTATAAATTAAATATATAAATAATCACCATCTCTATTGTCTCCAGCGACCAATACTACTCGGTGCAGACCACCGAAGCAGAACAGATCCTACAAGTGATAGCCGGCTACATCGACATCATAGTGCGCAAGCAGCGCGCGAAGGAGCACCTGGGCATCGAAGGTGATGAGGGCTCCGCCATGCTGGAGGACTCTGTGTCGCCTTCCAAGTGAGTACAGAAAGAACATAAGTTTATTTTTCCACTATCTTGTCTGTTATGTAACAGATTGTTTAAGAAATTCGTTTCGAAATATGAACATTTAGACACAAGATTATGAAAAAAATATATAATATAATAAAATATATAATAAAAAAAACAAAATTACATAATATCAGTTACGAAATAACTTTTATATGAAGTTTTGATATCATTATGTAACTACAACGTAACCGCCCCATCCGGATGATACTGAACCTGTTACCTCTCGAAAAAGCGCGTGTTGATTGTGTGTACATAGTCTGTGGTTTTTAGTCTGAACGAAAATTTAAAATGTTTCTAATAAATTGTTGTTGGAACTTATTTGCATTTAATTAAGTAAGCTCATCAGGTAGTGGAAAAAGAATCGTTAGTGTGAAATGTACTATTCCACCTAACAAAAATAGTAGTGAAATTGTCTTGAAAGCTCTGAAAAAATGGAGGCCTCGATACATATTTTTTCTGTAGCAAAGCAGTGTTATTGTGCTCCGGCTTGAAGGGTAACACAGCAGTCTTTAAGCCAGAACACACCATGCCAGTTTGGAGTCCAGTATGGCAACGCCTCTGGTGACGCAGCGAGCGAAACGAAGCGTGATCTCATATCACGCTTCGTTTCGCTCGTCGGCTTGCCACTCGTCAAAACATGACATAAAAAAAGTTCGTCAAAATTGTCACTAATACTCCTGTACGAGTCCCGAAACTTCGACGCATATTAGACATTTATTAGTATTATTTGTCAAGAAGTTTGCGACAAGTGGTCATTCACATAATATCGCTGTTTGTAACCACAAAGCTCATTTAAGTATCAATGAACAGTGAGAAACCTTCAAAATGTAAACACAATAATGTGTTTTCTACAGAGCCAACATCATCCAGCACGACACGTTCAAGTCGGGCAAGGTGAACACCGAATCTGTCGCCAAGCCCGCCGTGCACAGACCTGGCGCTGAAGGTAATACACGCCATTTGCACTATTTATTATATTCAAAGTATTATATCGTACGTGATTTATTTGGTAAACCAATTAGGTACAAAACTTAAAGTGTTAATTTCAGTTGCAAAAGCGATTAAAACATTTACAGGCACTCAGGAATGTTGTAAAGGAGTGTCTCGATCAAAAAGATAAGACTAACGTTAAGTTAAACACTTTTGCCACTACCTTGTCTATTATGTAACACATTGCCTAAGACATTCGTTTCGAAATATAAACATTTACACAAAAAAAAACAAAATTACATAATAACAGTTACGAAATGTAAAATACTTTTATCTACTCTCATATCGTAATATTCGAATTATAAAATTCAAAACGAGTTTATATTGGCATACTTTATAAACACAATACCGAAATTTAAAAATGGAATCTTATTATAACACTATTTCTCTAACAAAATAATGCTATAAAACAATTTTTTTTCTATTACGATACAGGACAAATCCAAGAAGTTAATCACTAAGGAGTTTCCATAATTTTTTTTTGGAATGTCATTTTATAGTACCTATAAAAAAAATATTTGATTCCAATTTTAAATTGTCTATGACAATGCCCGCTTTAGACTTAGCACGCACTGCGATTTTTATTCTCGCGAATTTTGTTTCCTTCTACCTGTTCATAGAGCTCAAAATATACGGGCGAATAAAATTCGCGCCGTGGTGCGGTGGATTCTGTGGCAAAACACGGATTTCTTGCGGTATTTTTTCCGCACGATTTCTTTACCGCAATGCGAACAACTTCATATAATTCCATAGGTCGCAGAATGGGCGGAAAAATCGCGCGTATAAAGATCGCAGTGCGTAGTAAGCCTTAGCGCATGCGCGGTTAATGCGTTGATGTGTGTGCTGGGTTTTGGCGCCATTCATACGTTTTGCAAGTTTTGCTGTACTGAATTTCATGAGTTATTTAAATTATTGTTTAAAAATGTCTTATATCAGTGAATGTGAAGAAAATTTGACTCCGCCCGATATTTTAGATGCGGTGAATTAGGTACTCTTAATTTATTACCAGCAAAGTCGAAAAAAGTATATGAGAAATGCTATCACGATTTTATGGCATGGAAAATGCAAAAAGAGGTATTTAGTAGGTTCAATCCCAATTTATGAGTGTAGATAAAGTAGTGTATGAAACTGCACATAACTAGGTATTAAAACATTCGTGTGAAAACTATTAAAAACCTCGCCTACGGCTCGGTTTTTAAACCCACACTCATGTTTTAATACCCCTCATTATGCAACAGTTGCATAAACTACTATTGTATGGATCATTATGTAACTGGCAGAATGATACTGAACCTGTTACCTCTCGAAAAAGCGCGCGTTGATTGTGTGTATATAGTCTGTGGTTTTTAGTCTGAATGTTTGTAATAAATTGTTGTTGGAACTTATTTGCATTTAATTAAGTAAGCTCATCAGGTAGTGGAAAAAGAATCGTTCGTGTCTCGCATAAAAAGGCTTTATTTTAACACTCACATGTAGCTTTCGACGAAAAGAAACGCTTTCGAAATTGGCTACATCGCTCGTGTTAAAATATCGACTTTTTATGCTCGACACGAAATGTACTATATCTGGCGTAATTAGAGACACAAAAATAAAACAATTAAACAGAAGCCATAAATGGCCTCGCGTTGGTTGAGGAGAATACTTCAAGTTAGAAATGAATTTTGATCTTTGTAAGAGAACATCATATTTGTTTACCAAATAAGGCAATGTAGAAAAAACCGTATTTCTTTAGAAGTTTTTTTTTAATAATTTGATGAAACATAGTATTTTAATTCAATTGTTTTCTTTTCTTACTTATATCATAACTAGCTTTTGCCAGTATGTGAATCAATCAGTAAGTGCACAAAAATAAATAATCGTATCCTAGTTTTTATCAACTGATAAAAATATTTCGAGTCAGATAGAAAATGCATAACTAGCTGTATTTCACTAATATGTAAGTCATATTAAAATTCAAAACAATGTTTCATCAACAAACCACCTTTATTATTTTTTGTGTTTCCTTTGGCCGCTTCACACATTATAATTTGCGTTGCTAGGAGCTAAGCCGTTCGCGGTGAACCACATGACCAGCGCACAGCAGACCACGGTGTCCGGACAGATCATCACGGGCCACACGCCGCCTGCCGTTAGTATTGTTATTTGCTTTTTTATTTATTTTTATGATATTTTTAAATAAATATTTTTATTGCAATAAGAGAAGAGAGGTTTTGCAACATTGGGACACAAAGACTAATTTATACTCAAGATTTTTTGAGGATAAATTATGGTGTTCCTAAAAAATCTTTGTTATTTTTTGTGGGTTGTCTCAGCAAATCTGGTAGGTTTATACCTATTTGTACTTTTTTGAGTGCTTTTAAGGATCTTTTTATCACTTTTCGAAGATTTAAATCCAAAATTCACTCCCTGGTGTTATAGTTCTCGCCAAACTTCTTGGCTGGCCTTAAGTTGGCTACAATGGCTAGTAGCTAGTAGTAAATCTCATACAAAAACAGCACCGATCCGTGCCTAGTGCATCCGGTAAACCAACTTCAGGGTGGCCCAGAAGTTTGGCGAGGACTATGCTCAACCATATTTATTTCAATTACTTAAATGATTTTACACTTTTGGCAATTTACAGATATACGTAAGAGAGAATTTGCTAAAGAATATAAAATTATATTTTAAAGCCAAAAATACAACATACGAGTGCAACGCCACTTTTGTTGGGATAACCATATACATACTTACTCTTATTTTATTTTTATATATATTAATATGATGAATATTTTGTTCCACGCTGCAATTATGGCTACATATAGTCATCGAAATGGGCTGTGTAGGTATATATTGTATACTTACTATTATTATCAATAGAAATTATAAACACTGCCTCGTAGTCGTAGGTCCAGTGGTTTCAAGAGATTACTCAGCGCTTTGGGTTCGATCTCCCGGGCTAGCCAATTGTTATCGAGTTTTTTCATTAGGGAATTTTCAGTAACAGTTCGATATTCTAAGCCAATGAGGGTTTTGGCGCCACTTCGGCAAAAAGTTATTTACTTTGAAATCGCAACTTATGTAAGTCAACAACATGATGTTGACGTCAACTTAACAAATATCAGGAAAAAAACTTATTTGCAAAAAACTTTTTTTTTTCCTTTTGTAGTTGCCTAATAGGCAAGTCGTTTAGTAAGTATATGTAACGCCAGAACAGATTGCCCGAATAACATGAAACTTGAACATAAACGGTGAAATGAGAGATCTGCATACCCCTTTACAACGTACTGGCGTGATGTTATGTTATGAAATGGTATAAACAATAAACAGACATGCCATTGCAGCAATCCCGAGAGATATATTATCCCGAGATATATTATTTATTGAAGAGTTCTGTTGTATATCTCCGAATTTCTTCATCAGATCTTCACCAATTTTAAATGGGACCAATTTCAGAACATACGCTTACAAACAAAAAAATATATATTTCAAAATCGGTCCACAATTGACGGAAATATCGGTGAACATACACAAAAAAAAAACAAACATAAAGTCGAACATAGAACCTTCTTTTTTTGGCAAGTATATTAAAAATAAAGCGTATTGACCTGTGCTTGGACCTGTCGTCTCAGTGGTGGTTCGGGTTCGCCTACAACATGGGGATGAATGTAGCTGTGGGTATATGGTGACATTATACAGCAGTGTACCTCTGCGTAAACCTAAGTCTTTTATTAGTAAACCTTCGATTTTTAACTGCAAAACTATTTTAAAACCGCTATCTTCGTGCACAGGCATCTCAAATGCAGCAGACGCGAGTGACCTCAATCCTGACAGAACCACAACGCGCCTTACTGTCCACCATCAGCAGTGGCGTCGAGATCATCAAGCAGACTGAGGAGGGACTCAGCAGGGTATGTAGCACTACTGATAATACTCCTGTCATTTATACCCTTGTCAGTTTTCTAATTATATTTTATTTATCTTTATCAAATAAGGTAATTTTCACTCATAACTCAACTCAAAATACTAGCTACTGCCTGCGGCTCTGTCCGCCTGGAATAAGTACTTCAATATCTTGGTAGATTGTAGCCTATGTGTTATTATGATGTATATACTATAGTACCGTAAAGTTTCATCAAAATCCGGTCAGTAGTTATTGCGTGAGAGTGACTAACATTTATCCTCAGGAACTTTCACCTTTATAATAATATAGTAGAATAGTACGATTACTCGAAGCACTTTGTTTTACTGATTACGAATTTGTAAATACGATTATTTTTCTTTGAACCGAGCAAGCAGTCCGCTGCTGGATTTAGTCCTGTCCTAACCACTTATTAGAAACCTCCAAGTAGGACAAGAGTGTATAAAAAATTGTATATTTTAGGCGGAGTAAAAACAGAATGTGTTTTTATAAATAGTCAAAATGTCAGTCGGATGTCCAAATCTATTTTTGTATCACTTCCCTTACTGTATCGTGAAGCGAACTTACTAGTTTTGCGTGGGCTCGCTTTGGTAAAAATATTCAGCACCTAAAACAATTATTGTTGTCTTTTTTTTCCAACAATGATAAATTATTTTTTAGTCTTTTGGCCCGAGGTTCCAAATTCAAAAAGAAGTTGTTCTGGCGCGTCTAGTTTATAAATAATCCTATATTGTGTATCCTTGTCATAATATATCTGTTTGCTAGATTAATTCAAATCCTTTTAGATATTAAACTCACGAACTCAAAATTAAAAAGTTAAATTAAGTTAGAATTCGTGTTATAAAAGGGATGTTTCTGAAAAATGATAATTCTATGTAGTCCGTCAGTGAGATTATCAAATAATATTGGACACGTACATTTTGCGTTCAGGAGTGGGGGCTTCTGACGTCACTTTTTCAGTATAAAGTGTAGCACACCGTGACGTCACACGATGTTTCAACGCACTTTATCTTCGTATTTTTTTTTTGCGTGGCAAAAGAAAAAAATACGTGTCTAATATTTTTAGGTTATCTAACTGACGGATTAAATAGCTATTTTTTGTCAACATCCCTATTGAACAATATCTTATTTTACAAGTAAAAATAATACGAATGGTAGTCGTAATTATAACATGAATTTTAATAGTAAAAAATATAGATGGATTACCTTATTAATAATAGCAGACAAGATATCAGAAAAAAATTATGCTTGCTAGGGTTTTAACAAAAAAAATCCTTCGCCCCCAGGCCACTCTACCCGCTCTGGGCCACGACGCGGCCTCTGTCAAATGGAAGCAAGTGACCATGGACACCAACAAGCAAGTCGTGACGTCACAGATCGCCGCCATGAACGCTGCCACTGCGCAGGTCGTCACTCTGACGTCAGGTGAGAAACATATTCAATCTGCTGTGCATTTCTCCTATATATTGCGGTGGACTTCAGTATAACCAGCTGAACAAGAATTTGATTGAATTTGAACACCACTATTTTAGATGAAGAGATAGTTTTAGGATCGAGGCTTTGTTTTTTCATCGGCTGTAGTCACACTTTTAGTTTTCCATGTTACAGAAATTCCCGCTTCTGCATTATTCTTATTATTGTATAAAGATTTAGAAAAAAAAAACCGGGTTTCTTGTATGGAGACTGCCCATTGAATTTCGACTTTTAACTATTATTTGGTACATAGTAAACTTACACTGTATGTATACATGTTATATTACAATTCTGTAAAACTTTATCTAGCTTATACTGTTCTAAAGATACAGGTACAGCCCTGAAACTCACAGTTATACTATTTATAGCTGTACCTCTGCCCAACACTTCGGCAAATACTGGTGTGATATTATGTGTACTAAATACCCTTGTCCCCACAGGCACAGACGAAGTGGACCACACAGCAGTCGGCGCAGCGATCACCACCATCACCACAAACCTGCCGGAGATGACGAAGGGCGTGCAGATGATCGCCGCCCTCATGGACGACGGAGACCACGGAGACAAGCTGCTGGACGCCACCAGGAAGCTGTGCTTCGCCTTCACTGACCTGCTGAAGGCGGCTGAGCCTGAAACCAAGGAGGTAAGATTCGTAGGACAGTCAGACTACAGCAGTTCATTTATGGACATGGGTTTCTCCAAGTTCAAGGCCTCTGCTGAAGGTGGATGAACTGACCAAGGAAGTAAGACCCACAAGACAGTCGAACTATAGCAGATATTAGTCTGAAATTAGCTGAAACCAAAACTAAAGAAGTAAGAACCCATGAGTCTAGCAGTTCACTGCTGGATATAGGACTCTCCAATGACACGATGTTAGGGTCTGCTGAAACTGGCTGAGATCGGTATAAGGAGGTAAGATCATCATCAGACTACAGTAGTCTAGATGGATGATAGAGACAAACGCCAGGATGCCAGCAGGATACTGACCTGCTCAATCGGAGACCCAGGAGGTAAGGATCCGTAATCATCTTCAGACTGTAGGAGTTTACTGCTGGATATAGCATTCTCCAAGTCCAAGGCTTCTGCTAAAGGTGGCTGTGATCGAGAAAAGGAGGTGAGACCTATCAGACTATAGCACTTCAATGCTGGACATAGACCTTTCAAATCACAGGCCAAGACTAAAAAGATAGTTCGGCTTCCACATATTTCGTCTAATGCATTAGAATACCAGTAAGTTAGATGGAGCGACTGCCCATTTGACCTGCACAACACGATGGGAAGTAACCCGCTTTATCCATGGATTCTACCCCCTGGTCATGCAAGATTTTATTGAATTTATTCATCAGTAATTATCTCTGTAGCAGCCTGGACAAATCCAAACGATTTGTTCTCATTAAATTCAAGTAATAGGGTGACCCCCCTATTACTTGAATCTTACACATAACCGTGTGCTAAAGTCATCGACAGATAACAATAAAATAAAAATCGGTAACACCTGTCTACCAATGTATTCTAATATTTGAAAACGATACGAAAATAAATGTAAAGGCGGTGTGGCTAACACGATCAAAACAAACGTACCCCGGTAAGCCGTACAGAAAGGGTTAAGGGACGGGCGGCCTTGACCCTTTTACTTGACATTCAGTAATGAGTTAATATCTCAGAAACGCGTGGACCGATTTACATGATTTAAACGAATAAAATGATTCTACGCCTATACCTTTCATTTGAGACCAAAATTATCAAAATATCTGCATAAACAAAAAATCATGATTTCAAGTTACGTAATTATACTTTTTGGTACAAGTCGGATCAATGACTCTTATTTTTTTGTTATCTGGCGGATACTTTATATACAGCCTACCCTTACGAAAAATAAATCTGTTAAATTCTATAACTCAAAACATCCCCATCTGTTTCCAGCCACGCCAGAACCTCCTGAACGCAGCATCACGCGTCGGAGAGGCTTCCACCACAGTACTCTACACCATCGGCGAAGAGACCGAGGAAGACAAGGAAACCCAGGTAATAGACATTAAGAGAAACCATAAGAAATCATACTTGTACAGGAAACTTAACTATTGTTACGATAACTTCTACAAAGTATTCTTTGGGAAGGACAAAGACAATACTTATGACACAGACTTCGAAAATGTTAATATAGGTAATGGCAAGTCTAAAGATGCCATGGATGATGGTATCTATGAAGATGTTGATACCACACGGAATTGGGGACTAGATGTTATACAAGAGGAGTCTGACAGTGACTACTATAGGAGTATTGATTATGCTAATATGATATTCAAGAATAGACAGGACAAATCGAATAGCGATAATGATTTTGAGTCGATAGTACAAAATTGTGAGGGCTATCTAGACAGTAATAATCCCAAATTGTATCCTAAAAATATATACGATAAGATTTATAATTTCAAAAAGGATTTCTCTAACCACGATTACGCTAACGTAAATTACGATAACGTCAAAAGTAATATCGATAAATCTAATTTAAATAACGAAAAATCGAATATTAATATCGATAAACATAACTATGAAAACGTAAATATAGACTTGAACAGACGCACTAAGAACGATATACTCCGCGAACAGTTCTTTCTTTCAGACAATATTGATAAAAACGATATTAATGATCAATTTAATAAGATTAACGGCAAAAAAATCGAATGTCACAGCATTGTCAATGACATTACTAAATCAGGACCTGACGTCAAAGTATCAGGCTCCCTAAATATGAAACTGCTGAACCCAGAAAGATACAATCGCGTTCTGACAACAACAGAAACGTTTATGGAGACTGCTGAAGCCAGTTTCACTAAAAACCAAATATCAAAACTACGACACGACGGATTCGAAAATTTCGTCAAAAAAAGCGAGAGATACTATACAAGCGAGACTGGGGGAGAAAGACATACAGAAATATTAAACAATTCCACTGAATCTAAAGGTAAAACTGAGATTAGAATCTTCTATAACCCCACTTTCAAAACTACAGGTGAAAAAATCAGAGGTTTCTGTCAGTTTTGTAAGCGAAAATGTCCAAGGACCGAAGAAAAGTGTTGTCCGAAGTGTGAGTGTTTAGAAATCGAGTTAGCGACAATATGGAAGGATAACTGGTTAAATATTTTGTGTTTACTGTCGATACTGTTCATGCTTTTAGCGTTACTGATACAGTGTTTTATGCCGAATGATGTGTGTGCTGGAGACACTACAGAGACAAGTGAGAAATGTTTTGAGATGCTGTGAGAGTAAAAGGGTTGAGTTTTTCCAAAAATATAAATGGTTAAAGACAAAGTTTTAGACGAAAATTTTCTTCTCCAAAGACTACCATTTCCTTTTTTTTTCTATATTGTCCCACTGCTGGACAACGGTCTCCCCATAGCAACACTCTTTAAATTTTAACTTACTGCCTGTCTATGACATGGAATTAAAACGACCTGATGATAAATGATTTTATTTCTGTAAGTTGGTTTGTACAAACACTTTTACATGTCGAACAAGATACAGATCGATGGCGCGTTTACATTAGGTCGGTCACCGTATACGGCGACCATTTTCGGTGGAACCGGATCAGTTAACCGAATTGGTCTGCTTACATTAATTCGGTCACTGAAAACGGCGACCGTTTTTTTGTCGGTTTAACGGATTCGGCGACCGCATTCATTCATTAACAATGAGTGGCACGTTTCAACAAGATCGGTCACCAAAAACGGTCTGCGGCCGAATACGGCTAACCGAAAACCTGTAAACACAAGTCGGTGACCGAATACGGCTAACCGAATACGGACTGCAACCGAATTGGTCAAAACGACCTAATTTAAATAGGCCACGATAGACTGAATTTATGATGATAAATTATAATACATTTATATTTTTGGAAAAAACGTGTGTTCAGGTTCGGATTTTCGGTGGCATATTCTTGTGGTATAGGGACCTATAATAATATTATGTATCTTTGATTGAGTTCCGCTGAAATTGCCCAGTGTATACATAAATACTCTTAATTGAATCTCACAACAAACCACAAACAATATTATCTACCAAAGCATGTTCCACTATAAATGGAAGGCCCGTGAAATTTCAAATCGAGCAGTTGGCTTTTCAATAATTTGTACAAAAAAATGTACGCGAGGTCTCTATGAGTACAAGTTGATAATAGTGTTGGAACTGACCGGGAAAGATTATTTTGTACATAAATAAGTACGCAGGGTCTTAGGAGGTTAAAGAATCTCCAATGTTGAACTCCAATCAAGTAAAAATATAGCTCTTTTGAGACAAAATAAGGAACTTGCAACCAGTATTGATTCTGTCGAATTAGTTGCAGAAACCATGGTTTTGGTTTCTAAAGCATATATTTAATCTTGTTACTTTCCTATCATGTCAGATAATGGTACATATTTCGCGTCTTACAATAAAGTATTCAAAAGTATATAAGCATTAAACATATTTACTAAGGTATTCCTTTTATTCTGCCTCTCCAGGCAATAATATTCACATATAATTTTAATATAAAGCACGTTTTTATCTATATAGTAATTTAAAAACGTCTTTTTCCTTTATTTTCACGTTTTCTTGTTGGATAAAAGATATACGAAATTATATAAAGACAAATAAAGTAAGGGAAAAGACTGCACGATGACATTTTTATATTTTTAGTTTGTAAGGTTATGTAGGTTTTGGGGGTATATGATTTACACTTAATGTAGGAATGTCGTAATTTCTTCCGAACTTAAGTGTACTCTTAAAAGTAACTGCTGAAGGCGGATTTTAGGAAGGTACAGTCAGATACAGTCAGGTTTTGACCAGGACCAATCAAATTTTAGTCAAAACCAACCAGATTTTCGTCAGAAACAATGCATTTTGTGTAGTTAAGTATACGCCATGGTCACCTTGGCATTCGAATCTAATTAGAAACTCTAATACGAAGACGTTTTAATACTTAAACTATCTGGCTTAAATAAAGTGTTAATGTTCTTAAAAATTATAAAAACATAATTTATTAAACTACTTGCTTCTGCCAGCGGCTTCGCCCGCGTGAATGTCGAAAATTATGTCGAGGGAACATATTACCGTGATAAAAAGTGTGCCAAATTTCATCCAGATCCGTCCAGCCGTTTGAGCGTGAAAGAGTAACAAACATACACACTTTCGCCTTTATAATATCAGTGTGATTAAGAGTCATCGGTTCGTTCCCAGTATATTATGTGCAAATCACAAACTTCCATCCAGTTCCACAACAAAGAGTTAACGTACTAACGGCTCGTTAGTTTGACTTAATCCTTAGTTCGGTAGATGTTGGATAGTAATGGTTAGGCCGTTCTACATTGCGGCCCACCGAGTTATAATGTGATCAATCGCTCGATCGTGCCCCGCAATGTTAAAATTGCATGCTAGTTGCTTGCAGGAGCATTACGCGGCCTTGGAACAGTTCAGTATTAACATAAAAGACTAACTTCAGTGTTAGTATTATAGTGTTTGTTGAGTAGGATATTGTGGAACTGGCCTGTAGGTGGAAGAGTTCGGAAGGATAGGGTTTGCTCGCTTATGAAGACGTGAAAAGAATTGGGTTATAAAAATCCTTGGTACTAGTCAAAAGACATCACAATTTTTCAGAACAATAAAATTACAATTTTTTTTGTCGGCGTATAAAAAACGAATCTAGTCGAATTGCAGCTAAACATATTTAAATATAAAGAAAAAAAAAGATATATTCAGTTACACTTGCGAGCAAAAAATGCGAGTCAGTCTAATAAAACATTATAAAAAAAGTCTCTAAATTATAAATATAATTTATAAAACGTGTTTTTGTTTTCATACTGCCAGAATTTATGGCTTCAAAGGTATTAAAAAAACATAGTTTTCAGAATCTTATCAATGGACATACTTTGCCAATTATAAGCTGCATATAAATATATCATCACAATCTTGCCATCACAAAGACATAAGCGAGTTTAATCTTTTTGTTTATTTATTTTTGTTAACAATAATCTTAATGCTTATTAATCTAGTCTTTATTTTTTATTATTTTCTTTTTGTTACAAGCATTAAGGTAATTGGCAGCTAAGGGTCGGTTTACACCTGCTAACTTATTAAATTGGACGTTAATATGTACCGACCCTTATTTTTTTTATTTTTTGTTAATATTTGGCAGCTAATTTATAACTTATTTGTTTCGGTTCTAATTTCTTTACATGTAAATATTTTTTGTTTTTTATAGTATTGGTACACATTGTTGGATAATCACAGTATAGACTCAATTATTTAAAGTAAGCTCTCAAAGCATGAATGAAGAGGCATCTTCTGGACAGGCTCAGTCCATAGTAGACATGATCGATCGCTTTCCATTTTATAAAGTATAAAGATCCTGCTCTTGGCAACGATCTTAATCGTTGCCAAGAGCAGGATCTTTATACTTTCAAAAAATCTATAAAATAAGTCCTCTTGTGAATTTTGATTCGATTAGTCGACAGTGTGTATTTGTACTAAGTCTGTTAATGATGTTCGTGTATACGTGTCCTTTTGCATTGCCATAATACATTAAACTTATAAATAAATATGATTACTAATACTTGTACTTAAAATATGCTTAAATATGAGTAATATTATTTTTATTCCGACAGTATTGAGTAATTTCTTTAGACGCCAAATCAACACAGAAATAAAATATAAATTTCATAAATAATATTGAATTTAGATGTATCACATATGCATGGACTCAAAATATGCCATCACAAGGTACAAAACTACAAATTGCCATTTTATATAAAAACCAGAGGTTATAAACTAGTTTTTTTTTTGCCATTTACTTTTTAAACGCTTGGCGAGTATCGAGATTCACAAAAAAAAAAACCTTTTGATATACAAGTGCCAAAAGTATTAAAAAGTACTTACTTAATATTTTTAATTGCTATAACTACTTAATTATTATTGTAAAGACTGATTTCCTTTTTATTACTTCTCATTTTTTAAAGGCCGCCTTACAGCCAAAATCTAAGCTATTTTCTTAACTTTCTTACTCGAAACTCGCCAGCAATTTTGTCATAGTTACGTTTTTAATATTTTTATCTAATACACTTGGGACAAAGAAATTGTACCAGTATTTTCAAGATTAATTTACCAAGTATTTTATCTTATCATATTCAATCTCATGGCATTTACTTAATTATGCTTTCTATTTAATTTTCATTTCGATAACAAAGTAATTAAGAATACCACATATCAAGTCTTTCTAAGTCAAATAACTACAAATACTGGTACGATATCTCTGCACCCCAGTGTACGGTTGTGGTTCTTAAACTTTCACTGCCATGATGGTTATTTTTGGTTATAATACATTTGCTTAAAAAAACAATTGTTTTATTTATAACTAACTGTCTTGAAGTAAATGTATTTAGCAAAAAATAACTAACTAATCACCCCCCTGTATATTGATGAAATAACATCATGCTGTGTATAAGAAAGAAAATCAGGCTACTTCTGAAGTTTGCATACTTCGTGATCAATGCATGTTCCTTCTCTGAATGAGAAGAGGTCATTGCCTTGCAGTGGAACAGTTACTGTAAAAACATAATATTACTATGTACGGACAATATATCCGCCGCCTTAAACATACTGGAGAAAAGTCAGTATACTAAACAGATACTCCTCTGTCTTACCCTTCGGGGAATGTAAGCGTGATAATAGCTAATAATATAGCATTCCCAAACATACAAAAAATAGTTTTAAAGTCGAAAAATAAAATCACATCGAACCATACAAGCACAACTCTCGTTCGTTACATATGGAAGTAATTCCTCGCATTGTCAAGAGATGGCGTTGTTTTAAATATAAGCACTCGTGTGACCTAGATAGTCGAGTGGACAGATGGCTGGTTTTTATAGCGAGTGTCGCCAGCTCGATGTCTGTGTCGAGACTAATGGGTGGCCTAGATTCTAGGGTGAATGGTTTGGTTCAGTATCTAAGACAGTAATGAGAAGTATGGCTGTGGCCCAAATATTTTTAAGCTACGAAAGTTTTTAGTGAGTCAATCAATGTAGTTGTAGATAATGTCTTGACTACATCATACAGTATTTACGGAAAATAATAAGTGCCAAAAATTATCCAATTGTAGATTTGCTATGTCTTTAATATTTGTCTTAAGCGGATCGAGTTTTAAACCTGCAACGAAAAACCCTATGTGTATTTACTATTTATGTTGTTAAATAAAAAATTCAAAAGCTTAAGCGTAACTAACGAGACTAAAAGCTTGGCAAAAAAAAGTACAAACACTAAAACCAGACTACTGAAAAATCAAGCTCTATAACACAAGAAAATATTCTACCGTCATCATAATATGCCATCGTAGCAAAACAATACGTTCTGAAAAGTAGCATACGACCACGGTTATCCTCTGAACACCACTATGAATATGTATGAAATACAAAAAAAAATACATGTAAATTGTTTATTTAATAACCGATACATATCGAATAGTTTGCACATAACAATTTCAGAGGAGAATATTTTCTTGTTTCATACTTTTTGGAGCGTGATTTTTCAGTCGGGTTTTAGTTTTTGAACGTATGTTTTATTTAAAGTATTTTGGGGTTTTAGCACAGCCACATCACATTTTTTTTCTGTTTATTATTTGTTGTTTTACATGTATCTAGATAATGCTTAATTTACAAGAGTGGACTTTGCGACGCCGTAGTCAAATAAAAAGTATGATTAGAATGCGACCGTTCACCGCGACGGGTACTGTCTCTATAGTATCAAACATGATAATATCTTTAATAATACCAGCGTGTTACTGTCCCAATGCAGGGCATATACCTCTTCTCGTTGAGAGAAGGTACGAGCATTGATCACCAAGCTTGTTCAAAGTGGCTTGGCGATCAAAAATGAATTTATAAACAAAACACAAATAACTCCAGTATATTATGATTACCGGATACACGATGTTTTACTACGCTGACATTAATTATTTATAGCTGATAGAAGAAGCAACATATTTCTTTCGTAATATATGAAATCATCGCGATATTAATGCTTGCCAGACTTGAAGGATAAATCTTCCTCATTTCTTAGATGAACATTTGAAAAAGAATGATTTAACTTTGTTTAAAAGCCTTTCAGGCATTGATTTTCAGACTCAAGGTGTGATATGATGTTAGAATTGATTCCATGCTTATCCCGTACACAATAGACATAGTATGTTTCGATACTTCAGTTCCAAAGTGTAACAATTCCAAGCCAAGTGCGAGTCCGATTCGCGCACGAAGGCTTCCGTATCATTATCGCAAAAACGGCAAAAATATGACGTTTGTTGTATGGGAGCCTTACTTAAATATTTATTTTATTCTGTTTTTAGTATTTGTTATTATAGCAGCAATAGAAATACATAATCTGTGAAAATTCCAACAATCTAGCTATGACGGTTCATGAGATACAGCCTGGTGACAGCCCGACGGACCACGGCGTCTTAGTAATAGGGTCCCGTTTTTACCCTTTGGGTGCGGTACAGTGATACTTTTACCAGTGTTTTGTTAAACATTATTATAATAATCTGAAATTTAATATTATTATGAACGGTCTTATGATACTAGGAAGTTAAAAAACATTCTTAGTTACAAAAGAAACTTAAGTTGTTACTGTATGGAACGGAAAAATTCTAGACTTACGAAAAAATATTGGGTGTAACAATTAAACTGCATTCACTTATCGACTTGTTTCTCTTTGGAAATGGTGGGTAGTCGTTTAAGGAAGAATTTCTCAAACTCACTGAATTTTAGACTTGTTACACTTTGGAACGGAGGTATCGGTTTGGACACATATTCTGAACGTTGGCAGTTTATCACGCTTCTGTAAATGTTTCAAGCTTTTTTTGGTACTGGTTTTATTGTCAGACACAGTTGAAGAATATTATTAATCACTAGCTTTTACACGTAGCTTTGCTCCTGTGGCTTACACCGCAGAAACTGTGTATTTATCGGGATAAAAAGTAGACTGGAAGAATTTTCGTCTTCGTATCGTATGATTCCAGAGCTAATTCATTACAAACTAACTTCCCTGCCGGAGTCTGTGTTTCCCGATAGCTACAACCTGGGGGTATTTAAGTCAAGAGTGAATAGGTTACTTCTAGGCAAGCGTGCTTCACCGTCGACTACATCATCGCTTACCATCAGGCGAGATAGTGGTCAAGTGCAAATATATAGTGAAAGAAAAACATTCAATTTTACCTCTTTATAATTTTAGTTAAGATAATGATCAAAATTCTAAAGAATAACACTTTTTTTCCCCACACAGGACATCCTCCTCTCCTTAGCCAAGGCTGTAGCGAACACCACAGCTGCTTTGGTCCTTAAAGCGAAGAATGTAGCCGCCCAGTGCAGAGACGACCAGCCCCTGCAGAATGCCATCATCTCTGCAGCGACCCACTGTGCTCTGGCTACCAGCCAGCTAGTCGCCTGCGCTAAGGTAAAGAAAAATTGTCTGACTATCAAAATTGGTTTAGTTATTTTTTAGAAAACTAGAGATTAACTTATCTTTCGGATCGTTTTAACTTTTAGATAACTCAATACAGAGCTATCAAACAGTCCTGTTATTTTATTTATTAAATTCTCCTTAAAATCTACAAAAGCAAAGGATGTTAAACTGATTTAAGATACAAGTTATAAATCTCTGGGTATAAATATAAACGTTTCGTGTTCATAACTTCAAACATTTAGAATTTGAATAATGGTCCTGATTTTTAAATTATCGTGGCTAAATAATAACAGCCGCACGAGGCGATCTTCAAGGTTAAGTAACGCTTGACGAGGTCGGTCCGTGTATGGGTGACCGAGTTTCCTCCGTGCCTCGGAAAGCACGTTAAGCCGTTGGTCCCGGCTGTCATTTGAAGATATTTGACAGTCGTTACGGGTAGTCAGAAGCTTGAAGTCTGACACCAGTCTAGCCAAGGGGTACCGTGTTACCTAGTTACTAGGTTGTGGAGGTCAGATAGGCAGTCGCTGCATGTCAAACACTGGTACTCAGCTGGATCTGGATAGACTGGAAGCCGACCCCAACATAGTTGGGAAAAGGCTCGGCAGATTGATTGAAGTTTAATCTGACAGCATCGGTGGTCTGCTGAGTATGACTTCTTGGGTTCAATCCCCAATTCGGCTTTATTAAATGATATATAAGACTCGGTAGTTCATGTGCTGGGAGTTGTCTTTCGAAACTTATCATATTCAATGTCTGCTTATTTCTCAATACTTATTGCTGATGTGTATTTCCTAGGTGGTAGCCCCAACTCTCCACAACCCAGCGTGTCGCGAACAGCTGACCAGTGCTGCACGTCTCGTAGCTCAGGCAGTGGAGAGACTCGTGGAAGCGTGTGGTGCTGTGCCGGAGAGTGCTGCTCCAGGTACATATCTAGAATATTGTACTTTTCTAAGTGAGAAGGAATCTCGTAAATAGGTTCAATGTTGTCGGATATTATAATACCAGCCAGTTACTGTCCCACTGCAGAGCTCGTGCCTCTTCACAAATAGAAAAGGTATCACCACACTTGCTCAAGACGGGATGGCAAATTCTGACTTATATTCACTTTAGATGCCCAGGTTTTCCCATAATGTTTTTCTTCACGTTGTTCCAAAATAAATAATGTAATTTGTTTTCAGGTGTGGAACATCTGACTGCGGCTGCCCATAGAGTTACCGAGGAGTTGGAACGATTGTTGGCGCATTGTGATCTAGGTAAGATTTATTGTAAATTCAACCATAGATAGCTTATTGACTTGTTTCAAACAGAACCAGGTGTCAACAATTGGTTAAGTATCTTCACATTAAATTTAAATATTGTCTTTGAAATACGTGCAATGATTACTCACGCCAAAGTTTGTCACGTCACATCACACTAATATTATTAATGCAAAATCTGTGAGTGTGTTTGTATACTTGCTACTTCTGTACGCTCAAACGGTTGGACGGATCAGGATGAAATTTGGCACAGAGATAGATTAGGTATAGTCAGGAATAGAACATAGGTTACTTTTTAATCCGGTAGTATAATATGTTCGCTTGGGATATTTTTTAACTTTCTCGTGAGTGAAACAGCTGGTAGAATCTTGAATAAATATAATGTGGGGACTTCAAGTTTGAAGTTAGATACTTTGTCAAATAAATACTGTATGTACATGTCTGTGCAGATGTACAGACATACAGTGTTTTGTCCTGATTTTTCTTTTGTGTGTCTAAGGTCTTTCTACTTTTAGTCGTTCAGTTAAAAGTCGACGGACGTTTGTACCGTTGTAATCAATGTGCCGTTATATTTTGTCCCACAGACCGTCGCGCCCAGCAACCCACAGTAACTGAGCGCTCAGTAGAGAGTGTGATGACGGCCAGCGAACGAGTGGTCGCCTGCGGGGACCCCGCCGACATGGTGCGCCATGCCCGGCTGCTGGGGCAGGCCACTGCGCATCTCATCACTAACATCAAGGTAAGGGACAACCAACCAAGTCTGTATTCCCCGATAGCTACAACCTAGAGCTCTTTAAGTCTCTAGTGAATAGGTTACTTGTAGGCAAGCGTGCTTCACCGTCGACCGCTTCATCACTTACCATCAGATGAGATAGTGGTCAAACGAGAGCCTATTTAATAATAAAAAAAAACAACACTACCTAGTGTCAGATATCCTACCTTCTGACTACCCGGAATCCCTGTTAAAGATGTCCAACATAAATGTTTAAATTGCCCTTGTTCCCCACCAGACGGAGGCAGAGTCGCAGCCCTCCGACTCGCAGCGCAAGCTGCTGGCGGCCGCCAAGCTGCTGGCCGATGCTACCGCGCGCATGGTGGAGGCTGCCCGCCAGTGTGCTTCTTCACCTCAGGTATGTAATACATTTTTAGTACAATATATGTCTAAAATCAAACACCGCAAAATTCATTAATATAAAAAAAACAGTATTTGGTGTCTATGGAATTGGTTTGTAATTTCTAACAAACCCAACTAAACTCTTCTAATTCTAACCCCGCTACATCCCGAGTAATTTGAAAAAAAAATTGGATTTCGTTCCAAACTCCGCTACATCCAATCAGAACGTTTTGTTTTGAGAGATAACTGTCATGGCGTCGTCGTTGTGGTTTGTAATGGCCGTCTAGACATTTATACAAGAATTTATACAAGATTTTGTAATTTTGTTATTTTTTTTTGTGAATAATTAAATAAGCAATGGTTAAATATAAGACTATAATAGTTCACCAAATTTCAAGTTTTAATAAAGATTATTTTACTTATCTAGGATCTCCAATATATATTATGTTACATAATCTGTATTTAGGTATCCACTTGGTATAATCATACTATTACAGGACACCACAGCATACACGAAAAAAACTAAACAACTCAGTACATCAACGCAGAATCGAAGCTAAATTCACTATGTACATTTTTAGACCTTCGGCACTGTCTAAGCCGATGTTCCAAACATTTATAAAAAACGCACCTAACAATAAAAATAAATGCGTTTAACGCTAAATAAATTTAAAACCTAATACTTTTGTTTGTCATCTTAAAACGATTGTCTGAAACCAGAGTAAATTCTTAAGGCGTATATATTCTCTAATGTTAACGCAGTACTGGCCGTGTGCCCGCTCGGATCCAAAATATCAATATTGGACCTTCTTTTGGACAGCTTCTTCTTAGCAAAATATTCTTTGATTTAAATATGCAATTTAAGTTACAAAGGAATTCTAGCCATTAATTTTTCTGTTTAAAAATATTTTTAAACATCCACGTCGTTTTGGAGAATCTCAATGTAGCGAAAACATATCGTGTTGTTAATTATTTTTTTAAAGCAAATCTATTAGCTACACGAAACAACGATGTATCACAAATAATGTACATGGATCAATAATAAATAATATATATTTTTTTCAAACCTTTTAACCTAGCTGTTACTAAGGAGTATGCTTTAGAAAGTTAATCGACTCTTAATCGACCACTAATAGTCTTAATTTTTATTATGTGGGTCTTAATTTAATTATATCTATTGTTCTTGTTATACAGGATCGTGAAAAACAAGAGGCTTTGCGCAAGGCTGCGGAGGAACTGCGCTACATCACTGTGGACTACGCTCAGGGACAAGACATCGTCGGCTCACAAGTCGCTAGATTACAGGTAAACTCTCGTGTGTTTGCATTAAACATAAATTTATTGATATTTTTACATATATTTGATATACATTTTTATTGATATTTGATTGATATTTTGACATTATTTTTATTTTTTCGGTCTCAACCAATCAGAACGCTTTATTTGCATAAACTGAGTAAAGATGAACTAATTGCGATTGGTTTCATTGGTGAAATCGGCCCTTAGTATTGCATTAGAGTCTTCTTTTTAATACTTAATAAAAACTAGCCAGTCATTTTTTTTAACAAAAAAAATATAAATTTCTAATCCATGGAAATATTGTACTTAGAACTCTTTTTCTTTATGATTAGTATGTTGTGAAGAATATATTCCTATATTTGTATTGTACAGGAGAGCGCCCGTCAAGCCGCTTCCAGCGCCACTCAGCTCATCACTTCAGCACATAACGCTACTCAGTTCAACACCAACAAGTATACACAGGTATGATTACTTATTATATTTACATTTTTAATTTGTTTTTTCAATAAAGATCAAATGTTAGAGTCAGAAGTTGATTACAATCGTACTCCTTTCTGACAAATGCACTTATAGTCGTCACGATTCGCTAAGAATGGTCGTTTTTGTCTGACAGAAAGTATTTAGTTCAATTTGAATGTCAAGGAGTCAGGCAGCTATATGATTCGCCTCTTTCAAAGTGTAGTTTCTTATGGTGAAGAACGTGCATGGATTCTATGGTTACTCCTTTGTATCAAGTTATTGTCTAAAAATTAGTTTAAAAGGAGTACGATATAAGTACTATGACATAATATTGCAATAATAATAATAATAATAAAAATGTTTATTTATCTCCAGAAATTACATCCATAGCTTAGCTGTTATATTGACAGATATTTAGACAAAAATAAAATGGTAATTTGTGAGAGATCTGGAGTCTAAACTAAGCCTAGGCCTGTATTTCAGAACTCTTGGTTCCCCATTACATCGTTAAACATAAAGATTGTCAACACTGACACAGCAATGACGATGAGATACATTTTAAGACGACGACAGTCGCTAACGACCTTAAGGGAACAAAACGCTCACTCTTTTCACTCCCGCGCAACCCAAATTCTTTATACTTTCCTTATTATTCTATATCTTTTTTTTTTTAAGCCTAAGATCAAAATTTAGAATAATAATTGTGTTTTTTTGTCCGTGTTAGACATAATTTTACAAATTAATGACACTATGTTATATGAATAAAACTCAAGACTGTCATAGATCAAATGATTAAGAAAATGGTCTAAAGTAGCATATATTTTCCAAAAGATTACGACTTGCTGTTTAGACGTGATACTCATTTTAAAATCAGCTACTAAAGGGGAATCTGCGCTTTAAGATAATGTTTAATGTAGCATCAAGTAGGTATCACAACTGTACCCAATCTTTCTCGTCACCAGGAAACCCTGATCGAGGAGTGCAAGTCGCTAACGGAGCAGATTCCCCGCGTGGTGGACGCCGTCAAGGTGTCCAGCGTCCGGCCCGGCGAGGCGGCGGCGCAGCTCGACCTCATCTCCGCCAGCGAGGCCTTCCTGCAGCCCAGCGCACACGTGGTGGCCGCCGCTCGGGGAGCGCTGCCCACCGTGGTGGACGGGCCCACTGCCAAGCACCTGGCCGACACCACGCACACCTTCACCTCCAGCTGTGCCGAGCTCCGGTAAATATACTAACAGTTACTTAGTTCTATATTGTTGTAATATAACAACGACAAGGTGTTTGGCGCAAATGTTTTGCCAGACTTCATTAATTTAAGTAATGAGAGGCAGGCCTATTATAACATAGGACTAATTACATAACAACCATTATTATCAACATCATTATTATCGTTTAGTACTACAAAACTTCATAATTATGTAATTTTAGAACTACCAACTCCCACGCATATGACTCGAAAATATTAAACGTACACAGATTCGTTACAAATGGGCAAAATAAGATCTAATGATCAAGTGATAAATAGTACATTCCGTGTCGAGCATAAAAATTCGAGATTTTAACACGAGCGACGTAGCCTGGCTCACGTCGAAAGCTACATGCGAGTGTTAAAATAAAGCCTTTTTATGCGAGACACGAACGATTCTTTTCCACTACCTGATGAGCTTACTTAATTAAACGCAAATAAGTTTTAACAACAATGTAATAGAAACGTTCAGACTAAAAACCACAGTCAGAGGTAACAGGTTCAGTATCATTCTGCCAGTTATATAATAACCCATACAAAATTCATTTCGTAACTGTTATTACGTAATTTTGTTTTTGTCTTAGATTTTTTTTTTTATTATCTTTTGTCTAAATGTTCATATTTCGAAACGAATTTCATAGGCAATGTGTTACATAATAGACAAGGTAGTGGATTTTGTTTTATTTCAGAGGCTTTTTTAAGATTCAGCAAATTTGAAAACACCAAACTCATTTTATGGATGTCTGTCTGACTAATGAAATATGCATAACATTGGTCTAAAACATATCTGACAAAGCGTTGATATAATATTAGTACATTACTGCAGCGGCCAGCAAAAGAGGCATTGATGGACGAACGTGTAAATGTGGGCCGAGGCGAAGCCGAGGCACACATACGTAAGTCCATCAATGCCTAGTTGTGGCCAAGGCTTGTATAGTACTTTTCTCAAATAATGCGCGGAAATTAAAACTAAGTAGCACCTAGAACTCATTTAGTCAAATACAATTACTTTTCGAAATCAATGACGAACAAAGAACAACAATAATTATTCCCGTGTTAGGCTTAGCCCGCACTGGGATTTTTATTCGCACGATTTATTTTTCTATCGGCGTAAATTGATAATTTCTAAAACTTCATAAAACATGTTTTCTTTCCCCAACAGATCAGCGGTAGGTCGTGCCCGCATATCCTGCAAGGGTCTAGAACTGGATGCAGCGGCTGAGATCATCAAATCTTTGCAAGCTGAACTTGATGAATTAGAGGAAGCTGCCAGAGCTTTTGAACTGAGACCTCTACCTGGACAGACGGTAAGCAATATTTATTTATCACCAGCCTGTAGCAGACCACTGCTGGACATAGGTCTCTCCAATCGCACGCCATTTGTCTCGATTTTCGGTGACTCATCCAGTTGCTACCAGCCACACTGCGACCATCTGGTTTGAAGGTGTCTTACATTACGTTTACCCATTCGAGGTTTCTACTCAAGAACACGTCTAATAGGGTAGTTTACTGAAAATTTGTTTTTTGCCCTTCAGGTAGATTAATAAATAATATTGGACACATATTTTCTTTTGACACGTAAACATAAAGTGACGACGATATAATGCGTTGAAATATCGTGTGACGTCACGCCGCTAGTATACTTTATACTGCCTTAGTGACGTCACAAGCACCCACTCCTGAACTTTGATGCGCTTTAACTTTGTAAATTTTGATTGATTTGGAAAGCAAAAAATATGTGTCCTATATTATTTGATAACCTCATTGACGGATTAAATAGAATTATAATTCTTCTACCCAGGAGACATTCCTATCCAACGGTCATCGGTTCTACGGCTAATATGGCCAGCCCATTGCCACTTCAGCTTGCTTATTCTGTGAGTTATGTCGACCACTTTAGTTATCTGTCGGATTGTCCACATTCCGGATTCGATCTTTATTGAACGAGTTAAAATTGCAATTCTAAAAGGGTTTATTAAATTATATTTGAGAATAGAATCTAAAATTAATAAAACAAAGAATACTTCTAGGCTTGTAGGATACTTCTGTTAATCGTCATCTCAATAGTGACTTTATTTCCAGTCATATTTATCACACAGTCAATATATCGTACCTTTGTTTACCCTTTCTAAAGTACTTATTTTCGAATCGAAGCTGATTTAACCCGTAGACAGTTAAGGTCCAATAGGTGGCCACGCTTAGAGCAGCATCAGAGGCGTTCATTAAGTCCTCCAGTAGTATGGGTACTTGGAGCACTTCAACAACTGAGCCATGTTCTAGACAGCGTCACCGTACACACATTTTGTATTAAACGGGTCTGTAAAACCACATTTTGCGAACCCCAAACGGCTCCAAAGCCCTGCAACTTCCATTAGAAATGGGCGTATTCTCTGACCAGACGGGCACCTATCGTGTCTGACAGTTGTTGTTGGACTGTTGTATGTGTTCAAATCCTGCGGAGAACTTTGGATTTGTGTGATGTCAGAGGGTTTTATAAGTCTTAATGTGTGTATCTGTGGCATCATAGCTTATAAACGCATAAACTGATTTTGATATTTTCATTTTTTTGTTTTATATATATGGCGGCTATATTGTAAATCGTTTTATTATCTGATTTTAATATTAGTTTCCTTCTCCCTCAGGCTGAATGGGCATCCTCGACAATGAAGACGTCCTCCCGCTCGGCAGCCTCGCACACGGCGCAGCTGGTGTCGGCCGCGCGGCACGGCGAGCCGGCGGCGTGCGGGCGGGCGGCCGGCGAGCTGGCGCAGAGCCTCAAGGACTTCACCACGGGGCTGCGGGCTTCCGCCGCCCTGCATGACGAGCAGCCTCGGAGGGAGAGGTGAGACCTACACATCATCCGCTTAGTCTGTTCCCCACGATGTTGTGATTAGATTCCAATCTTACCAGGTGCAGCTGAATACCAATATGCTATACATGGAACTACTTATACCTGGTCTCCACAACAAATATATTGGGTAATTCGATACCTTTTAACAAGACTGGTTGTCAGAATTCGAGTTTCTGATTGACCTTGACTTTCAATAGTCTAAGAATGTCAGCCCGCACCAACAGCTTAACATATTTTTTGAATTCCAATATTTGTCAATCAGCCGGCCCCATTGTTGGAAACTAGTTACTCTTTTCATACCACAGATTCAATCGGTCATTTGTCACCTGTGGGCTTATACAGAGTTTTTACTCATACTCGATCGCGATGACGTAAACGATCTCTTATATCAATTTCTATACAAAAAATAGGTTTCTCCTCACAGTTAGCAGTGGGCTTTGTGCGAGTTTTTACTCACGCTTGATCGCTTTAACGTATTGTATTGAAATTAGATAGGCGCCGGCTGGTGATGGTAAGGAGAAACCTCTTTTTCTGTATACAAAATTGACGACGTAAAAGATCATTTACGTTATCACGATCGAGTACTTTATAAAACTCGAAATAAGCACACAGATGGCGCTTATCCAGTTTCAATACAAATGGACGTTTACGTTAACGCGATCCACCTTGAGACAAAACTCACACTAAGCCCACTGATCTTACTAAATTACTCGTACTTACCTTTAAACCCAATCCATCTGTTGTCCACAGGGTGATCAACTCAGGTCGCCAAGTGCTGTACTCCTCACAGACGCTGGTGGAGCATGTGAAGAGGTACCTCACCACCTCGGAAACTGTGGATACCACCTCCATCATGAGCATCGCTAAGGATATCTCACAGGTAAGGGTAACATATTTTTATTGGTGAGATATTTACTATTCAGGGCAGGCAGCTGCTGTAAACTGCCATAAAATACGGCCTTGATTTTAAACACAGCTTAGCACCAGTAACATAAAAATTATTGGCACATAAAGAAAAGTGCCAAGAAATATAAATTTGAACAATCTAATTAAATTATTAATTACATACCTAAAGTTTTTTCTAATCGGCTACAGTACTGTTTTCAGCAATTTAGAAGAACAGATAGTTAGATATCGAAAAGTCGTTAATACCTGTCTACCAATGTATTCCAATATTTCAAAACGACACGAATAAAATGTAAAGGCAATGTCGTTAACACGATCAAACAAAAGTATCGCGGTAAGGGGCGTCCTTGACCCTTTCACTTGGCATGAGTTACAAACCTTTTCGTCAATACCATGTTCAGTCGTATTTATTTAAGTAAGTACTTACTAGTATAATGAAACTCATAATATACTAAATTATAACCTTTTTTGACAAATATTTTCAGTAATGAGTTAATATCTCTTACCCTGAGTTTCCCACCTTAAAATTATCGGAGAATTAATGTGACAAATTGTCAAACACGCGTTATCTTCTGTGATTGGCTGTTGAAAATTCATTCAACCAATCACAGCAGATAACGCGTGCTTGACAATTTGTCACATTAATTCTCCGATAATTTTAAGGTGGGAAACTGACGGTTAAACGCGTGGACCGGTTTACAAGATTTAAACGGATAAAATAGTTTTACGTACCATAAACAAAAAATCATGTTACATAATTATACTTTTTGGTACAAGTTGGATCAATGACTTAAATTTTTTCGTTATGCGGCGGAGACTTTAATGCTGCAATTAACGTTGCCACCAACAGGCCTCAAAATATTTAAAGACTTTTCCAACGACTCGAAAGGAAGAAGAAGACTATTTATAAATACGTCACAAAAAAATAAAAAATTGTAACTCTGCAAAGGCTATTTGGCTAATTAATACGGTTTCTAGTTCTACTGCATACTTTAATTCTTTTTTTCTTCCACACAGGGTCTAGAATCAACACTAGAAGCCATACCGTCGCACACGGAACTGGACGTGGCCATGGAGAACATCAACGAGACTCTTAACATCCTCAACATGGGAGAGTTCCCGCCATCCGACAGGAGCTATGGGTAAGCCACAATATTGAAGAGCCAGCGTGAAAAACAAATTAGAACTTTTGTGTCCGTTTATTAAGGTTACACTAGTAAACGTAGTAAACTAAACAAACGTAGTCTAGCGATTACTCCACTGTTTCACGATGTACTTCAAAATAAAAATCAATTTGTCTCATCATTATCTAGCCCTGTATGGAAACAAAAAAGTATCAAAATAAAATATTTGAAAGTTATGAGCGCCGAAAGTTCCATATTTCAACACTAATTTTAACGCATCTTTGGGCGGAAATAAATACCATGTGAAGAAGGAAAATTTCAAAACGGCCTCCATACAGGGATAGATTAGTAATTCAACAATCAAAATAATTTTATTTTGAAAATATACATTTAGTAGTTTTTAATGGTATCTAGACTCCCAAAGGTCTGTTTTAAAAATTTCGCGTTCTCGTTTTCTTCCTAAATCATCATCCATTTCGATACAAATTTGCAAAAGTGCTAATTCGTACGCGAACTATCTTCTTACTCCTCATCACAGCATCTATCTCATTCGTACGTGTTGTCGGATGAGATGGCATGCATGGAACCTTACCTTACCTTTAAGTTGAACCTTAAGTCGTAACAGAAAATGAATGCAATATCACAACAAACATTGTCATTCCGTTATTTATTCCACTTGATTTAAGTTTACTTTCAGATCTGTTTACTCCATAGGTATACTTCGGTTCTGTATTTAATTGAAGTCATTTAAATATCGAAAAAAAAAACAGCTGGTACGATCACTGTTGAAATAATCTGTTTAATTTGTGCTATTAATCTGATCTAATCTGATTCAGAATCTTCTGTTATGCCTTTACGTGTTTTTTTTTTGCAAGTACTAGTACCATTATTGATGGGGTAAACACAGTTTTTAATCTATGTAATTTTCTCTCCTAGTGAACTCCAAACCGAGCTAAACGCAGCCGCTGTCGGGCTGAACACTGCATCCTCAGAAGTGGTACAGAACGTGGAGCGGCCGGCTGCGCTGGCGTCCACCAGTGCTCACTTTGGAGACGCCTTCAACAGACTACTGGGAGTTAGCATGGAGATGGCTGGTCATACAGAGGTAGGATATACTCCTAGCTATTTTCATCGCAAGTCGCAGTCCATTTCATTTAACTCGATCCTCAGCTATCAGCCACCCTGCGAGAACCAATTCGCGTTATCCAATCACGTCTTCTTTAACGGTCATGGACTCAATACTATATGCAGTTCATTCGAGTGTATTTCGGACGACCCGCGGTTCATCACTCCAAACCCAGGTCGCAGGAATCTGCTAGATTAACAGTTGCAGGACCAGTTGGTGGTATAGCTGAAGGAGGCCAGACGGTGATGATCAGCCCATTTTCCTATATTCACCTTGATTATAGTAAATTCATAATATTTCTGTTGTTTCAGGATCGTGATGCACAAACTCTGATGGTGAGCTCCATGAAGAGCGTAACGGTGAACTCGTCCAAACTGTTGGGCACCGCCAAGTCCGTCAGTCAGGTGAGTTAAAGCACTATACAATAATGTTTATTCTCTATATTGAAGCATTCATAATGCCTCATTATGATTCTTTTGCGTGTTAACTTTCAATAAATATACATTATTTTTTATAGGACCTGACTCGTCCTAACGCTAAGAACCAATTAGCGGCCGCAGCTCGTGCCGTTACCGAAAGCATCAATAGACTTGTGAGTATTTATTTATATTTCATTTACTTTCTGTATTTGTTTGTTTAGTTATATTTATATTGTGGCAAGATATAGTTATTGGACTTCAAGGAATGCCCAGAAAATCATATTGAAATGCATACATCGAAGGAAATATTCTAATCTTTATTTTAAGAGTTGTTTCATAATTATAGTAATTACAGTACAACTGTTTTCTTAATTTCCCTCGACAATCATCACAATTCTGAATACAACGAACGATTTCCCTGTGAAATATATAAAGCTGTAAAAATAGCAGCTTTCCGCCCATTTTTTTAATAAATTACATTATGTTAAAAGAGTATTAATAACTGTATATACATCCAAGTTGATTGAAAGCGTCCGGTCTGCACCAAGTGCAAAGGGCAACTGATAGAAAGCCGACGACTGACGAAGCTTGCCGAGTGACATTAAGAAAATAGTTGTACTGTATACATTTATTTTCACTAAACTATGAAAAATCTTATTACTGGCATAGAAATTCCATCATTGCCTAATCTATGGTTTTCTAATTTATGCCTTTAAACTCAGAAGTGCCAATACTTTACTTTTTTATTTCATTTATTAAAACTTCATCCTCAAAGGAACGGTGGCGGACTACCAGTCAATCAAGGGTGGTAGAGAGATAACATGGCAGGCATTACATTCGTGTTCACTAGCCATCTCTTTTTCTCCCCAGGTGGACGTGTGCACGGAGGCAGCTCCGGGCCAGAAGGAATGCAACGCCGCCATCCGCAGCATTGAGAGCACCCGGCCGCTGCTCAACAGCCCCACGCAGCCGCTCACTGAGCTGGGCTACTTCGCGTGTCTGGACTGCGTCGTGGAACAGAGCAAGAGCTTGAGTGAGTCATCTCTCTTTTACTATCAATATTTTGGTCCAGCAATACATAGAGCAGCAGTTACAAAGGCCATTTCATGGGCTGGACCATTCTTGAAGCTGCCTGAAAATCTTTGATCTTTCTTACTGACATGAATTCTCTGCAAAATTATCAGTTGAGATTTTCGCAGTAGTTCTAATGATAATTCTATTAAGTCCGTCAGTCAGATTATCAAATACCAATATTATTTGATAATCTCACATCACACGTATTTTTTCCTTTATCGAATAAATAAAAATTGACAAAGATAAAGCGCATCAAAGTTCAGGAGTGGGAGCTTGTGACGTCACTTTGTCAGTATAAAGTGTAGCACACCGTGACGTCACACGATATTTCAACGCACTGTATCGTCCTAATTTTTTGTTTACGCGGCAAAAGAAAAAATACGTGCCCAATATTTTTAGGTAATTTAACTAATGTACTATAAATATCATTTGTCAACTACCCTATTTACTGTTTGGAGAATTTGTTGAAAGAACTCTTTTTTGTATAAGTAACCACTGTTAACTATGTGTATGCGTTGAGGCGAGAATGCAGCTGTTAACTATGGTTCTTAACCCTCCGCGAGTCGTGCGCAGTAGACATTTCATGTGACGGCAGGGTGAGGGGAGGGGTACTGCAAATCTGCCAATAAGTTTGAATTGAGCTATATCTGTCAGTCTTAGGTGAATGCCACATGTCTGTAAATTTTAGTACATGTTAGTTTTTTCGTTGGAGCTAAGTTATATTATTGTTCTCACAGGCGAAGGCATGTCGTCAATGGCCGGCTCAGTGAAGCGCAGCGAGGTGGAGCAGTTCAGCCGCGCGGTGGGCACTGTGGCCAACGCCGTACAGGGGCTGGTCGAGTGTACCGCTCAAGCTGCTTACTTGGTGAGTTAATCAAACAATTTAACACAGCCCCAAAAAAACCACTTCTTAATGTTTCTGTTGAGAAAAAGAGCAACTGTCTGATATCTATTTATCTTTCGTGGCTGAGGTTAAAGAAAACCACAAGTCATACAGTTTGGTTGAACGATTTTATTATGTATCGCGCTCTTACTCTTTGGTTCATGATGAAAGAGTTCGATATACGGGTGTATGTCTATAGAAGTTCGTAACATTGTGACTGCATTTTTAACTTTTAACTGTGTGTCATCATCATCTTCCTGCCCTTATCCCATGTTACTTGGGGTCGGCGCAACACGTTTTCTTCTTCCATACCGTTCTGTCCCCTGTCACGCTATCACTGACTCCCTTTTCCTTCATATCACTCCTCACACAGTCCATCCATCTTTTCTTTGGCCTTCCTCTTCCTCTCCGCATTCATTTGCATTTTTAACTGTGTGTAACTATGTTATATGAAAATACCCTTTCAGCTGGCTCGTAATCTGTAGTCAGTTATGTTAAAAAGATAGCGTGTCAAGCCAAGTTCAAGCAAAAAAGGAACTGGCGACGCAACACTTTTGTCATCTTAATTGTTATTATTCCTACCAATAATTTATGACAGTAGATGTGAATTTTCTTTAAATTAGATAAAGCCATTTGTGTTTTTACTATTTGACAAATTCTAAAAAGAAAGTGCCCTACAAACGTCTAAAATCGTTATGTCCAAGCGTTGTAGTAAGAGCACTAGAGCATCTTCTCATGATAATAATTCTCTTTCTTCGCCTACAGGTGGCAGTATCAGACGAGACCAGCGTCGCCGGCAGACCAGGTCTAGTGGACCAGGCTCAGTTCGCTCGAGCAGCCGTGGCCATAGACCAAGCTTGCAGAGCGTTGTGCGACAGCAGCAGCAACCAGCAACAGGTAAATATACTCATTTACGAAGAAGAACTTGTAAGAAATTATACCGACAATTTTTAAGTAAGTCATATGGCAGAACAGTGAAACAAATACATTAAAAATAATTCATAATAATATTATAAACGTGTAAGTAACTCTGTCTGTTTGTTTCATTTACGCCTAAACTGATGAATTTTGGCATAGAGATAAATTAGACTTTGATTTTTGAGAACTTTGAGACCATTTTAGTTATATTTTAATGATTTATCTGTAGCCAAAGTTAATCTTGTGTTATTCCCTGTTCAACACTAAACCCTTCTTCCATCCCCAGGTGCTATCCGCCGCCACAGTGATAGCGAAACACACTAGTGCCCTCTGCAATGCTTGTAGAGTAGCCTCGGGTCGTACGTCAGAGCCGCAAGCCAAGAGACACTTCGTACAAGCCGCTAAAGATGTGGCCAACTCTACTGCAGCTCTGGTCAAAGAAATCAAGGCGTTGGACACCGATTATAGTGAGGTGAGGAGAGACATACATTTACAATATCTTGTTGTCCTGAAAGCCATTATAAGAGCAAAAAAATGTTCAGTTTTGTTGTCAGGCAAGCAAGTCTTTTATAATTATACAGGTCTTTGTAAGTTGGCGGTTCTGTAATAGCTATTTATGCAACTGTTACGTTATGGACGGTCTTTTAATACGAGTGCCATTTTTCGGTACAAGCGTAGCGCGTACCGAAATAGGTGGGCACGAGTTATTAAAAGACCAATAACGTACAGTTGCATACAAGATTTTATCTACGAAGGAAGGAATAAAACACAAATATAGACAAATAATTATTTCAGGAAGTGTGTTTAAATATTTCATTTTTCTTATATGTCTTGATTTTTCTGGTAGTAAATTATTTGTAGCCGCAACTGCTCTATTTGTTATATCTGGTGGAGTATTTCACACTTTTCACTTGATGTTGAAGACATTTTTAATAAAATTTGAAATAAAATTTCACTCAGAAATTTTTTCGCGCGTCCACTTTATTTTTATTTAGTCTTTATTAGGTATAAGGCAAAGATCTTGTAGCCACAACAGCCAAATAGTATACGATACTTTTGTTCTTGTTCCATTTTTAAAAACATCATTTACATTGTCTCGATTTCGAAGTAATATTATAGGCACCTGGCTGTATGTTCAGAATGTCTTTGCTTGTGTTTTAGAATTTATAACGATTCGCATAATGCAACCCGATGTCGTTATGGGTATCATAATGCAACCGCTGTCAATTTTATAATTCGAATATAACGAAACCGAAGTAGATAAAAGAATATTTTAACTCTAAGTTTTATTTTCAATTAAATGTTAATTTGTAAAAGTGAGACAATTAAGATTCTTCTATTTTGACCTCCTATGAATGTCCAGTTTAATAAAACAACATAGCGAAACAAAAAAAAAGTCGGATGGTCTTGCCAAAATGAAAAATAAATCTTTCGCTGGGCGACATCGTAGTTAAGTGCAAAAAAAGATTGCCATGCCGATGTAGTTTATAACATGAAATATTTTGTCTTTAAAATCATCGCAACACATCTGCTAAGCTTCTGGTATATGCTATGGACAATATGCGACCATGGCATCTTACGACTAGGAATGTCGCCAGCTTATCTGCCAAACATTTATTTAAATTTAATGTTGTTGTTGTTGTGTAGGCCAACCGTGCCCGCTGCGCGTCGGCCACAGGTCCCCTGCAGGACGCAGTGCGCAGCCTGTGCCAGTTCGCTGACTCGCCGGAGTTCGCGTCCATACCAGCCAAGATCTCACCGCAGGCACGACACAACCAGGAGGCTATACTGGACTGTGGCAGGTATGTAGCCCCCATCATACAACCGTGCCCGCTGCGCGTCGGCCACAGGTCCCCTGCAGGACGCAGTGCGCAGCCTGTGCCAGTTCGCTGACTCGCCGGAGTTCGCGTCCATACCAGCCAAGATCTCACCGCAGGCACGACACAACCAGGAGGCTATACTGGACTGTGGCAGGTATGTAGCCCCCATCATACAACCGTGCCCGCTGCGCGTCGGCCACAGGTCCCCTGCAGGACGCAGTGCGCAGCCTGTGCCAGTTCGCTGACTCGCCGGAGTTCGCGTCCATACCAGCCAAGATCTCACCGCAGGCACGACACAACCAGGAGGCTATACTGGACTGTGGCAGGTATGTAGCCCCCATCATACAACCGTGCCCGCTGCGCGTCGGCCACAGGTCCCCTGCAGGACGCAGTGCGCAGCCTGTGCCAGTTCGCTGACTCGCCGGAGTTCGCGTCCATACCAGCCAAGATCTCACCGCAGGCACGACACAACCAGGAGGCTATACTGGACTGTGGCAGGTATGTAGCCCCCATCATACAACCGTGCCCGCTGCGCGTCGGCCACAGGTCCCCTGCAGGACGCAGTGCGCAGCCTGTGCCAGTTCGCTGACTCGCCGGAGTTCGCGTCCATACCAGCCAAGATCTCACCGCAGGCACGACACAACCAGGAGGCTATACTGGACTGTGGCAGGTATGTAGCCCCCATCATACAACCGTGCCCGCTGCGCGTCGGCCACAGGTCCCCTGCAGGACGCAGTGCGCAGCCTGTGCCAGTTCGCTGACTCGCCGGAGTTCGCGTCCATACCAGCCAAGATCTCACCGCAGGCACGACACAACCAGGAGGCTATACTGGACTGTGGCAGGTATGTAGCCCCCATCATACAACCGTGCCCGCTGCGCGTCGGCCACAGGTCCCCTGCAGGACGCAGTGCGCAGCCTGTGCCAGTTCGCTGACTCGCCGGAGTTCGCGTCCATACCAGCCAAGATCTCACCGCAGGCACGACACAACCAGGAGGCTATACTGGACTGTGGCAGGTATGTAGCCCCCATCATACAACCGTGCCCGCTGCGCGTCGGCCACAGGTCCCCTGCAGGACGCAGTGCGCAGCCTGTGCCAGTTCGCTGACTCGCCGGAGTTCGCGTCCATACCAGCCAAGATCTCACCGCAGGCACGACACAACCAGGAGGCTATACTGGACTGTGGCAGGTATGTAGCCCCCATCATACAACCGTGCCCGCTGCGCGTCGGCCACAGGTCCCCTGCAGGACGCAGTGCGCAGCCTGTGCCAGTTCGCTGACTCGCCGGAGTTCGCGTCCATACCAGCCAAGATCTCACCGCAGGCACGACACAACCAGGAGGCTATACTGGACTGTGGCAGGTATGTAAAACTCATTACATACTATTTCGTGGTCGGCTTCCAGGGTACAGCTGTATATCTACTGGTACTTCACATAAAAAATAGATGATCAACTACCCAGTTTTTTTCACAAGTATGTTGGGTTTGGCTGCCAGTGTAACCAGAAGCAGTTGAATACGAGTATGTTACATGGAACGACTGTCTATATGACTCCCACGACAAAGTTATTGGATAACTCACATACATATTTGACCTATAAAAGAATCCAAGATTTCATTTGAATTCATCTTCTTTGCAAAGTCGATATAATCAAAATACTAAATTTGTCAACGGAGAACCTTTTTCGCTAAGAATAATTTCAATATCCATACTAATATTATTGTAAATGGGAAAGTAACCGTCTGTCTGTCCATCTGTCTGTCTGTTACCTTTTCACGCTTGAACCGCCAAACCGATCGGAGATAGTTTGAGACCCCGAGAAGAACATAAGATAGTTTTGTATCCCGGAATTAATCATCCTTAAGGGGGTGGAAGTTTGTATGATGAACTAATAATTTCCCAAGTAAGACAGCCTTCACAGACACATCTACAATAGTATTGCGCGATATAAAAAAATAGGTTATTCGAAATTGAATGCTACGCAGACCAATTCGCAGGCAACAGCTAGTTTAATATAAACCTTTTATTTGTTCCGTGTCGTATCGTTAACAAAAACTTCCATTTACTGCTTTAAAAGCCAATTTCAACAAAACCAACAAATAAGTTAATCTATTGTCCCCAGGAACATAATATCTGGCTCGTGCTCCATGCTGGAGTCAGCTCGGTCGCTGGCGGTGTCTCCGGCTGAGCGCTCGCACTGGCAGCTGTTGGCGCAGCACAGCAAGACTGTGTCCGACAGCATCAAGGCTCTCGTTACTAACATCAAGTAAGTTTATTTAGCTAACTATAACGTCTTGTTACCATTTACTATGAGACCATAATTATTATTGAAAAAAACATACTACCCAATCCAAATATATATATATAAAATCATTATTATAAACAAATAACAAAATGAAAATGTCCTTTTTTTCCTCTGTCAAAGCATACAATGATTTCTCATTCATCTGTCAATTAAGTTAACGGCATAGTTGTCTGTTATCATAATCGTAAGTCTTTTTTTTGTTACGTTAGAAGCTTTTATTTAACTTGCAATGTATGTAAGTGTGTAAATATTAAAGCAGTTATCCTCCACCGATTAAGATGCAATTTTAAAGCAGTTATCTTCCACCGATTAAGATGCAATTTTGCATACACGTTTCGTTTGGATGACCATGCATCCAAAATGGCGGACTAGTTTTTTTTTGTGCACTGCCATGACATGGGTATCAAATAAACGGATACACTCCATATAATTGAAAAAATCATCTTAATAGCAAATAAATAAACGCAATGACTACAGTGACATTCCACCCAGCCCGTTCCATCATCGGACTACCAGACGTACGGCGATGCGTCATCGGTACATGGTGGACATCTCACCCATACGCACTTAACGTTTTGAAAATACTTTTATTATGCGTACATATAAGGAGTGGAATTCCCTGCCGGAGTCTGTGTTTCCCGATAGCTACAATCTAGGGGTCTTTAAGTCAAGAGTGAATAGGTTACTTCTAGGCAAGCGTGCTTCACCGTCGACCACATCATCGCTTACCATCAGGTGAGATAGTGGTCAAGCGCGAACCTATATTAGATAAAAAAACATTGTCAGAATAAATATTATTTTTCCTATTTAAAAAAAACTCTTTTTTAACAAGCTTTTTAACTTATCGTGCATTGTCATCCAAACCAAATGTGTATGCCAAATTTCATCTTAATTGGTTTGAAGATAATTGCGCGCAAATTCAGTTGCAAGATTTGATCCGAACATCCTACATACTATTGCAAGTTAATAAAAAGCTTGTAAAAAGGCCCTGTTTCTGTTAAAAACCATGTTATTTTTTTAACATTCAGCTAGCTGTATAGATTAATAATTTTAATTGCAATACTAACTAAACATCCCCTTACAGAGAGAAAGCCCCCGGCCAACGGGAATGCTCAGCAGCAGTGGAGACGCTTAACAAACAGCTGAGAGAGCTGGACCAGGCCGCCATGCAGGCGGTCGGACAGGAGCTGTATCCCAGAAAGAACAACTCACTTCAAGGTAACATATTATTTATTACGTCTTTCCGTTTAAGAAATTATCCCAGGGAACATTCTCCCGGGATAAAATCCTATATCCTTCTGCCAAGTTTAATATATCTCTATGCCAAAATCATCAACATTGGTTCAGCTGTTTAAACATAAAATACAGGCAGACAGAGTTCATTATCATCTTCCTGCCTTTGTATTGTTACTCGGGGTACTAACCAAAGCTATTAAACATTTATTTCTCTCCCAGGCTATTCGGAACAGATAGAGAACAGCGCAACAGAAATGCTAGAACGTTTAGAACCACTGCGCATCGCTGCTAACGGAGAGGCTGAGAACTTGGGACACGCCGTCATACAGCTGGTGAGTTCATACATATTAATTCATTAATTTACTAGCTTCCATCCCGGTTCCGCCCGCGTTGTAGTAGTACTTCTCCCAATATCTTTATAAATGTGTTAGCCTATGTATATGCTATATATTTGTAAAGTTTCATCAACATCCGTTCAGTACTTTTTGCGTGAAAGAGTGACAAACATATCCATCCATCGTCAAATTTTCACGTTTGTAATAGTAGTGGGATATATTAAAAGAGTAGGCAATTAAAAGTTTTCACCATTATTCAACCGAAAGACGTCCGTCCATTGTTGGATCTAGAACCCTATTCAACTACCACAAGCACTTTCACAATAATAAGCATTTTTCCACTACCTTGTCTATTATGTAACACATTGCCTAAGAAAATATAATTAAATAGTTTCTAATATATGAACATTTTAAACAGATTATAAAATAAAAATTTAAAAAAACAAAGTTACGTAATAACAGTTACGAAATGACTTTTGTATGGATCATTATGTAACTGGCAGAATGATACTGAACCTGTTACGTCTGTCTGTGGTTTTTAGTCTGAACGTTTCTAATAAATTGTTGTTGGAACTTATAAGCATTTAATTAAGTAAGCTCATCAGGTAAAAAGGTCAAAAATAATCGTTCGTGTCTCGCATAAAAAGGCTTTATTTTAACAATCGTAACAGATATATTCCGTCATCAACGAAATTTGATAGATCATCTAATTCAATCCAAAAAACTTTGTTTCTTAGCATTTTATTAAATGCTAAGAAATAAAGCCGCGAATATTTTCGAAAGCAAATCGTACACAAACTGTATGACATTTTATTAAATGTCATACAGTTTGTGTACGATTTGCTTTTATGTACACAGACCGAATACTTCGATCGTTTGCGTGAGTTACGACATATATTGAAATATTAGCTTCTGCCAGTGGCTTCGCCCGCGTTAAAAGCGTTTTCTTATCGCAAGGGACCATTACATCGGGATGCTAAGTAGCCTATGTGCTATTACAGACTATAATCTATCTCTGTGCCAAATTTCATCCAGATATGTTCAGCCGTTCTAGCTTGATTAAGTAACAAATATACATCCATCCAAACTGTCACATTTATTATATTAGTGATATAGTAAAACTGTCCAGCAGTTGATAGTCTAGGGCTGTTTTTAGAATATTTCATTATGACAATGCGCTTAAAAACGTTACATAATAGTCTTATAGTTTTACTTATTACTTATCGCCGTAACGTACGGTTGACCTTACAAGTGTTATAATACAAGTTATTTGTGCCCTCTTCCAACAGGTATCGTACGCCGAGCCCCTGGTCACAGGCGCCATCGGAGCCGCCTCCAACATCACGGAGTCCAACACACAAGCGGGTCTGCTGGAACACACGCGCACCGTGTTAGAGACACACGCACAACTGGTGATCTTCACCAAGACTGCTGCCGGGAACCCTAGGGTAAGAAACTCTTATGATATCTCACCCTTTTGTGAAAACTCCATATACCTCGTTTCCCTGTCTTAATCCATTTTCTGAGTTTTGTTACTGTATTTCATATTATTAATGTTATTTTCTTTGCCCCCTAGGCAGTAAATATCCACGACAAGGTGTCAGCCCAGGTGTCACAATGCCGTGCATCTTTAGCAGAGCTGCAGGCGTGTGTGAGAGAGTTGAGCGCTGCTAGAGGAGCTGTGGGCCCACTGCTGGACACCATGCAGAGAGCTATCGCTAGGCTCACGGAACACAGGTTAGATATAAACATTTATATTTTCATATTTCAGCCGACAGACGTCCATTGCTGAGGGCTTAGTCCGTGTTTTTACTCACGCTGAATCGCGTCAACATAAACGTTAATTTGCATTGAAATTGGATAAGCGCCGTCTGGGACGTCATTTTGATATAAGAGATCGTTTACGTTATCACGAGTGAGTACGTTAAAAAACTCGGCATAACCACACTTAACATTAAAATTAACGAAAACTCAGTATGTATTCCGTTTTCTTAAGACACCGTGATGGTCTAGTTGTGGCCTCGTCTCTGTTGCACAAATTTGTGGGTTCAAACCGGGCAAGAAGATATCTAATAGACTTTTCCTATTCATTTTTAATTTTTAAATAATCTTAAACATCACTGACATTGGTGAAGGCCAGCATCGTGAAGGAACTTTGACATATTACAGTACTAGCTATTTCAGCGGTTATCCGTCACCAATTCCTAGTGTTTTAAACATAAATCTCTATACACGTCTCTGCCTACCTTGTCGAGGTATGCGTAAGGAAGGCGTGATGTTACATACGAATAATATTATAAATAGTGATGTGTCAGCATCCTGCGGCCTTAACCGCTCAGCTGAGCCACAAATATAACGCAGCGATGTGCGCTATTTTAAGATACCGCTCAACGACCCGCTGTACCATGTGTACATTCTGTACGTAGGCTTTATATACTGTTGGGTAATATTTTAAGGGACAACAGTGTTTTTGCAAGTCTTTCTTCGTATTGTTTAACAAATAAATAAGAGATAACTCCTTAGATGGCAACAAGCTTTAACTTTTTACCTGACATCGGTAAATTATCCAATGACTTCTCCCGCTCTGGATGAAGCAGAAGGGCGTGTAAGACTTATACTGACTAAAACCCACCCGTGTTCCTTCAGTTACTTGTGCCAAGGCCGGGGTTACTCACATTGGTTAAGCCTAGGTCGGTATCGGTTTGGGTCGCGGATAAATTTGAAAGAGAGTTACCGCGGCTCTGGCACAAGTAACTGAAGGAACACAGGTGGGTTTTAGTCAGTATAAGTCTGACACCACTCCCGCTTCACCCAGAGCGGGAAAAGTTATTGGATGAAATCCCACCCAAAAAAAAATATAAAAAATCGGTATCGGTTTAGGGTCTTTCACATCGTTTAAAAAATTAAAAGAACTTGATAACTGTTAAAATTTTAATAAATCCTTCATAAAATATTTTTAAGAACCCCAACTGTAAAGTGATTCAAGATAGATAGTAACCTAAAAATTGGAAACCGTTTTTGGTTCAATAAGTTTTTCTAGGGTATAGAATCTTTATATATAAAACAAACTCAATTTAGTTACACCATTTATACCTCGAGAACGGATAGACCGATTAACTGAATAACTATTTAAACATCGAACAATTATTATATTCTTTTGTAATTCATTTTACTCTAATATAATCTAGAATACAGGGAAGGTTTAAACACTAAAAAAGGTAGGTAGGCAAGGTAAATAAATAAATAGGTAGGGTAGGTAAGTAGCCAGTTGACGGGAGCGAAACCGCGGGCACAGCTACTATAGAACACAATATTCTTTATTGTACACCAAAAAAGAAACTTAGTAGAACAGAACCAAAGAATTAAAAAACAATTCAAATTACATCGAACTCAAAATCATACCTAGCCAAATCCAACATACAGGTAACTAAGCGGACTTAATGCGTAAGGCATTCTCTCCCAACCAACCAAGGATCTCTATCTATCCAAGTACGTTAATACAGTTGTAAGTTTTTGTATTTATAATTATGTGTATGAAACCCTTCCAATTATCCATTATTTATGTTACCACAGTAAGCCCCACTCCAGCGCACTTTTGATCTTGGACTGTCAGAGATTAATTGATACATTAATGATGGTATGGCTCGCTAATTTCTTAAGTAGTCTCTGCTCAATAAGACTTGCATTTGGCGCTGATCCAACTTTCCGCTCGTCGATGATCTAACTGAGAACTGAAGATGGTAGTATTTTTGTTTATAGTTAGTTTTGTGACGTCATAGGAAGGGTTAGGAGTGCACTGTATTACCAGTAAATAAGTGAAAAATTCCAAAACCCCGACAATTTTTTACCGAAAACCACATAATTTATCTAGTAGTTGACACGCTTCGATCAACAATCTATTGAACATGACACGATACGAGTATATTGCGAAAACACCCCGATTCAAACAGTAAAACGCCCATAACTTCTGAACGGCTGAACCGATTATCATCAAACATAGCTAAGAATATGCACGATAATGTCACCTTTCAAACAAACAGTAAATCAAAATCAGTTTATCCGTTTCGGAGCTATGATGCCACAGACAGATAAACAAATACACAGGTATACACTTAAACTTATAACACCCCTCTTTTTCCGTCGGGGGTTTGTTAAATACTTGTATTCGGCTGCATCCGGTTTGGCTGGAAACCGACCACAAAGAAAGGATTTGCCAACACATTTAAAGATCCCGGCCTTTTTTAAATTTATTGATAAGCTCGCGTGTGACTACTATCTCACCTGATGGTAAGCGATGATGTGGTCGACGGTGAAGCACGCTTGTCTACAGATCGAAAAACGGGCCAAGAGGCTCATCGGCAATGAATCTCTGGTCGAGTCAAAGCTCCAGAGCCTTGAACATCGTCGCCGAGTTGCCAGCTTGTCGGTTTTTTATCGGTTGCGTTTCGGGGTTTGTGCGATGCAATTGCATGATCTAATTCCTCCTAGCCCGTTCCATCATCGGACTACTAAAGGTACGGCGATGCGCCGTCGGTACAAAGTGGACATCCCACCCATATGCACTAAACGTTTTGGAAATACTTTCATTATGCGTACAACTAAGGAGTGGAATTCCCTGCCGGTGTCTGTTTCCCGATAGCTACAACCTGGGGGTCTTTCAGTCAAGAGTGAATAGGTTACTTCTAGGCAAGCGTGCTTCACCGTCGACTACATCATCGCTTACCATCAGGTGAGATAGTGGTCAAGCGCGAGCCTATCTATAATAAAAGAAGTCTATTCGTTCTATATCTAGACTATCGACGTATCTACCTACCTACGTAAGCCGCATTTGCAAATCTTGTTTACTATTGAGATCAGTTGGGTTAGGTCGCTGGCTGCGTTCGACGCGAGCTTTGACTGTGACTTATATATTGTTGTGTACTTACGTAGTGTTGTTTAGGCAAAAAATATAGCTCAAGTTAGTGGCTAACGCGAGGTTAAATAACAAATATGTCATACATATTGGCCGTGTTAGCTATAACTCTGAGTTAGATAACCCAGGGTAGCACAAATGGGCGTTAGTGTCACAGTGTGGACTGTATTTAGAGTGGGACTCAAGTTTTTTTAACCGACGTAGAACTGGTTCTGTAACTGATTTATATATTTTTAAATAATAAGTGCGTTTGACCATAGTGGCAGTTTATTTATTTTTAGTGATAGTGTGACGTTTCGAGTGCCTTTGTTAATAAATGTTGTTATATATAATAAGTGCAGTTACGGAGATTCTTTTTGAGCTGATTGAAGTCTCATAGTGAAGCTTCAAACATGGATAAATTTAAGTTAGTGTTGATTTATTTATATTGATTTCGTCTTGGCTTTTGGCCCCAGATTTCCGCAATATCTCTTAATGACCTTCCACCGCTATAGTAGCATAAAACGGTTTCTTTCTAAAGCATATTCCTTAGTAATGGCTAGGTAAAAATGTTTGGTTTATTTTATTTTATTATTGATTCATGTACATTATTTGTGAAACATGATTTTCCTTATAACTAATAGTTTTTGCTTTAAAAAAAAAGTAACAACACGATATAGAGGCATTCAGCCGTGATGTTAAGTCAATAGGCCAGCAATCTATAAAAAATCCCAGAAATTAAACCCCAGTGTTACTGTCAATGTCGCATGCCTGCTCACCACGTTACTGCACATACGTCGTAAAGACTATTTTAACAGTTTTAACGCTCACGCCGCGTTTGAAGTTGCTACGTCAAGGTTAGGACTGCTTGCTTCTTATATTTGTCTAACACATAGGGGTGGTAGATCTAGCATTCGATAATTTTGCATAAACTTAATACCATGCTTAAATTCCCTGAAGGGCTGGACGAAGACGTATACCTCTTCTTTCTCTACATTTTCATGGAGGATTTGGCCACCTCTGGTGTCAGAGTTAAACAAGCCGCCTCTGAGAACCTCACAGGCCTCTGACATGGCTATTTCAGACTTATAAGTCCCAAGTTTCCTCACGATGTTTTCCTTCACCGTTGCCTGTGATGTCCAAGATAATATTAGAAACCGGAGTATGTGTTTCCCGATAGCTACAATTTAGGGGTCTGTAATTCAAGAGTGAATAGGTTATTTCTAGGCAAGCGTGCTTCACCGTCGACCACATCATCGCTTACCATCAGGTGAGATAGTAGTCAAGCGCGAGCCTATTTTAAATAAAATAAAAAATTGAAAGTACGTACGTATTTGAAAAAGTCACATTGGTATTTGCCAGGATTTGAACCCACGACCTCAAGCTCGAGAGGCGAGGTCTTAGCCACTGGGGCATTCCTCGTATTTCCCCAATTATGTTAAACCTAACTGCCTCATTGGTCTAGTGGTCGCAAGGTCTTGCTGACCATGAGGTACTGGGTTTGATTCCCAGGTCGGGCAGTTTTGATTGGTTTTTAATCTGGATTTTCTCTATGGCAGCCCGGAGTACACAGATGTTTCACCCTTCGAGATGAAGTACACAATTTTGAGCTCAATATCCGTGACGGTTGGGTTGATCCATGACGACTCGTTTCTTGCGAGGCTGCCGAACTAAGACCTCCGCGCCCACCAGCCGTGCACTCCCCTCGCACGCGCGAGCTGTCACACCAAAGCTCCAGAGTCTTGCACATCATCGTCGCCGAGTTGCCAGTCTGTCGGTTTTTTATCGGTTACATTTCGGGGAGCGTGCGATGGAATTGCACGATCTAATTCCACCGAGCCCGTTTTATCATCGAACTAACAGACGTACGGCGAAGCGCAATCGATACATGGTGGACATCTCACCCAAAACAAAAAAACGTTTTGGGAACACTTTTATTATGCGTACAGCTAAGGAGTGGAATTCCCTGCCGGAGTCTGTGTTTCCCGACAGCTACAATCTAGGAGTCGTAAGGTCAAGAGTGAATAGGTTACTTCTAGGCAAGCGTGTTTCACCGTCGACCACATCATCGCTTACCATCAGGCGAGATAGCGGTCAAGCGCGAGCCTAAAGAATATGAAAAAAAAGAATAACCGACTGGCGGAGCGGTGCCGGGACCGCGTGAAAGTACGGTCGAGTGAAGACCTCCAGTAGATTAATGGCAATAGACTCGTTCCTTGTGACATGGTACTTAAACAATGTGTGTGCTATAGGGCTACCTATCCCTTCAAGGAATACAGTCGTGTTGTTGTCGTAACTACAACAAACTGCCGTGCGTTTAAACGTTTATGCCATATCTATTATTGGAATCAAATATAACACTCACTATGTTAGGACCCATTAATATTAATGCTAATTTTTATCCGTGGTGCTAGGCAACTGGGCTTATCCCAGTTCTAAACGACCCTTTGTGCCTATTGGTCTTGTTTGTTCTGTCTCCTGCTTGGTATGGAGGGAAGTGGCAATTTGTATTTTTTTCCTACTCCACCGTTATTCTTTTCTGATTATTTTCGATCCAAGACAGTTAAATTAATTATCCGGGACTTCGTCCAGCTTCACTGCCTAGGCGCTTTTCTGGAGGTCGCCACTGTTGATTCTGTCTTTCAGGAGTTGCAGTGGTATGGGAATAGTGCGGTGGGATTGTCCCAAGTCGTGAAGTTGTGTTTATTTCATCACCTTTGCATGTTCTTCAATTAGAGATTTCTCTTCTATAGTAGATGTTCAGAAAGTTTATAACGACACCAAAATAAATTGTTAACAACAAAACTCGTAAATGCCAACATCGTTTGGCATCCCTGAGCGCTCCATGTAGTGTATTAGCGAGAAGTTCGCGAGCGGGATGTAGGTCATGTCCCGAGACGTGCGTCTGTTTATTTGTTTGTGACGGACTTCCATTCTATGTTGAGAAAGTTACTCATTTGCTTACTGTACCATCTTTTTATTATTTGTTTCATAGATAGCTTGACCATGCGATGTGAGTCTAAATGTAGAAAAGACAAGCACAACACATATTAGAAATGCCTAGTGTGACGCAAGGTTTTCAAACAATAAAAAATATCTTATTTGAGACCTATACAATTGGTTCTTACTTACGGGTTTTAAAAGCTCTTTTCCTTTGTCTGACGATAACGTTTATTATTAGGGATAACTATATTTTCTATTTTGATCATTAATTTAGAGACTCCACTCTCAAATGAATGAGGTATACTGCTATAAAAACTCTTGATATAAAAAAATACGGTTATTTTCCAAAACAATCTTAATTTTCATAGACAGGCACTTGATAAGCACGTAGTCATGTCATATGTAATGTGTTTGTGCTCATGCCACAAACTTAATGATGCCATTGCTTTGTAAACGATCTCTGTAAATCGGCTCTTTGACTCTTAACATATGGCTTCTGGCATGTGTCGATAGAAAATCTTATTTGAGTCAAGTTCTTCGATCAAAGGTGTTGTTCATCTTATTATTGTTTCTTATTAATATTATAAATGTGATTAAGCCCGAACGGCTGAATGGATTTGGCACAGTGATAGATTATAGTCTGGAATAGCACATAGGCTACTTTACACTAGGGCGAAGCCGCTGACAGAAGAATCACAATGTTCCCACTAATCTTTATGAAAACACCTTTAAAACAAACTTAATCAAATTTATAACATTGTTACAGAATGTCACTGATCGGAACATACGACGAGACGGATTCTTTCGTGGATTACCAGACAAGGATGGTCGGCGCTGCCAAGGAGATCGCAAGACTTGCTACTGACATGGTTAGATCGAAATAATATTGTTTTAAAAATAAATAATTAGGCATGTCTTTAAAGCCCTTTTAAAACAAAGATAGATTCATATAAATATAATATATATTTAGATTTTATATATTTAATTCTATTTTTTCTCATTTCGGACTCTCTTTTTACACGATTACGGCGAAGCCAAAAGAAAGGGTTATGATTTTGGCAGTCTATGTTGTCTATGTCTTGTATTTACATATGTTCCTCCGTAGCTCCTAAGCTATTCATCCGATTTTGTTGAATAAGGTGTCTATAGATTCGTTACTATGGCCTGGGTAACATAGGCTAACAAAAACCGTAGTCGGTTTACAGTTTTATTAAACTTTTTGCTTGTTCTAAATGAACATGACGTAAAAGGCTTTCTTCAGCCATTGTCCCTATATTTGACTAAAATATTAAAATGCATGGTGCCTAATTAAGACAAAATGAGAGATAATATTTTGAATAGTCTTCTTACGTCGTCATATGATGTTATTTTCATGTTGTTTTCACAAAAACTTAGTGAACTAATAATGATTAGATGCAGTATTATCAGTAACATATTTTATTTTGCACTTCGTAATTGGAGAAGAAACTTCAAAAGAGAGGGATACGCAGAAAATTCGAAATAATATAACCATGATCTTGTTCCACAGACGGCAAAGTCAGCCACAGACGCGAGCAGGCTGGTGCAGCTCGGTAACGAGATGTGTCAGAAATACGAACAGCTCGCGCAGGACAGTGTGGGCGCCTCCGCCACCACGCCCAACGGAGATGTTGCTAATAGGTATGTACAAATAAAAAAAAACGTTTGGTGCCCTGTCAGGAACGAAGTTCTGCACGCCTTTTCTTCAACTCACAATCTTCTTAAAAAAAGAGCTTCTTCTAGTTACATTTAACTAACAAGTGTAATCAAGTAAGGCAGCCAGTGCTTGACGATAATATCCGAAGTACGCCGAACGGGCCCAAACGTCTCGAGAGGGGGCATAACGCTTTTTCGTGACGTGACGATTTCCACCAAGCTCCAATTCCTACCGCAAACCGCGTTAAGAAACAACGTTCCAAAAAATATTGTTCTACAAATGAATTCTGTTCCTCAGAATCCGTGTCGCAGTAGTAGAACTCGGCGAAGGAGTATCAGAACTGATAAAGGCAGGCGGACACTGTCGCCTGTCCGCCATCCCGACCAACCAACGCGCCGTCGCAGACTCTGCCAAGATTGTCAACGAAAAGGTATGTATTGTGATATAATATGTCCAACAGTCCACCTGATAGCAAGTAGTCTCAGACGCCTTTAAACATAAATTACAATAACAGAGACTTCGCAGATACATTGCTATCTCAATAAATAAAATTTAAAAATTCCCCGACACATATTTATTTCATGGTACATAATTTATCTAGTAGTAAACGCGCTTCGATCGACAATTTATTGAACACGTAATTATGACACGATATCTTGCGAAAATACCCCGATTCAAACAGTAAAACGCCCAAAACTTTTGAACGGCTGATCTGATTTTCATCAAACATAGCTAAGAACACTCTCGATAAAGTAAGAGCTCTACTTAACCTGCTAACTGCTTAGCATGTAAAGGAGGCATTTTTTTTTTGTAAACTATTCAAATAAGTTGAACCTCTTAGCTAAGTTATTAATTAGGTTACTTTTTGAATCATTATAGCTGTTTATTTTATAAATTCACCCATATATTTGATATATTCACCCATATATTTGATATATTCACACATATATTTGATATATTCACCCATATATTTGATATATTCACACATATATTTGATATATTCACCCACATATTTGATATATTCACGTATATATTTATCTTCCCAGGTTATTGCAGTGTTAAGTGCCTTACAAGCCGGCTCGCGCGGTACTCAGGCGTGCATCGATGCTGCGGCCACCATCGCCGCCATCATCGGAGACCTGGATACCACCATACTGTTCGCTAGTGCTGGTAAGTACATACACTCATGCCTTTCTACCATGGGAGTGTAGGCAGAAACTACAGAAAGCTACCTGCTACTATCCTTATACTCTCCTGTTGCTTAAGTTGTGGCAGATATAATAAAAACCAAAAAGAAAAAATATTACTTTTTCTTTTAATCATCCTTTTTTGGTATTCTTCTCAGCAAACCCATACATTTGACACTCATATCATGGCAGAGTACAAAAAATAACTAGGCCGCCATCTTGTGCCGTCCGCCATATTGGATTTAGACTGACGTCACTTAGATAACCATGCATTGTCATCCAAACTAAACGTGTATGCCGAAATTTCATCTTAATCGGTGGAGGATAACTGCTTTAAAAAATTCAGTTGCAAGATTTGATCCGAACACACTTACATACATAAATACATTGCAATGCGGAAACAACCCGTCGAAACTAAACTAACTAACATTGCAAGTTAAATAATAACTTTTGAAATAGGGAAGCCTAACTTAAATTTTCCAAATATTTATTTATAAGCAGTATTATAACTTCAAGAGCCGGGTTTTTGACCATATTTCAGACGTAACACTTGTACATTGAGAGAAATTAAAATTGTATATCTTAAGGTGATTTTTCACTTGCACAACACAAAACAATAAGATATATTTATAATAATAAGTAGACGAACATATCTAAATAGTTTCAACCATAGACTTCAGTGTCAATTGATTTTCTTTAATTTCACATACAGAAATGAAACAAAAATACGTTTTTAATCTAATATTTCTTCACAGGAACCCTCCACTCCGAGAAGGAAACAGACACGTTCTCCGACCACCGCGAGAACATCCTCAAGACAGCCAAGACCCTGGTGGAGGACACCAAGACCCTGGTGGGTGGAGCTGCCGGCACCCAGGAACAGTTGGCCAGCGCCGCGACTAGCGCCGTCAGTACTATTGGTAAGTATATCTAAACCTGAAAACCCAATTACTATGCCATGCTGTAATATTGGTCGTTCGACTCTAGGGATCTGACTGTCCTTTAAGAGAATACAGACCTGATGGTACTCGTAAAAACATATCAATAGAGTATTTTCTCAGTTTTGTTCCTATTTGTTTTCAGCATAAGAATAAAAATACCTTGGCAACATTTAATTTAAAAACTTTTTGATCATAAATAATCCTTTGATTATCTATATCGTTAAAGCAATTAAACGTTTATACTCACACACAAAAAGTAAAAAATACTGGTATTTTTTGTGTGATTTAATAAATACATTATGTACGAGCAAGCCCGTACATATCAATAGTATCATTTTTATGCTGACATTTACGCGCAGCGAATAAATAAAAAACACAAATTAGAGTAAGCGTGTAGTAGTTGCATAGCATCGTTGTTGGGTTGACTCATTCGCAGGCAGGTCGATCATATATCAGTTTTCGGGTGTTTAGATCAATACTTAATTTTCAATTAAATCAGTTTATCTTTTAAATGTACCTTACCCGTACATTTTTTGGTCCTTCGAGCCGGATGTCGCGTGTGTACATTACAGTGTAGCAACCAAGTACCGTAAACTGTTTCACTAGTGACCTTACCCGTACACATTATTTTCAACCACCGAAACTTCTGAAAGCTAGAATCAGCACTGGCGACCACCAGAATTGGGCCAGACAATGAAGCTGGACGATACCCGGAAGTCCTTAGATACCTCCTATCTAACAAATGTTCACTCTCTCCCCAGTCCAACTCTGCGAGGTCGTGAAGCTAGGCGCCATGTCCCTCGGCTCCGGCAACCCGGAGCCCCAAGTGCTGCTCCTGCACGCTGCTAGGGACGTGGGCGCAGCCCTACGAGACCTGGCAGCTGCTACCACTGCAGCCAGCGGGAAGCATGTGGCGCATCCTGACATGCATCGTCTGAAGCATGCGGCCAAGGTTGGGGGTGTTACTTTGTAATGTTCATTGTGGGGGGTTGTGGTGACGATTACAATACAGTACAGGATTGACAATTCAATAATATTCATCGCATAATATATTGCGTGGTCGTGTAGACGAATTTTTCATGCGTACGAAGCAATGATTTATTTCAAATTGTTTCGGTTTGTGATAGAGAGTGACTAATAGGGTTGTTTTCTGGGTAGAAAAATGATAATTCTATTTAGTCCGTCAATGAGATTGTCAAATAATATTGGACACGTATTTTTCGCTTCACCAAATCAATAAAAAATTACAATGTTAAAGCGCATCAAAGTTCAGGAGTGGGGGCTTGTGATGTCACTATGTCAGTATAAAGTGTACTAACGGCGTGACGTCACACGTTATTTCAACGCATTATTTCGTCATCACTTTAAATTTACGTGTCCATTTTATTAAACTACCTGACCGACAAAAAAATATTTTTCTGTAAACTTCCCTATTAGAGCGGAGGACATTCGCTTAATATTTTTGGTGATACAACTAGTTCAACAGCCGTCAAATTGTTATGTATTATATAATGAGTATAAACAAGTCTTCCACAAATGACATCAAAACAAATTAATATGCATAGTAAGTTGTAGGAGACAAAATAAACATGAAAAATAATAATTCTAGACGGAATGTCAGTTTCAGAAAAAAACACCACATATTCTAAACCACCTCTACCAAAACACAAACACATACAAACATTATATATAAACCAATTTTGAATTTATCTTTGTTCATATTTTGTTGCAACCTGTACTGTATTTCAATTCTTACCAAAAAATATGTTCTCCGTATATATAACATTTCTTGTAAATATAAAACGTCAGTTGTTTTTATTTTTTTGCAGTTAATTGTTGCTTATTTAGCAGTAGATTTGTTGTTTTTTGCTGGACACTGTAACACACAACTGTGATATAATTTAATGAAAGAATCTTTTAAGAATTCTTTTAAAGACTAGAGCACCTGTTTTCCAAATTTTGTTTTGTTTTTAACTGTTTTCTTTTTTAATAAATTCACAAAGCGCAAATAAATGCAATATTTTGTAATATTCTAATATTACACTGAGAATAAAAGAAACGCACCACTTTTTGTAGTATTTTAGACATTGCACACTAAAATTGTTAGATTCATATTTCACAAGTACTGCAATACTTTTAAAACCAGTGTAATATAAAAAACCGAAAGTAAAAATCTATAAATGCAACCAACTCAAGGAACATTACCATTCCATAACATTTGTGTGTTGTCCATGGTAACGCAGCAATATACCGTCCACCTGGCTATATTGCTGCCACTCGGTTTTACCTTCACTTGGTTAGCCGCCATTGTGTTCGTCTGTCAATATTGGACTGAGCTGGTATTTTCCTTAGCGGCTGTCGGATGCCACCCGTCGCTGGAGCCTCCCCCTCAAAGCGAGCACCATCCCCCGCCCCAACCGGCGCTCCACCCTCTTGCGCTCTGACTATAACTCCGCCGACTCCGAAACTGACATCTTCCAGTCAGATCAAGAAGATGAACTTGTCAAGCTCCTAGACTATTCCAGTCAGGACGATGACGTCTCCCCAACTATTTTCCACGATAATTGCGAAGAAGTCATTACATATATAGAGAATCTGATGTCTATACCGCCGGTGAGAAGCCACAAAAATGATGATTTGAATGAGAGATATAATGTTGCTGCTAAAAACAGCCTCCTCGATATGGATTGGAGGGTACTTAAGTACGGTGAAAATATACTTCTCGGAGAAGTGAAGAAATTAGTAGACCATGTCCGAGATATTGGTGATCGAGTCGAAAATAAACGTAAGATAGACAAGATCCAAAGATTAAAAGCAAACAATGAGTTGGACACAGAAATGAAGAGACTATCCGCTGTTATCGAAAATATTGATACTGAGATAGAAATCAACGTCAAAACTGAAGTTAAAATCGAAACCGTACCTCATAGAAAGCCTAAATTGGAAGATGTTAAACTAAAAAGTCCCATCTTCACGCTTAAAAAGGTCAGACCAGTTAGTTTAGATTTTCAGACCACATCCCCCGAAGCTACTGATGCCATCAAACAAATGTTAAGCCCAGAAGAGAGGCAGAAAGAAGAATCTTTCGAAATAGTCGTCAAACCCGAGGTAAAGGCGAAAACGGTGACAAAAGACGTCTCTGACGTTAACACTATGACGAGAAAAGTCAGAACGGAATTCTGGAAAATGTTCAAGGATGACACTGAGTGGTGGAAGGCATTAGCTAAGAGAAATCTTGACAAAATGGAAGAAACCAGACGAGAGCTGGAAAGATTCAGCGGACATGAACTAGTCTTAGGCGAATTCCAAACTCAACTCGATCGATTTGAAAATGACAAGCATACTCTACAGAATTTCATCGAAGAAGTCGATAAATCCAAAGCTGTTAACCAGGACTTGGAATACAACAAGAAATACGAAGACATGGTTTTAAAACTGATTGAATTTGCCAAAAAGGACTTCATTTATAAAGGATTTGATCCTCTTATTGAACAGCTAAAAGCTTTGTCTAATATTAAAATCGATCGCAGAAAGAAAGTAGACATACAAGAGATTCTCAACATATACTCCCAAATAGACACAAGCAAATACACATACGAAGAACTGTGCCTACTAGAAAGATATTACAAAGAAATCATCAGGAAATACAAAAAAGACTCGAGAGACAAGGAGAATATTATACCAGAAAACAATCACGACATTAACAAAAAAGTTACTTCAACAAACGTATACACAACTAACAGCTTACACCGAAATATCAATCATCACGTCACATACAATACAGATACAATAAAATCAACGAGATCTAATCCGGAAAAATCACCAAACCAACTAGAAATTTTCGACCTAACTCGCACCTATCCTATGCAATACTACGCTAACAACTGGTGGACAATATACGAAGATGTGCTCAAAAGTCGTGAACAGCAATTCGGCTCGATCGATAACTGGTGGAACGTATACGAAAAGATCCTTAACAACGCCGAAACTTCCGAAGATATTGAACGGATCCGTCGTTTAATGCGCAGCCAGTCTCGTTCACGGCCAAATTCGAGAATGGAGGAGCAATTACGGATGCTGGATGAGATAAGGAATGATCAGTTTAAGGAGACGGAGGCTGTGATCAGGAACGACGATGAATCGGTCAGAATTTCTTGAATATCGCTAGCACGCCACGCATGGTGTGGAGGCTTCTCATTGGTCATTGTCTGTGGCGGACGGTTTTGCAGCATTGCACCTGTGTATTTTTATTTCGCACGCGTTTTTCAAGCTTTTTATATTGTGTTGGTCTTTTGGTACAAGGGTGCTCATAATCATCATTAAAAGTTCACTAGAATCTTATCGAACCAAGAAGCAGACTGTTATTAGTAAATGGATTTATGTAACAGTAATAGCTTCATGCAAAAATTACACACAGTATAGTTTTTTTGTACACATACATTCTTTTGATGGTATTTTCCACTCATATATTTTGTCATCAAAATCTTTACTATGGGCATTTTCATATATCCGTGCTATATTGATTAAAAGGTATAAATCAATCTGCAATACGGTCATGTGGTCCGTTAAGGCTTAAACCAAGAAAAAAAAGTATCGGCCCCAGCAGTGGGAACACCATGCTGGGGCCGATACTTTTTCTCCTTAGTACTTTTTCGTTAGATAATTTATAAATAATTGAATAGCTGCAAAAACCGCTCGCCACGCAAACTAACTCGCTTCCGTCATATCATTGTCACACTTGTTCGAAATGTGTTTAGTTTACGTCTCAGTGTGGCATGTACCCGACCGTGTCCAATTTCTGTACAGATACAATCACCTTACGGAAATGTTGATCACTCACTTATGTAAATGACGTCTTTCACATGTAATTTCGCATTTATGAGGATGACTTCTAGACTTGTCATATTGTGATGTCATCATTTGCTTTGCATAATTATAATAAAAAGGTGCAAAGTATGCAAGGTTTTCATTAGGCTATTTTGTTTCAGTGGACCATGCTGACCATAGTTTCGCCCCTATAACACGGGACCCTATACACCTCTGGTTAACCCTTTGGGGATACCAGGCGTTATGTTATCTTAAGGCGTATATATTTCCCAATGTTAACGCAGTACTGGCCGTGCGCCCGCTCGGAGCCAGAATTTCAATATTGAATCTCCTTCTGGATAATTTTGTTTGCAAAATGTTCTTAGATTTACACATGCTATTTCAGTTAAAAAGAAATTCTAGCCATCAATTTTTTTGTGTAAAAATATTTTTAAACAGTTGTTTTGTAGGATCCAAAAGTAGCGAAAAAATATCGTGTTGATAATGTTTTTTTTTAAAGCAAAACTATTAGTTACACGAAAAACAACATGTTTCTCAAATAATCTACATGAATCAATAATATATATATATTTATTTTCTATCCTTTTAAACTATCCGTTTTTAAGGAGTATGCTTTAGAAAGTAACCGTTTTACGGCACTAAAGCGGTGGAAGGTCCTTAAGAGGGAATGCCCATTAATGTTTCACCATAGAAAATTAAAATACGGATATTACTCGTATGTCAAGTTTTATTTAGTCAAAATACTGTCTGTGTAAATAATTTGTAGCATTTTAGATTCATCGAGTGTAGAAGAAACCAGATCTTTGAAATAATTGGTCACTCTGCTGCCAATTATGATAAGAATACTATCCATTTTGTCTTGATGTATCCATATGTTTTTTTTTTCCATATGTAGTTTCGTAAATTGTAAATAAAGCATTGCATTGTACATATTACAACATTCGTAGGGATTTTTCATCGTCTCTAGACTTCATATGGTGCCAAGAAGACAGCCGGATCGAAGATTTTACTCCTAAACACATTTCCCCGTAGACATCATGTCATGGTAGCCATCAGCTCATGGTGCCTCAAGAGAACCACGCTTGTCATCTGTCTATAACCAAAACCACAAGCTTTCATCTCAGCTGCCATTCGGTCCAATATTGACAAACAGTATCTATGAAAAGGTCGGATCAGTGCGTAATTTACACCACTCAAAATCAGCCGAGACTCATTTTTTGCTATGTTATTTCGGTCACTCATTTTGTGCGGCGAACTTTACGCTTTTACTGGTCCTACCGATTATTAAATTATGTATGTATTTTTTAAAGTTTATTTTCTATTATATTTATGGTGTTTTTTGAAAGCTTCTGGGTTACAGCTATAGCATGGCGCTTATGTCGTTTCGCTAATCAATCAAATGGGTTTTCTCTCATTTTTTTTTTACGTATTAAAAACCTAATTTCTAGTTGGCAACCCAAAGCTTTAAATTCAGGTTTTTTTAGTTTAATTTTATTGAGTAACATTGTTGTTGTTTAATAATTACGAAGTTGGGATGTTTTGGTGTTTTTCTGATTATAGTAAGAACATTAAAAAAATATATCATATTAAAATCCTTTTGCATACGAGTTTTAAAATATTTTAAAGTAGCTTAATCCCGCGGCTTTAGCCCATGGCCTATAGAAAATAGGTTCTATGACACAGGTTCCAGTAACTGGGTATTACGATACCCGTTTGGTAACTCTGTTGTCATATTTTCAAGCTTCTAAACCGTACGCGACTCAAAGATCTACAAATTACATTTGTAGCTAATTTAAAAAAACCTTATTTTTTACTTGATCTTATAACAGTTCCTAGAACTATGATCAGAGAACCACCATTCCCTTCCAAAATACCGTATCTAACAGTACGTATCCGATAGGTGATGGTGACGAACGTGACGTCTCTGCTGAAGACCGTGAAGGCAGTCGAGGATGAGCATACGCGCGGCACCAGAGCGCTCGAGTCTACTATTGAAGCTATCTCGCAAGAGATTGAGGTAAGAATACAACTTACAGTACCCGTATACGAAAAATAAAGAACTTTCAACTTTCGGTCATAGCTACGCACAATTTTGTTTAACAATATAAAAATTGCCTTTCTGTTTTTAACCCCCGATGCAAAAACGAAGGGATGTTATAAATTTGGCGTGTCTGTGTGTGTGTGTCTGTCTGTGGCATCGTAGCTCCTGAACGGATGAACCGATTTTGTTTGAAAGGTGACTTGGTGAGGTGAGTGTTCTTAGCTATGGTTGATTAAAATCGGTATCCGCATTTTACTCTTTGAATCTGGCTTTTTTCGCAAGATATCATGTCATAATTACGTGTTTCGATAGATTGTTGATTGAAGCGTGTCTACTACTAGGTATATAATAAGTAGTTTAAAACGCATGAAATAAAAATTAAATTTATATTCTAAAAAACTCCGAAAAAAAAACCTTTAAAAAGCAAAAAATAAGCGTCATACTCGCGTCGGGGAACCGCTAACTAAATAAAATAATCTGCTGTAAACATGGCGGAAACCCAGCTTAAGAGCGAGGTCTTGGCTGGGTTTGATTCCCAGGTCAGACATTTTGTTTTACATCAGAATTTCTTGTTACCAGCCAGTAGTTTAGATACGTGCCCCATTCAAAGCAATAATATGACTTCAATCGCGAAATGTGGGTTTGTTATACACCTATATCAAATCGGGTATAGGGGTGTGAATTTTATTCCATACAACCGAGAACAGCCTGACGCATAACTTGATTTTTCAAGCAATTTTCGCCCACTGTGATATATCTAACATATCTTAGTGTAATTAGGACTAAAACTCACGTCTGTTCATCAATATTAACGTATGTCTTCTCCCCCACAGGTCCTAATGTCCCCCTCAGCACCGAAGTCAGCCGCGTCCCCCGAGGAGCTGATCCGCGTCACCAGACAGATGACGGTGGCCACCGCGCGCGCCGTGTCGGCCGGCAACGCCAACAAGCAGGACCAGCTCACTGCTGCCGCCAACCTGGGGAGGAAGACTGTGGTGGACCTGCTGTTAGTGTGCAAGGTAAGATTCTATAATGATCCTGGTTAGTTGGTCTAGGCACAGATAATATAATACTAGCATACAGATGCCTCATCCCATACAAAGAAACCGTGCCGACGTAACTAGCGTTTTTCATCTGATTAATCTTGTTATTTTTTGTACATCGAACGCGTTCGGTTCTGTTTCACGGTGATAGATAGATGGTGTTAGCAGTGACTTGCAAGTAAAAGGGTTTACTAAGTTCGTGAATATTTTTTTCTTTAAATACAGTGAAGGTTCGTTTTATAGTATTTATTGCCACGTTTTTACAGTTTTTTTTTGCACCAAAATGTGTTACAATGCAAATTTTAACAATCGAGTGGAATGCCTCATAAATTTAAAAATGCGCCATCTATTGGCATCAATTCTAAGTGATCCGTTAAAATAATCTTTGAAATGTGTATGAAGAGCCCAACATTTCATAATTTTGTACTTAGGAGAGTTGATTAAACAAGAACATACAATTTTTATGTTCAATTCCAGAAAATGTGAATTTTACACACATTCAATAACAGATACGTGCATATCGCGCCATCTAGTGAGATTTATTTGAACCAAATTTTCTTTGTTAGCAATGAGACCCCGTGGTCTAGGTAAAAAAAAACAGTTAATATACTCCAGGTATGACAGATGACCCATACCAAGACAATACTAAAAGACAAATGTTACACAAATAGGGAAAATGTGTGGCACATACGCAAAAAATGCTCATTTCTTTATTTCAACTCAATGATGCCTCTTGATTTTTAATCATGGAATTAAATAAAAGGCTTCGTGTGAACAACTGATTTATTCAAAAGAAAATTACCACATTTTCTAGAAAACTAACATTATAGCATTATGTAATGTTTTCAACATCTTCGCTTTTTCTCCAGGGAGCAGCCCACTCAGCTGAAACCCCAGAACTCCAGAGCCGCACATTAGAAGCTGGTCGTGCGGCCGCGCAGGCCTACCGCGCACTGCTGCAGGGGGTGCTCGCGGCCTGCAGCGGTGACGTCACCGCCAGGCACCAGCTGCCAGACTTGTCCAGGCATGTGGCTCATACTACTGCGGATATCATCGCTACTGCTGAGCTGCTCAAAGGTAAGCAAAGACAAAAATAATTATTTCTGTGGCCCATTTTACAGGAACCGTGCATTGTTTTGGGGTAAAAGTATTCTGTGTCGCACTTTAACCTATAAAGTATCTCCAAGCGAAATATCAGTTCGATATGTTGTACCATTACTTCGTAAAAGAAGAATAAACGTACAATATCTATCTGCTTCCGTGGTCTCGTATTTTCATCGTGATTTTTAAGTATGAGATCCAACGTGTGATGTCCAATAGGAGAAAATAATTGGATTTTCTATTACAATTTCTCAGTAGCAACCGATTTCACACTTGTTTTGATGAGAGAAACATAACTAGCGCAAAGGGTTCGGTAGAGCTGTGCTTATAGTACACCAACAGTTCGTGTTATGTTCAAGTCTCATGTAGACTGGTCTGTTGCCATCATATCATGTTGATATCTAAACTAGCTTCTGCCAGCGACATCGCCCGCGTGATTGTCAAAAATTATCCCAAGGAAACATATTCCAGACTATAATCCATCCCTGTGCCAAATTTCATCCAGATCCGTTCAGTCGTTTTGGCGTCTTTGATTAACAAACATACATCCATCAAAACTTTCACATTTATAATATGACTTTGGTCGACTAGTCGGTTGTAAAGAGGCCGAATAGTCGACCAAGCCGATCACGGTTTCGAGGGTATTCGACAATTTCCAGAACGCTTCGTTTACAGCTGAATCGCGCGCAAGTGTCGGAACATGTTTAGTTTACCTCGCATTGTTTCTTGATTTTTGCTTTTACACGGGCCAGAGCGGTGTATTTGTGTAAATTTAAAATGTAATAACGTCAATAAGAAAGTGAGTGACTGTGAATCTCTTGTATAGATTTTTCCTCCTAATATACCTACATTTTACTGAGAAATACATACAAAGTAAGAAGCCGGATAGTCGGCGCTCTTTGCCGAATAGTCGCCGACTACGAAAGTGGCAGTGGGCTTAACATCCCTATTCTAAATAACTGTCTTTCCCGTTCAGGTTCGGACTGGGTAGACCCGGACGACCCCACAGTGATAGCGGAGAACGAGCTGCTGGGCGCGGCCGCCTCCATCGACGCGGCCGCCAAGAAACTCGAGTCGCTGCGGCCTAGGAAGAGCGTTAAAGTGCAGGTCAGTGGCTCCTATGTGGAAGGCAGGATGTGTGTCAGTCGATTCAAAGTTAATTACGGCTGTGGACTTAGCTTTTTGCTGCACAGTTCTCCACCTATCATCGCCGCTGCACAGTGCAGCGACTCGCGCATTGTTACAAGCCGCCATTAGGTTTGATACAACCTTAAAAAAAGGGGGCAAATGTGTTGCTTATGTCAAAAAATCTCACTTGATGACTTTTTTTTTCTATTTACATGTCTTCGTACTTTTTATGCATTTTGTATAACATCGAACAAAAATAGGAAAAGGACAATGGTAGCCCTAATTACCTGCTGATAATTGATCGATAATGCAGCAGAATTTTTCCAACATTTGTTAGAACTGAGAAATCTGCTTAAAGTATTTTACACTATGTCTCGTATTGCACACTACTATTATGATGGTATCTATATTTCTATGTCAACAAATGTTATTAAGCCATATTAATACGTCTATTTATTGAAATCGTAAAGTCAACATATAGTATTTATTCATATTTAAATGACTTGTAGCCATACATGTTTATCTTGTTCTGTGTTTCTTATATTCTTCATCTACTATACCTCAACAACTTCTGAATTGGCGCTCTATCAAAATCAACTATCCTCGAAGAAGAATGAGTCAGAAGAACACGTCGGCGAGAAGAATGCCGTGTGTCGTTGAGATATGTTTGATATTCTTGGTTGTATCGTTAGCATCACCCAGGAATCAAACATATTACCCATCGATGCCGGTACTAACTACTGAACCACAACGACGAAACAACATGTGAAGAAGATTAGTCTCTAACTTTATTTTTGTTTGTTTGTGTATTTAAGATATCTTGATATTTTCTTTTCAGGCCCTGTTTTTTTATACGTAGTTAACGTAGTTAACTCAAGGAATGGTTGTTTGACCATAATGTTGCTTACCCACAGATAATATAATACTAGCATGTATGGAATGAGGCATCTGTACGCCTCATCCCAAACAAAGAAACCGTGCCGACGTAACTAGCGTTTTTCGACGGACTTTAACCGATTATTTTAATAAAAGTATGTCGAACACGGTCGGTTCTCTAAGCAATGACTTGCAAGTAAAAGGGTTTAATCAGTTCGTAAATATTTATTTCTTTAAATACAGTGACGATTTGTTTTATAGTATTATTTGCACGTTTTAACAGTTTCATTGTACCAATATATTACAATACAAATTTAAACATTTGAGCGGAATGCCTCAGGCATTTAAAACCGCGCCATCCATTGGAATGAACGAAATGATCCGTTCAAATTATCTTTGAAATGTGAATTAAGAGCCCAATATTCCATAATTTTGTGCTTAGGAGAGTCAATTATGATCAATTCTAGAAAATATTAATTTTACACAAAATTCAATAATAAATCGATGCATATCGCGCCATCTAGTGACATTTATTTGAACATTTTTTTTTCTTTTTTTGCGTCGGGACCCCGTGACCTAACAAACTGGCAAATAATTAACTCTCCAACTTATTTGACCATGTTTTAGGCTAACAATTAATGAAAAACTCATTTTACTGAAATTCGAAACCATTTGTTAGCATTTTTAACCATTAGTTGAATTAACTACGTATCAAAAAACTGGCCTAATATTGACGATTTTCTTAAACTATTTTTATCTTACGTGTATGTATTGTTTATGACTACTACTGGAGATTTTCAAAAGGATTGTCTGTTTATAAACATTTTTATTAATTTTACTTTAACATCAAATGTTGCTTTTGAGTGCATTTGCACTACATGTTACATCTAAATTCAGTTTTAGCCAGAGACATTATGTTTTGTATATCATTAAACGATTTTATTCTGTGTTTACTATATTTGTGTCTGCACTCTCTTATGTACAGTATCTGACCGTTATATGGCATTGCCAGTTTTACTAAAATTTAAATTTGTCGTTTATGTCACTCATAACTGTGTTTATTAACGCCGGGGTACAGTGCCCGGCACGTAAGTTGGCAAGGTTTTAGCGTAGTGGGGTAAGTTCGCGCATGTGCCGCGAACTGACTAACCACCAAACAGAGCGAATGGAACGAGGACGCGACACGATTGGTCAGTCGATCAACTGACCAACCAATTGCGCGCTCGGAACGGTCCTAAACGTTCCCAGCGCCCCATTTCACTACCAAAGATACCTAAAATCGACTTTAGCGCATGTAACGACTCTTGCCAACTTACGTGCCGGAGATTATACGAGTATTTTATATAGTGTGTAATGAAGATGTGAGACCATAATTTTAACAACTGCTTCTGTCCATGTAAATGAACAAATTCTTACAAGGAAGTCATAGGTGATTCTCAAAAAAACATTTGATGTCCCATACACATTTTAGTGAGGTGACAATAATTAAGGCAAAAGTAAAAACATTTTTTTTTGGTGTTATCTTCGACTTCCTTGGAGAAAGTTTTGTATATTGTATGGGCTTAAGCAGTATTTAAAATATGTACACACTTTTCCATTACAGCCTGTAAGAGATATGGTTATTGAACCTGTAGTATGTTTTATCTTTGTATGTTACTGTCTACCTTATATTCTTCTTTCCATCTTGTATATTATCGCTATAACACATAGATTTTCTTATCACTCGCTCCCTTGCCTGCAGGAGGCGGATGAGAGCCTGAACTTCGACGAGATGATCCTGGAAGCTGCCAAGTCCATCATCACCGCCACATCAGCGCTCGTACGAGCTGCGTCTGCCGCGCAGAGGGAGCTTATTGACCAGGTAACTATTCTAAACTTACCTACCTTTTCCAGATCCCAGGAATATGGATCTCTGAAATATAATTTAGTTTTAAGTCCATGTTCTAGCTCTTATATTTTAAGATAGCCACCACATATAGAGGCACCACGAATGAATTGAATTGGAGATTAATATCAAAGAAAACTTCGATATATTTGTTTTAAAAATCGTAAAATTACAGTAATGAAGTGTGGTGACTGAAATTTCATCATCTCTCCCTGGTCGTATCGGATTGCTGTCTTATCATATTATGAGAGTGAGGAAACAGAGCGTTCATCTGTGTTCTATTTGGTATCTCCGCGTACTTGACCGTCGAGATTGGCCACTCCGGCCGAAACTCGACAGGGAGGTTGCATAATAATACGAACAATAGTATTAGCATGCTTAGTACTTAGTACTTCAGTGTATTGGTCTAGTATTCCAGCATGTTACAGGAAAGAAAATATTTAGTTAAAACATATCATAACATGATAAAAAAATCCTTTCGCCTGCTTTTCCATGGCCTGTGCTGCTACAATTCAGGCGTGAACAAAAATTGCATTATGTCTTGACGATATTATAAGTCGTACATACCAATACTTTCTCTTCCCAGGGCAAAGTAGCTCGCCGACCCACTTCATCATCAGACGACGGTCAGTGGTCGGAGGGCCTGATCTCCGCAGCCAGGCTGGTGGCGGCTGCAGCTCACAGCCTAGTGGAGGCTGCTAACGCTCTAGTCCAGGGTGCAGGCTCTGAAGAGAGGCTCATATCCAGTGCCAGGCAGGTGGCCTCATCTACTGCTCAGCTGCTGGTGGCTTGCAAGGTATGTTACCAAAAGTATATTTCATCATCTTCCTGCCCTTGTCCCATGTTACTTGGGATCGGTTTAACACGTTTTCATCTTTCATTCTGCCTTTTCAAAATTCTCTCTTAACAGGCATAATCAAATCAAAATGTATAGTTTAACTGAGAATAGTCTCCCATCGCCAATTCACCATTTACAGATGATGCTGGGAATAAGAAGTGGTGCAACAATTTTTTTTCCTCCTTTCTCTAGCTTTTTCCAACCAGATTAAGCTTCGAGTCCATCTATTATCTCCAAGGGATCAATGTTTTTAGGGTTTCGACTTTATAAACAAAAAGCAGACACTTTTTGTCTGTCTGACACAGAGATTTCTTTTTAGGGTTCCGTATTCAAATGGTAAAAAGAAACCCTTATGGTGCGACTCAGTCTGTCACAGCTGGATATCTCAAGAACTACTAATGCTATTTGTCTTATAAATTCGAAGTGGGATTACAAGGTCTTGTGGGGTATCATATGAAAGAGCGCTGTATGAACATTCTCAAAAATAAAAAATAAATTCTAGGCAGCATAGTTAACGACATTTGATGAAAAAATTTAAAAATAAAATACCGTGGCCCACTCCTTATCTCCGAAGTTTGCATGAAAAATCTGAAATTAGTCTATGTGATAGAAGTTTATGTAAAGATTACAGGAAAAATGAAACAATGTCTTTAAATTGAAAACTTTTTCAATAATTATGAACAAAAATTACATACATTAAAGTATCGGTCAAGTCATAGATATAATAAACAAGGAGATATGCCCCGTAGACGAAAATAAATCGGAAACCCTTGTCTCCAGTTTGAGGATACATATTCGCGAGCTGGCTGACCAAAACCAGATGTATCCTCCGACTGCACAGCATATTTTTTTCTTGTTTACATCTTTTTAGTTCGCTTTTCAAGCAGTCGGGTTTATTGATTTTTTGAATTAACTTTTTTTATTCAAAACTTTTTTTTTTTTTTTTGGTTATGTGCATTTAAACGTATATGATTCCCTGATTTACAAGGTTTTGTTTTAGGCTTCGGTTTTTACAAGAAACCACTGAACAACACAGCATTCTTATAACTTGTCACGATCACGGTCGAAAGCGCACTAGTTCGCGGAGACGGCCATTTGTCTATGACATGCTCAGTCAGCCCACGTCGCGCGGACACCGACACGCCCCCTTGCCACTTCTCCTGTATTTTATATTTCTATGGGTCAAGAGATGGCGCAAGTAACAAATCCAAAATATTTATATATGATGGTACGGAACCCTCGCTGCGCGAGTCCGACTCGCTCTTGACCTGTGTTTTTTCTTTTATTGTACGCTTCTTATTGATGAATCACATGTTTGGACCAAAATAAACAATGTTAACGTTGATGTATTATTCCCTAGGTGAAAGCTGATCCCTCATCGGAATCAACCCGTCGCCTGCAGTCAGCGGGCGCTGAAGTCATCAGGTCGACGGACAACCTGGTGCGAGCTGCCAGGGACGCCATCCAGACTGAGGAGGAGCGCAGTCTGGTGCTCAACAGGCGCATGGTGGGAGGCATTGCGCAGGAGATCGATGCTAGGTAAGCACAATCAATCATCCGCTCCACGGACAACCTGGTGCGAGCTGCCAGGGACGCCATCCAGACTGAGGAGAAGCGCAGTCTGGTGCTCAACAGGCGCATGGTGGGAGGCATTGCGCAGGAGATCGATGCTAGGTAAGCACAATCAATCATCCGCTCCACGGACAACCTGGTGCGAGCTGCCAGGGACGCCATCCAGACTGAGGAGGAGCGCAGTCTGGTGCTCAACAGGCGCATGGTGGGAGGCATTGCGCAGGAGATCGATGCTAGGTAAGCACAATCAATCATCCGCTCCACGGACAACCTGGTGCGAGCTGCCAGGGACGCCATCCAGACTGAGGAGGAGCGCAGTCTGGTGCTCAACAGGCGCATGGTGGGAGGCATTGCGCAGGAGATCGATGCTAGGTAAGCACAATCAATCATCCGCTCCACGGACAACCTGGTGCGAGCTGCCAGGGACGCCATCCAGACTGAGGAGGAGCGCAGTCTGGTGCTCAACAGGCGCATGGTGGGAGGCATTGCGCAGGAGATCGATGCTAGGTAAGCACAATCAATCATCCGCTCCACGGACAACCTGGTGCGAGCTGCCAGGGACGCCATCCAGACTGAGGAGGAGCGCAGTCTGGTGCTCAACAGGCGCATGGTGGGAGGCATTGCGCAGGAGATCGATGCTAGGTAAGCACAATCAATCATCCGCTCCACGGACAACCTGGTGCGAGCTGCCAGGGACGCCATCCAGACTGAGGAGAAGCGCAGTCTGGTGCTCAACAGGCGCATGGTGGGAGGCATTGCGCAGGAGATCGATGCTAGGTAAGCACAATCAATCATCCGCTCCACGGACAACCTGGTGCGAGCTGCCAGGGACGCCATCCAGACTGAGGAGGAGCGCAGTCTGGTGCTCAACAGGCGCATGGTGGGAGGCATTGCGCAGGAGATCGATGCTAGGTAAGCACAATCAATCATCCGCTCCACGGACAACCTGGTGCGAGCTGCCAGGGACGCCATCCAGACTGAGGAGGAGCGCAGTCTGGTGCTCAACAGGCGCATGGTGGGAGGCATTGCGCAGGAGATCGATGCTAGGTAAGCACAATCAATCATCCGCTCCACGGACAACCTGGTGCGAGCTGCCAGGGACGCCATCCAGACTGAGGAGAAGCGCAGTCTGGTGCTCAACAGGCGCATGGTGGGAGGCATTGCGCAGGAGATCGATGCTAGGTAAGCACAATCAATCATCCGCTCCACGGACAACCTGGTGCGAGCTGCCAGGGACGCCATCCAGACTGAGGAGGAGCGCAGTCTGGTGCTCAACAGGCGCATGGTGGGAGGCATTGCGCAGGAGATCGATGCTAGGTAAGCACAATCAATCATCCGCTCCACGGACAACCTGGTGCGAGCTGCCAGGGACGCCATCCAGACTGAGGAGGAGCGCAGTCTGGTGCTCAACAGGCGCATGGTGGGAGGCATTGCGCAGGAGATCGATGCTAGGTAAGCACAATCAATCATCCGCTCCACGGACAACCTGGTGCGAGCTGCCAGGGACGCCATCCAGACTGAGGAGGAGCGCAGTCTGGTGCTCAACAGGCGCATGGTGGGAGGCATTGCGCAGGAGATCGATGCTAGGTAAGCACAATCAATCATCCGCTCCACGGACAACCTGGTGCGAGCTGCCAGGGACGCCATCCAGACTGAGGAGGAGCGCAGTCTGGTGCTCAACAGGCGCATGGTGGGAGGCATTGCGCAGGAGATCGATGCTAGGTAAGCACAATCAATCATCCGCTCCACGGACAACCTGGTGCGAGCTGCCAGGGACGCCATCCAGACTGAGGAGGAGCGCAGTCTGGTGCTCAACAGGCGCATGGTGGGAGGCATTGCGCAGGAGATCGATGCTAGGTAAGCACAATCAATCATCCGCTCCACGGACAACCTGGTGCGAGCTGCCAGGGACGCCATCCAGACTGAGGAGGAGCGCAGTCTGGTGCTCAACAGGCGCATGGTGGGAGGCATTGCGCAGGAGATCGATGCTAGGTAAGCACAATCAATCATCCGCTCCACGGACAACCTGGTGCGAGCTGCCAGGGACGCCATCCAGACTGAGGAGGAGCGCAGTCTGGTGCTCAACAGGCGCATGGTGGGAGGCATTGCGCAGGAGATCGATGCTAGGTAAGCACAATCAATCATCCGCTCCACGGACAACCTGGTGCGAGCTGCCAGGGACGCCATCCAGACTGAGGAGGAGCGCAGTCTGGTGCTCAACAGGCGCATGGTGGGAGGCATTGCGCAGGAGATCGATGCTAGGTAAGCAGAATAACAAGCAAAAATCATTTATTCAAACTAAGCTGAGAATCATTACTTTTGCGAACACAAAAGTTAAAAGAGATCCTATCCCTCCTCCTTCCCCCTCCCCCGATCCGAACTACTTCCTAGTGTTTAAGCTGTTAAGAATTGACGCATTTAATTTACTCAGTATAACTATAATTTGTTTATTACGTCCCCACCGCAGTACGTTAGTCCTTCATAATAGTATATTATGCAACTAGTGAATAAAAGACGGATTTAATGCGAGGGCCGTAGATGAATCACAAGTAAGTGAAGGATTCTAACAACTGAATCACGACCGTAGGGAGTGATTCATGATGATTGAATCACGAGCATAGCGAGTGATTCAAGTGTTAGAATCATGAGCGACACGAGTGATTCATGGCCCTCGATATAAATCCGTTTTATTCAAGAGTTGCATACTATATTTTATACCATGACTACGAGAAAAAGCAAGATTGAAGCGGCACAAGGAATAATAATAAATAAATGGGTTTATTACCTTCAAAATTTACAAAAAAATGTGAAACCTAGACCCCTGAGCTAGGTAACCGCACTTGTGTTTCAATCTCTATCTCTAACTCCATATCTAACTCTATCTCTAACTCTATACGTAACTCTATCTCTATCTCTATCTATAACTCTATCTCTACCTCTATCTCTAACTCTATCTCTAACTCTATATCTAAATCTATCTCTAACTCCAACTCCATCTCTATCTCTATATGTAACTCTAACTCTATATCTTACTCTATATCTATATCTATATTATGAATATTTTATGCGTAAGGAGGTTGTACAGCATTGAGATGGAGTTTGAATATTATATTGGTGTGTTCTAAATTCAAACACCAAAACAGTGATTAAAAGTGCTTTTTATTCACTGTTTTCAGTGAATAAAATAAGCTTTTTAGAGGGGGAATGGTATAAAATGAATTTTCTGAAGGTCTAAAATCATTTACTGAGTTTAAGTCACAAGTTTTGTCGATATATCTTACACCCTAAGGGGTGTATAATTACTAGCTCAGATATGGAAACATAAGTGTTTCCATATCTGAGCTAGTAATTAGACAGGTGTGCAACAGTGGCAGGCAAAATGCTTAGCCAAGGGCGGATTTAAAGGGGAGGGAGGGGGGCACGTGCGCGGCAAAAATGGCAGCTAATGAAGTGCTAGACATCTTTAGCAGGAAACATAAAAGAAAACAGCCTTTATTAAAGATTAAATTTTTCTATTATTTTGACACTTTCATAAACCTACCTATACATACTTATACTTCTAGAAATAAACTTGAAGTATGATAGTAGGTACTTCAAGTTTATTTGTAACAGTTATTGTTGAAGTTTTTGCCCCTTCCAGAAAAAAAATCTTGTTCCGCCCTTGTGCTTAGTCATAATTACCGTTAATACATCTTGGCTTAACAAGTACAATCAGTATATAAGTATCATAGCAATTAGCGTTTTGTAGTTTCTTTCTACCTAACCCGATCGTAAACAAGCGTTAGTAAATGCATGTGGAAAAAGCTGTTTTGATCTCTGCTTTTTCTTCTTATTAATTGTATAACTCTGTCACCAGATCTGAAGTGTTGCGCATAGAGAAAGAGCTGGAGGAAGCCAGAGGTCGTCTCACCGCCATTCGACAGGCGAAGTACAAGATCCGCGCCGGAGAGACCTCGGGAGATGACACCGATACAGATGTGCAGCTGGGGTACAGCAGTGACGCCTCACAGCATCAGCATCGGTAAGCATACGGATCCCAAAGGAAATAAGAAAAAAAAAAACACAGAATCCCTGTGACTGAAAAAGATACAGTCGGCCTAGCAATAGACACGTAACATCTGGCATGTATTCCTTAGAGATGTAGGCAGGGTACAGGTGCAGTACTCTGCCCACCCAGCAACTGACTCCAGGTATGACGGTGGCACACTGGTCACGTGCCGTGCCGTGCACTGCGAGGTGAGCGGAGACGGTTTCCAGTCTCCCCCGGGGTGAGAGTAATCTGTTGAGAGGTCACGGAGTAGTTCCATGTGCTGATGGTGATCACCGGGGTAGTATTAGTGAGGTAAAAATCCCACACTCTGGTCTTTTCCCCAAAAGTCCAGGCGTCTTCCAAGAATACAGGTCCAGTACACCCACAGTTCGCCAGTTACGTTTAAGTCAGACAGGCTACCATTAATAAAATTGATGATTCCTATAACACATGCCACTTGCAACTTGAAGATCGAGGACCTATGTTTAATGGTCGCACTTGAAAGTAATTCAAGCTGGAATCAAGTCTAGATTCAGTACAAAATAACCGACAACTTGCCAGTTCGAAAGTGCCTGTTAGGTTACGTTCACACAGAACATCCGTATTTCCAGGATCGTTTTTAACGGATCCGTCGCTACTAGGAGGTAATGTTTACACCAAATTTAGTCAGTGTACCTCCAACTTTAAAAAAAATCGGTTCAGTATTTTAATAATGTTGTGAGTGTGAACTCGCTCATACAACTACTTACGCCATCGCCGAATAAAAACGTATACGATAAAGCCGACCTCTTGGCGGCTAATAATATGAACTGAAATCACAAAAAGGAAAATTCAAAAGATATCCGTGTCTTCTGTCTAAGTCGATACATACATACAGATTAAGTTTGCAAAATAAATAATTGTATCCCATCTTTCACAGATTCAAAACGCCCAACAGCAGTTTCGCCAACACGACATACAGCCCGAACAGCACATACTCCCCACACACGACGCAAACGACCCACAACACTACCAACATCAGCACACACATCTCCCACCTCAACCAGTCCATACACGGAACACCCGGACAAACAGCCAAGAGCCCGGTCTCACCTGGGTACGGGTATACCACACCCAAGAGTCCTACAGTGCCTGCGAGACCGGATAACTTTAACACTCTGAACCAGACTTCCCTGAATCAGAGTTCCTTGAATCAGAGTTCCCTTAATCAATCAGCCTACAGTCAGAACTCTGGATACAATCAATTAAGAGAAGAAAAGCAGTACACCGTTCAGAGTCCAACATTCTCTAGTTTTAGACCTCAGGAAGAACCGAAGCAGAATTATGAAGGATTTACAACTCGGTAAGTGATTTTCAAAGATTACAAAAATATTATAATGTTGTTTTTGGTGGTGAAACTACTTATTGAGTGTTGAGATACTAGACTGATTTTGAAGTAGCAAGGATTGATTTAAAAATATTGAAAGCTTGAAGGCAAATAAATATTATGCTTAAGGTAATGGTGAAGAGAGCACGTACCCTATTTGTCTACTGAGTTTTCCTATAGTGGCCACCTTCACCAACCTTACGTTATGGAAAGCGGCACACTATACCAGGCAACCCCTTACGAGGTGTCTGGGACCATCTTCGGTAGGTCACGCCTCCGAGAGCACTCGCCCCTGGTGAAGAGAGCAGTGGTAGCCCCGACTTATGTGTCGTAAGTCGTGGGTTCGAACCCAGGCAGGTGCTTCATTTTGTGTAAATTATTTCATTACCACTGCTCCCAAAATGGTGAAGGAAAATATCGTGAGGAAACCGGCATGTCCTAGAACCAAGAATTCGAAGACATGTGACGGCCCACTCCCTCTCACAGAGAGGGCGCCTGTGTCCCAGCAGTGGGGAACATTAATAAAGTGATGATGATCAATAAATTATTTTATAAGTACTTAAGATTTTAGTTACAGGGCTCACAGTGTGACAATATAACAAATAATACAAATAGCCCATTGTTCGAGCAAAGATTTTTACTTTCTGGCTATAATTTGAGAATCCTAACGTGTACTACTTTTATAAAATCTATAAAATAAATGATTGTTTCATCTGAGTTTCACCACCAAAAACCAACAACCATTTTTAATTCAACAACACAACAATATTCTAACAACTTTTTTTTTCTAAATTTATTAACTCAAAAACTTTTGCTTTCCACGCTGCCACCGGAAACACAGATAATTATATAAACCTTTTAGTACTTTTATATACCAAATACTACTGTTTCAAAGTGCCTTCACGACTTATGATATGTGCCTCTTATTATTATATATTGTGCCTATATATTATAGTTTATATTTATAAGATTTCGAACACAAATATACAAACACTCTGGATGACGTACTCAAGGTTAGAATCATTACTTTTAAATAGAAATTACTTTTACCGGTCATTCTGCGATTTTACCGCAATTTTTTTAATCTACTTTTGCTACTAGCTAAAATGAAAAATATTGATAACTCGTAGAATAACCCGTGAAAGTTGTATTTAATGTGTAGTATTTACATGATTACCGTATATAAAGTAGAAATATATTGCTTTTGATGGTAAACTCTAGTTACAGTACAGTTTAACCAACACTTTACTATTCTATTGGCCAAGCTACTCTGTTTTCATTTCAAAATCAGTGTGAACAGTAAAATAAAATGTTGAAGACTAGTCCCTGTTTTTTAAAAACCTTATCAACTCTCGATAGTAGGAACGAAAATGATTGACTCAAAATAGAACGCAAGTCAATTGATGCTTGACGCCTTACCACTTTAATTTTTCTAAAATCACGAATGAGTTTTGAAATACAAGGCATTTATTTTACTGTCATACACATTATGTTACTCTTGCATGTCTTCACGCTTATACAATGTATACTCAACAGAAATAGAAACTTGTTTTATTACCAAATTTTGATATTTGTATGTGTTAGAAAATATATCCACATTAGTAGTGGTCAATTAGTTCGCTTACTAACTGAGAGATATATGTTTTAGTCAAATAGTTAGTAAGAGAAACTAAACTAGGTTTAGTGTTGATAATGGCCGGGTATTTTTGAAAAGGTTGCTTGATAGTTATAAACTCATAACAGTCAGTCTGAAAACAGTGAAAGAAAGAAAGAGTAGTACTATAAGCAACGGTCATATAATAGCGGTGATACTATTATTACACTCGTGTGTTAAACCCACACTCGTGTTTTAATATCTAATTATATGCCGTTGCATACACTATTTTATCATCACTAAACAGTTGAAATAAAACTAAAGTGGAAACACAAAAAAATATGTGGTATGGCGAGAAATTTAGATTCACATTGCGCATAACTGCGCAGCGCGCGCGTCCATAGATAATAACACTATTTTTCTACATAACGTCAATGAGCCCATACGCGCCAATAAATTAAAAACTAAAAGTGTGCTAAAATGAAAGAAAGAATGCACTGAAAGATGCAGTTGTTTGAAAACCGAAGGAAAATGTTGCACTGTAATGTTTTTTGTAATGATTTATTTATGAAGCATTTTACTGTTTTTATCTACTTGCCCGGCCGTTATCAACAATAACCAACAAGTCTTTCCACACAATTCTACTCTACTGTGCACCACAGACTGGTCTAGCTTTAAATCTGTCTAGCCTAGCTTTGTACATATACGTAATACCTACTTTTATACCTATACTTGAATTCATAACTTGAGATAATTACAATATTCAAGTATCAACTTTATCGTTGTGAATTTTAAGTTGATATTCAAGTGACAAAAAGACCCCTTATAAAAAGTATGCGTAACAATGGAATTTGTACTTTGTCTTGTGTGACATAAAATATCTTATGAATTATCTCGAATTCTCAGTTCAAGTATAGTTTTTCTAAATGTATGCCTCCATTAAGTTCCATGTGCGTTTCGTTGCAGACTATCTTCCAATGACAGAACGATGACACAAGAGTAAGTTTTGAAACGAAAAACATAGCTTTTACATACATTTTATGCATATATTGTCGTTGATTTTGATGTTGTTATATGGCAATGTGGATAAAGATCTAGGTACCCGACCGTTACCGTTCTTCTTGGAAAGAAGGGAATTAAGAGGAAGAATAATCTTCTTCTTGGGCAGTCGGGTCGATCTATTTTTATGTTTTCTATAAAATTTACACTTGAAAATAAAAATGATAAAATACACCTTAAATTAAATCGTAGATGTAGTAGAGAATATACTACTGAATACAGTAATTACGTACTCATAATGTTTTCTACTTTTTTTTACAAGTTTTTCTATGTGAGATAAACTAAAAAATAAATGTTTAATAGCCTTATTTCTGAGTATGAATCCAGACTTTAGACAGCTATTAAGAAATTCCTAAAAAACAACCTAAAAGCCCAACCTGGAAATCGAAATCAGGATCCCACGCTAAGCAGTGGCACTTACGAACACTAGACCTACGATACTTTATTTATATTGCCGCCAAGTAACATTAAAATCAACTACACATATCATGTAAATAAAGACATATAATACATACAGATTGTAAATAAGTTTATGTGAGCATCCACAAGCTTGAACTCCGCTTTGCCGCAATATGCTAGGAACGTTTTGCTGCCACAATATGTATATTTGCTTTATTTTTATATATTATACAAAATTTCTCGAAATTGTCATCCTACGTTATGAATTACGTATACACATTTATCTGGACAAACTGAACATATCTAATGAAATTTTTTAAACATACATGTATTATTTCGCTAATACAAAATGAACTCAACCATTAAAATAATAGAGTTTATTTTGTATTGCCTAAAAATCATCTATGTTTGGAGAAATACGCAGATTAAAGTGCCAGCAAAATACATACTTAATTTTTTTTCTGTGTAGGTATAGAATTCTCCGATTGAAACAATTTTACACATAGACCGTCGGTTTCTGAAAGTATTTTTTCTTTTTGGCTCGCATTTGACCACTGTCTTACCTGATGGTAAGCGATGATGTACTCGACGGTGTAACACGCTTGTCTAAGTAACCTATTCACTCTTGACTTAATGACCCCCAGGTTGTAGCTATCAGGAAACACAATAGACTTTCAGTAACTTAGGTCACAATATACCAGCTTGCCCCCAACGCTCCTAACATATGCGCAAGCGGACCGAGCCATCGTTCTGTACATAATACTGTGTATTATAGCTTGTGTACTATTACTGTGTACTCTATTGTGTACTTTACTGTTAGAGCACTAACTAGGCATGCTCTGTAACTTATTATTGCAAGGTTTCGTGGTGGTACAGTTTTTAGAAGGCGGAAATGTTATGTTTTTTTGGTGATATCAGTCAGTTTTGATGCGTTTTTGCTCTTAAATGTTAATCTTAGAAGTGTCTAAATTTGTTCAGGATTCACAAAGTGTCGCAAGACTCCTCTGAGTCAAGCAACAATAGATAAAAATTTGTTGCAATAACCGACGCCAGATAATTTTCAAATTAATTAATTACTGTTTTGATAGAATCAGTTCCTATAATTATATTATTACAATAGTGGCCCGCCCCAGCTTTGTCTGGGTCATAATAACATCTGGAATTATGTACCTTTCAAATGATGAAAAAAAATCAAATAAGTGTAGTGGTTCCAGAGATTACCCTACACATCTGAACAAACTTACAACATTCGGGCCTTTCTTTATAATATTAGTGAAGAAAGGATCGCTGTATCATACCTATAAGGTGTAGCAGAAGTTAAAATATATAAAAAAGACATATTTATTTAGTGCATGATCGAAATTGAAATGGCAGTGATATCCAGCTTAAATCACCCATAGACACACAAAAAAAACCGTCATCTTCAACAAAAACTTTACTACCACACGCAACCTTTGACAGACTAATCTATAACCTAACCTGCATGGGGTGCTTCTAAAGGACAAGCCTAGAGGAGGTGACAGTCCGCTCGCTGACCCTTCCCGAGGTGAGGACAGCCCACCTGGTCGGGGAGGAACGTATATCCTACACGAGGGAGAGGGCGGGCCTCCCAGTCCCAGTGGGGCAGGATCAGGACCGCATATCCTACAAGAGGGAGCGCGCGCCGCCGCCGCCGCCGCGCAGGGCTTCCCTACTTAGGTGCGAGGAAACGAAGTGAATCGGTTTGTGATGTTACCTTCTTCTTTTGTTTATGTTCTACTGCACCGGGTTGCCAGGGGACGTAGGGTTGTTAAAAGTGCAGGGAGTTGCTAGTTTTGTGTGGGGTAAAAATTGTCGTTTCGTTTTGTTGCATTTCATTTGATTGTTGTTTATTTTAAATCATTTTGTGTAGGTAAAAAGGGAAATATCATTTTTAGTCTTGGTGGGTGTAAACACTTTGTCCTTCGTGCCATTTCATTGTTTTTGTAGTTTAATTAAACTCATTTTGGGTAATAAAGAATGGACCGTCATTTTGGGTGGGCCAAAATGTCTTGTGGTGTCAATTAATTAACTGTAGTTTATTAAAAAATAATTTTGTGTATAAAAAGAGGGTTCTGTGAACGTAACGTTTGTAGAGTCAATTTAATATTTTTTGTAGATTCATTTCAAAATCTTTTTGAGTTATTAAAAGGCAAAAGATTTGTAAGTTTCTGGGTGGGGATAAAATGTCATTGTGTTGGTTATTCGTTTTTGATTGTAAATAAAAAAAAAACATTTTGGGTAATAAAAAGAGGGTTTCGTAAAATTAATGGGTTTGAGAAAAAAATCTTGTTTGTTACTGTGCGGGGGCAATTAAAATGTCGTTATTCATCATTTCATTATACTTAACAAATCATTTTTGGTATAAAAATATTTTTAATTTGAAATGGTTGAGCCCTTGAATTTTATCTCGTGGTTGCCGTACAGACGCAATTGGGTCTATTAAGCTGGCAACTATGTCATGCCAAAGTATTGTACCTAAAATGGATCAACCAGTAATTCCTGTATACAGATCTGGAGACCAAAAATACAATAGAGGCATAAAAGTCAACATTCAAATAAAAAAACAACACTTTTCATCATTTTCCTTCATTGAAATTTTCTTCGAAATCTCATATTCAAAAAAACATTCTGTACATAATCAAAACATCTTCGGCACCATCAGTTCCATTATCAGAACCTGGCAAACTCATTGGGTTAGGTATGGGGCACAAACTGTGCTAATACGTGGCACACGACACCATCACTGACCGTGGACGGGAATCGCCATGTAGGTAATATTATATGTAGGAGGTGCAATGGGGAAAAACCAATGGTATTATAAGCAAGCTAAGATAAATAGGGAACAAAAGAAAAAACATCGTGAGGAAAACTGGACTTAAATATAAGTTTGTAGTGAGCCTTCTCGGTATGAAAAGAAGTTTTTTGCCTGTAGTGGCACAGTAACGGGCTGGTTTTATTAAGACATAGGAATCGAGATATAATGGCAAATGAAAGATATAACGAGAGCGAATATAAAACTACTTCATATCTTCGTACGCCTAAAGTCTCCGCCAGTTAACAAAGAAATAAAAGTCATTGATCCAACTAACTTAACTTGAAAACATAATTTTTGTTTATTGAGATATTTTGGTAATTTTGAAAGATATAGGCGTAGAATCATTTTATTCGTTTAAATCATCAAATCGGTCCACGCGTTTATGTGATATTAACTAGTGATGCAACGGAACTGGCATAACGGAAGCAGAAACGGAAACAGATGTCAAAAGTAAATCTTAACGGAAGCGGAAACGGAAACGGAAGCGGAAACGGAAGCGTTAACACTATGAAAAAAAAGCATAATTGTACATTTAAAACTTTTTTTATTAAATTTGTATTTTAGTAGTCAAAATTAAACAGCGGCAAGTTATCTATACTAATATTATAAAGCTGAAGAGTTTGTTTGTTTGTTTGTTTGAACGCGCTAATCTCAGAAACTACTGGTTGGAATTGAAAAATTCTTTTTGTGTTGGATAGTCCATTTATTGAGGAAGGTTATAGGCTATATAACATCACGCTACGACCAACAGGAGCAGAGCATAAATGAAAAATGTTGCAAAAACGGGCAAAATTATTCCTTTTTGAGAGCTTCCGTTGCGTGCGCTGCGTAAACGGTTTAATTACACAACAATCATGTATGTAGAGTAGGTAGGGTTGATGGGTAGGTAGGTAGCCAGTTGACGGGAGCGAAGCCGCGTGGGACAGCTAGTATTTAATAAAGAGTAACTTGGCCGCTTTTTCACCTTTCAGCCTATTTCGATGTTCTTCATATATTAAACCAGCTCCGCTAAATACTCGTAATTGCTCACTGGCTACACTGCTGGGGGGAGCTGATAAGTATTGGCGAACTATTGGCAAAATATGTGGGTATTTGTGCGCATTTCCGTTTGCGCATTTTCATTGTCGTTTGTTTACCGCGCGCCCCTCCCTCCCAAAATACGCGGAAGGGATTCGGCAATTATCGGCAGCACGCGCGCCTGGACGCTCGACGCTCGTGTCATTTTCGTCCACGCGCGGCCCCCGCAACCGCCCGCGCCGTGCCGCCGTCGCGTCTGCTGCACCGCTCCTCATCGCTTTCTCCCCGCTTCCGTTCAGAGTTCTGTTATGAAGTTTGCGGAACCAGAAGCAGAAACGGAAGTGAAAAAACATGCGGAACTTCTGCAGTTGCGGAAGCGGAAGCAGAGTTCTGTTGCAACACTAATATTAACTCATTCCTGAATGTCAAGTGAAAGGGTCAAGGACGCTCCTTACCGCGATACGTTTGTTTTGATCGTGTTAGCGACACTGTCTTTACATTTTTTTCGTATCGTTTTGAAATATTGTTATACATTGGTAGACAGGTGTTATCATTTTTTTGTTCGACATTATTTTTTTTATTTATCTGGCGGTGACTTTAGCGTGTTCCCTCCGGCTTCCAGTGGTAACAGGATAAAAAAAAACAACCTCGAAATTATTTATAATTTATAAATAAGGGTAAAAGTGTTTATGTGAAACTGTGTTGCACTTGGAATGAATATGACGTCGGTATCATACTAATGTTATAAAGAGGAAAGATTTGTATTTTTGTATGTAACGAATAAACTTAAAAACTACTGGACCAATTTCACCATTGGGAAGCTAGACTATCCCCGGGTGACATAGGCTACTTTTTATCCCTGCATTCCCACGGGAACGGGAACTACGCGGGTGGAACCGCGAGGCGTCCGCTAGTTGCTTATAATATCATTGGAAAGGGAAAACAAAATATAGAGAATGATGAGAGGAAAATGAATGAACGAATATTTGGTTGATCTGATAAATGAATGAGTGAATGATAATAAAATAATGAATGAACGTAAGTTATGGATGACTTGCGTTTAACTTGGTCTACAGAATTGGTATTTCTTTTTGAGTGACGAATGTATAGAGTTATAAGGAGAGGAATGAACGGCAAGCTTGGTCCTTTAAATAATTTTGTGAATATAACATTTGCTATTACAACTAAAAATAAAATGTGTTACTAATATTTTACAAAACGACGAACTGTAAATAAAAAACGAATTTGTCAAACTTCAAGTTATTACTAATAATTATATGTTTTCTAATGACATCTGTTGCCTGAAACTAATTCTTCTTGATTTTAATGTTCTTCTGGCATGGCATGGTGGTGTTGGTGTCTAACTCTTCTGGGAACCTATCTATGGGGCCAATTTCATCAATTTCCGTTCAGCAATTTGGTTTAACTTATTTGTTAGGTTATTGTATTTAAAAGCGGGTGGTTTTAAAAATCGGGGTGGGATTTTTAATTTGGATTAAAAAAAATTTGGTCTTGTGTTGTTTATGGGTAAATACAATTATTTAAATTACAAATTGAATTACAATTATTTGAACAAAAAGAAGAAGATTTATTTTAAAAGCCACCAAGTCTGTGAATTAAATAATAACAAACATACAGACATGTACATCTACACAATTCTATTTACCCGTCGAATGGCAGCAGTCATGTCTCCTATTATTGGGGGCTATACACAGCGAGTTAAATCAAGATGTACAACAAACACCTCTGCCAACCATTTTGGGAAAAGCAGTCGTGATGTTTAAGTAAACCTATATAGATTTGTCCTATATGCAGTAACCGCCATTAAAATTTCTTGTTGCAAGCCGTTTTTTTAGTTATAAATGCCCACAAACAACCCAAGACCAGAATAACCAAACTCATCAACCGACTAAAACTAACCTGACTAAACCAACTTCACAGCTACGAGACCCGTCTATACGACACGCCGCGCCCCCTGCAGGACCCCCCGCGAAGCCTCCACGACCGTCACCTCGAGACCAAGACCGAACGCCAGGAATCCTCTCACTACGACTACAAAGAACAGAAGTACGGCTACGAACCTCCCAAGACCCCACTCAGCCCGAAGTTCAACGCCAGAGAACTTAAGTTTGATGATAAAGAACCAATCTACTCAACCTTGAAGAAACCCTTCGATGGGGTCGGTCAGACGTTCTCTGAACACCAGAAGTCCACTGAAGCGATACCTGGAGGGACTAAACAGTCTGAATTCAAGATCCATTCTGAGTCTTATCAATCGTACCCTAAAACTGAGTACAGTAAGACGGATTTCCGTGAAGAAGTGAAGTCTCCATTTGCTTCCACGCCTAAGTTTGATCGATCAACAGAATTGGTGAAAGCAGTTACTCCAGATTATGACAGAATCGCTTCACCATACAAAGAGAGTTCTAGCTACGGTGGTCCGAATTACATGGAGGAAACGACAACTGAAGTAAAGGAAATTCCTAATGGAACACAGAAAATTACTACCACAAAAATATACAGTTCTTCCCCTGTCAATTTGACGACCACCAACACTAAATACGAACCAATCAGGCTAGACGGCATCGATGAATTATCGAAATCTTTTGATAACGACTCGAAATACAGCACTTTAGACTCTCGCTTCAACACGTTAGAGTCCAAAATGAGTTCGGATACTAGCAGATCCTTCATGAGGCCTTCCGAGTTCCAGTCTTCAGATTACCAGACAACTACCAATGTTAGTAAAGTTAAAAAGCCTTCGGAATTGGTCAAAGAAATCGACGCTTTGGACAAGAAGTTCTCCAAACAGACTATCACTTCGGAAACCATTGAAAGGAAGTCGGTCATGACCAGCTCGCATAAGTCAGAATCTTCGTCAACAGTAACTAAGAAATTTGGCAACTTCTAGAGGTGCGTCCCATTATTTGTGTCTGTGAAACAAGCTTTTCTATACCGCTGGAAATTACCGAAATATTGTAGTATATTTTCGGTTAAAAAAATCGTTGTTTACCGTGGTTAAATTGGGTTTTTACCGCGGTAAAGAACCTGGTAAAAATTAGGTTATGAACAGGTAATTTCAAGCGGTATTTCGTTTTTAAGTGTTGAAAATTAAAAGGACTATGCACGTTTTTAAAAGAACTTTGAAATTATTTATATTTTATTATTAGTAGTGTTTGTAATTTGATGTTTTTCTAAAAAGTCTCGAAATTTTATCGATAGATATTTTGATATTTTGTCATTATTTACAGGGTAAGTCTATATTGGTTATAGTCTCGAAATTTAATATGTCAAGTTCAAAATATACCTAATAGCCCAATGGCTCAATCTTCGAATCTCAACTTTTTCACTAATGTGCTCTTATAGAATATATAAAAAATTACTCAAAAGTCAAAATATCTGTCGAAACAAATTGTATAGTTGTTGTATATTAATATAAATCTCAAAATTTATTGGAAAATTACTTAAAAAAGAGAGTATGTCTATTTAAATGTTTGCCTTTGTGTTTTTGATCTAACATTTTACAACGCCTTTTGTTAAAATTACTAAAATATTTATGAAAAATAATAAAGGGTTTTATAAAGCAAAATATTATAAAATCTATTGATTTACATTAAAAAAAACCTTTAGTTTTTGACACGTTTCAAGTAAATTAAAAATAAATATTAGAACAAAAACACAAATTAAAACAAAAAATGACTAATTATTAAAATGTAAGGTGCTAATATTTTATTTAAAACAAACGGTGTCTTATAGTCAGCCTTAGAGATTTGGAGTTCAATTATTATTGTTATTAAATATACTTGGATTTAGTCGTGTCAAAGATATTTCTTTAGGTATTTTAGCTAAATACCTAAAGAAATATCTTCGCAGCCCACTGCTGGGCAAACTGGACAAACGCAACATTTGTCGTAAAAGTTTTAGTTTTCTGCAATGGTATGCCTTTTTTTAAACACAATTGTAATAATGAACTAGCATTAGGATATTCACAATTAAATTTTTATCTAAAATAAAACAGACAAATCCTTCAAGTATATTAAGAAAATTATATCATGTATTGACAATTTCATGAACATTTATCAATACTTTATTCAAACATTCCAAAATAAAATTGCTTCTGTACAAAAGTAAAGATTAATAAATATTTAGCTCCCATAAGATCTCAAGAAGAACAAGGCAGCATTATTTACACCAAAAGTTTAATAATTCTTTGACACAACTAAATCCGAGCCCCACTGGTGGGAAATTTGCCCACGCCTCACAAAGTGCTAGCCCTGCGGGGACCTTATATTTGAAAGCCTTCGATTTAACCGACTGTGCCATTACGTATAGTATTGTTATATTAATTGTTTTTTGGATATTTCGTGCCTTTTCTCCTAAATGTAAAAGTTTTGAAGGGCTGTATTTCAGAAAAACAGTTTTTTTTTTAAAAGCATCTTAAAACTGTTAGAAAAATAATAAAATTTGAAAATAGAATAAATATTTTACAAGATAAATAAACTTAATTAAAAAACAGTAAAAATTAAGCGTGGCAACTAGCTAACTTCAAATACAGCCCGATTTATGAAGTGCCATTTTCAGAATATATTTAATTTAATAAATTATAATAATATACATTTTATAAAAAAATATACTAACTGAAAAATCTTCACGGCGTCCTGTTAATACAAAGAGACTTATTTATTAAAATGAAAAATTAAGTTATTATTGACAAAAAATAAATATACTATTTATTCTGAAGTAACATTAAAATAAAAATAAAAATGTATTCATAAAAACACAGCTTAAATGAAGTGATTCTGCCTACCTCTTTAGCAGAATGCCGTGAACACAACAGTGATCGTATGGTGCAATTATTTTACAAATATACTAAAAATATATTTAATATAAAAGTTATTATACTAATATACTATGAATTGACCATTTGACCGGCACAACGTTACGTTGGTAGTTAAATACCGGCCGAATGGTTAAAGCAGCTTGCAAAAATTAACGCATTTAAAAACAAAGAAAATATTTAAACAAAATTTGATTTGTATTATTGTTTTTATTTTATAGCATAGTGATGGTGTCGACGGGAGAAGTCTCGTGAAGTTATTTACGAAAAAATATAAATAAAATAAGTCGTAATTTATAGTCATATAAATTAAAATAACATTTAATTTTTCAGAATAGCTCGCACTTATATTGAATGGAATTGAAAATAAATGTTTAAATATAAAAACCGTAGATTTTTGCTAATGTCGGATTTTCAGAAAGAAATAAATTGTAATCTTATTTTTCATCAACGTGCCTTACATGATTCGCAGCTTCACCAACATTTTGTCTTTTAATATTCGATATAAACACAAAATACAGATGTTTAATTTGAATATAGCTTCGTGTATATTATATTATACATTGTACTCTTAGGATAGATGCCCGCGAAAGCGATTCGTCCACTGAAGGTAAAAAAACACCAATTCTCGTAGTTTAGAATATAAAAATATAAATATGTAGAGATTGTAACTATTATAACATACGTATTTTGTACCCGCCCTTGTCTATATAAATTATATTGGAACGATACAAAAACAGGTATTTAAAACATTCAGAAAAATATGTCGTCAAAAGAAGAAGATTATACTGTACTCTTGTATAGTTTTGATGTGAAGTTTCAACAAAAACTTTGAAATTTATATTTATTATGCAGAAAAAAATATATTTAAGTGTAACGACGAAATCAGCGCTGTAATATGCTGACATTTAAATATTCTTACCAGAATTATATTATTTAAGAATTATATTTAAATAAACGCCATAAATAGAACTTCATTAGCCTTAAAAAAGGCGAAATGAAGATATTAAGGCGTTACCACGAGCGATAGTTCGTGTCGGGCTAAATCGTGTCTTATTAATCTTAATAATACTGTACTATTGTAGTCTATACTATTATTATAAGCCGTTGTATAGAGCGCTTAAAATTACCACAAGAAACAAATAGCCTTTATTTTTCTACGTGTCGAATTTAGCGAAAAAATCCGACATTCTACGGAAAATACAAAATTTTATAAAAATATTATGGCAACTCTAAATGATGTCTGGTTTCAGTTTTAAGAAATCTGATGTTAAAATATCCGAAATTATTTAAAATCTTGTCAAAGATGGCGGCTATACGAAAAGATCCGACATTTCGAGTCTGATTTTCTGACATTTTGAGCGCTCTTAACAACGAAATTCGCTTGTAAACTCATAATATATTATTATACTAATTAAACATAACTATATTATACACATAATAAACTGTAGTTTTTGATACATATAACTAAGTCTTTGAGTACATACATAATTATATAAAAATCTCTTATAAAACCAAATGGAAAGTAATTTTTACTAATTTTTTATTATTGTTTAAAATCGCTTGGTATTTTGTTAATATTATGTTAAATGTTTATGTACGGTAGCTAGATGTAAGCTTGTATGGTGGTCGTGTCCACGTAATAAACTTGTAACTAATTATATTGTGATTTTATTTCTAAGCTTGAATGTCATTCTACCCTCCTGTTGAAAATTAATAGTCGATATACCTCATTGGTCATGGTTTCGATTCCCAGATCAGGCAATATTATAAAGTAAATTGCTTCGTAGGTCTCACGGTCTCAAGTGCGACTGCTGATCTTGATGTTCTGGGTTCGATTCCTAGGATTTTATTTTAATTATTGTGAATGTGATGACTATATAGATCATTTTTTTTTGTTTTACTCTTAACTTATCTTAGTTTTTAATCATGGTCTGGCAGTTTGAGTAGTTTATGCGGCCTACCCGAATGTCTTTTCATTGGTGGTCGAATCGTTGAGCTCCTTAAATTCTGAGTTGAGCTGCTCGGTTATTGACAAATGATTGCACTGACTGGACAGGTCCACTCAATCTGGCTGGTTCTTTCCTTAAAATACCATATCAGACATCAGTCTACATGGTCTTCACATGATGATAAAAGAGACTGTGACCTCTGTGTTTGTTTCGGCCTTTCTTCTCAGAGTAGTCAGATAGGAAACGCTGACCTCATCTAGTTTTAAAAAATATGATCGACATGTAAGTGTTTGTACAAACCAACTTACAGAAATAAAATCATTTATTCAGTTAGTCAGCAAAGTGATAGGCTGGATTTGTGCCCAGTTGATGTCTATTCCCATCTCGCAACTTAATACGTTAGATAGGCAATGGTGACATTAAGGGTGTATTTTTATTTAATGCCTTTGATCGGGAAAAACAAATGCAAATCCTCCTAAAATTCTATATATATTATTTAATTTAACCTATTAAGGGGTCACCCATTTCTGGACGAAGGCCTCTACTAAATGTGAAAGCCTTGATGTCTGTCTGTGTTGAACGGATTTTAAATTGGTCCTGGATCAGGATTCTTTTAATCCCGGCAGTTTAGTCCTCGGCATGTAACTTGGCAAGGTTTTAGGGTAGTGGGGGTAAACCCGCGCATAGTGCGCGAACTGACCAACCACCAATCGCGCGATCGAAACTGTGCTAAACGTTCCCCGCGTCCCGCTTGGTAACCTAAAAACGTACGTACCGACAACTATACGTGCCCTTAAGACAATTTCCGATAACACCGCCGGCAGGAACTACATCCTTATCCTTACAATATAGAAAACAAAGTCACTTCCCGCTGTCTGTCTCTATGTATGCTTAGATCTTTAAAATTACGCAACGGATTTTGATGCGCTTTTATTTAATAGATAGTGTGATTCAAGAGGAAGGTATACATGTATAATACACGCGGGCGAAGCCGCTGGCATAAGCTAGTATGGTATAAAATAATAAGCATTTTATCAAATCTCAAATCTGTTGTACCATATTGAATGAAAGTAAATGACTGAAAACAATACCAGCCAAATTCAACTCAATTAATTTCTCAACAAAATTAACGCCATTTACTAGGCAAGCGTATTTTTTTTGTAAATAATGAAAATTACGTAGGTACAATGTAGTCTTAATTTTGCATGATATTGTCATTGATTGTGGATCTAAGTACAATGGAGTCTTAATTTTTAATGATATTTACAACATTGACAATCACGTTTGCCATAGTAAACCATCGCTAGGCAGAGTTGTAATTTTACTACACTTGAATTGCCTCAGATAAGGTTATCTCGTGTGTGTCCCTCGTGGTCTCTCCGGGGGCCAACCTATTATCACCAACCGAAAAAAAAAACCAGATCGGTAAAGGTAGACCCCGACACAGGAAGCGGACCATCCTGGGTTTGATTCCTTTGTCGGGCAGTGTTTATGGTGCTCTCTGCTCATGCTGAGCTTTTAGCACTTGTTGCCACTGGACAGACCATCGAAGCAGTTTATCCCTGAGTAGCTGATAATAAAATGAGAACCACGCCTAAACGGCTAGACCTATGTTACACTAGACCATTTTCTTAATAATTTGATCTAAGAAAATTTTGAGTTTTATTCGTATAACGTAGTGTAATTCATTTGTAAAGTTATGTCTAACACGGACAAAAAATGACAATCCAAAACTGCAAGGAGTATTTTAATGAAATTTTCATAATCTCAAAGACAATTTAATCATCTACATTTTGTGTCCAAAAAAACTCCTGAATTATGGGTCGCGCGGGTGTGAAACGAGAGCGCGTTTTGTTCCCTCAAGGTCGTTGGCGACTCACGACTGTCTTCGTTATATTATGCATAATTATTATGAGGTGAATTATGAACACCGCCTCTTAAGGCCGTACCCTGACCAAAAAATCAGCGTGAGAATGAGTATTCCTATTGGCCTAGCGGCACTGATGGCGCATGAATTACAGTAGTGAATACGCCCAGATTTTAGAATAAAATCTTTATAAAATCGAATATTGGTCTTTTGAAAAAAATTAATCTACCAAAATTTTCGTTATCAAATTATCTATCCATTAGTGTTAGTACAAAAAATATTAATGAACACTTTACGAGGCGATGCATGCTATCAATCATTATTTCTCATTTTTATGGTTTTGTTGGAAGGAGATTAGTGAAACATATACTACATTTAAAAAAAAAGAAATCTACAATTTTGGAAACAATAATATGTAGAAATTTAATGTATTTTTATTAGTTGATATTTCATTTTAAATAACGAGTAGATAGCTCCTAAAAACTACACGAAAAACGACTAGCGCGGCATTTTGCTCGGGGTAGCGCCTTAAGACAATGCGCCAGAGTTATATGGTGGACGCATACGCCACGGTCATAAAAACTTGGAATATTTTCAGTGTACGTAAAACTAAGGAGCGGATTTTCCTATCGGAGTCTGCATTTCCTAATAGCTACAACTTAGGGTAAATTGGTTACTTCTAGGCAAGCGTGCTTCACTGTCGACACCGTCCTTACGGAGTCTGGTTGCTAGGTATTTGGTTTGTTTTAGTAGGTACCAGAAAAAGACTGTCTTAGGATCCTACTTAAATATTTTCGATTAAATTCCACTTAGGTACACAACATTATTGACAACTACGCAAATCAGAGTCATAACAACATACATCTGTTTCATTATTTCCAGGAAATAATTGGAAAATTTAAAGTATTTAATAACAAAACAAACATTCAACAGCCAAATGTAGTGAGTCAATATTTGTTTCCAATGTCGCCACATTTCGGAGTGACGCAGTTTTATAGAAACCAAAATTAAATAACTGTCTGATATGAGTTATGTGAAAACAGAAATTATCTTTGTATTTGTTGCTAAGTAACTCATGGTCATCTATCCTTCGCGAACTGATCATTATGATCAGACTGTCCACAATCTGCCTTCGTAGAATTTTGGAGTACTTCGGTCACATTGGCAGAAAGGGTGGACAGAACCTCGAACAGCTAATGGTGACTGGCAAAATCGAAGGGAATTGTCCTAGAGGCTGCAACCCAATGAGATGGTCAGACCAAGTCTGCACATATTTGAACACCAAACCGCACGATGCTCTCCACGACACAAAAGACAGGATTAGATGGTGCAAACTGATGAAGGAAAAGTACTTTCCACGACATGGGAATCACGATCCTCAGTAATGAGGAACACGACGCGAGGAGGACTCATGACCTTTAAGACGAAAGACGTCCACAGCTGGACTTAGGCCTATCCCTAGTATCGTCACCAATTAGAAAGTGGATAATACCTCCCTGCTCTGAGTTCTTATATATAGTAGCTGTTTACAAACGTGTCTTGCTGATCACATTTGTGTTTTCAAGTGTTTTGTTTTGTTGCGTACCGTTTTTTTAAATATTTTATTGTGTAGGTAAGTAATATTGACCCGACTGCAATTGTGACATTTTGGGGAAGTGGAATTTCGGGAAAATGGCATTTTGGGAACGAAGGCTATTAGTTTGATCGCGTTGGACAAAACTTATAGGTCATACTGATTGATACGTTTAGAATCCAAGGGGAATGCGTCCAGCAGTGGAATGAGAAAAGCTGTGGGAATAGCCGTGGCAAATGCAGAGTCTAAAGACTCACAAATAGATGGTTTATATTTATTTTCATTAAACAAGTGTCGCTAACTTGTCTCCTGACATCGTCACCCCGACATCCCGAAGAGGTACTCGTAGTTTGAGGATCGTTTTACATCTCAGTTTTTAGGACATCCACCCAGCTCAAATCTTTAGGTAAATTTTAATTTATTTAACTTTAATTACCCATGATTAATGTCAATTAATAACAAGTTGTATCTATCAGTTAAATGATTCGAGGTGGAATCGAGAAGGAGGACTGGAGGAATTTCAAGATCAAACCTTAGAGTATTTAGGTTAAATGCTCTGAGGATCAAAACCCAGAAACGTAAGCTCAGTAGTCGTGTTTGCGACTACTAGACCTCAAAAGAATGATTAAGGGTTGATACAGACACTTACCCTCAGTTTCCCACCTTAAAATTATCGCAGAATTAATGTGACAAATTGTCAAGCACGCGTTATCTGCTGTGATTGGTTGAATGAATTTTTTACAGCCAATCACAGAAGATAACGCGTGCTTGACAATTTGTCACATTATTTCTGCGATAATTTTAAGGTGGGAAACTGAAGGTTAACTCAACAAAAGAAAACGTAAGAGAAACAGACAGACAAACCTACGAGATTATCGAAGTATAAATAATTATGACTAACAATAAAACGAAAACACAATACAACTTTAATTCGACCAACTATACAAATATATAAATAATTTATATATTTGTACAGTTTAATTCATTTCAGTACATAAGCTCTAGAATATTTATAATTTAGTAAGTCAATAAGTTTTATAATTACTTTGTAGTTCGATTTGGTCGTTAGTACCTGTTCGGCTGTATATTGTGACAGTCGCCTCTGGTATTCACCAAAATGGTGAAAATTTTGATTCTGTTTGTGGTGGTCGCCATTTGTGCCACAGGTAATTTTTATTTTGTTTAACTCTCTACATTGATTAAATCTTTGAAATTTACCACTGTCTCTTTAGAAATATAGACTCGCGTTTATTAAAAATAATCAATCTATATAATCCTGGAGCCCATTCTCTAAGACCTCGCCTCATTTGCTTGAGGTCGTGAGTTCAAATACGTAGGTACCTACTTTCTAAGTAGGTACCTATATCTTAGACATGACATGGACACAACGGTGATTCAAAACATCGTAAGGAAACTTTTAAATAAATCAATCCGCATAGAACAAGCGTGGTGATCATATGCTAGTGCCTTCACTATTTGAGAAGAGGCCTTGATCCTGCAATGGTACAGTAACAGGCTGATATAATTTATAATCAAATGCAAACATTGAACATAAGGGAGCAGGGGTGCCAGTGACTGCCATGACGCGTCAGGGGTTCGAACCCAAGCCTTAATTACTTTTAATTTCATCACCACTGCTCCCAAAAATCTTGAGGAAAAAGGCACGTCTTAGAACCAACAATTCGAAGACGAGACATCCACCCTGCACTGTTTGTTTTACATTCTTAATTTCTGTGAGAGGCCACTAGAAACAAAGCTTATCTAGAAGTTGCCTCGGCAACTGTTCCCAGCATTTCCAGCGTGGTGATGATAACCAAGTTATCTTTCAGCTCGTGCCAAGATCGTCCGGCCCTGTGATTTGCGCGACTACAAATGTATCGGCGACAACTTACAAGCCAACTCGCAGTGTAGCCAAAAAGTCAAGGGGTACCTGCCAAGCCAATACACCGTGAAAGAATTCCGCTTTGAGGCACCGTTCTTCAACGCTTCTTATATTGACAAGAATCTCATCGTGAAGAACCATGATAAATGCTACGTGTCGGAGTTTTTGTAAGTATTCACTCTGTTTAGTGTACCACGGTACGGCTGGGTCCATCAGCTTAAGGTCGCTCAACGAGCTATGGAAAGGGTTTTGGTAGGAGTCTCTCTGAGAGATCGAATCCGGAACGAGGTGATCCGGTAGAACTGAAGTAGCAATGGGCCGGCCGTATTAGCCGTAGACCTTAAATGAGCGTTGGGGTAAACGTGTTGTTGAGTGGAGACCGCGATCTGTTAACGTAAGGCAGGATGTCGTCAGGGTAGGTGGAGTGACGATCTTCGCAGGGTGGCTGGTAGCAGCTGGGTGAGAGTTGCCGAAGATCGAAGGAAATGGCGTGCAATTGGAGAGACCTATGTCCAGCAGTGGACTGCTTAGGCTGATGATGATGAGTGTAACCCTATGTGGTAGACATGGCGCGGTTTTGCCAAATCCGTGTAGGTTATGCGGTAGGTACGCGAATGCTTTGGTGTGGCGATGCATAATGTTTCTTACCCACTTCCAAAAAGGATACGCATGTATTCCACGAAAGGTTGGCCAGAGATGCATTTATCCACATTTCATCAGGTAAGTCGCATGTTATAGGGGGCGAGCCTATAGCCATCAACCGGCCACAAATACAGATTCCGGGCTTTCACTGAGAAATTACAGATAGAAAAACCCAATAAAACTTTTCCCAACGCGGGGATCGAACCCAGGGACCTTAAAATCGCTTGCGAACACTAGAGCAACGAGGCAGTCCAAAAAAGGAGAAGGTTTATATTTTCTGTTATCTAATTATTCTCCTCTCCGTTCTTCTCCACGTAGGCATTTTTCGAACGGGTGGTAGAATCACTTAATCATGATCCATCCCTAGTTATCCCCCCAGCGATGCCCTAAGCCGAAGTTTGACCCCACAGGGGATAGCCCTCAGCGTGGTCGCTTAGGTTAAGCTATTTGTGCCTGGCTGGAGGCTTTAATTAAGTCTTCACATGATCGCCCGGTTAAGCACTAGATAATCACTTTGATTGAACTGCGAGATTTTCATCAAAAAAACCTCGTGCCTTCTCTATAGGAGAAGAGGCTTTGCCCTGCAGTTACAGGTATTATTTATATACTTCTGCCTGACCTTTGGATTCCTGTGGAGCAGGAGTTAGGTTTGGTACAGGAAGTCTTTATAACCCACACCCGTTTTTCCAGCTACGGTAGGCAGAGATGGTTAAAACATCCATGCTGTGTATGTTTAAATACAATTTTTCTGTTTTAGCTTTAATACTGAGACAAAGAAGGCCGTGCTTACCATAGATTGCCCCAACCTGGACCTGGAGTCTGACCGAGAGATGATCCAGCACAGAAGCAAGCAAGAAGACTCCTTCTATTACTACCATATCCATGCTACATACCGTGAGTAGACATACGAGTAGACTAACTAGCCCTGATTTCTAAATTAAGAATTTAAAGTTTTGTATTTATCTTACTCTATTTTTGCTTAAAAATCTGCCAAACTCTGGCATTAAAGAAGGGCTTGACACGTTCTTAACTCCAAATTTTCAATTCAGAAACCGGTCCTAAGGGTTGGGTTTATGCTTGTGCCTTTATTCGATAAAATGTTACACCGATATTAGTTTGTTTTTCAAAATATCTAGCGTCGTGTTCGTTCGTGCGATTAAAAACAGCGAATGCTCGATGTTCTGTCTATCTCACCTCTATCCACTAACCGTTTTTGAGTCTTGATACTTGAATAAATAATAATATCAATGAAAAATATTTAATTTCTAACCAAACCTTCTGTTTTCAGCGATGATCCGTGTCAACGTGAATCTGCACCGCATGGATAATATGGATCTCTGCAAGGCGCACGTGTACACCGAAGTCGTCGCACTGCCCTTCTTCCACATCGATCCTAAAGGTTTTTATGTCATATATTTATAACTTTTAACCAGGATCACTTAGGTCTTCACAGTTGAACTTGTGAGTAACAATAACAGTCAGTGGTAACTATGGGCGTACTCACGGTAGGGCAGATGGGGCAGCCTGCTCCACCCTTCAACCTGACTCGAAACAAAAAAAATACTACAAGAGAACAAACTATCAGATGAGTTCATGAAACTGCATGCTGGTTCGAGAAGCCCTGGTTGGTTTTGCTGCCCTGAATCCCCGACAGGTGTAGCCCGTGTATGAAGTATCCACCATTTTGCAAGTTTCCTTACTTTTGCCCCACCCCTAAGCTAATGCTGGGTACGCCCATGGTGGTTACTGTGGACTTCATCATGATCAGTCTGGAATCGTCACCTCACTGTTTATTGGTAAACAATTCTTCTTAGTGCGGGAAGAGGCATTTGTCCTGCCCCAACTCCAATAAAGGAACAGAAACTTCACATAAGCGATACTTCATTGTTAACACAGCCTAGCGCATCACCTACCTAATCATAAATGGACTCATTCTTCATTCCAAGTAGAACCATGGAGTTATTAAAACTCTTACAAATTGTGAGTCACATTAAAAATTCATACACCTACCGAATACCTATGATATAGGAACTATTATCAGCAGACCATCAAGTTAGTTAGAGTAAGTAAATCTTGGCGTCAAATATTTGATGGCTTTGAAGAATATTTCTCAATTAAGAATTTGAAGTTGAATGTTTCGCAACTCTATCCTGGGAACTTGAGGGAATCAAATTAGGGTTTGATTATATTTTAACTCCAAATACTTAATTCAAAAACTAGCCTTATGATTATATAAGGGCGAGACCTCGAGGCACTCAGCGAGTGGGTAGCATAATAGTAGGTATTCCACTCAGTTTAAACTATCTCGTTTGACTACATTGAAACATTTTCACAGCCCACATCATACAATAATTCACTAAGCAGTACATTTTTTTCCTTAGACAAGCCCACAAGGAACTTCCTCTCGAGAGACATGTCGGCTCTCATGACATTCGAACGAGAAGCGTTCTACTACGGCGGAGATAGACTGGCCAAGGTTTATGTGGACTCCTTGATCTGCGACTACGGATGTAACAGACTTATACTGCCGCATTACACCGACGGTCTTGTGAATGACCTTTAAAAACTATTTTCTTAGCTTACGATCACCATTAAATTAACACGTTTGCCTCACATTTACTGTTATTTTCTACCATAAGCGTGGTAATAAAAATACCTAAGTACATACTCAGATGAAGTAAATACTTCATCTGAGAAGTACATATTTATACTGTTTCAAAACAAATATACAGAAAACAAACACGTTGTTTTATTTACTCTAAAATGTAAAACCCTACCTATATACCGTTTTCAAACTAAAGTGTACAGAACCTACACTGCCTGTTATACTTATATGTGACATCCACCAAAAACTGTGAAGGAAAACATAGTGAGGAAACCGGCATTTGTTCTAGAACCAAAAAATCGAAGTGTATATGTGACATCCGGCAACCCGTACTGGGACCACAGAGAGAGAGTTTTGTTTCTTTTCGAAAAATCACGTTTGTTGTATGGGAGCCTCACTTAAATATTATTTTTATTCTGTTTTTAGTATTTGTTGCTATAGCGGCAACAGAAATACATCATATTGTGAAAATTTCAACTGTCTAGCTATCACGGTTCATGAGATACAGGCTAGTGACAGACAGATAGACGGACCGCGATGACTTAGTAATAGGGTCCCGTTTTTACCCTTTGGGTACGGAACCCTAAAAATTTGGTAAGTACGGCAGCTGTACATAGACAAAATTGTACGCAACATAATCCTCCGACTGAATTGTAATCACGTTCGGTAGCCCATCTCAACGGAGATTAGCCAAGTACGCAAGAGATATTATAGCACACAAGTGTGTGCTCAAACACAGGTGCACTCTTTATGCCTTTACTCTCATAGTCCGATGGTACGACAATCCGACACGACCGGGCAGTGATCAGGCGCAGGACCAATGGTTTTACGTGCTTTAAGAGGCACGGGAGTTCCAAACTCTAGGATGCTACTAGAATTTCCTATAACAATTTTTGCCCGACCTGGGCATTGAACCCAGGCCCCACGCTCAGCTACAGAAAGTATACTATTGAGGAATGTGTGTATACTTGAATGAAAACCCTCTCCTAAACACTCCGTCCAAAAGCCTCGCGGCTTAAAGGCCGATCTTGAGTAGTTGTGGTTAGCGTACTTAGCAGGCTATGACTTTATCAGTAAAGAATTTCTAACCTTATCGTAACATAACTCGTCATTAGCTCCTTATTGCTCTGCAGGGCATAATAAAGCAAAGCTACTTTCTACTCAGTATTATGTGTAACGCATTGAGGCAAAGGGGCCTCATGAGTTTTTAAGCAGTCGGGTTTTTTGATTTTTTTTATTAACTTTTTTTTATTTTATGTATTTAAGACTCGCAAGGGAATTAAAACCGGGTACTTCCCGTTTAGCTAGAATCATCAAATTTGGCAGGAAGCGACTTTTCCGTTGGAAAACTGTAGTCTCCATGACATGTTGATGACATAGGTCGCGGTCAGTTTAACAACTGCAAATAAGTAGTTACATATTTACGGTTTTCCTTTGCTTGTGCTAGAAGACATTGGCTTCTTGCCAAATTTCATCATTCTAGGTCAACAGGAAGTAACCTGTAGATTTTGATTCCCTTGCGAGTGTAAAATATGCGTCTTTAACGGCTGTATCTCTTGATTGCGTTGATCTAGAAGTTTGTGTTTTTCACAGCTGCAAGGGTTTGCAAACTTGAGTACCTATACGATATTAATTTCAAATTACCTCCTCGCGTTCCCGAGATAAAGGCCGAGTTTCTAACTTCTAAATTATCTCAGAATTTTAATAAAGTGTCAAGCACGCGTTATCTCCTGTGATTGGTTCAATGAATCTTCAACAGCAGATAACGCGTGCTTGACATTTTGTCACATTAATTCTGCTATAATTTAGAGGTGAGAAACTCGACCAAAGGGTCTTCACAGACAGACGGACAACAACGTGATCCTACAAGGGGTCGGTTTTTCCTTTAGAGTTATGGAAGCCTAATAAAACAACTTATTCACTAAGTAATACCTTTATTTAGCAAAAAATAGAAACTTTAAATTAAGAAACTTAAGCAAAACAAAAATACTTTTGAAAACTGATATCATTGTACTATTGAATTAACTTTAACCAACATTTTAAAGGATATGCGAGTTAAATGAAAAATGTATCATGTAACTAAAAGAACTGAATTCCAAGATGCTAGGATTTGATTTTGATCTTCTACATGCAGTGGTTTATATTAAAGTAACATCTTATTATCTTGTCATCTTGTAATCATTCCGTAATGGAACACCTCCATTCTTCAGAAAACTGTTGCAGCACACGTGGACTTCACTCCTCTGTCTGGAGTACCCTGGGCTATATCTGTAAAGAAAACATAAAAAGTGTGCATAATATAATGTTACAAGAAGGCAATTCAACATAACATAACAGAAGAAGAACGTGCAAGAAACTCTACGGATGCTCTCCGTGGAATTTCTGGCAGGTCGACGCACATCAAGCGCGACGCTTGCAAATGAGCTTCATCTTTTGCTTGACCATTCAAAAGTACCTTTTACCTAAAGCACATCCACACTTCAAGTTATGTGTAAGTCCCCAGTTGTCATGAACCGGTAACAAATACAGACACCGCGGGCTGCTATTGATCAAATTCAAATGGAAAAGCCCAATGACGTGTTGCTCGATCCGGGAATCGAACCAAGGACCTTGCAGGCCACTGGCCAGGACCAGGCAGTAACACTTGCGACCACTAGAATAACGAGGCAGTCAACGAGGAAGACAATTAAATAGGTAACGATCTTTTAAATAGGATATAATAGTATTTCTAGAAATAAGACTTTATTAATGGAGAAAATAGAATCGCGACACAGATGTCATTTATGCCTGAACACGTTTACAAAAATCACGAAAGAAAGATACGATCCATTGAAATATTTCATTCCAAAGGTTTCTTCGTTTAACTAGGACGCGTTTTATGGATTACGGATTTCCTCTCGCCAACTTAAGGCGGTTACTATGTTGTGCGTGGGTAATCCGAGCTATTTCAATGTTGTTGTCGCCGTCTAGACGCAGCCTTAAGGTCAAACCGCACTATGCGTCAGCGGAGCGACGCGACGCGACACGACCAAATATACTTTGTATGAAACTGTATGAGATAAACCGCTCTACGCGGCAGCGGAACTACGCGACGCGACATTTTATCTCATACAATATATTTTGTCGCGTCGCTCCGCTGACGCGCAGTTACGCCAAGTGCGGTCTCACCTTTATGCTCTAACCAAGTGACATTCACTCAAGGACAGCTTCGCGACAGCAATTGGAAACATGTAAAAAAAAATATGGCTTTGCCAAGCACAGGCAAGTCACGTGATCAATTCCTTTATGTTTTGTCATTTCGATCATCGTCATCGCTGACATAGACTGATACTAGTTTAGAGCCTCTGATCATTCAGTTATTGGCGACGGTCAATCTGGTGGTCGTAACAGTCACGCATAGATTATTATCAAATGATATGGATATGAAGATAGATCCGATCATTTATGGTACCCTATATACAAATTCAAAGATATTTACCGGCATTTAGGACGGACCGCAGCATTGCAACTGTTTGGAAATGTTTGTTCAAACGGTTCAGGCAAGCAGAAACTTCGCATCTTTCGCCTTCGTAATCTGCTCGACACTGACATACTGGTTGGTTTTCCTCAGTCAAGGAACAAACGCCGTCGTTTAAACAATATCCCTGGCACACGTTAACCTCACATCTTACTCCAGAATAATCACCATTACATCTGCAAGAATGAAAACGAATGATTTAACCAAGGTAACTCAAATAAAAAGAGAAATATATGAGTGATAAAATGCTTTTACCTGCATTGTGGTTGTCCCTCGTCATTGACACTACAATCTCCCTGGAAACAATAGTTCTGACAAACTGTAACATCGCGTAGGCTGATGTCATTAGTTACATCAAGAGAGTCGTTTTCTTCAGTCGATGAATTATTCTGAAGCACACTCTTTAGTCTTTCGCAATCGTTAACCCCCTGAAGTTGTTGCTCAATTTTATAGTTGGTAACTATATCATCCCATGCACTAATTGGAATTTCTTTAGGTTTTGCTTCTGTCGATGGATTCTTTGGTAATTGCCACGCGTTTCTTCGCGAGTGGTGTGTCCAGTAGATGGAATCTTCTGAAACGGCTAGTGACTTTGGTTGGTGTAGTCTTGCTTCGCGGTATAACACTCTTCTGTTTTTCCCGTTCAAATCCGCGCTTTCTATAGTAAAATGTCTATTTTTAGCAGGTAGGTTATCATAATCTGCTTGAGTACCATCAGTCCAGTACAGTTTCTGGGTCTGGAGGTCAACGACCAAACATTCTGGCATTTGAAGACCAGTACCTATTACAACTTCTTTCTCAGAGCCATCAAACCGAGCCCTCTCTATTGAAGACGCAATTTTTTTGGTTGCGTAGTTAATCGTCCAGTAGATATACCTATAAGTTGTAAACCACAATCAATTTATACAAAGTTCAAGAATAATATATTTTGTTGTTCGACAAAACTATCGCAAGCAACTTACCCACTACAGCTATCTATGGCGATAGTTGAGGTACCATGACCAGATGTCTTGGTTATAAAGTTTCCGTATGTATTGTTTTCAAATCCAGATTTCAATGACGACCAGTAAACAGTACTGTGATAAAATACATTATAAAAGATAATGTTTTCGACCGGATCGAAGGCTATACCTTCGATCCTTTCAGTGTCGTGCAACCTTGGTATTATGGCTTCTGTTTTCTTGGTTGTCAGGTCATAACTAAGAATAAAATTGTCAGTGTACCCTTCATCGAAATAGAACAATCTGTTGCCTACTGGGTCGTAAGTCATTTTACCGATTCCGCCCGTTGTAATGTTTTCTGAGTGCGTTTTTATTCCGTTCAAATAAAATTCGAGGTCATTTCCTGAGGCCGTGGCAAAGTCTGAAACATTAATAAAAATAATATTTAAATGATAACATAACATCACGCCCGTATTCTCCGAATGGTTGGGCAGAAGTAAAGGTACCTATTAGTACACCAACATTTCGCCGGCTATGTTTAAGTTCCATGTTAGAGGGGACGAGTCTACTGCCATCTACCGGCCACCAAAATGAAACAATAAATAAACAAGTAATATAAATATGTGCAGCATATAAATGAGTACAAAGTCTTGTATTCTGAGATCGTTTTAACCATAAGTTAAATAATTTATGCTACTTGATTATGCTATCTTTCTTCAAAGGGTTTTCAATTTTCCTGTTTTGAACCAACATCAAAATAATAATTTTCCCGAATATGGTAACCAATTATTTCCTATTATTGTGAAAAATATATTCTAGGCGAGATATAAGGTATGCGATTACGTTCAAATTCTAGTTAATTAATACTACAGAATAACAACCTGAAAAATATACCACGAAACTCATTTCATAAAAATTGGTTGCCAAGCCTTATAAACTCATATCTATTCACTGTTAAAAAGTCCTCAATCAGATCGTAAGAAGAGCCAAGCCCTATAACTCTAGAAGGACTAACTCTCCAGACCCTACATCTTGCGTATGGGTGGGATGTCCATCATGTACCGATGGCGCGTTACCGTACGTCTTTTAGTCCTATGATGGAAAGGGCTAGGCGGAATCAAATTGTCCAGGTTCATCGCACACTCCTCGTAATGTAACCGATAAAAAACCAACAGACTGGCAACTCAGCGTCGATGTTCGAGGCTCTGGAGCCTTTACATGAACAGTGCATCGTTGCCAATAAGCCTCTTGGCCCGTCTGTCAATCGACTCAAGTGCATCAAGCTGGTATTTGTCAGAGGAGCCGTCCCAGAGGTGAGACCAGTTCTATCTGAGTCTCAGTAGCTCTTGCGTTGGACAAGTATATGTCAGCAACAGTGCTGTCGTCTGCATACCCAAAGGCTCCGGGTTTTAGCAGATCATTAATGTGCAGCAAAATCAATGTTGCTGAGAGCACCGACCCCTGAGGGACTCCGGAGTTGATATCTAAATGACCGGATGAGCAGCCATCGATTACCACTAGGATGGATCGATCCCTCAGGACGTCTGCAATCCAATCACAATGACCACTAGGCAGTCTGAAGGAAGGCAGCTTACTAATAAGGATTTCGTGCCATACCCTGTCGAAAGCCTTTGACATTTCGAGGGAGACGGCTAGCGCTGCCCCGTGTCCCTCGATGGCCTCAATCCAGATGTGCTAGAAGATCGCCAGTATTCTATTCCTATTTTCCTTTTAAGGAACCAAAAAAGAACAAAAGGAATTCTTATAGGATCGTTGTCTGTCTGCCAAGACCATTTTCTATGGAACTCGTAGAGGTATCAAGTTGTCAATTACAATCGAATACTAAAGTCTGCAATCCCTTGGAAAAGTTAAAAATTAAAATTTTAAATTTACTTTTTTAGCTACAGCCGTATATTTTGACACAGAATCAAAATCTATTGGGTACATCCTAGAATAATGAAATAAAGCAAGAAGTAATGTCTTACCACAAGTAAAGAAAAAAAGTCGAATACCGTAAATTTTTAACATCACAAAAAAAAATGCAATCACACAGGCTGAGATATCAAAGTGGGCGTGGATGGCCAAATCCGAAACTACGAGGAATAGCGAAAAACACTGCAAGAAGTCTCGAGGCCGAGAGAGGATTTTAATTAAAACTTAAACTGCACCATTGCATTTTTTTAAATTCAATATTCCTAGCCAGGAACGGACCCTTTGATTATGGGAAAAAAAAACCTGATGTATTTTTACACCATCCGAGTGTCACTAACAAGAATCAAATTCTAAAAAGTAATGACCTACGGCAAACTTAAAAATATCTCATTTTTAAAACTTCACAAAAAGGAGCTTATCAATTAGAGAGGTATGTATGTACGTATTTACGTTTTTTTGTAATATTGTTACTATATTATGTGGGTTTCCAAACAGGTTTGTGAAATTTTATAAGTGTATGTATATATTTGTTTGTTTATCCACAAATTTTCAGAAACTAGAAATCGGATTGCAGTTTTTATTTATGAAAATGATATTAATTTACATAAATACAAATTTAATTAAATAAATAAAAATGATTATTTGGCACAAAAAGGTAACACGTAACATGATGATGCTAACTCCCAAACTAAGTGTGGGCCTATATTTTGGGGGCTAGTGATTCAGCCATGGTATTAATGTGAAAAAAAGCGGCCAAGTGCGAGTCGGATTCGCGCACGAAGGGTTCCGTACCATTATAAAAAAAATGGCAAAAAAACAAGTTTATTTATTAAAACTTCATGCAACATAAAAGTACATAGGCGGCCTTTTGTTGTATTGGAGTCCCACTTAAATATTTATTTTTGTCTGATTTTAGTATTTGTTGTTATAGCAACAACAGAAATACATAATCTGTGAAAATTTCAACTGTCTAGCTATCACGGTTCATGAGATACAGCCTGGTGACAGACAGACAGACGGATCGCGGAGTCTTAGTAATGGTCCCGTTTTTACCCTTTGGGTACGGAACCTTAAAAATATAAAATGACAGGTGTTACTACATTGCCTAATGTTATGATCAATTTAAATTTAATCTGATTATTTAAAATCAAATTAAACCCAAACCAAATTAATTAAATTAACAGAATCAATTTAAATTCGCATAAGACTAAAACTAAATAAATCAAGTAAAAATCAAGTTACAATCAAATAAAACTCAAGAAAGTGTTGTCACTCAAAATAGTACCTACGGTGACGGCAGTGCCTGTAACCAGTGGCCCGAAGCCCATTCACCCACAACCAGCAGGCGGGCACGCTCAGCAGTATTGGTGGACCTATCTTAAAGTTTATTCCGTGCCAACCTGCAGAGCAGCTCGTCCCACTGTCTCTGAGAAGATGGGTTCTCGGGCAACGCCGTATTCGGGCAAGCCACTTTCCAGTCGCACATGCGTCGGTCGAGCACGGCACTTTACAGTTATCCAGTGATAGGGATAAAATTTGAGTGGTTAACGTTTCAATGCTGTGGACCGAAGTCAGTAACGCCAGTAGGCATAGACTAGAAATTTTGCGAATGCCGAGTCCGACGAAGCGAACGGGTATAGTGTAGCTTGTATCCAGGCTCGGTCATCCAAGGCCACATTTAGGATGGATTGCAGAGTGCATCGAATAATTTCGACAATTTTTCCAAGAGATGTGGCTGCAGGGGAAGGACGGAGAAAATACATATAATTTGCTTCAAAACAACAATATCTAATGAGAGTAAAAGCTGACTGAAGGTTAATTTTTTAAAGGCTATCCGAAATATCATTAAAATGGTTATTTTTTGTTATTTACTTTAAGTAAGTTACAACACAAATACAATAAAGTCTATAATCTATCTATCTATATATATAAAAATGTTATGTTGGTTTGTGTACGCTTCAAAAACTCAAAAAGTTCTGCACCGATCGGGCTGAGATTTTAGCATGATATATAATCAGCATAAAGGATTGTTTTTATAATATTTCTTTTTTTCTTTTTTATCTTTTGTCAGTAAACTTAGAAAATGGACAGCGTGTTTATTTAACAGATGCAAATGTGCAAGAAAGAGCCCTTAATCCACCTGGTACAACTCTATATTCAGAAGTTCCCTCTTATTACACGTGGAATGTAACTAAAAAATTATTCGTCGACGCAGACGAGTTTTAGCAATTAAAAATAGTTGACGGCGTCACACATGCCACTTTCCGCGCTGCGTGTCAAGCTCTGAATTTATTAGAAAAAAAACTTTTTTGCAAAAAAATACTACCGACTTCCAAATACAAAACTACAAAGTGAAAAATAACTTTATTTTTTGAAGTCGGTGTCTTTCCTAGGTACCATTTTTTTGTGTTATGGACACCAACTTCAAAAAATAAAGTTATTTTTCACTTTGTAGTTTTGTATTTGGAAGTCGGTAGTATTTTTTTGCAAAAAAGTTTTTTTATTTTTCACTTTTTAGTTGTACCTACTTAATAGGCAAGTTAGTAAGATAACGCCAGAATAGATTTCATGAATCTTGAACATAACCGGTGTAATGAGAGATCTGCGTACCCCTTAAGAGCGTACTGGCGCAATGTTATGTCATGAAATGGTATAAACAATAAACAGACATGCGATTGCAGCAATCCCTAGACATTTGCCGTTATTTATTGAAGAGTTCTGTTGTATACCTCCGAAGTTCTTCATCAGATCTTCACCAAATTAAAATGGTACCAATTTCGAAACATACTTTTTCAAACAAAAAAATAATTTTTGAAATCGGTCCACAATTGACGGAGATATCGGTAAACATACACAAAAAAAAGTCGAACATAGAACCTCCTCCTTTTTGGGAAGTCGGTTAAAAATGACCAATAGTGGAATATATGCATTAATGAGGCGTGCAACACTGTACATCCAAACCAAATTCACGCATTATTCGCAATTATATTGACCACTTGCTTTCCTTCATCTCCCACAGAGTTATGGGAAAGATATCGATCGCATATGGCTGAGGATATTTTGCATAGCCTTGAAAATGTCAATATGACCTTAGAATTTACAGAAGGTATTTACAACGAAGCATTGATAAATATTGAAGACAAGTGCTTAGCTACTGCAAATAAAGTTCCTAGTCAATTAGGAATGCCAGCACCAACCCGAACTGCGACTGCTGCATTTGATGTAGATTTACGCCGTGAACAGAGTTACAACATTGATGATCTTCAGGCATATGTCCAATCGAACATTCCCAAATTAACGCGTGAACAGAAAGGCATTTATGATCGCATAATACAAATGATAAATGACGGAGTTAGGGGGATCTTCTACTTGGATGCGCAAATGACATAGCCTTAGCTCTTGCTTCGTCTGGAATAGCTGGTCTTTATATCTACGCAGACAGTGGAAAAAACAAAAAATATTGTATATCCACAAGTATAGCAAAATAAAAGTTATATGAAATGTATTCTTTGTTTTGTTTCTCATTTCTCAACCATTCAATCACAATGTGCCACAGCGAAGCGTGGCAGGTTACAGCTAGTACACACACAACTCAAACTGATCGAGGTTATAAAATCTCAATATACTTATTGTGAACAAATAATTTCAATTTCAAATACAATAAACTCCAACCGAGTTTGATAATATCGGAGCTTTATTGAGGACAAATAGTTTACAATCTCAGCCGATTTATTATAAGCTTACGGTGTAAGCAATAATCTGGCAACATATAGGGATGACACTCTGTATCTATCTAATACCCTTAAACGAGCAATTCTTGTATATATGTATATATATATATAATCTGAATCTCGGCAACGGCTCCAACGATTTTCATGAAATTTAGTATGCAGCGGGTTTCGGGGGCGATAAATGGATCTAGTTATAGGTTTCATTGTTAGAAAAAGTCGTTTTCTCTTTTTTCTCACGAGCAGAGCTCGGTCGCCCAGGTACTTAATTTTTATCTTTGAAAATGAGAAAAAAAATACACGTCTTACCCCACGACAAGGATTGCGCTGACCCCAAGTAGACCGCTACCAACACCAGTATACAATACGTTTTACGCATTTTGTACCCCTTGAAGACAAAGTAATTGAAACAAACTAGATGTAGAAGGCTCGTCCACTCCTGGTGAGAGCCCGTGGATTATTAAAGCTAAGGATAAATTGTACGCGTATTTAGTTAATAAAGTATTTTATACACTGCGTAGATAATATCTATGTTAATAACGGATAGATTTCCTTAAACTAGAAACGACAAATAAGTCTAATTGGCAATTAACACACCAGAAACTAGGGTTGATAAGAATAAGGGCTCTTATCACGGGAAATGAGTTGTTTTTACACAATTCGACTCCTTTATCTTCTCTGCGCGGTTTTAGTTGCTAGGCAATAACAATGTGTGTAACTTCGTACATGAAAATATAGCATTTCTAAGGCGAAAAACTTCGTTTTATTTTACTTTAACTATAGGTAAAGAACATAGGTATGTATTCATTGGAATACATACCTATTGACATACGGTATTGACCGTCACGTAACGACAGCTGTGGGCTTGCAGCTTTATAGTGAGTAAAGATGACCAGTTTGATGTAGGTACTAACCAGTGCTAGGATCCTATCTCTAAGCAATGATCCAAATTTAAAATAAATATGCCTAGGTGTTTCCCAACTTATTAACTACGTACGACCTCAAAAAACGCGAGTTTAGCCAAGACAAATTGCTACAATGCCTACAAAACTACGTATCACGAGACTTTCGAAGCGATTGGCGTAGCAATTACAATATTTGTCTACCACGATGATTTTGATCAGCCAATGAAGCTAAAGAAAAAATGTGACTCATACCTATTAATTTAAATCATGACCACAAGCTCTTAGAGTAAGGTTATTTTGATATCGAGTAAGTGACAGATGTATACACGTCATATACCTACATCTGTCCCTTACTCGATCTCAAAATAACCTTACTCTAAGAGCTTGTGGTCACCCCCCAGATGGTACATTGTATGGATTATTTTTTTCGAAAATTGACTAAGTTTGACTTCCTTACGAAAGTTATTAATTTCCATGAGCCAAAGCAGTTTTTAAATATCACTGCCCATTTCCGTTACATTCTGTAGAAACAGTAGCAATTATAGTATTTTATGAAGATTTTATTATTATATTTTATCGTTAACTGAACTTACCTGTAAGTGAACTTCAACCAAAATTATACGAAATGCTGCATCAGAAGATCGAAATGCTCCCTACCTATGTATTATATACATTATGCTATACATTTACCCTGAAATATTGTGGAATTAGAAGAACTCTAAAACAAATGACACAACCTTTAGACATTTCAAGATAAGAGCGAATGGTGGAAAAGCATAGAAAAAGTAGTTGTTCCATGGTATTGTAAAGGCGTCATATATATATCATATTTAATAATCAATCTGAATAATCGAGAATCTAACACCCATTCAGTATCAACATTTGTATGCCTTGAAGCTTGGTCTCAGTCAGTCATCAGTGTTTTCTCTAGATTGTACCTATATACCTATGACGCGTATATAAATATATTGTTTTGTTCGCACCATTGCCATATTTGTCGAGTGATGTCATTTAAATGGGGGTATTGAGTGCCACCCAATTTGTTGATGTATGCAATGGCTGTGGTATTGTCTATTCTAAGAAGAATATATAAGTTTGATTTGTTTTTACAAAACGCTTCTAGGCCCATGAACGCTGCTAGTAATTCAAGATAGTTAATGAGTTGTTTCATTTCCCAAGGGACCAAGACAACCAAGACCAAGGGCCTCTTGTAATCTCGCCTTTACAGGCAGCATCCCAGCCTGTAAGAGAAGAATCAGTAAATATTTCCAGTTGGAAGGAGTTGTCACGAATTTTATTGATGTTTTTATGTGATATTTGCCTCCACCAATTAAAGTCTTCTTGTTCCGAAGAGAGGATTTATAGGCATTTTTGCATCATAATTGAAAGAGCTAAATATACCGAAGGAATTTCACATTTACTTTCAACCTCTATTGTATCCTCTTAGGGTTAGAATTAAATACATAAATTCATAAATTCTTTTTATCAACCAAGAGCGTAAATCTAAAATTTCATAGTCCAATTTACAAACTGTAATAATTTCATACAAACTTTCAACTCTGTTGTACCCGTTTAGGGGTGGAATTGCCAAAAACCAATAAATACATAAATTATTTTTATCAGCCAACAGTATAAAGGTCTATCACTGGGCAGTGCCCGGGACGTGGACGGACCGTGCCCCGTCAGGGGCTCGAAAAAATATCGTTGTGTACATTTTATATGAACTCGTTCACACACGTCCGTGCACGAGCCGTGCACGTGCCAGGTGACGATAGCTTCAATGATTGGGGCCGGCCCTGTCACGTCCCGGGCACGGCCCTGATATGTGTGGATAGACCTTAAATCTCATAATGTCACGTGTCCAACTTACAAACTGTAGAAATTTCATACAAACTTTCAACCCCCCTTTTACCCCATTACTACCAAATGTATGTGGAATACCAAAAAATCTTTCTTAGTGCGCACTTACGTCACTTGAGGAACCTTTGCTAAATTTCATCTTTATACGTCAAGCGGTTTTCGATATTTCGTGATGAAGTGACCTTTCGCTTTTATACCTAGGTATATACTACTCACAACAAAATAAAAGCCAATAGTTATTTTCACATTCAATGTAATTTAATGAAGATTAACTAATTATTAAGTAGCAATTAATTAAAAAAAATAACAACCCGACTGCTTAAAAAGCGAACTAATAAAAAGACGTAAACAAGAAGAAATTCATGCTGTGCATTCGGAGGACACATGTTCGCGAGCTGGCTGACCAAAACCAGATGTATCTTCCGACTGCACAGCATGAATTTCATCTTGTTTACGTCTTTTTAGTTCGCTTTTTAAGCAGTCGGGTTTTTTGATTTTTTAAATTAACTTTTTTTATTGACAACTTTTTTTTTTTATTTACGTAACTACATTTAAACATATAAGTGTCATATATTTATGAAATCACCTCTCAAAACCCTTTATTTTGATATCCCACATGATGGGTTTGGAAGGGGAAAAAAAAACCCCATAAAATGGCGTCCAAAATCCACCATTTTTTTCTTTTCCAATTTTATTGTAGCTAGTGACACTCGCAGTGTTAAGACGAATCGATTGACGTAAGAATCATCAAAATCGGTCAACGCGTTTGGTCTCTAGAACGCAACATTGGAACAAACATACATACATACATAGACTGATAAACACATTACAGCTCCTTCGGCAGTCGGTTAAATATGGAAGTTAAGAATAAGAAAAAAAGAAATTTTCTAGTTATTTTGTTTTGATTTTTCTTTATGTTCCGTTTCGATTATCTTCATGGTAATCTGAAATAATCGTAATTTGGTTTCGTTTACATAAAATCTTATGTTAATATGCCACAAGTACGAAGACATATGGACGCCATTACTGCAACCAGAGCCGTTACAATGATCCAAGAAGGCAATTCGCAGCGGTCTGTGGCTTTGCAACTGAGTTTTTCCGAAAAGCTATACAAAATGCTTGGGATCGCTTTCAAGTGACTGGCAGTGTTGCAAGAAGACCTGCAGCCGTATTGCGTAAGTGCGCAACGAGTTTAAACTCTAACCAACAGATCAAATCGACCAATCACATGCGAGACGAATGACGCGAGGTGGATTTCCGTTTTGTGTGATTGGCCGATTGGATAGAGTTTAAACTCTTTGCGCACTTACGTACTTACGCAATACGGCTGCTGGTTCGGGTAGAGTTCGCATTACAACTGTTCATGCGGATCGGTACATCCGGTAAAGCGCCCGCCGAGAACACACGGTGGTGGCTCGTAAGCATTGAGTTAAATGTAGTTACTACGTACTAGAAGAGACTCCTCAACTCAATTGTTTGTAACACGCTTTAGAGCACGCGTACTCCCACTCACTTGGTCTGTGGCAAGCGCTCGCTGCAACGTGACATGTTTGAGTACTAAGTTTTGTTTCTTATAAAATGCCTTCGTGTGTATTGAGATACTGTTCAAACAACTCGAGAAATATAAATAAAAGTAAAGGAATGAGTTTTCAACAGTAAGTTGAAAACACGCATAATTCAATTATATTTTATTAATAGTATCTCGTGACGTCGCGTCACCGCCGAGGCGGGAGGGCGGCCATGTTTGTGTAAATGTCAAGAAAAAGTTCATCTCAAAGACCTTATACTAGAAATACGTATAAGGTCTTTGGTTCATCTGCGCGCATTGATTGTTTATCTGTGAGAACATAACCCCCCCCCCCCCCTGCTTGCCCCGATGTCACCGAATTACGCGCAATCTTTTGTTTGAAATAGCTTCTCAGGTACGTAGTACATTTATCTCAATGCTCGTAAGTTACAAAATCGTGTATAGTTAACAACTCAGTACTCGTGTCAGTGACCAAATGATCCGTAACCGATTGCACGAAGACCAGCAAACATCAAAACGTCGAGTTGTTCGAATTCTTTCGTCCAGGGCTCAACGTGCAAATCGTTTAAGGTTCTCCCGTCAATATTTGGACTGGTGCATAAACCAGTGGGGCATGGTACTTTTCGACGACGAGTGCAAAGTAAAGTTTTTTAATGACTATCGACGCATTAGGGTATGGAGGCGACGCCGACGTGGGGAGTGGTTTTCGGAAGCCTGCATTCACGAAGTTGACCGTTATTATTACGGTGGACCCAATGTAATGATTTGGTTTACCTGGCAAAACTGAACTCGCTAATTTAAATGAGGGTTCCGTAACTGCTCAGAGTTACATTGAGGAAGTCATCAGGCCTCATGTGATTCCATTTGCACAGCCAGTGGGTCCTGGATTCGTCCTGATGCAAGACAATGCCCGTGCACCCACAGCTCAAGCCAAGTCCGTACTGGAAGACTCTCACATTCAAATGTTGCCGTGGCCAGCAAACAGTCCGGACTTAAATCCGATCAAGCACATATTGGATCAATTAAAACGAAGGGTTAAGTTCTATCCACACATATCAGGGCCGGGCCCAATAATTGAAGCTTCGTCACTGGCCCGTGCACGGACGTGTGTGAACGAGTTCATATGAAATGTACACACCGATATTTTTTTGAGCCCCTGACGGGGCACGGTTCGTCCACGTGGTTCCTCCACGGCGCATGACGTAGTATTGGACCACCATCATCAACTCCAATCCCTAGAGGCAATTCCTTCATTCTTGATAGGAACGGGTGAACTTCAATAACACACACACACATCACTGGATTGGAATTATTTATTTGACTTAGTTACAGGCACTTTGAATTTTCAGACGAACTTATGAAGCTAAAACCACATTGTGTAGCTCGCTGGGTCGCCAGGCCCTCGTCGGTCTCTGGAAAAGACCCAGCAAGAAACTCCAGGATACTCTTTTAAATCTTTTTATAGTTTACACCATCACTGAATGATAATTAGCTTTACATGTTTATTAGGTTTTCAAACATCTAATAAATCAGATTTATTAAACAGTTGTTATTTTACAAACACAGTACCTACGCGCGATGCGCGTTCTAAGTGGGCGGAACTTCCATACTATACTCCGTCACTGGCTCGTGCACGGACGTGTGTGAACGAGTCGATATAAAATGCACACAACGATATTTTTTTGAGCCCCTGTCGTGGCACGGCCCTGATATGAGTGGATAGAACTTTAGTATTGAAAAGAGCGTGAGATTATGTGTAAAGAAAACAAAGAAACAGTTTCAAAAACTTTTATTTATAAAAAATTGGTTGACATTAGAGCTACGCAAACGGACAGGCCAAGCTTATAACAATATCTTAAAAATCTCATATGATCATTATCTGTGAAAAACTATCAATTTACATAATAATATCATTCGCTTCGACTCGCTCCAGTACATAGTCTCACTTTTTAGTTATTTTACTACTTATAGAGATGGCCTATTTTATCTAAGTTAGTGAGATATTAACTAACAATTTACCACGAGTCTTTTCAACAAAAACATATATTTAGTATACAAGATCAAATAAAATTAACTGGGACCGTACTTTAACGTGTTAACGCCATCATGATTGTGGAAAAGGTATAGTGCTATTCATTCTGTATAGCACCGTCTCTCTCTCACAGTGGAGCTTTGATAGTTTTGTAAGTCACACGTCAGAGTAAGGCCCCTAATTTCAAGTAACCACAACTATTGATTATGGAGTTAAGGGTGAGATCTCATCAAGCTAGTGAACTATTATATTGTTATTTCTAGCTAACCTTGTAGATCTACGTCATTGTAGACTAGCTCTTCTTGAACTACAAAACTATTAGTGAAGAGCTCTCAATTGCACCGCGCCTTGACAGCCCGCCCCTCATGTAGTTACTTGAAATTATTTTAGCATCATCTATATATATAAAAGAAGAAACTGACTGACTGATCGATCAACGCACAGCCTAAACCGCTACGCCTAGAAGAATAAAATTTGGCAGAAAGGTTCCTCATGTCGCGTAAGTGAGAACTAAGAAATGATTTTTGGAAATTCCACCCCAAAGGGGGTAAAAAGGGGGTTGAAAGTTTGTATGTAATTTCTACAGTTTGTAAGATGAACATTTGAAATTTTAGAATTACGCTCTTGGTTGATTAAAATAATTAATTCATATATTGGTATTTGGAAATTCGACCAGTGAGGGGGTAAAAAGGGGGTAGAAAGATTGTATGACATTTTTACAGTTTGTAAGTTGGACACGTGAAATTTTAGATTTACGCTTTTGGTTCGTAAAAAGAATTAATGTATTTGTTGGTTTATGGAAATTCGAACCCTAAGGGGGTAAAAAGAGGGTTGAAAGTTTGTATGTAATTTCTACAGTTTGAAAGTTGGACACGTGAAATTTTAGATTTAAACTCCAGGTAGATAAAACAAAACCATGTATTTATTAGTTTTTGGAAATTATATATGGGGATAAAATAGGGGTTATATGAAATTTCTTCGGTTCGGAAGGTAAAACATCTAAAATTGTAGGTTTTCGCTCCTGATTAATAAAAAAACAATGAGTTTAATTATTTCCGGAAATGCCACCCCTGACGGGGCTAAAAAGGGGGTTGAAAGTTTGTATGTAATTTCTATAGTTTGTAACTTAGAGTTGGAGTTGATAAAAAGAATTCATGTAATTATTAGGTTTTAGAAATTCTACCCCTAAGGAGAATAAAGTAGGGGTTGAAACTATATATGAAATTTCTTCGGTTTGGAAGGTAAAATATCTAAAATAGTAAGTTTACGTTCTTGATTAATAAAAAAAAGTAAGGAGTTTATTGATTTCCGGAAATTCTACCCATAATAGAGGTTAAAGGTGGCAATTTGTTGGGCTTATATATTTGAAACTTGGCATCAATACTAACAGCAAATATTTTATATTTTTTTATTGATTTTAAAGTAAAGGTTTTCATTACAAGTTTTTCGGTTTTCCTAAAATATGATTAGGGGGGTGTTGAAGATCTTGGTTTAATAAAATTGAAATTTTGCACAAATACTAACCTTAATAAATAATGTGGGTTGCTATTAGTTATTCGTTTTTCGGAATTATCCCCAAAATACTATTTAGGGGTTGATCAAGATTTTTGAAGTATTTTATTACACATAGCTTCTTTTAATGATGTAGATGAGCACTCAGGAAGGAGTTTTGGAAATTCAACCTTTAAAGAGACATTTAATTGTATAAAAACTTTTTACTAAAAGATATTACTGACCTCCAATTAAAAACACTACAAACTGAAAAATTTTTTTTTTTTTCGAAGTTGGTGTCTTTGGTAGGTAGTAATTTTTTTCGTTATGGGCATTGACTTCGAAAAAGAAAGTTATTTTGCCTTTTGTAGTGTTTTTAGTTGGATGTCGGTAGTATTTTTTTGAAAAATAGATGTTTTTATTTTCACTTTTTAGGTGGACCTAATAGACAATTTTTTTTAATTTTTGTGTATGTTCACCGATATCTCCGTCAAACAACACTGTTCAAACGGTCCAGTTCGGTAGTTCCAAATCGAGGAAGAGGTCATCTTAGTGACGTAAGATTCTTCAAAAAACCGTTGACACACCTAAAACATCTTCTGGGGGTAATTCTGAAAAAATAATGATAGCAATTTATTATTGCCCAAGGAATAAGATTTTTAACCGACTTTCCAAAAAGAAGGAGCTTTTATGTTCTCTAAAGCCTAACTTAAACCGTAGATATCTACGATATCCCATTTATAATTGATTTAACAATAGCTTATTTTTGATCGCCTTCACTAACTGCATATAATTTAGTTGAATAAAATACAAAATCAAGCGAACGAAGTCGCGGGCGGAGTGCTAGTAATCTATAAGATATCCGTCACATGAAAAAACAGTACTTAACGACTCATTTAGGCAAAATATTTATTTATTACGTATTTTATATACTTAAACTTATTTTGTATAAACAAAATATCACCAGTTAATTTAATTTGACCTTGTGAAAACATATTTAAAGCAATTGTTAGTTAATAGATCAATAACATTCATAAGAGCGACAAAGATTTAATAATCATAATAAAATAGTTAGGTCTATGTTTCCAACGGATAATTCTTCAGAGAGATCCATAAATTATTTGATCAGGCACACAATACAAGTCTCTAAAGAATTATCTTTAAACAATATTTATACTTATATCTAATAAAAAAATATACAAAAAAAACAGAAGCTTTGTTCTCGTTTCACAATTTTAATACACAACCAATGATTTGTTCTAGACATTATAATAAAAACAAAATGGCAGTCAAGAATAACTGTGTTATTGGACATAAAAATACAGTTATTCCGTCACAAAAACACGTTACATTAGCTTGTCGAGGACACTGTCACATTAGCACGTCGCTGAAGCGAACCCACAAGTTTTGCCGATACCGAAAGAAGTTTTCACATCAAAATAGGCCACCTCTAATCTCTATTATAAATAATAATTCTATGTTACGTTTTAAAATAGGCATTATCACAGACCTATACAACGAATTTTGAAGGAAAGACTGTTAATACTATTATAGTAATAGTATTCTGAGATAATAATAATAATTCCTGAGACATTATATTAAAACCATAAGCGATATCTTTTAATTTGCAAAAACTGTAAGTTTGAAATCGAAAACCCGCATTGAGCAAGCGTGAAGATTATATTGTTCGTGCCTTCTCTGTTTGAGAAGAGGCCTGTGCCCAGCAGTGGGACTGTTAGAGGCTGGTATTATTATTAACAGTTTTTGCAAATTAATATTTTAAGCATTTTTGGTTTCCAAAATGCAGATAACAACAGCATATTAAGCTTGTACATAAATATTTTTTATTAAATAATTATCAAAGTAAATAAAATATAATTTGAGTTTATAAAATTAAGTTATCTTTTGTATTGATACAAAACGCGCAAATCAAAGCATTTAACACACATAACATCACGCCAGAATGCCCGAAGGCCTGGTCAGTGCATTTAGATGCTGTGATTGTTAGAATGGACGGCTATCAAGATTATAAGGATAGAAATGAGACAAACACCAAGTTTCTTAACTAAATTATAGACGCAAATTACAGGTCAAGTGATGCCACTGGCTGTTACTATTCGTTCAACCATTTACAGCAAGCATCTAGCCCAGGTGCGAATTTGTCGTTAATTTTTTGATTCAGAAACGGAGCCTATCTCGTTTGTATCATCTTTATAATTCGTATCAATACAAAAATATGTAGCAAAATATAGATAAAGGTAAATAAATAGTTTTGTTACAAAATAAAGTATTTTTCTTAAATTAGATCTATTAGAGATTCTTGTTAGAAAAACTACAGTTTTAAGAATCGTATGAGCAAAGTTTATTAAGAAGATTTACAATGCACGGTGGCATCAAAATCAGCAATACCCAATCTGGCATTTTTAGATTTCAATCAGATCTTTCATAAATTTTAATTTATTTATTACTTCATTATTATTTTAGTTAAGAAAAGATGATATATTTTTTTAGTAGGAATGCAGGTCGACTTTTAATTTTTGGCGATATTTCTGGGGATAAAAGTCCCCATGAATTTGACAAACCTTTACTGAGAATGTAATTCTGAATTTGCATGAAATTAATCAGCTCTTCTTTGCATTTTTGTAGTGCTATGCGTAACTAAACGTAAGCTGATTTTATCTTACTTCTTCTTCTTAATAAAAGCCTATTTTAAATAACTATCAACAATACGGCACCAGGTGTTATTTTTATACTATTTTTATATCTATACAAACTATCTATACAGATTTCTCGTCAAATTATTTTTGGGATTGTTTTTTTCTTATCGTATATTCAACGGAATCGCTTTATTAAAATACATATTTCTTTTAAAGATATCTGTAAATTAATAAAGCGAAGTATGTCGCCCGCAAAATGACAAATTCGTTACGTTTATGCAAATTGCAGCGTTTTTTAAAATGTCATATTTTTGCGAAATTGATCTTTTTTGCAGCCAAAATAATGTTTGGGGTATATTTGCTTATATATGTTTTAAATAACATAAAATCACGTCTACATTCTGGTGGGGGAGGGCATTATAATTTAATAGTTATTTCATTGTATTAAACAATGCGTTGTAGTTAGCAATAAAAAATGTACGAAATTTTGAATTTCATGGGCCTCATTGGCGGCTTTCGCTTAAAAGGCTTCTCATTGATATTATTACTAAAGGCAGCGTTACTTCTGTATAAAATAAATATTATTATTGTTCTTTAAATATTTTTGAATATAAAATTACTATCCTGGCTAGGTTTCTTTAGGAAATTTTGTATCTTTAACTTTAGTTTTCTATCGATCGCCGATGATTCCTAATTAAGATTTTTAATTAAATAACATTTTTATCTATCTTTCCATAAACCTTTAAATTACCTAAACTAAGATTTTAAATTTTATCCCACCACTGCTCACAAGAAAAGCGGCTAAATTGTTAACGACCATCGCTTTTCGCATTTTACAACCATTCATGAAAATGCTAAGTTTTTAATAAAAAGTTGTTCATAAATTGGAATTTTGACAACGGTCATTCTAAGAATTCTACTAACCAAATTTATCTATCACCAATTTATAACAATGTTTTACGATAGGTCCCTTAACGGTCCTACCCATAGTCAAAGTTACTAAGAAAAACACGAGTCTTGTTTCGAAAAATAAGTAAAATAATATACCTACTCTAGAAAAAAAAAATACAACGCTGAGCGAAAAATTTGGACAAAGCTACGCTACTGGGTAGCAATTTTGTGGAATGTAACCAATTTCGTATAATTTTTTTTTTTTTTTTTATATTAAGATTGCATTGCAGTTTTCTGCCTACCTTGAATTGTCTCGAGTAGGTACTTGTATATTTTATGATTAAAAAATAATATGGCCAAAAAGATAAAAAAAAGAAATCAAATATTTACAATTGATATGAAAATAATTTGATATGAATCTTAATCTACGGGCAAAGTTCATTAACTATCAGCTCCACCCGATCAATTTCAGCTTTAACTAATTTTAGCAGCTTCTAACACTGGCTAACATATTTTGGCGATACTTTTTAACATCACGCCGCTTCCATATCGGGTATAGGCACATACAAAACCACTTTAGTTACTTAAAATCTAACTATTGTAGATAATAACATGCTATGTACATTTTTTTTACTTATTTAGGTATATACAGGACGAATGGTATAAAAGTTAAATTTTATGCGAATTTGATCATTAGGCTTAGCACGCACTGCGAATTTTTTTCCGCGCATTCTGTGACCTATGGAGTAGTATGAAGCTGCACGCATTGCGGAAACAAAATCCCGCTCAAATAGTACTAAAAATTGCAAATAAAAGTCGCAATGCGTGTTAAGCCTTACTGGACCGATTATAGTCAAGTCTGGGTTTTTATTTTTAAACTGTGATTGTTTTTTTTTGCTACAAAACCTTTTTTCTTTTGATCGCACATAATTTGTCAACAGTTACTGCTGTGTTTATTTTATTTTCTTCTTAATTTAAAGAATTGTTTCTTGTTCTCTAATTTTAACTTGTATTTAACCTAATTGGTGTTATTTATAAAACATTTTACAAAAAAAACAACATTACGTATTATATGTTCATAAATATTTTAAAATAAAAATCTGTATTACTTTTATTATTATGTATGTATGGCACATACACATTGTGACAATAGTAATTCGAGATTGATGGTTACACCTATTTTAAGAAAAAAATATAAACTAATGATATTCATGTAAATGAAGCAAAATAAAAAATCATTTTAAAAATAGATAAGTATAACAGAAAAAAGGACTATAAAAGTGTAAACATTTTGATCAAAATACTAAAAATATTATAATTTAAAGTTACGTAAACATTGTTCGAATAAAAAAATAACGAGATATCCTCTAGAGATTCATAACTTCCATCTATGTACAATAATTTCGACATATTATAACAATTTGAAGGCACAAAGCTATTAAGCAAAATATTAAAACAAATATACTTTTATAGAAAATAATAATTGCGCTTAAGGGGAAGGCAAAGATAATCTTTTGTTAAATAAATAAAAAATATAAAAAGATTATTTTTTTCCTATAAAACTATTAGTTCCTCACTCACTTAAAATTGTATTTTTTCTCGATTCATTTCTACTATTAAAACAAGGCCTAGTATTGTGAAACTATACCCCCACAACTACAAACTTGACCGTTACAATACAAGCCTATGTAGAACAAAAAATAAACAGTGAAAAATAAGAAAAATATACTACCGCGTGCATGACATGCAGTTAAAATTGTGCTAATGCCACTATTGTATGCCTGAAACAAGATCAAGAAGAGGTCAAGCTTAAAGTTGCCAAGCTACAGCTTCACCTTCATATTATAATCTTTTAAAAAGTGCTATATAGCGAGGCACGAACAAACAAACTAACATTTATTTTAGTAGCGCTGCTTTGTGCAAATAAATGAAAATAGACGTGACTTTTAGTTTATTGGCGATATTTTTGGGGTTGAAAGTACTGTGGGATCATCAATATAAAAAAAAAAACTATCAGCTGTCACATTTGTTGGTACATTTCTATCACCTCCACAACCCAGTAACTGATAACATGATACCTCTTGGCAAGACTTGTGACAGATTTTTTTTGCGATTTCAAATTTCGTCCCGTAGTAAAGATTGTACGTATTCATGAGTACTTCCATCCCCTGACATATCGCCAATGAAAAAAATGACCATTCTGTATTGCTTAACAAATATTATATGCGATTTTTCCTGACTAGACTAAGCATAAAATGTGCTGGGTTATAATAATATAAAGATATAGCAACGAGCTCTCACGAAGCATTTTATCGATAGTACCATGGATTTAAAAATAATATAACCAAAATATTTATGGGAGATAGATTTTTTTACTAGGAGAAAGTTAGTCATATACATGGACAGAAACAGTTCTTAAAATATCAATATAAATATTTTTATTTGTATCAGAAAATGTCCCGTGAGTTTTACAGCCTATAAATTACCGCGATTACTCTTAAACAAACATAAAAAAATAATACAATTTCAGAAACGGTTATTGCAGCCGAAAGCCGAAGAAAACAAATTATACATTTACCGGCAATAAATGTGACCCAAGCTCGAACGCGAATTTAAAGGAAAAACATACCATTTTTATGTGATTTCGTGTAAATAAGTACCTATAGACCAAGTAGCGTATTTAGGTAGATTACGTTAATACATTGTTTGTGATGCGTACTCTTAACTGTACACAGACTGCGACAGGGAATATACAACCTTTATTACAACATCTTTAAGTCAAGAGTGAATAGGTAACTTCTAGGCAAGCGTGTTACATCGTCGACCACATCATCGCTTACCATCAGGTGAGGTAGTGGTCAAGCGCGAGCATATCTATAGTAATAAAAAGGTAATAGGTACCTATAGGAAAAGTTGCTTCTTTAGCAGTTTAAAGTTAATAATTTCAGAATAGGCTCATTTTTAAATTGATTAGTGTAGGGATTTACTCTATAACTTTTTTAACAGTTTCCTAAAAATGAAAGTAAATCCTAAGAAAGAAAGATATACAGATTAAAAATTTTAATATAATTATTTTAAATATCACATATAATAGGTTTATTATTCTATTAATTCGTTTAGAGTTTGGGCCACATTCACTGCCGATAAATCTATTAGTTTAATATTAATGTCAAATCTTGTTAAAAATGAGTGCAGAATAAAGCATCGTCTAAATCAGTTCAGCTTTTCGGCTGTCGTTCTTCGAAAGTCGGCTTTAGACCGAAAAATTCGGTCTTCGATTTAACAATTCGATTCACAAAATGAAAGTATTCGTAGAGCCCCGATTTACTGAGAACTGTGTAATTAAAAAAATAAAATCTAATACAATTTAATTTTTATTTGAGCAATTCATTGTAAGCTGCATATTAAAGCATTTTTTACTCTTTTCCATAATAATTTAATAATAACTAACCTAATAATAATATATAATCTCAGCTTTCCAAACTTTCATAAAAAAAAAATAGGTACAAGCAATTGCTATACAGTATCGAGATTTTTACATAAAACTCTTTTGTCCACCTCGGCGGGTTGGCAGAGGTGCACGAATAGATTTTAGATAAATTATTGTGTAGCAAAGCTTTATATTTCATTCTCAATAACTCGGGGCCCTACCCTCACTGACATTCGGTAGTAACAAGCAGTTGTAAGAACTTATAAATCACATAAACTCTACGCTGACGTTCTTTAATCTGAAAAGGATGAAACAAAACAAAATCAACAAAAAAAATGCAAATAAAAAAAACTTGTACATTATAAGAACTATTTTGTAAGCTGACAAAGCTAATGATCTTTTATACAGGGTCAAATAATAATCCATTTTATAATAGCTGCCGTCTTGAAAATTATCGAAAATTATGCCATGAGAACAGACAACTTGGATAATAATAAATATCAGATGTCCTAGTCCAAACCACCGTCTGTGTTCCTAATTTTAACAATTCATTAGTAATATTAGAAGGATGTGAAAGTCTGTTTGTTTAGATGTTTAGTGATCAATCACTCCTTAATAGCTGAACTTTGGAAAACGGGAAGATGGTGGATAATTATATTTGACCCTGTATACATGTTTCATTAATAAATCAAGATATACTGTAGTTAGTAGCCAAGACATCACATTCATAATAGCTGCACGGTGCAATATTATAAATTAAGCTTAATTATTATAGCAAACAGAGAGTAATTAATAAAAGATTCAGGTGAAACAAACCACAGGGACATTTTGTTACAAGTAATTATTTAATAATATGCAATTATTAAAGCCAGCAAACCTACAATGCGTTACACAAAGATGCCAAAAGTTCAATAAGCAATTATGCTGTCATTAATATTTTTTGCTGAGCTTGTAAGGGTTGCCAACTAACGTATTTCTGCAAAACATATTTAATTTTGACAACCCCATAAAAAGCGATAATTTAAAAAAAAAAGCTAAATATCCACCACTTTTTTAAAAGCATTATAAATATCTTATAAGTTGCAAGATAAGGGTAAAAAAATATCAAGAAAACACCCCCTAATCTAAGATTAAGCTTATACTAAATATCACGAGAAAATTATTAACAATATTGTACTTTCAGACCTACCTACTACTCTAAACTACCCCTAACCATTTTCTGAACTAACGTAAAAGGCAACCAAGTTCCCCTAGTTTCACCCCGAGGGGGTACTACATCACCCCAAAGGGGTAAACTACTCTCACTATGGGTCCTATACCCTTTCTTTAAGAGTTTTACTCAAGGGTATAAGGGGGGACATATTATCTGTCGGGAATAGAAAAGCTTTGCTACATTTAAATATTTTAAGAAAAAAAAAATGCCCGTAAGCCTACCTAGCCTTTCCACTTGTGAATATATTATTTGGTTTAGTAATATTGAAATGCGAGATTCTATAAATAACACGGCGATTTTTAATTAATTGGCAATCATTCAAGGGTACAAGCACTCATGAATATAAACAACATGTACTATTGGATAAACCCTGAACTCGCGAAAACATGTAGCGACATCTGTGTCGCCACATACGAACTACGACAAAAAGACCTGACGTCGCACAAATTCTACATAACACTATGGACGTTGCTCGGAAAATAGGAATGTATCCTAGAAAAATGATAATTCTATTTAGTCCGTCAGTGAGATTATCAAACAATATTGAACACGTATTTTTTGCTTCATTCATTAAATACAAAATGACAAAGATAAAGCGCATCAAAGGTCAGGAGTGGGGGCTTGTGACTTCACTTTGTCAGTATAAAGTTAAGCATACCGTGACGTCACTCGATATTTCAACGCGCTGTATCGTAGTTTTTGTTTTCGTACATAAAAATACGTGTCCAATATTTATAGGTTATCTAACTGACGGACTAAATATATATTTTTTGTCAACTACTGTCAAAAATAATGTCACATTACGATGCGATATCTTTGAAGCAACCGTTGATGTGCTTCTTACATTGTAAATTGATTTTAGGTACGTAATAAAAAATATTTTTTTATTTTATGAACGTTTATACATCCATCAAATATATTTGATTTCGTAAATCCATTTTAATATCAATATGAAAATAAATTTCCCTATTTGCTACTGGACTTGGATTGCCATCTCTAATATCTGCGAACCAGGACAAGAAGCGTGAATACGTGGATTTTTGGAGCTTGCAAACCGGATATTTGAATAGAGTATTTTTTCTAATTTACCTACTCAGTAGAATAAAATATAGTTTTAAAAAACCCATATTTTTTGCTCCTTCGCGATTTTTATGGACTTTGCAAGCAACGTTACTACTACCATAATGAACGTAATTCCGGTGAAAGTACTTAATAGGATTTTATCCGCAGTAAATGTCTTTATTTCCTGGACTATAACGCGTATTTTGAATCGAAGAAATAATGTGAACACATATCTGTTTTTTTAAGAACCAGGGGAACCGGCTTTACTCCTTCCGGAACCGGTTCTGCATATTCCTACCTTGAAAGAACCGGGTATAACCGGTTCTGAAGGAATCGGGTAGAACCGAGTGCATGAGCTAGTAGCGACGGATCCGTTAAAACAGTCCTGGAAATACGGATGTTCTGTGTGAACGAGCCCTGATCAGTACTTTCTGAAGTATATTTTACAACAGTTTTTAAATTGCTTGCTATATTAGTTTAGTACTATTGCTTGACTAGTGAAGAAAATCATAAAAAAACATAATCATTTGAAATCTTTATTGTTTTGCATCCTTCAACTCAAACGATTCCGCTTCATCTGGAATTTAGGGTACCACTTCGGAATTTTGTCGAATTCGAACTGTTCCCTCTAAAAATTCGAAAGCGACATGCACGAGAATTAACTTCCATTTTCCTACATTTTGTTAGGCGAATATATATCATACTCAACAGTTTGATTCGTGTTAATATTCCAGAATTGATCCAATAGTTTTTCATAAACATGTATAATCCCGTCCGCTGAAAAATTGCCAATGTATTAAAGATCTTAATGTGTTATTTGGAGGTACTATAAAAATGCGATATTCTAGAATTTACAAGCCAAAGGGGCATACACTGACGTGTTAAAACTCATGGTTCCACAGTAAGAAAGAGACGGAGCTATACAGTACGAAGAGAAGAATTATCATAGCGTTGACATGTCATGTACGGCCCAAAGTCTTTGATTTACTATGGTAGTATCAAATAAAGTGTAAATGTTGATTTTAGTTTTCACAGATGGACAAAATCTACCGTACAAAACTTAAATAGTACATTTCGTGTCTAGCATAAAAAGTCGAGATTATAACACGAGCGATGTAGCCATTTGTCGAAAGCTACATGCGAGTGTTAAAATATATAATATGATTCTTTTTCCACTACCTGATGAGCTTACTTAATTAAATGAAAATAAGTTCCAACAACAATTTATTCTGTTTTTGGTCTGGGGGAGGCCTATGTCCAGCAGTGGACGTCTTTCGGCTGAAATGATGATGATGAACAATTTATTAGAAACGTTCAGACTAAAAACCACAGACTATATACATACAATCAACGCGCGCTTTTTGGAGAGGTAACAGGTTCAGTATCATTCTGCCAGTTACATAATGATCCATACAAAAGTAATTTCGTAACTGTTATTATGTAATTTTGTTTTATTTATTATATTTTGTCAAAATAACTAAATGTTCATATTTCGAAACGAATTTCTTAGCCAATGTGTTAGATAATAAACAAGGTAGTGAAAAATGCCTTTTAAGACATAATATGTCCTCTGCTATGACGTGTAATTAAGAATCAATTGTGAAAAACAGTTAGTGCTAATTATCCTGTATAGCTCCATATGAAAACCATATTTTATGAGGTTAGGTAAATATCACGACTGCTAAAATTGCGAATTTGTCTTACTAAAAACAAGCGCATAGATTTTTAATTATGCAATCATTATTTTTCCCGCAGCCATTATCAGATCTGCTAATGAAATTACTTGTACTGTGAAGCACCTTCAAAAATATTTTAAAGCAACCGTGAACTATTTCTATCTAAAATATGAGATTCTTTGTTACTGTCAAAAAAACCCGTCCTTTAGTATCCGGGTACCCGGCATAAGCGAAGTCCTTAATTACCTGGATTACCAGAAGTACTCGGTCATACAGATTAAATGAAGTACTCGGTTGACTTGGTTACACGGATTAAAAGAAGTACTCAGTTACCTAGGCTACATGGATTAAAAAAGTACTCGCTTAACTCGGTTACTCGGATTAAACAAATCGCTCGGTTACTATAATTAAATGAACTAATCGGTTAACTCTATTACAAGGATTAAACTTAAGAAGTACTCGGTTACAAGGATTAAACTTAAGAAGTACTCGGTTACAAGGATTAAACTTAAGAAGTACTCGGTTACCCGAGGTTTCCAGCTATCCAGATTGCTCGGTTACCCGGTGAACCCAAGCATATGGCACATCGCGCTTTAGAAAGAGACTCTCTCTCAGGTATGAATGACACAGGCGACGTGACTACTTGATGTGTCATATCTAAGGGTCGTTTACTCTGCAAACGAGGTACTACTCTTTAAGAGCATATTATTATGTGATTAAGGCATTAAGTTACCAAGGCTAAAAGCTACCATACTATAACAGTTAAGTAAGAATGGAGTGAGAACAAGGTGAATATCTGGCAATAGGAGATTCATTTATGTTTAATTAATGATTTAAAAAGACGAGAAGACTATTGACTATAGAGTTTTATAAATAAATTAAAAACAAATTTATTGCCCACGGCGACATTTTTGCAGCGATATAATCGCAAAAAGGTCGTGAAACACAGGTTTTTTGGAACGAAGTTCGTTAATACCACTTTCGGTAGGGTTTTGCCACGAAAAAGCATAATGCCTCTCGAGACGTTCGATTCCGTCTAGCGTGGTTCGGATTTTATCGTCAAGTGCTGGCCGCTCATATTTGTTAAATGCGTCTAGTCTGATGGTCAATGTTATTAAACTTTTTAACGAACAAATATTTTTTATACTTCGTCCCTGATGGGGATCCCCTGACGATTTTTTTTTTGCATCATTCCATTCTTACTTTTTCTACACATGCAGATATATTAGTGCTTTGCTTAAAAATAAACAATTTTTTTGTAATACTTAAGGAAAGCTGAAAATAAAGCTGCTTAACATATTGGAGAGCTGAAAAATTTAGAGAGATTCTATTCTTTGATAACAGGGGTAATTTAAAAAGAGCTATTTAAATACGGGGTGACTTTAACCACTTTGATAATATTGGATTAAACGTCACTCTGTATAGTTTTACAAAGGCTCATTCTGTAGGTCATCAACAAAACTAGACAAAGCCCGAGTGTAACAGGAAGCTGTGGTCATATTTTAAAAACGGCTTCTGCCCAAATAACCTCATCATAGATAGTCTTCTTCTTTGTCTTTGAGTACTGGCTATGTTTTCCTTGGAGATAGTTGTTAATTTACAGTACAACTATTTTATTAATGCCCCTCGGCAATCATCGCATTTCCGAATACAAACGAATGCTAATTACCGTGTCCATCAATTATTAGATTTATCGTGTATAATAATTTGAATTCAGAACTAAGTACTTTAAAGTTGTTTTGTTTTGATTTCCGTGTGAAGCATAAGGAGCTGTAAAAATAGCAGCTTAAGCAGCTTTCTGCCTATTATTAAAATAAATTACTTTATGTTAGAAGAGTATTAACAACTCTATATACTTCCAAGTTGAATGAGAGCGTCCGGTCTACACCAAGTGCAAAGGGCAACTGATAGAAATCGGACGACTGACGAAACACGAAGTTTGTCGAGGGACATTAAGAAAATAGTAGTACTGTACATGGCTGGAAGCAGTTTTTAAAATATGACCACACTTTTTCATTACACCAAGGCAAGGTATATATTCCTTCTCTTTCTTTTTTCTTTAGCTAGAAAGACACGGCAATATGTTCTTTTTAGTTTGATCAATATTCTACAGAATCGATGCCTACGAATACATTTTGTAGTAATACCACACGGCAGAATATATTTTCTCTGCTTAAGACATATCCATATGGCGACGATTCGTTCCTATAACTCTATGGCGACTCTTTGAGACCTATGTTAATATTGTACTCAAAATCTATTATTAAGGTACCTATAGTCGATATACAGAGTGTTTTCTTAAATGATGATTATTATTTGATTGCAAAGTCAGTTTTCCCATTTCAGATAAGTAAAAGTTTATGCAAATGTTTCAGGAAACACAATCATATATTACAACAAGAGGTTTGACCTAATGTAAATATATATAAAGAGTTTAATAGTGTTTAATTCCTTCATTGGTGTGTGAGTGAATAGGTTACTTCTAGGCAAGCGTGTTTCACCGTCGACCACATCATCGCTTACCATCAGACGAGAAAGTAGTCAAACGTTATTTCTTAGTATAAAACACCGTGTATATCGACGGGGATACTATTATTATGTACTATTATGGACGAGTTGACTATGGTGACTAATGTTGCGCTTATGACTAATGTTTGGGTAAACGCTTGGGAGGCGTTTTGGGCTTGAGGCGGTCCTTCCTTACCTTTGTTAGTCGCATTCTTTCGCATCTGGAATAGATAAAGAAATATGAGTATGTCTCGTGGTAGTATTTTGGCTCTGATGCTAAAAAAAAGAAAAAACAAATGGATGGAAGTTAAATGGAGTTGAGCAGAACACATGCAGGGCCCGAGGCAGAAGGAATGTAGGCAGTGACCGAGTGGCGACCATGGACAGGCAGAAGGAATGTAGGCAGTGACCGAGTGGCGACCACGGACAGGCAGAAGGAATGTAGGCAGTGACCGAGTGGCGACCACGGACAGGCAGAAGGAATGTAGGCAGTGACCGAGTGGCGACCATGGACAGGCAGAAGGAATGTAGGCAGTGACCGAGTGGCGACCACGGACAGGCAGAAGGAATGTAGGCAGTGACCGAGTGGCGACCACGGACAGGCAGAAGGAATGTAGGCAGTGACCGAGTGGCGACCACGGACAGGCAGAAGGAATGTAGGCAGTGACCGAGTGGCGACCACGGACAGGCAGAAGGAATGTAGGCAGTGATCGAGTGGCGAGTGCCTACATTCCTTCTGCTGCTGCTGTTTGGTGCTGTTTCGCACTTCTGTTACAACACTACAGCAGTGCTATTTTCTAAGGATAATTACCTATTTATTGTATTTTTAATTGTTTGTTTTACTCTAGACGCTTTTAAGTGCGTTTTTTTTTACATCGTTCTCTCATATATAATAATACTCGATCTGTGCGCGAGAAATACCTGCGTAAATTTGTTCCGTCTAATTAATTTAAAAACCCGTAAAATAGTGAGTGCTGTTTACTGATTCTTACAAAGTTCAATAGAGTCAGGTCTAATACATGTGCATCTTTGTATATTTTGGGATATATACTCCTAATAACTAAGTAGTGACTAAATACAATCAACCAGTGATTTTATTATACCGCCATTACTTAAATAACCTGGGAGAACCAACTTAAAGAGCGCAACGCGTAAGTGACGCGGTATACACGGCGCTTACGACATTCTTCTCGCCGACCTTCGCATCGACAGTTCGTCGCCAGGCGTGGGCCTTTATTAGCGTGTGATTTATTAGTGTGCACAGGATTATTGCAAATTTTACTTTGTGTGAAACTAAAACAAAGGCGTACCATTATGAATTGTGACTGTTGCTCAAAAGACACAGCTGAAGGAAGTGCTGTAGCTAAATGCTCATCGTGCCAGAAGTTCTACCATCATTCCTGTCTCACGCAGCTGGGTTGTGACTTCCAACTAACTGATCTGCAAAATTGGATGTGTCCGACCTGTATGCCGAAGAAGCGTAACGCTGCTATTACCCCATTAATCAACAGTCAGGCGAGTGACCTTAATGTAACACATAGAAAGAAATTGTCTTCGGTAACTATCCTCAACGATGAGGCTCCTGTTACGTCTGGCGAAGTTTCACGCATTATGAAAAACCAGATAGATGAACTTATGCGACACCTCAACCAAACTTTGGCGAATTATGTTAACACGCAGTTGAAGGCGATTACGGACAAATTAGAAGGGCTTAATACATCAATGGAATTTATGAACGCAAAGTTTGAGGAAATGAAGACTGAGTTTTCCTTAAACACCAAAGTCGTTAATGATCTTAAAAAGGAAAACGCGCAGCTCAAAACTACTGTCAAAGACCTAGGTGTGAGGTTAACTCAGATGGAACAACAAGCACGTTCTACAAATGTGGAAATTCAATGTCTACCAGAGCACAACAATGAAAATCTTGTGTCAACTGTTTTGAATATTAGTAAGGTGATTTCTGGCGACTTAAATGAGAATAACATACACCACGTTACAAGAATTGCAAAGCAAACCCCAACTAGTAACCGCCCGAAGTCTATCGTTGTTCAATTCAGCAGTCCAAGGGTTCGCGACCACTTCCTGGCGGCTTCTATCAACTTTAATAAAAATAGAAAAACCGAAGAGAAGCTCAACACCGCTCTTCTTGGGATTGCCGGTAAGAAAGAAAATGTATACATAGTCGAACATTTGTCACCAGCAAACAAGGCGCTGCATGCTGCGACCAGGATTAAAGCAAAGAGTTTGGGCTACAAGTATGTGTGGGTCCGTGGCGGTAAGATTTTTGTTAGAAAACATGATGGAGCAGACTATAAATATATCAGGGATACAAGCTCGTTGGACAGTTTACAATAAATAAAGTAAAAATAAAAAAAATGTATATGATAAGGTATAAGATTGTTAAGCATTTAAATTCGATCAATTACAAATTTACTACCAGAATGTAAGGGGTATTAGGACAAAACTGAGTGACATTTACCAAAAAGTTGCATGCTGTTCATACGATATTATAATGTTTACTGAAACTTGGCTACTGGATGGTATCTTTGACTCAGAAATCATGGATGGGCGTTACGCTATCTATAGGCGAGACAGATCCAACAATATTTTGAATAATAAAACCGACGGTGGTGGCGTTCTTATCGCTGTATCTACTAAACTAGAATCACACAGAATGATCAAATTTGAAAGTTCTTGCGATGATCTCTGGGTCAAGTTGTCACTAAAAAGAGGTAAGAAAGCTGAATATTTGTATATTTGTACTGTATACTTGCCGTCGCCAATACAGCCCAGAGTACTGGAACACTTTGTTGATAATACAAACAATGTCTTGGAACATGCCAATGAATGCTTGATTATTGGTGACTTTAATATGAAAACTATTAACTGGCTTGGGGCAGGTGGCGATGTGATAAGAGCTCCACAAAATATTTGCACAGGCTTGGAACAGACTCTTTGGGACTTTGTCCTCCTTAACAACTTAAGACAATATAATTATTTATGCAATCAAAATAACAGAATTCTAGATTTAGTTTTAACCAACTTGGATCTTGTAGTAGTAAGTGCACCAGTAGATGTACTTTCTAAAATAGATGTGCACCATCCACCTATACTGTGTGAGCTCTCATGTACCCGTTTTAAAAAGCCACAAAATTGTAACAATAGAACTAAGTTAAACTATTTTAAGGCAGATTACGTGGCAATTAAAGAAGCATTGGGGCAGGTCAATTGGTCATCAGTGCTAGATCCCTGCATGACTATAGATCAGATGGTAGATTCGTTTTATAATATATTGTATGGCTTAATTAAGTCCTACGTTCCACAAGTACCAATAAAAGATGCTAAATATCCGTGCTGGTTCTCTAGACAGCTCATTAAAAGATTAAATGAAAAGAACCGCCTACGACTTAGAGTTAAAAAGTACAATAATCCTTTAGACATTATTGAATTGGATTTACTGGGGAAAAGATGTGACCGTATGGCTACGACTTGTTATAATGCTTACATTGCTGATATAGAGAAAAAAATTACTTCAAACCCAAAATATTTCTGGAGTTACTTAAAAATGAAGAGAGGCGGTACCAGTAACTACCCCAGTTCCATGACAGATGGTAAAAACACTACTGATAATACCAATGAAATATGTAATTATTTTGCTTCCCATTTCTCTAAGGTGTACAGTGGTGGTGGTAATGGTGTACATGCGATCGCAGGTGACTTGGATAGCTGCCTAAGCAATAGCATGTTAGGCCAAATAACTATATCACAAGATCAGATCCGCAAAGAATTAAAAAAAATAGACGTTTACAAAAGGTGCTGGCCCTGATGGTATACCTGCTTTGCTATTAAATAAGCTGGCAGATGTCCTATCACTGCCATTAAGTATTATATTCAATCATTCTGTGCTTCGGGGTACTTTTCCGACCATCTGGAAGGAAACCAAAATTTTGCCTATTTTCAAAAACGGGGATCAGACCGATGTGAGCAATTACAGGCCTATTGCTATTCTCTCCATACTTGCAAAGGTATTTGAAGCCCTCATATGCCCTGTACTAGCAAGACATTTATCACAGCTAATAATAGACAACCAATATGGATTTATGAAGGGGAAATCGACAGCTACCAATTTGGTGTCCTGTGTTGAGAGTATTGTTGAGTCGGTTGATGCGGGTGTCCAGGTTGATGCAGTCTACACCGACTTTAGCAAGGCTTTTGATACAGTAAACCATGACATACTCGTCAAGAAGCTTAAAATGTATGGCGTTTCAGATCCTCTCTTAAGTTGGTTCCAATCTTATTTGTCTAGTCGTAAGCTCAAGGTTGTGGTAAATGGTTGCTCTTCAGATTCGTACATTGCAACGTCGGGGATCCCTCAGGGATCTCATTTGGGTCCGCCTTTGTTTACTCTTTTCATAAATGATATTTACAAATGCTTCCTGAACTCGAACATATTCTTATTCGCTGACGACCTCAAAGCCATAAAGTCTATAAGAAATCCTGCAGACACGGTTCTATTCCAAAGTGACTTGGATAGGCTGACTGAGTGGTGCGAGTACAACAAAATGTTACTGAATGTAAAAAAATGCCATCACATCAAATTCACAAGAAAAAAATATATCCTGCAGTCAGTTTATAAATTGAATGGTGAGCGGCTTGTGGAAGTTGAGACTATACGTGACCTAGGTGTTCAGCTCGATAAAAAGCTAAGGTTTGTCGAGCATATTGACAAAACTGTATTAAAATCATCTAAGATGCTTGGCTTCGTTATTAGAGAGTGTAAAAGTTTCAAAAAGCCCAATATTAAAAAAAATATGTACAACTCGCTAGTTAGAAGCCATCTCGAGTATTGCAGTGTGGTCTGGTCCCCTGAGTATAAGGTCCACATCAAGCGCATTGAACGGCTGCAGAAACGGTTCTTATGGCATCTTGCCTATACCAATAATATGGGTAAAAAGCTCAACTCGTACCAAGATAGGCTGAAATATTTTGGGATGGTGTCGCTGGAGAAACGCAGGCATATGTTGGATTTAGTTTTCCTTAAGAAATTAGTATCAGGCTCTCTGAACTGCCCGGATTTACTTAGCAAGGTATTATTCCAAGTGCCACGTAATCTGCCAAGAAGTTCTAATAGGAGACTTTTCTGCATGCCAAGATGTCACACCAACTTGAGGCAATACTGTCCACTTTCAAGAATGTATGCTGCATACAAAGAGCATGAAGGCGATATTGACATATTTAACTCGTCTGTACCTGCTCTAAAAAAAGTCGCGCTTACCATTTAATGGGTAACTCTAGTACCTAATCTAATATATATATAAATAAATAATTATAAATAATAAAATGTATACTAATTTAATCCATTCTAATTTAATCTATTCTAATTTAATTTAATCTGTTCTAATTTAATTTATTCTAATTTAATTTAATCTGTTCTAATTTAATTTAATCTAGGTTATTTAATTTAATGTACTGCAATCAATTTAGCTTTTAATAGTTGTTGTTATTGTTTTTAATGAATATATTCTGTATTTATCTCCGCATAATTTAGCGCATGCTGTGCTTTTCTATAAGTGATGAGGCACTTAGACTTAAGTTTGAAATGTACAAATTTATAAAGTAACAGTAAGTGTACTCAGTGTTGAGAAGCCTAATAATAAATAAATAAATAAATATATGTATTTTATAACACATTTTTTTTAAAGAGTAAGTGTGGAGTTTCTTGTCCGTTCTTCTCCATAACAAGCTACATTTCCGAATGGACGGTAGAATCAATTATTATTAAAATTATTTTTTTGATGTTCGAAAGTGCTGCTTAATTGCCTAAATAAATAAATAAATTTTGATTTTGATCCAATGATAAAACTAGTAGTTTTGTAATTAGCGCAGCACTGCGTTCAAGGCTATATCCCTAGAGAATAGCACTACAGGAATGGTCAGCCATCCATGGACTGACCTCGGCAAGTGTTGCTTAACCTTGAAAGTCACGAGCCTATAAATATTACAAATAACGTACGTATCCAACAAGCCAGGCTTCCTCAGCATAGCATGCAACCTGCGCATGAGGTCGGGCGCCACCCGATGCGCCGTAGCCCGCGCGTGCGCCCCGCAGGCGCGCGTGTGCATGGCGCCGCCGGTGGAGGGCGTCTGGTACGAGAACGTGGCGTCGTCGCGCGGCACGATGCGCGGGTGTGCCCGGCCGGCGCACATACCTGGAATGTACAGACACTTGTAAAGGCAAAAGCTATCCTACTTCCCACTATCCTATCCTACTTCCTACTAATCAATTAATAATTAAATATTAATTAATTTGGTCATAATATAACGATAAATATCAAGTAAGTCGGAAAAAAAACTGCCTTCTGAGAGGTAAATTCGCGTGCGCTGCCTAAACCATTGGAGATACACAAATATAATGTACCGTAGGATTTATTTGTCTTAAATAGTTCTAAATAAAAGTCTGCAAAAGCATATATCTCACTATCATAGTTAAGTCACAATAGCAGCTTTTGTGTTCTAAAATTTAATTAGATTGCCGCCGGTAAATACAACAAAGATTGTATGGCATCCATCAGTTTTGAAGCTAGACATCTGCAGTCTAATTAATAAAAATGGCGTATTCCCAGCTTACTCCGAAGTTACTCTTGGACTAGCTAATCCCGGAGTTACTAAGGATTAACATAGATCTAGCAATGTTATTAATAAACATGGAATAACCTCGGGCTTACTATTCATTTCTTAGTCTTGGATTTACGCGTAAGCTCTGGCAACCCAGTTGAATTTAAAAGTAAAAAGAATGAACTAGTGAATGAAAAAACTTTTTACAAAAAATACATCCGACTTCCATACAAAAAAAGAGAAAAATAACTTCAATTTCGGAAGTCGGTGTTCTTGTTTTATTTTCTTCGTTTTTGACACCGACTTCCGAAATTGAAGTTATTTTTCTCTTTTTTTTGTATGGATGTCGGTTGTATTTTTTGTAAAAAGTTTTTTATTTTTCACTTTTTAGTTGTGCTACATAATTTATATAGGTTAAGTACCAATAATGCCCAAAGTGAAACCATAATAGATTTGCCCAATAACATGAAACTTAAATAAAACTGGTCGAGTAAGGGTATACCAAGGTGAACTGTTTACACCTGCGTACCCCTTCAGACCGTACTAGTGTGATGTTATGTTATGAAATGGTGTAAACAATAAAATTAAATGCGATTGCAGCTATCCCGAGTGATTTGCCGACATTTATTGAAGAGTTCTGATGTGTATCTCCGAAGTTCTTTATTAGATCTTGATGAAAATTAAATGGGACCACATGACAAACACCAGCTTTCAAATAAAAAAGAATCATCAAAATCGATTCACCCAGTAACAAGTTCTGAGGTAATACATATAAAAAAAAAACAGTTGAATTGAGAACCTCCTCCTTTTTTTTAAGTCGGTTAAAAATAAACAAGTTAAAGACATTATGAAGAAAAAAAATGACATCTGCCATAGAGATTTGACAGTAAAGGTGAAGGAAGGCATTTTAAATTATCTCAATAGCTTTGAACTTAAAAATTACATATAATGATGAACACAAAACGTATTCGCTAAGTTAACTGGGATGAAGAGGAAAAGGTGTGTAATAATTGTGGTTGCGAGAGTTTTTGGCGGGATTTTTTCGAGTGTAGTCAGCGGCTGTTAATATTATTTGCAAATTGATTCCTAGTAGATATTGTGATATAAAATTGGTGCAGTTATGGGTCTCAACTGTCTACGCAACTGGACAATATGTGAATCATTTACAGAAGCGATCTCGGGATAGTGGAGCGGAGAATTTTATCGTAGTACTAGCTGACCCGGCAAACTTTGTTTTGCCATTAAAACACCAAGCATTCATCTACCCTACCTACACTAGGCTTGAATTTAGTATCGTTTGGCAGGAGTAGAGGGTTAAAACTGGTAGGGTATGGGTGACATGTTAGTGTCATTTTGTTTTCATTCATTCCGTTTCTCCCCGAGTCGCGTGAATGTGCTTTTTGTGTTTCTTGGTGTTTTCTTCGAAGACTTTTTTTATTCATTTTTATAATAACCTAGAAATCCTGTTCAGAAAGTAAGTTAGTGCACCCCGACTTCATGTTTAAAATAATAGGTCGAATCTGTTCCAAAACCGAACCGGGGCACCCCGACTTCACGTAGTCTTTTGGCTGCTACCCCTAGAGTGTTTATAAAAACCGGAGGCGCGAAGGGAGAGCAACCTCCGCCCGCTGTAACAAAGCATAGGCTCCCGTGCGAGCCGTAGCGGGTGAGGGCGACCAGTAAGCCGAAGCTGCGGAGGTGAGCATGGGTGCCTATCCTTTGTCACGTAAGGGCGAAGAGGTTGCACTTCCCGCAGCGCCGGAGACGATGCAGAAGCAACTTAAAAGTGTTTTGAGTTTAGGTTACAATAATGTGTTTTTCTCAGGAACGGTGCGTTACCTTGTAATGGGTGTGGTGCCAGGGGGGAGGGGTAAAACCCCTTACCCTCCCCCCCTCCTCCTGCGAAACGGTACTAAATTTTAACCCTACCCTACCTACACTACCCTACCCTACCCTACCCTGCCTACCTGTGTAAACATTGCACAAAAAACGATAAACAAAAATAAATAACATCAATGCTCAAAGTTGTATATAATTACTAGCTGACCCTCGGGGCTTCGCTCCCGTCAACTGCCTACCTACCCTGGCTACCCTGCCTACCTTGCCTGTCCTGCCTACCCTGCCTGCCCTGCCCCTACCCTGCCTTCCCTGGCTACCCTGCCAACCCTGCCTGCCCTGCCTACCCTGCCTAACCTGCCTACCCTGCCTACCCTTCCTACCCTGTCTATCCTGCCTACCCAGCCTAACCAGCCTACCCTGCCTACCCCACCAACCCTGCCTACCCTGGCCCTACCCTGGCTACCCTGCCTACCCTGCGTATCTTGCCTACCCTGCCTACCCTGCCTACTCTGCTTACCCTGCCCACCCTACCTATCCTGCCTACCCTGCCTATCCTGCCTACCCTGCCTATCCTGCCTACCCAGCCTACCCTGCCTACCCTGCCTTTCCTGCCTTTCCTGCCTTTCCTGCCTATCCTGCCTACCCTGCCTACTCTGCTTACCCTGCCTAACCTGCCTACCCTGCCTACCCGGCCTACCCTGCCTACCCGGCCTACCCTGCCTTTCCTGCCTACCCTGCCTTTCCTGCCTACCCTGCCTACCCTGCCTACTCTGCCTACTCTGCTTACCCTGCCTACCCTGCCTAACCTGCCTTTCCTGCCTACCCTGCCTATCCTGCCTACCATGCCTATCCTGCCTACCCTGCCTAACCTGCCTACCCTGCCTACTCTGCTTACAATGCCTACCCTGCCTACTCTGCTTACCATGCCTACCCTGCCTACCCAGCCTACCCTGCCTACCCTACCTATCCTGCCTACCCTGCCTTTACTGCCTACCCTGCCTATCCTGCCTACTCTGCCTTTCCTGCCTATCTTGCCTACCCTGCCTACTCTGCTTACCCTGCCTACCCAGCCCACCCTGCCTACCCTACCTATCCTGCCTACCCTGCCTTTCCTGCCTACCCTGCCTACCCTGCCTACTCTGCTTACCATGCCTACCCTGCCTACCCAGCCTGCCCTGCCTACCTTACCTATCCTGCCTAGCCTGCCTTTCCTGCCTACCCAGCCTACCCTGCCTTTCCTGCCTTTCCTGCCTGTCCTGCCTACCCTGCCTACCCTGCCTACCCTGCCTACTTTGCTTACCCTGCCTAACCTGCCTACCCGGCCTACCCTGCCTACCCGGCCTACCCTGCCTTTCCTGCCTACCCTGCCTATCTTGCCTACCCTGCCTACTCTGCCTACTCTGCTTACCCTGCCTAACCTGCCTACCCGGCCTACCCTGCCTACCCGGCCTACCCTGCCTTTCCTGCCTACCCTGCCTATCTTGCCTACCCTGCCTACTCTGCCTACTCTGCTTACCCTGCCTACCCTGCCTAACCTGCCTTTCCTGCCTACCCTGCCTATCCTGCCTACCCTGCCTATCCTGCCTACCCTGCCTACTCTGCTTACAATGCCTACCCTGCCTACCCTGCCTACTCTGCTTACCATGCCTACCCTGCCTACCCTACCTATCCTGCCTATCCTGCCTTTACTGCCTACCCTGCCTATCCTGCCTACTCTGCCTTTCCTGCCTACCCTGCCTATCTTGCCTACCCTGCTTACCCTGCCTACCCTACCTATCCTGCCTACCCTGCCTTTCCTGCCTATCCTGCCTACCCTGCCTTTCCTGCCTACCCGGCCTACCCTGCCTACACTGCCTTTCCTGCCTACCCTGCCTATCTTGCCTACTCTGCTTACCCTGCCTGCCCTGCCTAATCTGCCTATCCTGCCTACCCTGCCTACTCTGCTCACCATGCCTACCCTGCCTACTCTGCTTACCCTTCCTACTCTGCTTACCCTGCCTACCCTGCCTACTCTGCCTACCCTGCTTACTCTGCCTACCCTGCCTAACCTGCCTATCCTACCTACCTACCTACTAATTTGTATCTATCATCAATAGTTTTCTCAGCGCACGCCAAATAATGTATTTTACAGACAACATTTTGCTACCTTGGGTTACATTATTGCAATTTTCATAAGGATCTCTATTTTTTTTGAAAATATTTTATAGCCTATGACACTCAGGAATAATGTAGCTTTCTACCGGTGCAAGAATTTTCAAAATCGGTTCAGTAGATCCAGAGATTACCCCTTACAACGTCACAAACTCACAAACTTTACCTCTTTATAATATTAGTATAGATATATAGTCGGAAGCAAACAGAATAATACAAACTATAGATAAAATAGAAATAAGGTATTATTAGTAACATGCTGTATAATAAGTTAGAATAAGGTTGTAGATAATATAAATAAAATAAGATACTCGTCATGTGATAGACTAAGACTGTTATAGAAATAAGAATTATGTAATATTGAATTTTGATTAAAGACGAGTCCCTAAGGTCTCGGATTATGTCCGGGGAACCTCCCTAGCTCGCAGACTCCGCCTTGCGCGGAGAGGTAGGTGCCAAAAAAAAAAAGCCCTGCCTACCCTACCTTACCCCACCTACCCTACCCACACTACCCTATCCTACCTACCCTACCCTACCGTACCCTACCCTACCTACTCTACCCTACCCTGCCTACCCTACCCTATCCTACCTACCCTTTCCTACCTACCCTACCTACTCTATCCTACCTACCCTACCTTTATGTAGGTAAAGGTACATTTTTTTTTTCATAAGTACTATCTCCTAACTCTAACAAACACAACAAAAAAAGAATTAGTGAATTCGGTCCAGCCGTTCACGCGTGATGCCGTGACCAAGGGAAATAGGCGTTCATTTATATATATAGATTGACTGCGTCCGCAAAGCTTACTGGGAAGTCTGACTCGATACAATTTGCTGCATAATACTCCAAAAAAACATTAGAATCTGTTGCATCCGCATTCTAATGCATACTAAAGAATTCAAGAAGGATATTATGCACTAAAGACGAGGCGGTATAGTCTTAGACCTTAGCCTGTCCGAAAGGCGGCGAAAAAAAAATTGTATTTGCCATAGTTACACTACTCTTATTCCGACCTTAAACTAGCTGGCACCATGGTTTAACTTTTAGTCCGAGACTAGTGTCAGATTAGTATAATCCCTCCTTATTCCGTGTTTATTAATACGGAAATTTGTTAGTACCAACCTAATGCTTGGAATAAAGTTAATCTTACCTTAGCCCACGTTTATAAATAAGACGGCTGAAATTTCGGATACGAGTAGAACTTATAGCAAAAAAAAAAAAAAAATTTAAAATGGTTTGTCACGAAACTTTATGTGGCAGACCAAATTCCACGCGAACAAAGCCGCGGGCAAAAGCTAGTAAAAATAAACTGGGTCAAAGCACACTTAGGGCGGTTACGCACTACATCCGATCAGTGTCCATGAAATTACGGTTCCGAAATAGCCGTAGCACATCTTGTAGGGAAGCTTACGCAATAAATCCGAACTCTATCCGTCATAATCTGTCATAATGCAGAACATTTTGAACTCGGAACTCAAATCACGGACACGGATCACGGACACCGACGTGTAGTGCGCAAACGCACTTAGGGAACGTTCACACAGAAATCCGTATTTGCAGGATCGTTTATTAGCAAATCCGACGCTACTTGGGATAATGTTCACACCACATTTAGTAAGTGTACCACCAACTTTCAAACAAAACCGATCAGTATTATATACTGTTGTTTGTGTGTGAACTCTCTCATACAACTAGCTACGCCATTAACGAATAAAAACGTATACAATAAAGAGGACCTGTAAATCGGACAGCTGTATATTTTGTCGGATCGGAATTTTTTACATTGACTTTTCGTTGCTTCCATTCGCTTAGATCTAATTTAATTTCTGCTTGCGAACCTACTACTTCGAAGACTGCACAGAAGAATATTTTGTTAGGAATATGTGCATTAAGTGGTGGAGATTGTGGTCAGAGGCCTTAAAATCTGGCAACCTGTCTCACCAAGGAGTATCATGATAATCATTAACTGGGTTCAAGTTCGTAGAGATCAGGTAGGGTAGGATGTAGCTGTATAATATTTGTTCACATGGTCCGACGACGCCGAGCGAATTTTACTGGAACTACTTCACGTTAGAAGTACCCCCCACCCCAAAATAGGAGACAACGCAAGTTAGAATTCCCAAAATAATTGGGAAAAGGCTAGGCAAACGGGTTGTGTCGTGTAATGTTAATTACTTTGCACTCTATTGTGTAAACTCAAGTTCTTCTAACTTCACAGATAGACGTGTTGCTGGGTAATTTGTTGCGCCACAGTGGTGAGTTGGTGACGGGCGGGCGTTTTGCGGGATTATCGTTATATAGAATACTAGCTGACCCTCGGGGCTTCGCTCCCGTCAACTGGCTACCTACCTACCCTGCCTACCCGGCTACCATGGCTAATCTGGCTACCCTGCCCAAACCTGGCTACCCTGGCCATCCTGGCTACCCTGGCTTCCCTGGCTACTTTGCCCCTACCCTGGCTACCATGGCTATCCTGGCTACCATGGCTACCTTGGCCACCCTGGCCACCCTGGCTACCTTGCCCCTACCCTGCCTTCCGTGGCTACCCTGCCCCAAACCTGGCTACCCTGGCCACCCTGGCTAGCCTGGCCACCCTGGCTACCGTGGCTTCCCTGGCTACTCGGGCTACTCTGGCTGCCCTGGCTATCTTTCCCCTACCCTGCCTACTCTAACTGTCCTGGCTACCATGGCTACCCTGCCTCTACCCTGGCTACCATGGCTACCCTGCCCCAAACCTGGCTACCCTAGCTACCATGGCTGCCCTGGCTACCATGGCTGCCCTGGCCACCCTGGCTACCCTGCCTACTCTGGCTACCATGGCTACCCAGGCTACCTTGCCCCTACCCTGCCTACCATGGCTACCCGGGCTACCCTGACTACCCTGGCTTCCCTGGCTACTCTGGCTGCCCTGGCTACCTTACCCCTAAACTGCCTACTCTGGCTACCCTGGCTACTCTGGCTACCCTGGCTATCTTGCCCCTACCCTGGCTACCATGGCTACCCTGGCTACCCTGGCTTCCCTGGCTACTCTGGCTACTTTGGCTGCCCTGGCTATCTTTCCCCTACCCTGCCTACTCTGGCTATCCTGGCTACCATGGCTACCCTGGCTACCATGGCTACCCTGGTAACCCTGCCCCAAACCTGGCTACCCTGGCTACCATGGCTACCCTGTCTCCCTGGCTTCCCTGGCTACTCTGGCTACCCTGGCTACCCTGGTAACCCTGCCCCAAACCTGGCTACCCTGGCTACCATGGCTACCCTGTCTCCCTGGCTTCCCTGGCTACTCTGGCTACCCTGGCTACCTTGCCATACCTTGCCTACAATGGCTACCTTGCCTACCCTCTACCCTGCCTACCCTGGCTATCCTGCCTACCCTGGCTACCCTGCCCAAAACCTGCCTACCCTGCCCAAAACCTGCCTACCCTGGCAACCATGGCTACCCTGCCGACCCTGGCTACCATGGCTACCTTGGCTACCCTGGCCGCTCTGGCTACCCTGGCTACCCTACCTACCATGGCTACCCTGCCTACCTATCTACAATTTTTTATCTATCGTCAATAGTTTCATCAGCGCATGCCAAATAATGTATTTTACAGTCAACATTTTGCTACCTTGGGTTACATTATTGCAAATTTTCATAAGGATCTCTATTTTTTTTGGAAATATATTATAGCCTATGACACTCAGGAATAATGTAGCTTTCTACTGGTGAAAGAATTTTTAAAATCGGTTCAGTAGATCCAGAGATTACCCCTTACAACGTCACAAACTCACAAACCCACAAACTTTACCTCTTTATATATTAGTATAGATTGACATTTAAAAAAGTGCTGGCTCTCAGCCTAGTTTGAATATATGATTTTTGATTATGCATACAATCTCAGTCATTGGCTAGTTTACAACTACAAATCCACCAAACTCACCAGTAATAAAGATATCTTCTAAATGAAAGTAGTTAGTTCTCAAGGCGGCCGTGTAGAGCGCTCTTGCAGCGTCGGCGGAGAGCGCGTACCCAGTACCTGATAAATACTTGGGGTACACGCGACCCCCATACATGTACTTTGGGCTGTACCTGGAAATAACAAATTATTCTTTAAAAGTACATGCTTTTTCGTATTTTGTTTTAAAAAACCTGATCACTTGATAATAATATCACGGGGTCCTAGCGATAACAAAAGGAAATGCCCACCGGCCATAGTCACTTTGGCCCGGGGTGCCCACAAATAAAAGCATACGGAAATGATAATATGTAATCTAATGAATGAAATGGTATAGGAATTGGTTCAGAAAAAAGTCCGGATTGTTAAGATATTAAATGTTTTTTTTTCACAAATACAGTTTTTAACTATCATTTTACTGTAATACAAACCTACAATAACAAAGTTGTCGGAGTCCATTAATATGCTAATTCGTTGGTGAGATAACAAATCCGCAAGAAAACAATACAAAATAATACAAATGCAAACGATGGCGAATTTTGAATTATCAACTTATAACAGACAGCCGCCATGCAGTTATAATGTCAAATTCGATGTTGCCACATATTTAACATAAAATCTATATCGAGTTTTTTTCGAATTATAATTCAATACGAATTAGTTAACGAACAAATTAATTAAAGCGCCTCAAAGATTATTTTTTCGGGTTCAATTTTAAATGTATTTTGAAGAACAAATAAGAATGACAGTTGTGAATTGTGTAGTAGCATTTTTGTTATGATAAGAATTTATGGTAAATTAACTAGGAATTCGCTTGTTTTATTATCATAATATAGCACAACACACGTTTAACGATAACACGTTTTTATTATCGAAAATAAACGAATAATATTGCCATTATAATAATTATTACATCATAAAAAATCGATTGGAGAAAAGAGAATCGATTATATTTTGAACGAAATTAATAATTTGGCAACACTTTTTATTTAATCCACAAACCAATCGATGCCGGGATTTACCTAATTTCATTTTATCTTTCCGGTACTTTTTATTATTTTCAAAAATGTTGCATCTGGTTTGGATAAATAAATACCGCGATTAATAAACATAAATCAAGATGTTTCTTTTTAACAAAAGCAAATTGTTGGGCGGTTTATGGCCAAAAATGGGCATTTCTCTTTGTTTGTTCAAATAAATGTCACTAGATGGCGCGATATGCATCGATCTGTTATTGAATTGTGTATAAAATTAACATTTTCTAGAATTGATCATAAAAATTGTATTTTCTATTTTAATCAAATCTAAGCACAACATTATGGAATATTAGGTTATATTCACATTTCAAAGATTATTTGAACGGATCATTTGAAATAAATTCCAATAGATGATATGAAATAAATTCCAAATGATGAATAATTTTCTGAGGCATGCCACTCGATATTAAAATTTTTATTGTAACCCATTTTGGTACAATGGAACATTAAAAATCTTGCAACGAAATACTATATAACAAATCGTCACTGTATTAATAGACAAAAATGGTCATGAACCGAGAAAACCCTTTTACTTACAAGTCACTGCTAACAGCATCTATAGCCGTGGAACGGAACCGAACGCGATCGAAGCACTTATAAAAGACATCTTAATCAGACGAAAAACGCTAGTTACGTCTACGGTTCTTACGGGTCTACGTCGGGCTTCTTTGTATGGGATGAGACATCTGTATGCTAATATTATGTTATCTGTGCTAATATCAAGGGGGTGCATAAAAAAATATTGGTCAGCTATCTTTGTGAGTACACCATATGGGATTTATAATAATATCACTTAGCTAACCGTGCATTGTCATGCAAATTAAACGTACATGCAAAACTTCAACTTAATCGGTTGGGAATAACTATTTTAAAATTCAGTTACAGAAGACTCCATTTAAAATACTGATATTCAGTGGCATAGGCTTAGGCCCAGTTATTTTATCCGTAGTTAACTCAACCAATGGTTAAATATGCTAACTAATAGCTTAGTTACAGTAGTAGTTCCACACAAAAATAAAAGTGGGACCTATTGAATGTTAATAGAATGTCAATATTTATTTTGATGTTCTGCTAGTCGTCCTAAATGGGACGAAGGCATGTAGGACGAGTTGGTGAGTTTCTCTGAAGTCGGTGTCATTGGTACCTATTGTTTTTCGTTTTTCAACACCGACTTTGGTAAAGAAATAAATTTTTCGCTTTGCAGTGTTTTGGTTTGGAAGACGGTTTAATTTTTTGTTAAATGTTTTTTATTTGTCCCTTTTTAGTTTTGGTTGGTACTGAAAGAATTTTCTGAATCGGTTCACAATTGACGGAGAAATCGGTAAACAAATATAAAGAAATACATACAGGCGAACATAGAACCTCCTAATTTTTGGGCAGTCAGTTAAAAATAAAAATAAAACCCTAAATAAAATTGAAATGGTACTCGGGAAAACACTGCATAAAAGCCGCATATTTTTGAACTTGACCTCCTTTTGATAACTATCAAAAATACAAATTTCCTCACCGGATATTGTTGCAAATCGAAAAGGAAAATATTATTAATAAGTACTAATTTCATTAAAATAAATGATCATAATAAGTATAACTATTAATGAACTTAGTGTTCATTAAATTAATAAAATGATAAGGTAATTTGCTGGTTACCTAATTAATATGGGTACTGCGTCACTGAAAATAAACTTAAAGTAAAAACTTGTGCTTGCCCGCGGCCTTGTCTGCGTGATATTCCAAAATTAACCAAATCTATATAAAAATATAACATCAAGTCTATATTCCTCTATGAGCTAGGCAGGGGCGCACCCACATTTCACCAATAGGGTAGTTTTTGTCTGTCAGGTAGATTAATAAAAAATATTGGACACTTATTTTTTCTTTTGACACGTAAACATAAAGTGACAAAGATATAATGCGTGGAAATATCGTGTGACGTCACGCCGCTAGTACACTTTATACTGCCTTAGTGATGTCACAAGCCCCCACTCCTGAACTTTCATGCGCTTTAACTTTGTCAATTGTTATTGACTTGATAAAGCAAAAAATATGTGTTCAATATTATTTGATAACCTCACCGACGGACTAAATACAATTATCATTTTTGTACCCAGGAGACTTACCCATTAATTTAATGTTATTAGCTGTTGCCCGCGACTTCGTCCGCGTAGCATTAGTACTTAGAATAACCTATTTTTAACCGACTTCCCAAAAAGGAGGGCGTATGTTCACCGATTACTCCGTCAATTGTGGACCGATTTTGAAAATTCTTTTTTTGTTTGAAAAAGTATGTTCCGAAATTGGTCCCATTTTAATTTGGTGAAGATCTGATGAAGAACTTCGGAGATATACAACAGAACTCTTCAATAAATAACGGCAAATCTCTCGGGATTGCTGCAATCGCATTTCTGTTTATTGTTTATACCATTTCATAACATAACATCACGCCAGTACGCTCTTAAGGGGTACGCAGATCTCTCATGTCACCGAATATGTTCAAGTTTCATGAAATCTATTTTGGCGTTACAGTTACCTTACTAACTTGCCTATTAGATACGTACAACTAAAAAGTGAAAAATAAAAAAACTTTTTGCATAACGCAAAAAAATGGTACCTACGAAAGACACCGACTTCAAAAAATTAAGTTATTTTTCACTTTGTAGTTTTGTATTTGGAAGTCAGTAGTATTTTTTTGCAAAAAGTTTTTTTTTAACCCGACTGCCGAAGGAGGGTAATGTGATTATCAGTCTATGTATGTATGTTTGTTCCTAAGTGGCGTTCTAGAGACCAAACACGTAGGCCGATTTTGATGATTCTTACGTCAATCGATTTGTGGTTAACCTTGCGAATTTCACTGAATACATTAAAATTTAAAAAAGAAATTTGCGTTTTTTGGGCGCCATTTTGTGGGGGTCCAATTGTATTTTTCTCCCAATCCCGTCGTGTTGGGTAAGAAAATGAAGGGTTTAGAGAGGTGATTACATAAATATATAACAATTATATGTTTAAAAGTAATGATAAACTAGAACTAAGAACAAGTACATAAAAAATAAAAAAGTACAAATTACATAGGGTTTTGGTCAGTCAGCTAGCAATTATGTATCATAATACAAACTTCCCACCCCCTTAAAGATGATTCCCGGAATAAAAACTATTCCATTTCCTTACAAGGGTCTCAAACTATCTCCGTACCAAATTTCATCTGAATATCTTGAGCGGTTTAAGTGTAAAAAAGGTAACAGACAGACAGACAACCAGAGTAACTTTCGAAATTATAATATTAGTGTGACTAGCTTCTGTAAGCGGCTTCGCCCGCGTGGAAAGTGTTTTATCATTCCAAGGGAATATGATACCGGGATAAAAAATGTATGTTTGTTGCAAACAAACTTTCGCATTTATAATATTAGTAAGATAGTATGCTTACCATTTATTACTAGAATCCAGCACAGGCCTGGCACCACAGATGAGGTCCCCGATCAGCATATACTCCTTAACACTACGTCCCTTAGTCTTCGCGTCGAAATCATGAGATCTGTTCCTCAAGTTATCCATGAGGTTTGGCACATTTATATACATATCGTCGTCTGTTTTCAGTATGTAGCGGACTGAAAAAAGAAAAAGTATTTTAAAAATTGGTCCAAATTGCCGGAGATATTTGTCATCAACATCATCACTTCAGCCAAAAGACGTCCACTGCTGAACCCTTACAGCGCAACCTTAATCAGGTCATCGGTCCACCTAGAGACAGGCCTTCCAACTAGGGCATGAATATCGGAATCTCGTAATATCGTAATCTCGGAACGAACTCACCGATATTTCAATTCCGATACTGAGCAATCCAATATCGGAATCTCGGAATCAGAAAAAAATCCTTAATTTTAGCTACTTGTGCAAGCGTCGAGCGAGAAAACGCGGTTAAGCCCGTTGACTACGGTGATTAGCAGTGGTCGGATATTCTGTTTACTAATCAGGCGTTTATTTACTTAAACTTCATGAAAAAATAATTTGCGCCTTAATGAATTCCGGGGTAAGTCCTGAGATGGCAAAATGTAACCTTTAAGAGTACAAGTAAATACACAGATTAATGAAACCCGTTGTAACAATGATATTTTCATTGATTACGGTTACGGGTATCCACAGGATTTGAGACGCACGGGATCGGCCAATGTGACGACATTTGGGGGAGGCTTACTTTTAGAGAGACATGCCTTATATTGTTTCTTGGGAACAAATGTGCAGTTTAGGTAAATAAACGCCCGATTAGACAATCACTGGTGATTAGAAAGAGACACAATAGAAAATCCTATTATGTCGCTGCATAAACGTGTTATTTTATTGTACTCAATCCAACTTTATACCGAATTTGTGCAACTATAAAAAAAAACGATATTTAACGAAAGTGCGCAATTCCGATATTAATATCGGCATTCCGATATTACATGCCCTACTTCCAACGCAACGTCTTCCGGTTCGCGGTCGCCACTTCAGAACTTTTCAGCCCCATCGACCAACCGTTCTGCGAGCAATGCGCCCTGCCTCTTTAGTTTGGTAATTCTTCGGGCTATGTCGGTAACTTGACATTAAAATATCTGCAAGAGAACTAGGGTTACCGACATAGCCCCAAAAAAATAACAAAATAAAAATATCTCAAGGGAACGTACTCTCCGAATAAAAGTATCCACTAAGGTCCGATCTATCTATATCAAAAAACATCAAAATAGGTTCAGTTGTTTAGGTGTCAAAACTTAACAAACAGACAGTTACTATCGCGTATTTAATTATTATTACAACTTACCACTATCATTGCAGTTATTGGTGATCCATTTCAGCATCATGATAGACTTCAACGTCAGATTATTGTACGAGTCTATGAACCCCTCTTGGATGACATCGCCATACTTATCAGACTCTTCCTCTATTTTATTCTGTATTGAAGAATCATTGTCGTGTGTTGGCAACCCCAGGAGAAACACTACTTTATATTCCGGATCAGTGTTGACAGGAATGTCAGGTAGTGATAATTTCGCCTTCATTTTCCGAAAGTTTTTATTACCTTTCAACATTGATAAAACTTTTTCTAAATCCGGGGTGTCTTCATAACCTTTCGGCGGTATTTTCATAACGTTAGTATCATAATAATCATAATTTGGCTCTGTGTTCTCTCCTATCTCCTGATTCATGTCGAATTCTGGCAACATGACTTCATCCTCAAACCTCTTTTCAGGTACATCATCAGTCTTGTCAATAACCAGATTGTCCTGCAGCGCTTTAGCCAATTCGGGCAAAAGCCGGCTAAAGCTAGATATGTCTCTTTTAACTCTATCGCTAGACGCGTTGCTTACATCATGTTCTGAATATAGATCATATGTAAAATTGTAGTTAATATATCTCTGTATTACTGCATGGTAAAGGTTGGACATTTCTAGATAACTTCTATAGTTTCCCCAGGTTTCTCTTATGGCTAGGCGTTGTTCGAAGTTGAGGGTAGATGAACAAACAACTATGAGTAGAAAAAGCTTATCCTTGCTAGTTCTAGGGCATATATTCCTAGGGGCGTGTATTGTCGTTACGTTTTTAGGTTGTACGTATATTTTTGTGTCGCGATTTGTGTGAATCGACCAGCCCGCGACGAGACCTGCAAATGACCGGTTAAAGTGAATAACAAAACGTATTAAGGATCAAGTTAAATTAGCCTGTCTCTTTGGTCTAGTGGTAGTGAGCGCTACTGCTGAAAATAAAGTCCTGGGTTCAAGTCCCGGGTCGCGAAAAGTGGTTTTACCATCCGGAATTTCTCAGTCCGCAATGTGGATTTGTGGCCGGTTGCTGGCTATAGGCTCGCCCCTATTACATGGGACTTAAATATAACTAATGAATTGTCGGTGTACTGTAGGTGCACAGTTCTGCTTAACCCTTCGTGAAACTGTGAAATTCCATATGGGATAACCCAACAACAATTTGCCCGACCCAGGAATCGAACCCATTTTAATTTTTTAATTTTTTTGTATTGTTAATCATCCGATGACTTCTGCCGCTCTGGGTGAAGCGGGAGGGCGTGTCAGACTTTAACTGACTAAAACCCACCCGTGTTCTTTCAGTTGCTTGTGCCAGGGCCGCGGTAACTCCCTTTCAAATTTATCCGCGACGCAGACAGGCAGAAATCGAACCCAGGACTTCATAGTCAGCAGTAGCACTTGCGACCACTAGATCAACTGCACGGCACTGTCTTAAATCGATAACAAGTTTGTTGCTATAGAAAAAACTGTGTAAGGGTAATTCGGTCATAAATCAACCTTGTCGATAGTACATACAAATTAACGTAAAGACACATTTTAGCAGTTTGGGTAAAATGTCTCTTTTAATAATTGCAATAAGGCTCATTTTGGCATGTTGAGTAAATTTCCCTTGCGGTAATTGTTAAAGTTACCTTTGGACAGCTGATCGTTGGCCTTATTATAAACAGGTATATACAGAAGCACGCAGAAGAGGATCATGGCTGTGCTGAAGAGGAAGAACTTGGCGAGGTATGTCAGGGTGGACCGACGCTCTCGCTCCTCGATCTTCGGCGCGGCATATGGCGAGAGGCGACGGGATCTGGAAAATAAGGGCGTCTTTATTACAAGATTTATATTACCTCGAATGTTTAAGTTAACCTCCTGATCATTTCCTCGAGCCATCAGAGAACCTTCCACCTGAGCACGCGTGGCCTGGCCAACCTGAAAAACCCTGAACAGGCTCCGCACTCAGGTCGGCCGCAGCAAAATAATTTCCATAGGATTTCGGACGGTTCCGATCTTCATCGTTTGTGCGGCGTGTCTGCGAGACCATGGCCCACGTTTCAAGTTGTGTCGCATGTCCTGTTGTATGTTCTCGTGAGGACCGTATGGCTGCGTCAGCGGACGTCAATTCTGTGGCCGAATACTGAGCCAGGCAAGGGATTTAGCCATAAGTTTGTCATTTATATGCTAAGTCGCGTCTTCAATAAAGTACCTAAGTGTTCCGCGCAACATAAGCGATATGACGCTAATATGGCGGTAATTAACGTAGTTTGGCAAGAATCGTTAGATGCGCTGAAGTCGTTTTTAGATCTATTTGGTAGTGAAGCGGGGCGTGGGGAACGTTTAGGACCGTTCCGAGCGCGCGATTGGTTGGTCAGTTGACACAAGGATCGACTGACCAATCGCATCGCTACCACGTTCCGTTCGCTCTACATGGTGGTTGAACTGACCTCCTCTACGCCAAAACTTTGCCAAGTTACATGCCGGGGACTGTATCGAGTTTGGTGTCAAAAGTAAATACGGACTTTAAAAATACGCGGTACGGTGATGTTTTTCGGAATGGCCAGGTGCGCAGTACTCATAAACAGCGTGCGTATATACTAGATGTATGAATGTGAGTGAAGCAAAAGAAGTATATAAGGATCGTAGCAGGTGGCGTTCTGTAGTTGTTTCTTACACCTATTATTAGTTTATGTATGTCGGTAATATATTGTTTGTTTGTCCTTTGTCTTTATCAACAAGGTTACATAGGACTACTCGATTGAATCGATTTTCAATTCAAAATACAATTGTAAATAAAAACATTCGTTTTTATAATAGCTATCGGCGAAATGCGGGGGCGCGCGCGATGCGAATGCCACGAACGTAACCTTTAGAATGACATCAGCCAAATAAAAGGTATCATGATCAGAACTAAAGTCGTACCCATTGGGCACAACCCACACAGGGGTACCTGTGTATCCCATGAAATATAATCATGTTTTACGGTATATATATCTATAAATATAAAAGAAGAAACTGACTGACTGACTGATCGATCAACGCACAGCCAAAACTGCTAGGCCTAGAAGCATGAAATTTGGCAGAAAGGTTCCTCAAGTGACGTAAGTGAGCACTAAGAAAGGATTTTCGGCAATTCCACCCCAAACGGGGTAAAAAGGGGGTTGAAAGTTTTTTATTTAATTTCTACAGTTTGTAAGTTGAACACGTGAAACTTTAGATTTACGCTCTTGGTTGATAAATAATTAATGTATTTATTGGATTTTGGAAATTCGACCTGTAAGGGGGTAAAAAGGGGGTTGAATCTTTATATGAAATGTCTTCGGTATAGAAGGGAATACATCTGAAATTTTAGATTACACTCTTTGATGATAAAAAAAAGACGTGTGGCACTCGGGGACTGCCGCGGTAAAGCTATTGCATAGCATTTGTATAAATAATTAGGTATAAATAGTGTAATGACACACCAAAACATAATTATTCATTTATAAAAAAATAACAATATTGAGAAGTGATTATCGAATTTCGCGCGATGTACATTTATATAGATATAATATCATATATACTTTCTCTGCGCGGCATTCATGACAACAAATTTCTTCCAACAAAATGATTATTAATACACTTATAATCAATATAAACGCAAAAATATAACTTTAGAATAACTTTAGAAAACCATAACAAACTAACTGTCAAACGCCTGACCAGAGGGAATCTAGTGACTGACAGTCAAAATGGCGGTCGATGTAATCCGTCTATTTGTTGAAGAGTCAAGGCCTATATAATCCCAGAGCTCTCATTGTTCTTCGTAATTATATCGGATTATAGCCGCCATTAAAAAGGACGTCCGTTTCATACATCGTTATTTTGTATAGGAGTTTCGCCAGACTGGTGTCGAAGACTGCCGAACTGAAACGACGTTAGACGATGCACGGCCTTCAAGCCACACCTCAGATTCCACAGAATTCAAAAACCTTATTATAAACAAAACAAAAATACCCTTATTCACATTGAAATAAGGTCGCTTTTCTTTGACAAGCAAAAGTGACCCTTATTCTCATTAGCATAAGGTCCACATTGATCACCATTGGAGCGTGAGGTTTTTTCGTTACGGAATTTCTGGATTCGGTCCCCGCGCTCAAGGCCTGCGATAGAAGCTATGCAATAGCTTAAAAACAATGTGTTATATTATTTCCGGAAATTCCACATCTAAGGGAGTAAAAAGGGGGTTGAAAGTATAAGTTAAGTTGTATGAAATATTTACGATTTAGGGGGTGTTAAAGATTTTTGAAGAATTTTACTGTGCAATGCTACTTTTTATGATGTAGGGGAGCAAACAGAAGATATTAGTTTGTGTGAAAAGTCTAATTCCTTGGGCAAAATAATAAAGGTAACATTAGTTTTTCGGAACTACCCCCAAAAGACGATTTAAGGGATGTTAAAATTTGTATGGATAATCTTATTTCTTGGCTTCATAAACTTCAAACTTGGCACAAATACTAACCTTAGTAAATAATAAAGGATGCCATTATTAGTTTTTCGAAACTACCCCTATAATATTATTTGGAGGGTGTTGAAGATCTTGGGTTAATAAACTTGAAATTTAGCAAATGTACTAACCTTAATAAATAATGTAGGTTGTTATTAGTTATTACTTTTTCGGAACAATCTCCAAAATACTATTTAGGGGGTGATCAAAATTTTTGAAGTATTGTACAATAAGTACTGTACAATGCTACTTTTTAGGGTTCCGTACCCAAAGGGTAAAAACGGGACCCTATTATTAAGACTCAGCGGTCCGTCTGTCTGTCTGTCACCAGGCTGTATCACAAGAACCGTGATAGCTAGAGAGTTGAAATTTTCACAGATGATGTATTTCTGTTGCCGCTATAACAACAAATACTAAAAACAGAATAAAATAAATATTTAAGGTGGGCTCCCATACAAAAAACGTGATTTTATGCCGTTTTTTGCTATAATGGTACGGAACCCTTCGTGCGCGAATCTGACTCGCACTTACACGGACGGCCGGTTTTTATTATGATGTAGGGGAGCAAACGGGAGATATTAGTTTGTGTGTAAAGTCTAATTCCTTGGGCAAAATAATAAAAGTAACATTAGTTTTTCGGAACTACCCCCAAAAGACGATTTAAGGGATGTTAAAATTTGTATGGAAAATCTTATTTCTTGGCTTAATTAACTTTAAACTTGGCACAAATACTAACCTAAGTAAATAATAAAGGATGCCATTATTAGTTTCTAGAAACTACCCCTAAAATATTATTTGGAGGCTGTTGAAGATCTTGGGTTAATAGGCTTGAAATTTAGCACAAATACTAACCTTAATAAATAATGTAGGTTGTTATTGGTGATTTACTTTTTCGAAAAAAAAAAAACTATTTAGGGGATGATCAAGATTTTTGAAGTATTACCTATTTTACTGCACATAGCTTCTTTTTACGATGTAGGGCAACACTATGGAGGGATTTCTGGAAATCCAACCTTTAAAGAGTTTAAAAGGAAGACATGTATGTGTATGTAAAATATTATTCCTTGAGCAAATAATAAATTGCCATCATTAGTTTTGCAGAATTAGCCCAAGAAGATTATTTAGGGGTACCAACAGTTTTTGAAGAATCTTACGGCTCTAAGACGACCTCTACCACGATTTGGAACTACCGAACGAAAAAGTGTAAGACCAAACAAAGGTATGATGGATGGAGTGACGTTTTAGTGTCGCGTAATTTACGCAGCATTCGTTTTCATACTAAAGTAATTTTTGCTCCACCTGAAATTATGCGACTAAAAATCTGGACCAGTCTTCTGCTCTTCGGATTCAGCACAATTGCGGCCCTCGCCAGGACATCAGTCCAACTTTTGCGAGGCCTTGCAATGTTGGATCTTCCAGTAACGACCTCGCCACTCCAGAACCTTTCAGTCCCATAGGCCATCTGTTCAGCAAACAATCTGGTCTGCTTAATGCAACCAAACTTTGGTAATTCTTGGGTCTATGTCGGTTACCCTTACCTCAGTTTTCCTGTCCGTGTTTCCGAGTCAGAACCGTTGAATACCTTCTGTAAAGTCACCGATTTTCATGAGAATGAGTGTTACATGGGTATTTAAAATGATCTTAGTTTTATCCATATTTATCGTAAGACTCGTGCGGAAGCTCCAATGCATTGTCTTCTTCATAGTATTAGATGGTGAGTGGTGTACTCGCTATGGATCTTATTGTAAAGTCTCATGACTGATTTATTATCGAATTAACAATAGCATATTTATCGTAAGACTCGTGCGGAAGCTCCAATGCATTGTCTTCTTCATAGTATTAGATGGTGAGTGGTGTACTCGCTATGGATCTTATTGTAAAGTCTCATGACTGATTTATTATCGAATTAACAATAGCATATTTATCGTAAGACTCGTGCGGAAGCTCCAATGCATTGTCTTCTTCATAGTATTAGATGGTGAGTGGTGTACTCGCTATGGATCTTATTGTAAAGTCTCATGACTGATTTATTATCGAATTAACAATAGCATATTTATCGTAAGACTCGTGCGGAAGCTCCAATGCATTGTCTTCTTCATAGTATTAGATGGTGAGTGGTGTACTCGCTATGGATCTTATTGTAAAGTCTCATGACTGATTTATTATCGAATTAACAATAGCATATTTATCGTAAGACTCGTGCGGAAGCTCCAATGCATTGTCTTCTTCATAGTATTAGATGGTGAGTGGTGTACTCGCTATGGATCTTATTGTAAAGTCTCATGACTGATTTATTATCGAATTAACAATAGCATATTTATCGTAAGACTCGTGCGGAAGCTCCAATGCATTGTCTTCTTCATAGTATTAGATGGTGAGTGGTGTACTCGCTATGGATCTTATTGTAAAGTCTCATGACTGATTTATTATCGAATTAACAATAGCATATTTATCGTAAGACTCGTGCGGAAGCTCCAATGCATTGTCTTCTTCATAGTATTAGATGGTGAGTGGTGTACTCGCTATGGATCTTATTGTAAAGTCTCATGACTGATTTATTATCGAATTAACAATAGCATATTTATCGTAAGACTCGTGCGGAAGCTCCAATGCATTGTCTTCTTCATAGTATTAGATGGTGAGTGGTGTACTCGCTATGGATCTTATTGTAAAGTCTCATGACTGATTTATTATCGAATTAACAATAGCATATTTATCGTAAGACTCGTGCGGAAGCTCCAATGCATTGTCTTCTTCATAGTATTAGATGGTGAGTGGTGTACTCGCTATGGATCTTATTGTAAAGTCTCATGACTGATTTATTATCGAATTAACAATAGCATATTTATCGTAAGACTCGTGCGGAAGCTCCAATGCATTGTCTTCTTCATAGTATTAGATGGTGAGTGGTGTACTCGCTATGGATCTTATTGTAAAGTCTCATGACTGATTTATTATCGAATTAACAATAGCATATTTATCGTAAGACTCGTGCGGAAGCTCCAATGCATTGTCTTCTTCATAGTATTAGATGGTGAGTGGTGTACTCGCTATGGATCTTATTGTAAAGTCTCATGACTGATTTATTATCGAATTAACAATAGCTTATTTTTGGTCGCCTTTACTAACTGCACATAATACAATCATCTGTACTTAGTTGAATAAAAATATATATACAGTCGAATTGAGAAACCTCCTCCTTTTTGGGAAGTCGGTTAAAAATACGAAATCAAGCGAACGAAGTCGCGGGCGGAGTGCCAGTCAATACATATGTAAGCAATGAGCCATCCATGCTTACTAATTACCCGACTGCCGAAGGAGGGTAATGTGTTTATGAGTCTATGTATGTATGTATGTTTGTTCCAATGTGGCGTTCCAGAGACCAAACGCGTTGGCCGATTTTTATGATTCATACGTCAATCGATGCGTCTTAAGCCTGCGAGTGTCACTGGCTACATTAAAATTGAAAAATGGCGGCTTTTGGGCGCAATATTGTGGAGGCCAATTTTTTTTATTTCTTCCAATCCCATCGTGTGGGGTATCGAAATAAAGGGTTTAAAAAGGCGATTTCAAAAATATATAACATTTATATGTTTAAATGTACCTATTTCGAATAAAATATTAACTAAAATAAAAAAAAAACAAAACATTTTTACATCACGGTATAATGTGCGCTTGGGATAATAAAACACTTTACGCGCGGGCGAAACGGAGAGCAGAAGCTAGTATTAGATATATTTGTCAGTTAAGAGCCTACATACGCTTTAGTGCCGTAAAACGGTAACTTTCTTCAGCATACTCCTCAGTAACGGCTAGGCTAAAAGGTTTGAAAAAATATATATTTATTATTGATTCATGTACATAATTTTGAACATAAGGTTTTTTGGTGTTGAACTTTAAAAAAATTATTTAGCACACGATATTTTTTCGCAACTTTTGGAAACTCCTCCAAAACGACTTGGATGTTTAAAAATATTTTTACACAGAAAAATTGATGGCTGGAAATTCTTCATAACTAACATAGCATATGTAAATCAAATAATATTTTGCAAACAAAACTGTTCAAAAGGAGGTTCAATATTGATATTTTGGCATCGAGCGGGCGCACGGTCAGTACTGCGTTAACATTGGGGCGAATATAGAGCCTTAAAACAACATCATGCATCTAAATAGCGTGGCGAAATTCTCATCGCCACGCTATAGAGCCGCACGCCACGCGGAGATAACGCAGTTATGTGGGACTCGGTAAAACTGCACGGTGTCCTACTGTGCTGCTTATAGCGGGAGCACGGGCACGCGTTAGCACTCACCGCGAACCCGCCGCGGCGGACCCTTCTCTGGGGAGTAACCCCCATCACCGGCGCACCAGAACACATTGCACGCCGTGACCACCCTAGGGACCAAACCAGCACATGGGCAGCACACCGTACGTGCCGAAGGTACGGCCAAAAGCCGGTTACTTCGAAGTCTAAGTTTTTCTTTGGGCAAGTGATCAATTAATACTTTGCCTTCTCTGTATGAGAAGAGGCCTTTGTTCTCCAGTGGGACAGCAATAATGACAGGCTAGTATATGCAAGGCTAGCAATTAACATAGTTTGCTGTATTGCATCAGCAAGCAATAGGTCAATTGCCTTGTTAAAACAGCATACTTTCTGTGGCCCTGCGGTAACGGCCGCGACTTACAAGTTTGTACGTCGTGGGTTCGAACCCAGGCAGGCGCTTTACTTTGTGTAAATTATGTCATCACTAGTGCTCTAAAAACGGGGAAGGAAAACTAGGATCTTGAGAAAAACTGTATGACCTAGAGATTAAAGTTCGAATACTGTGACGACCCGCGCACTGGCCCGCGTGGTGGATTACTGCCCACTCACTCCCTCTCACAGAGAGGAGGCCTGTGTCCCAGCAGTGGGCTCATTACAGGCCGATAATGTTATGCTAGGTGAACCCATGATTAGGTGAAAGTTGCGGGAATCCGCTGTATGCGAGACGCTCGGGACCGGTCAATGTGGTAAACTGGTGACACTTGGGGGAGGCCTGTCAGAAAATAATAGCCATAGTACGAAAAACAAAGTATTTATTAAATAAACAAACAGTAAGAATAACATATTTAGAACTTGATAAAATGTGATAAATCGACTGCAGTACAGAAAGGTTTTATTATTTATTTATTTAATCACAAAATCCACGGCAATCTTTGTGCAGTTTACTTAAAATAAATTACCTAATGTTACAGCCAATTACTATTACGGTATTACGTCGCGGTACGGTATTTGTTATTATTAATGCCAGTTTTAATGTTATTCCATTCCTTTTAAAAAATGGTTCGTAGTTATCTAATTATTCTTACAATATTATGTCTTCGAAAACATGGCAACGATATGAAGAAGCAATCGTTATGATTTTGTAGGAAATCGAGAATATCATCCACGTGTAGTAAGGGTATCGAGAATAGTTTTCCCCTTTCTGGCACCAAAGGGTGTTTGTTAGTATTATGCTGCCAATTTAGCTGAGCATGTGAGATTCCAAATTCAAATCACATTATTGACCAGCGGGTCATAATGAAATCCAGTACAACATTATTGACCGGCTGTGCCCCCGGCCACTAATGACTCACTTTAGGTTAAGGTTGCTTGACATATAATTTGACATTTTCGAGCAGGTGGTGTGAAAAATTATTTTGCTATACAAATCTACGTTCCGTCGCAAAGTGCGTAAGCGGCGGCGCGTGGTTTCGTTGATTATATCTTTTCCTACTTCTATAAATAGTTCAATGCGTTATCTATACAATACAAATAAATAAAATATTTGTGTTTTTAACAACCTCAAAAAAGGAGGAGGTTTTCATTTCGCGGCATTTTTAGAGTTCCGTAGCCAAATGGCAAAAAACGGAACCCTTATGGATTCGTCATGTCTGTCTGTCTGTCTGGCCGTATGTCACAGCTACTTTTTTCCGAAACTATAAGAACTATGCTGTTGAAACTTGGTAAGTAGATGTATTCTGTGAACCGCATTAAGATTTTCACACAAAAATAGAAAAAAAAAACAATAAATTTTGGGGGTCCCCATCCTTACAACTGAAACACGAAACTTTTTTTCATCAAACCCATACGTGTGGGGAATCTATGGATAGGTGTTCAAAAATGATATTGAGGTTACTAATATTTTTTTTTCTAAACTGAATAGTTTGCGTGAGAGACACTTCCAAAGTGGTGAAATGTTTCCCCCCCCCCCCCTCCCTTTAACTTCTAAAATAAGAGAATGATAAAATTTAAAAAAATAAATATGATGTACATTACCATGTAAACTTCCACCGAAAATTGGATTGAACAAGATCTAGTAAGTAGTTTTTTTTAATACGTCATAAATCGTAAACTGCAAATTACCAAGTACGGAACTCTACGTGCGCGAGCCCGACTCGAGCTTGGCCGGTATTTTTTTAATTCATGTTACCAGATTGCTCAAACACGCCTGGACCGATTTGGAAAATTCTCCTTTTGTTTAAAAGGGTAGGTATACTTCAAAGGTGGTCCCATAGTCATCAAGTCAGGATCTGATGATGGGATCCTGGAGAAATCGAGGGATTTCCTCAAATATTGTATATGGTGATTTTGGTATTTTCATCAACAATGCAATCATTTGCACCCAGAAAGTATTGCCACTGGAACTCCAATGATAAGCATGTCACGGGTATAAGATATCTCGAATATTTAACCAACTACGATGAAGCAAATACTTAAAATAAATTGTACTGATAAAATGGTACCATCAAACAGATCTGATGATGAAGCCGGAAGGCCGGCCACTGGAACTCCGAAATAAAACAATGTATCCTAGTCGTGTTTGGGCTTATTGGAATCGTCATGAGATGTACTTTGGCTATAAATGATTAACCGACTTCCCAAAAAGGAGGAGGTTCTATGTTCGACTTTATGTTTGTTTTTTTTTTTGTGTATGTTCACCGATTACTCCGTCAATTGTGGACCGATTTTGAAAATTCTTTTTTTGTTTAAAACAAGTATGTTCCGAAATTGGTCCATTTTAATTTGGTGAAGATTTGATGAAGAACTTCGGAGATATACAACAGAACTCTTCAATAAATAACGGCAAATATCTCGGGATTGCTGCAATTGGATGTCTAATTAATGTTTATACCATTTCATAAAATAACATCACACCAGTACGCTCTTAAGCGGTACGCAGATCTCTCATTTCACCGGTTAAGTTTCAGTTTCATGAAATCTATTTTGGCATTATAGTTACCTTACTAACTTGCCTATTAGGTAGGTACAACTAAAAAGATATAGTCCATAACGCAAAAAAATGGTACCTACGAAAGACACCGACTTTAAAAAAATTTTTTTTCACCGACTTTAAAAATGTTGGAGATTCTTAGAAAGGTGAAACGGGATTTAACGCCTGAACAGCTGCTCAACTTGTATAAAGCGCAAGTTGGTCATGCATGTAGTACTGCTCTCACCTCTGGGATGGATCTGCCAAGTACCAGCTTGATGCACTTGAGTCGATTTACAGATGAAGCCTTATTGGCAACGATGCCCTGGTCGCGTCAAAGCTCCAGCCAGCAGAACATCGACGCCGAGTTGCCAGCCTGTCGGTTTTTTAACCGACTTTCCAAAAAGGAGGAGGTTCTATGTTCGACTTCAAGTTTTTTTTTTTTTTTGTGTATGTTGACCGATTACTCCGTCAATTGTGGACCGATTTTGAAAATTCTTTTTTTGTTTGAAAAAGTATGTTTCGAAATTGGTCCCATTTTAATTTGGTGAAGATCTGATGAAGAACTTCGGAGATATACAACAGAACTCTTCAATAAATAACGGCAAATCTCTCGGGATTGCTGCAATCGTATGTCTGTTTGTTGTTTATAACATTTCATAACATAACATCACGCCAGTTCGCTCTTAAGGGGTAAGCAGGTCTCTCATCTCACCGGTTATGTTCAAGTTTCATGAAATCTATTCTGGCGAAATAGTTCCCTTACTAACTTGCCTATTAGGTACGTACACTAAAAAGTAAAAAATAAAAAACTTTTTGCAAAAAAATACTACCGACTTCCAAATACAAAACTACAAAGTGAAAAATAACTTAATTTTTTGAAGTCGGTGTCCAAAACGCAAAAAATGGTAGCTACGAAAGACACAGACTTCAAAAAATACAAAACTACAAAGTGAAAAATAACTTAATTTTTTGAAGTCGGTGTCCAAAACGCAAAAAATGGTAGCTACGAAAGACACAGACTTCAAAAAATTAAGTTATTTTTCACTTTGTAGTTTTGTATTTGGAAGTCGGTAGTATTTTTTTGCAAAAAGTTTTTTTTTTATTTTCATTGTAATTTGAGGTACCAAAACTAAAAAGAGAAAAATAAAAATCTTTTTTATAGTACATATTTTGATCAGCCAGCTCGCGAATATGTATCCTCCGAATGCACAGCATAATTTTCTTCTTGTGTACGTCTTTTTAGTTCGCTTCTTAAGCATTCGGGTTTTATGATTTTTAACCGACTTCAAAAAAAGGAGGAGGTTCTCAATTCGACTGTATTTTTTTTTTTATGTGTGTTACCTCAGAACTTGTTACTGGGTGAACCGATTTTGATGTTTTTTTTTTATTTGAAAGCTGGTGTTTGTCATGTGGTCCCATTTAATTTTCATCAAGATCTGATAAAGAACTTCGGAGATACACCTCAGAACTCTTCAATAAATGACGGCAAATCACTCGGGATAGCTGCAATCGCATTTATATTTATTGTTTACACCATTTCATAACATAACATCACACTAGTACGCTCTAAAGGGGTACGCAGATGTAAACAGTTCACCTTGGTAACCCTTATTCGACCGAATTTGTTTAAGTTTCATGTTATTGGGTAAATCTATTCTGGTTTCACTATGGGCATTATTGGTACCTAGCCTATATAAATTGTGTAGCACAACTAAAAAGTGAAAAATAAAAAAAACTTTTTACAAAAAATACAACCGACTTCCAAACAAAAAAACCAAAAAAGTGAAAAATAAATTCAATTTCGGAAGTCGGTGTCAAAAAACGAAGAAAATAAAACAAGAACACCGACTTCCGAAATTGAATTTATTTTTCACTTTTTTGGTTTTTTTGTTTGGAAGTCGGTTGTATTTTTTGTAAAAAGTTTTTTTTTTGTATTAACTTTTTTAAGGTCGCTTTGGTTACCCGCGCGGGACACGGGGAACGTGAAGCACCGTTCCGAGCGCGCGATTGGTTGGTCAGTTGACACAAGGATCGACTGACCAATCGCGTCACGTCCGCGTTCCGTTCGCTCTATATGGTGGTTGGTCAGTTCGTTCACTTGCGCGAACTTATCCCCACTACGCCACTTGACAAGTTACATTACTTGCCGGGGATATTATATTTATCATAAATGAAAAAAAAAACCTGCTATTTTGCGGTGCGGTCTCGTACTATTTACTCTTTCACGCAAATATTACATAACTAAGATTGATGAAACTGTACAGTAGCTTTGTACATCAGAAGGACACATGGGGTATCCACACTAATATTTTAAATACGAAGGTAAACTATGTCTGTCTGTTACTTTTTCACACTTAAACCGCTGAACCGATTAAGATGAAATTTGGCACGGAAATAGTTTAAGACCCTGGGAAGGACATAGGATAGTTGGATCATTAAAGGAGTGAAAGAAGAGGCGAGGGGAGGGGAGGGTTTGTATGGTCAACCAATAATCTCAAGTAATGTGGCCCAAATCAAACTAATAATAAAAAGGTGAAATATTGTGAGTGTGTAAGTGTGTTTGTTACTCTCTCACGCAAAAACTACTGAACGAATCTGGATAAAATTTGGCACAGAGATAGATTATAGTCTGGAATAGCACATCTAGTAATTTGTAAGATAAAAGAACTAATTCCACCCGGGCGGACAACATGTGGCAAGTACCAGTAAGGTATAGAAAGTGTATCTATTGGCAAAACCAGAATGTGTTAATCATTGTACGTAACCAATTAATTCGCATTCATGAACAGTACGATGTTCCTTCATTAGAAATTATAACACACACAAACAAACAAAAAAATCTTTCCTCTTTATAATTTTGGTATTGATTAAAGGTTGGTATAGATTAACTCAAATTCCTAAAAAAATATTGTCAATTAATGGTTATAATTTTGTATATGAGTTTCATTATACTATTAAGTACCTACCTAAATAAATATGACTGAATAGGGTTTTGAGCAAAAGGTTTGTAACTTAAGACAAGTTAAAGGCTCAAGAACGCCCTCTACCGCGATACGTTTGTTTTGATCGTGTTAGCGACGCTGCCTTTACATTTTTTTCGTATCGTTTCGAAATATTGGAATATATATAGACAGGTGCTAACGACTTTTATTTTTTTGTTATCTGGCGGTGACTATAAACGCGTACAGGCGTATGACGTGAAAAAGTAACAAACAGACAGACACAGTTACTTTCGCATTTATATTATTTGTATGGATTAGCTTCTCACAGAGGCTTCGCCCGCGTCAAAAAATTTCAAAAGCAAGTACTCCCGGGACAAAAAGTATCATATATATCCTTCTCCAAGGTGCAATCTATATCTATAGCAAAATTCATGAAAATTTGTTCAGTGAAACTTATATTATTTCTGTTTAACACCTGAACCACGGAACAAACAAACACACAGAAATAATATAAGTATGGATGACGGAAGGATTGTATTGTTGCCAAGTAGGACACATTGTCTTTTAAACTAATATTATACAGAGGTAAAATTGTTGAAAATGTCATCTTTAGAAACTCCGATCACGAAAGCAAATTCGTACACTGTTAGAAGTTGATATTGAAAGGGTTGAAATACATGTTACTACAAGTAAAATTTCAAAATTTAAAAAACCCCCGACACATTTATCTTCCGAAAACTTCACGATCTAAACAGTAAAACGCGCATAACTTTTGAACGGCTGAACCGATTTTATTCAAACATAGCTAAGAACACTCTCGATACAATCACCTTTCAAACAAAAAAAAACAAAATCGGTTCATCCGTTGAGGCGCTATGATGCCACAGACAGACACACAGATACACAGCAACACACCTCAAACTTATAACACCCCTCTTTTTCCGGCGGGGGTTAAAAACAGTTATGAATATAAAACTGGATGGATGAAAAAGTGAGAGGGAGGCCAAAGAAAAGATGGATGTACTGTGTGAGGAATTATAACAGGGAGTCAGTGATAGCGAGACGGAAGACAGGACGGTATGGAAGAAGAAAACGAGTTAAGCCGAAACAAAGTAGTAAGTGGTACTAGGACAGGAAGATGATGATCATAGAAAGTGACACAATCGCATGGGGTTTCGTTTTATCCCGAAAATACACAGTACCTGTGAGATAGGAACAAAGCAGCGTGAATTTTTTTGTTACAAATGACGAAAGATTGAAGTTTTGCCAAGTAGGACACCTGTGTGGTTGCTTGACACATTGTTTGCAAATATAGATACAATGTCCAGGCGTTATTATGACACATCGAACTTAAGGTAACGTGGCCAGTAGCCTCTGCAGATTTAAGTCCTCTTCTCATACAGAGAAGGCACGCTTTCTCAAAACTAGCCAAACCCTACTTTATGAATAAGTCAACTTTTAAGGTTACTGAAAACTTCAAATTCTTAAGAGGAAATGCGGGCAGAGAGCGCCGACTGAATTTCCTTAGGGAAAAGTCACAATTCGAGGTTTGGCTCTCGTCTATTTCCTCCGCCAGTATTGGACAAATTTAAAAGATATTCCTTAAACTGAATAAGAAAGATATTATGTTGTGCTTTTATGTTTTTCTTTTTAACCAACTTTCCAAAAAGGAGGATGTTCTATGTTCGACTTTATGTTTGTTATTATTTTTTTCACCCATATCTCCGTCAATTGACCGGACCGATTTAAAAAAATCTTTCTTGTTTGAAAAAGTATGTTCCGAAATTAGACCCATTTTAATTTTGTGAAGAGATGATGAAGAACTTCTAAGATATACAACAAAATAATTCTTCAATAAATAACGGCAGCCCTCTCGGGATTGCTGCAATCGCATGTCTGTTTCATATTTATACCATTTCATAATATAACATCACGCCAGTACGCTCTTAAGGGGTACGCAGATGTGTACAGTTCACCTTGGTACACTCTCATTTCACCAGCTATGTTCAGTTTCATGATATTCGGTTAATCTATTCTGTCATTATAGGTAGGTACCTTACTAAACTACTTGCCTATTAGGTAGGTACAACTAAAAGAGAAAAACAAAAAAATATACAAAAGAATACTACCGACTTCCAAATAAGAAAACTATGGTGTCTTTGGTAGGTACCAATTTTTTGCGTTATGGACACCGACTTCTAAAAATACTACCGACTTCCAAATACAAAACTACAAAGTGAAAAATAACTTAATTTTTTGAAGTTGGTGTCTTTCGTTGGTACCATTTTTTTGCGTTATGGACACCGACTTCAAAAAATTAAGTTATTTTTCACTTTGTAGTTTTGTATTTGGAACTCGGTAGTATTTTTTTGCAAAAAAGTTTTTTTTCAGTTAATGGAATATCTTTTATATTGGAGGAGGAAATAGGCGAGAGCCAAACCGCGAATTATGATTTTTTACTAAGGATAATCAGTCGGATGAATGCGACCGCATTTCCTCTTAATACTAGAGTTGCCGCGAATACTCGCTATTATTCGGTATTCGGCATTAATCGTCATTTTTATATATTCGTCGAATACCGAATAATAGCTAGTATTATTCGGCATTCGGCGAATAGTCGTCGAAAATAAACTTTTAACGAACAAAAGAACTAATGAGTTATATATAATATTTTTTTTAATTATTTTCCTTAATAAAACAATACACAATATCAATTATTATCTGTAATATGTGCCTGTGCCATCATATTCATGAAATTAAATTAGTAAGGCTTTTTAATTAATATTTAAAATCCAACAGAGGCAGATTGTGGTGCAAAAAAACATTTTTTTCTGCACGTTCTGGAGCAAGTCGGTTTCGTTTTTCCTCGTAAATTAAACCTGCCTCGGAAAATAGTCTTTCTGAATAAACAGAGCTTGCTGGTGTGATTAAGTATCGTTTAGCAAGCTTACTTAAAATAGGAAATCTATTCTTATTGGTACTCAAAGCCCACCATTCATATGGGTTTATTTTTCTGTCAGCCTTTGCTAATGCGATGTAGTTGGCGATTTACTAAAGAGAAAGACTTGTACAAGAAAAGGGTTGCCAGCATTTAAAAATGGAAAATTAAATTTACTACATATATGTAGGTATGTATAACATGAAACAGATTTCTTTAACTTTATTGTTTTCTTTTCTCACAACCTTAGAAGAAATTAGAAATATTTTTAATGTGTTTAATGTTTTTTTTTTATGTCGAATAGTAATGTCGAGTTATTCGACTATTCGCCAAAGTGAATGGCGATTTATCGGTATTCGACTATTCGCTATAAACACTATTCGCGGCAACTCTACTTAATACTGATATCGCTATAAATCGTTTTCATTTTCAAGCATTGTTTTACCTTGTATTATTGTTATCTCTTAAGCCAGGAGTGTTAAACATACTTTTAATCTGGTTAACAAATGAGTGAACGACGGTGTTTATCCTATACATAGGTACCTATTGTAAATGTTTATGAATGTCAAATGTCCTACAAGCCTAAATTCTATCAAGGAAATGACCAATCCTTATATTTTTAACAATTCGACCATTGCCAACGCAATATCAGATAGCAATAGCTTTGTCTAGACCCAAACTGCAATACCAGAGGTAGATGAGACATCTTAGAGCAGCATTGACATCTTAGACAAAGCTGTTCATTCTCTTACAAATACATATTTAATGGCCTGAACTTTTTAACCGACTTCCCAAAAGGAGGAGGTTTCTCAATCCGACCTTTTTTTTTTTAATGTGTTTTCGCGGATGACTTCGTCGTTTATGAACCGATTTTGATGATATTTTTTTTGTTGGAAAGATGATATCCCAAGGGTGGTACCATGATAAGGAAACCAGGATCTGATGATAGGATCCTAGAGAAATCGAGAAAACTCCTCAATTATTATAGGCATACATATAGCGATTTGGTATTTTCATCAATAATGCAATCATTTGCACTCAGAAAGAATCATTTGGTGAAGTGGAACTGATGAAGAAGACCACAATGGCCACTGGAACTCCGAAATAAAACAATGTATCCTAGTCGTGTTTGGGCTTATTGGAATCGTCATGAGATATACTTTGGCTATAAATGATTTTCATGTTAATTGGAGATACCTACCAAAACTAAAAAGAGGAAAATAAAAACTTTTTAAAAAAAACATCAAACCGACTTCCAAAACAAAACACCTTAAAGCGAAAAATAGCAAAAAAAAACCTACCTGTATTAACACATAATATTCTCATCCCAGTAAACGTCATATAGCTTCTGCCAGCGGCTTTGCCCGCGTGCATTTCGAAAATGATCCCATGGGAACATATTCCCGGTGCTATTCTAGACTATAATCTATAGCTGTGCCAAATTTCATCCAGATCCGTTCAGTAGTCATTGCGTGAAATAGTAAATAACACACTCACAAACTTTCAAAATAATAATATTAGTGTGACTAGCTTCTGCCAGCGGCTTCGCCCGCATGAAGTTTTTATCATCCCAAGGGAACATTATACCGGGGAAAAAGTAGCCCATGTCATATTCCAGACTATAATCTATCTCTGTGGCAAATTTCATCCGGATCCGTTCAGCCGTTCTGGTGTGATTGAGGAAAAACATACATCCATCCGAAACCTAGGCATTGCTAATATTAGTAAGATATATAATGTAATTTTCCATTCAACATTGAATCACTTTTCTCTCTAGACCCAATTCTGACATCCGAGCGCAGAAGCTAGTGACATAATCTTCTTCTTTTCGTGTCGCGTCGAGCACATTAAGTGGCTACATTTATTGCATCTTTGGATGCGTTGCTCTGGCCATCTAGGGTAGGTACAGGCAAACGGACTCCAGCAAATCGGACATTGTCTGACCAGGAGCACCACACACGCACTGAGTGTCTAAACAACATCATCATTTCAGCCAAAAAAAGTCGCCACACCGATCGGTCCTGTGCGTCACGGATCCATCGGATCCCCGCAGCCTTAACCAAGTCATCGGTTCACCTAGAGAGGCGTTCCAACGTTGCGTTTTCCAGTTCGCGGTCGACACTCCAGAACTTTTAGATCCCGTCGACCATACGTTCTGCGAGCAATGTGCTCTGCCCAATGCCACTTAAGCTTGGCAATTCTTCAGGCTATGTCGGTAAAGCGGGTTCTCCAGCGGATATCTTCATTACTGATTCGGTCACGCAAGGAAACTCTAAGGATAAGCCCTCTCCATTGCCCATTGGGTTATTTTAAGGCTTCTGATTGCCCATTGTGAACGACCACGTCTCAGTACCATATGACATGATGACATCACTGGCAACACACACTGGTCAGAGTTTCGTCTTGACACACTGTGTTACATTGGACGAGAAGATACCGCGCAACTGCCCGAACGCCCTAAGTAATTGTATCTGGGTGTTTGATGTGTCAATATTATCTTTCACTTTATCCTACTTGAATACGCAATCGATTCAGTGCTTTCCATGTCCAGTAAAGTCAATCAATCAATTTATTTCGCCTCGGCGTCCCATCTAACCTCCACAACCCAGTAACTGGGTAATACGATACCCCTTGGCAAAACTGGTGTCAGATTTGAGGCTTCTGTCTGACTACCCGTAACGACTACCAACGATCTTCAAATTACAGCCGGGACCAACGATTTTAATGGATTTTCCGAGGCAGGCACGGAGGGAACATCGTCACCCATGCACGGGCCAAAGTTTAAACAAAGTAAAATGCTTTGGGCAAGTTCACAATTTGGATTAGTGACTTAAAAACGAATTACAATACAATTGCCACAGGGGTCCTCTATAACCGAACTAGGTGAGAGCCTGTATTTTGGCAAAGCCGTATTTAGCCACAAGCTCCTACATAAATATGCAATAAAGTAATATAGCAAAATGCCTTACCTGTGAGACAGTATGGGGCTGTCATCGCTGTTGGACACAGAGGGGTACAGTCGGTCATCGTCATACCAGTGTTTATCACCATCCATAGATTTAACTGAAACAAAAAACAACACATTAACAAACAAATTTAAGAAGTACAGATGCCACACACATACGAACTGGAAAATGACCCTACACTACATCATCATAACAGTCGAAAAACGTCCACTGCTGGACATAGGCCTCCCCCATGCGCCGCCACATTGACCGGTCCCGTGGAACCCGCATACACCGGATCCTCACATCCTTCTCCAGATCGTCAGTCCACCTGGTGGGACGCCTCCCAATAGTGGAATGTGGTTTGTTTTATCTGTGATAGGCCTTATTACGAGGTATATTTATCTGTTGTCACAAATCGCACTTGAGGTTTTGTGGAGAAAAATTAATTACTTGGTCCCTATTTTCCAAAAATAAAAACTAACAAACATGCGCCTAAAAATCCTTCATTAGACGGTATTTATTTGAAAAAAGAATCTTGGACGGTTAATTTTACAGATTTTTTTAAACATTTTTTTAAGATCACATAATAAACAGCAACGGGATTCTTTTTGGGTCCGATCAAACACTGAGTTGGTCTCACGGATATCCTACGCTTGTGGGCAGAGGGGTCTGTCAGACTCTTACTGATCCTGTGTATCTGGTATTCTTTGAAGACAGAGGACATCCATGAGGATTTCCAATTTGGCACATACACTCATAAGTAACTATTAAACTTCTTGTCACACCAACATAAACATATCTCGAAAATCTAACAAATTTTCTAACCACCATTTTAATAAATCAAATAGTTCAAGTAGCAATTAAATATTTAAAAGGAAAAAAAATATCAACGCACCTAATGAGACCACAAACCGGCGAACGATAAGGAATATTTTATAGTGTTACGAGCTGGGGTTCAGGGATAAATTATTTAAACAGCAGACTTCAATTAATCACTGTTTATTACAAAAACACTTCTTAAACAATTCTATTACTTCGCACTATTTTCCGCTTTGATCGCTCTGTATCGCTTCTCAATCGAAACTGACTCACGACGATTTTTTTTTATTACGTGGCGTCTCGCAGTTCGGCCAAAGTAGCCGTCCACTGCTTAACCGGACTAACCTGTGGAGACTAAGCTATGTAGCCTCCGGCCAGGCTTAAAATTTCTAAACCTAAAGCGACAGCACTAAGGGCTACCCCAGTTGGGGTCGGACCTCGGCTCAGGGCGTCGCTTGGGGGATGGCAAAGGCCGGATCTGATAAAGTGATTCTACCATCCGTTCGGAAAAGCCTACGTGGAGAAGAACGGACAAGGACTCACGACGAATCCGACCGCTCTTTATATAGCACGGAAGAAGTTTCTGGAACGTTCCATACTGTTCTAGATAATTCGAGAAACTTCCAGAACAATCGACTTTCGAACTCATTGTTCCCGAATCGACTAGAAACATCCAGAATGTTCGGTTCGAACCTTCTGGAAAATTCCATTCGACACGAGCTTTCGAGAACATTAGTTCCGCTATTCAATACTAGATGGCGCCACTAGTTACTACCTAGTTCTTCCTCTCGTTACTAGATGGCGTTGGCCTATCTTGTAACAATAGTATTCCCCAATATTAAGGCGCTATATACGATAAGCCCCAATGTTAACGCAGTACTGGCCGTGCGCCCGCTCGATGCCAAAATATCAATATTGAAACTCCTTTTGAACAGTTTTGTTTGCAAAATATTATTTGATTTCCATATGCTATGCTTATGCCTGGTCGGGATACAACGGATGCCATTTTCGCAATCCGCCAGTTGTGCGAGAAATACAGAAGTGCACATAAAACTTGCACATGGTGTTCATTGACCTCGAAAAGGCATACGACCGGGTGCCCCGTGAGGTTTTGTAGTGGGCCCTTAAGAAGAAAGGTGTGCCTGGGAAGTAAGTACAGTTGGTCCGAGCGATGTACAGTCGATGCAGTACCGGAGTCCGATCTACAGTGGGCACTACTGGCAGCTTCAGTGTGGCACTTGGCTTACACCAAGGATTGCTCTCAGTCCTTACCTCTTCCTGATGATAATGGACGCACTGACTAGACACCGAAATGGCAGGTCTGCGTACGCCTTAAGAGCGTACTGGCGTGATGTTATGTTATGAAATGGTATAAACAACAAACAGACATGCGATTGCAGCAATCCCGAGATATTTGCCGTTATTTATTGAAGAGTTCTGTGGTATATCTCCGAAGTTCTTTATCAGATCTTCACCAAATTAAAATGGGACCAATTTCGAAACATACTTTATCAAAAAAACACAAAGAACTTTTAAAATCGGTCCACAATTGACGGAGATATCGGTGAACATACACAAAAAAAAAACAAACATAATGTCGAACATAGAACCTCCTCCTTTTTGGGAAGTCGGTTAGAAATACTGTATTTTGATACTCAACAAGCTCTAAACAACGATACCCTATTCGATGGTGATATACAACATTTTAAAATATTTTTTAACAATTTGTATGGCATTGAGTCAACAAGATGGTTATACTGTGAAAATTTTTAGACTGTAACTGGACTTAACTAGGCTGTAAAACCTGTGTGACAGACGACGGACAGATAGACGGACGGACAGACAGACACAAGAGTGACAGGAATAGGGCTCCCGTTTGGGTACGGAACCATAATAATGCAAATCTCGCAACGCATTTATTTCTTCTGCCGCAAATAGTTGTGAGATCTAATGTAAAATGTTCGAAAATGTCCTGAATGCTTCGAGAAAAGGGTGGTAGGGTTGTGCCTGTCTTGCTCGATTTGGCATGGGATAGACTCGAAAGTTTGGAAACACCCGGTGCCGTGGCGGAGGTGAGTGGAAACGCCGCCGCCGGGACGCCCTAGGACAGTGATGGGCAAAGTACGGCCCGCGGGCCAGCTCCGGCCCACGAAAGCATTTAATCCGGCCCGCCGACGACGGTCCTTCGACATGAATACTATATGGCCCGCGATAATTATATTTTGTCCCATGTTAGAGCTTGTTCGAGTAAAGCGCTACATTCATAATGAAAAATAAGCTCCGCTTTTGGGATAATGGCGTGTAAAAAACGAATAGTCGATGCCGAGTGTCGACTGTTTTAAGAAGAGTGGGCTTGGAAATACTTCTTTACAGAATACAACGGTAAGCCAGTATGTATTATATATGTTACGGCTAATACCCGAAGTGCGGCTACACCTAGTTTTAGCCGGTTAGAACCAGGTGTAGCCACTTACTCTTGGTTAAACCTAGTACGAGCCGATTGTTTTCGGGTAAAACTAGGTCTAGCCTTCATCATGTAAGTAAGTAAGTAAGTAATTCTTTATTTTGCAAATATGGGTACAGTACATGGTGATACACAGATAAAAAGTAGGTTCGGCCATATTTTACCAAGAGGCATGCAAAAGTTATAATTTGACGCTAAAATTATAAATAAAGGAAATTAACAGACACGCCGAACAGTTTTAAATCACAACTTATTATATCTAGGTCACCCGCAACACAATTTATATAGATTACAATAATACATTTGATTTCATTTATTTACACAAACAGTTAACATTGTCACAGATAATATAATACTAGCATACAGATGCCTCATCCCATACAAAGAAACCGTGCCGACGTAACTAGCGGTTTTCATCTGATTAATCTTGTTATTTTTTGTACATCGAACGCGTTCGGTTCTGTTTCACGGTGATAGATAGATGGTGTTAGCAGTGACTTGTAAGTAAAAGGGTTTACTAAGTTTGTGAATATTTTTTTCTTTAAATACAGTGAAGGTTCGTTTTATAGTATTTATTGCCACGTTTTTACAGTTTTTTTTGCACCAAAATGTGTTACTTTGCAAATTTTAACAATTGAGTGGAATGCCTCACAAATTAAAAAATGCGCTATCTATTGGCATCAATTCTAAATGATCCGTTAAAATAATCTCTGAAATGTGAATTAAGAGCCCAATATTTCATAATTTTGTACTTAGGAGAGTCGATTAAACAAGAACATAAAATTTTTATGTTCAATTCCAGAAAATGTGAATTTTACACACATTCAATAACAGATACGTGCATATCGCGCCATCTAGTGAGATTTATTTGAACCAAATTTTCTTTGTTAGCAATGAGACCCCGTGACATTGTGTAGAATATTGGGTACACATGCCGGCTACAACTAGGTCCAGCCATTCCCTGTTGGATAAAACTAGGTCTATCCGATATCATTCCGGCTAGAACTAGGTCCAGACAATCCCTGTTGGATAAAACTTAGATGCGTGTCCCGCCAAGCCTTCCGCCCCGCGTCACACTCATGACTCACAGCATCTGCAGCAGCGGCGCGGGGTGGAGGGCATAGCGAGGCACGCGCCTCTGCAGGTTGTGAGCGCCAGGTGCTGCTGATCTACTGCAGGTCTACTAGCGAGTGTGACTCACAGCGTCTGCAGCAGCAGCGCGTGTCTTAGTTTTATCTAACAGGGATTGGCTGTACATAGTTGTAGCTGGCATGCTATCGGCAGAGCTTTTTTAGATATTAAAAAAAACATCCAATAAAAAGAAACGTAGAGAAAATTTTTTATTCTTATAAATCACATTGTAATAATTAACACAAATTATTAGGAGTACAATTTTTAATATAATAGGAACAATCAGGAACATTTTTTTAACAACAGACAATAAGTAGTTGCATATTATAATTTAAAGAATGTTATTATAATTTATTATAAATCACACTTTTATAAAGTAACATAAACTATTTATTAGAACAACTTATACTTGAGTGACATTTTGAGTTGCACAAAATACCAGCAGCTTTGCAGAGGCACTTTTTGTTGGCATGGTTTCACCCGAAAAGAAATCACTACGCCAAATAGCCAATGCACAATCGACCTCTGGTGGGCAAGGCTATAAAAGATGCCACTGCAAAACCAAATGTGGCAACAAAAAGTGCCTCTGCAAAGCTGCTGGTATTTTGTGCAACTCAAAATGTCACTCAAGTTTAAGTTGTTCTAATAAATAGTTTATGTTACTTTATAAAAGTGTGATTTATAATTATAATAACATTCTTTAAATTATAATATGCAACTACTTATTGTCTGTTGTTAAAAAAATGTTCCTGATTGTTCCTATTATATTAAAAATTGTACTCCTAATAATTTGTGTTAATTATTACAATGTGATTTATAAGAATAAAAAAAAATCTCTACGTTTCTTTTTATTCGATGTTTTTTTAATATCTAAAAAAGCTCTGCCGATAGCATGCCAGCTACAACTATGTACAGCCAATCCCTGTTAGATAAAACTAAGACACGCGCTGCTGCTGCAGACGCTGTGAGTCACACTCGCTAGTAGACCTGCAGTAGATCAGCAGCACCTGGCGCTCGCAACCTGCTGAGGCGCGTAACTCGCTATGCCCTCCACCCCGCGCCGCTGCTGCAGATGCTGTGAGTCATGAGTGTGACGCGGGGCGGAAGGCTTGGCGGGACACGCATCTAAGTTTTATCCAACAGGGATTGTCTGGACCTAGTTCTAGCCGGAATGATATCGGATAGATCTAGTTTTATCCAACAGGGAATGGCTGGACCTAGTTGTAGCCGGCATGATGAAGGCTAGACCTATTTTTACCCGAAAACAATCGGCTCGTACTAGGTTTAACCAAGAGTAAGTGGCTACACCTAGTTCTAACCGGCTAAAACTAGGTGTAGCCGCACTTCGGGTATTAGCCGTAACATATATAATGAAGCTGTGGCGGTATTTAAAGGTTTTAACCTCGCTCGCCATTTTAACACCAAGCATGTTAAAATCAAATATGAATTGATGATTGACGCAGAAAAAAAGGTGTTTTTTTATATCCTTTAGGCTCGCGCTTGACCACTATCTCACCTGATGGTAAGCGATGATGTGGTCGAGGGTGAAACACGCTTGCCTAGAAATAACCTATTCACTCTTGACTTAAAGACCCCCAGATTTTAGCTGTCGGGAAACACAGACTCCGGCAGGGAATTCCACTCCTTAGCTGTAAGCATAATAAAAGTGTTCCCAAAACGTTTTATGCCTATGGGTGGGCTGTCCACCATGTATCGATGGCGCATCGCCGTACGTCTGTTAGTTCGATGATGAAACGGGCTAGGTGGAATTAGATCGTGCAATTCCATCGCACACTCCCCGAAATGTAACCGATAAAAAACCGACAGGCTTGCAACTCGGCGACGATGTTCAAGACTCTGGAGCTTTGACTTGACCAGCGCCTCATCGCCGATGAGCCTCTTGGCCCGCTTTTCGATCGACTCTAGTGCATTAAGCTGGTATTTGGCAGGTCCGCCCCAGAGATGAGAATAGTACTCCATGCATGATCGCACTTGCGCTTGATACAAATTGAGGAGCTGTTCCGGCGTGAAGTACCTTCTCACCTTTGCAAAGATCCCCAGCTTTTTAGCCGCCAGCTGAGCCTTTGCCTCAATGTATGAGCCAAAATTGAGAGTCAATGTCAACGTAACGTCAAGAAGCTCAAGATGGTCCGTTATTGGCACGGTCACATCTCGGAAAGATGGAGCCGGTTGAAATTGGGTCTTTTTTGCGGAAAAATCATCATCATCGGCATCGCTCCATTCGGAGACTGCCTGCAAGGACAGGTTCAAACGCTCCGCCATGGCCTCACGGAGAGACTGGATCTGCGGCCCGGAAGCCCGTGCGTTGGACAAGTATCTCTCAGCAACAGTGCTGTCGTATGCAAACCCAAAGGTGCCGGGTTTTAGCAGATCGTTAATGTGCAGCAAGAATAATGTTGCTGAGAGTACCGACCCCTGAGGGAACCCGGGATTGATATCCAATTGGTCCGATGAGCAGCCATCGATAACCACTCGAATGGACCGATCTCTCAGGAAGTCTGCAATCCAGTTACAAGACCACCGGGCAGACCGAACGAAGGAAGCTTACCAATAAGGCTGTCATGCCAGACCCTATCAAAAGCCTTCGAGATGTCGAGGGAAACAGCGACCACTTCCCCGTGGCTCTCGATGGCCTCACTCCATATGTGAATGGCATACGCTAGAAGATCCCCAGTAGATCGATTTCGGCGGAAGCCGTATTGGCGGTCACTCGTTAGTTTCTAGGTATGCCAGGAGCTTCGTGTTAAGTACACGTTCCATACTCTTACAGAGTATGGACGTTACAGAGATGGGTCTGTAGTTGGCCGGGTCAACCCGACTACCCTTCTTGGGCACGGGCTGTACGTTAGCTAGCTTCCAAGCATTCTGCACTTTTCCAGTCTCATACGAAAGGCGAAATAGGCGTGTCAAGATCGGAGACAGTTCAGGCGCACAGGTTCTATTGCTAGTATTCCGTCAGTGGGCCAGGGACACGTCGGGTTTCAGCAGTGGTGGTAGTGAGGGACGGCTGAAGTTCGACTCGAGTTCGAATGCAGAAAACCTAAAAAAACAATATCTGGTCAAAAAAAGTATGTTTAGAAAGCATAAAAAACTTTTTGCAAAAAAATACTACCGACTTCCAAATACAAAACTACAATGTGAAAAAACTTTATTTTTTGAAGTCGGTGTCTTTCGTAGGTACCAATTTTTTCGCGTTATGGACACCGACTTCAAAAAATAAAGTTATTTTTCACTTTGTAGTTTTTAACCGACTTACCAAAAAGGAGTCATAAGTCATTTATTCATTTGTTTAACATAGGTAAAATAATTGGTATATACAAGTAATAAAGAGTGCGCTATGTTATGCCAGAGGGCGTACAAATGTTTGCAAGTAGGTAATTAAAAATAAAAATCGAGCCAGCTAAATCTCAATAATCAAATAAAATAAGCCTGGACAATAAAACAACAATTATAAAGAATTGCATAATACAAATCAATGAAATCAATGTCAATGTAAATATCAATATAAATCAATGTCAATAAAAAAGAAAACAATAATAATAACTTAAAAAACAAAATGTCAATACAGTACATGTCAATGCACAGACCAAAGACCTTATAGGAGGAGGTTCTATGTTCGACTTGGAGTATGTTTTTTTTTTTTGTCTATGTTCACCGATATCGATACCGATATAATTGACGAAGATATCGGTGAAAATACACAAAAAAAAACAACAAACAAACATAATGTCGAACATTAGAACCTCCTCCTTTTTGGGAAGTCGGTTAAAAACACTGTTCAAAAGGCAAACACTGGCTGGATATGTAATATGGTAGACATAGTAGCCCACAACTTCGAGTGTAGAGTGCCCGACCTTGATAGAAGTGGGTGTAACATGGGCATTCAGCATCACCTTGGTTTTGTCCATGTTCATCCTAAGACCCACTCTTTCGGAAGCTCTACTGAGTTCATCGAGCATTGTACTGAGGTCCTCCATGGTATCAGCTGGCTTTGTTGGTAAAGTGCACAGTGAACGCTGCTGCCCATTCTCTGTCATGTCCCTTAGTCGCCTCTTACGACACCCACAGGAAGATATGGGATGGTGATATTCTTTACGTCCGTCACCATACGGTACTCCGTATGGTGACGGACGTAAAGAATATCACCATCCCATATCACCAATAAAAGGCAGTAGGGCAGTAGCCCTAGGACATAATAATATAATTATGAATTTTATTGGTGATGTTCTTCAGAAAAGTCAGATGCATAGTACTCATAACCGGCGTGCGTGTATCACCAGATGTATAAACTTAACTAGCTGTCCCACGCGGCTCCGCTCCCGTCAACTTGCTACCTACCTACCCTACATACATGATTGTTGCGTAACTTAAACCGTTTACGCAGCGCGTGCAACGGAAGCTCTCAAAAAGGAATAATTTTGTCCGTTTTTGCAAAAAATTTCATTTATGCTCCGCTCCTACTGGTCGTAGCGTGATGTTATAACCTTCCTCGATAAATGGACTATCCAACACAAAATAATTTTTCAATTCCAACCAGTAAAACTCTTCAGCTTTATAATATTAGTATAGAAGTATAGATTGAAGCAATCGAAGTATAAGTACGGCTCTTAGCAGGTGGCGTTCTGCAGTTTCTGCCTATCCCCATGGGAAAAAGACAGTGGTGCCATTCCGCAACGCACATTGCTTCTTTTACGTTCATACATCGGTTCTTGTGGCATAGACACAATAGGTAATCGAAAAAAAAAAAAAAGTGTATTTGACGTAAGTACTAAGAATACGCTTTGTGCCAGTTTTAGTGTGCCAAAATAATAAATACATGGCTAATAGATTGGAACAACCCGTTGGATTCGTATAAAAATAGTTGGCCCCAATATATTGTAAATTAAAAGATTTGGTTGTACTATATAGTGCTAATAGGAGTGGGATGAGAGCGTCATGCACCCAGGTCCCACTGCTAATACCTACTGCACTTAAAATAGTCTTGCGGAGTGAAGGTTATATTGTTTTATTGATACAATGTTAGAATATCAAATTAAAATTAAATTTATTGCATCCATAATGTACATAATATAGGTGGTAAATACTATTTTCACACCACCTGCTCGACAATGTCCAATTATATATCATGCAATCTCAACGTTAAGTAAAGGCCTCTTATGGGAGGTAAAGTTGTATGAAACTCCCAAGGGAGTAAAGTGATTTTAATTTGGAACGTCAAATTCATGTGGCAACTCGCGGCAAACTAAATAAATACAAGTAAAATTTCAAAATTTTAAAAACCCCCGACACATTTATCTTGCGAACACCCCGATTAAAACAGTAAAACGCCCATAACTTATGAACAGCTGAACCGATTTTATTTAAATAAAGCTAAGGACACTCTCACACAGCAACACGCGTCAAACTTATAACACCCCTCTTTTTCCGGCGGGGGTTAAAAAAATGCCCATATGGCATTGTAAAGAGGTTTGTTCGAAAATCGAACTGGCCACCATAAGAACTCAAAAAAAAGGCGCGATTTCAAAGAATGTGAAACAAAAGATGGTGTTTGGTGCTGTGATTTTTAACCGACTTCCCAAAAAGGAGGAGGTTCTATGTTCGACATTATATTTGTTTTTTTTTTTTTTTTGTATGTTCACCGATATCTCGATCAATTGTGGACCGATTTAAAAAAAATCTTTTTCTTTTGGCAAAGTATGTTTCGAAATTGGTCCCATTTTAATTTGGTGAAGATCTGATGAAGAACTTCGGAGATATACAAAAGAACTCTTCAATAAATAACGGCAAATCTCTCGGGATTGCTGCAATCGCATGTCTGTTTATTGTTTATACCATTTCATAACATAACATCACGCCAGTACGCTCTTAAGGGGTACGCAGATCTCTCATTTCACCGGTTATGTTCAAGTTTCATGAAATCTACCCTGGCGTTATAGTTACCTTACTAACATGCCTATTAGGTAGATACAACTAAAAATAAAAAATAAAAAACTTTTTTGCAAAAAAATACTACCGACTTCCAAATACAAAACTACAAAGTGAAAAATAACTTTATTGTTTGAAGTCGGTGTCCATAACGCAATAAAATTGGTACCTACGAAAGACACTGACTTCAAAAAATAAAGTTATTTTTCACTTTGTAGTTTTGTATTTGGAAGTCGGTAGTATATTTTTGCAAAAAAGTTTTTTTATTATCAGTGAATTGTATTGAAATATTGGTGTTGACAAAAAACGTCGAGCGATATAGTGATTCTACTCCAGAGTTTATCAAAACAGGCGTTTCAGAAAAATAAAAAACACAGATAAGAAAAAAATCAAACCGACTTCCAGAACAAAAAACTACAAAGCATAAAATAAATTTCTTTTCCGAAGTCGGTGTCGAAAAACGGGAAAGAATGGGTAGGCACAAAAGACACCGGACCAAAAGGAAGTCGGTTTAATTGTTTGTTAAAAAGTTTTTATTTTTCTGTTTTTAGTTTTGGTAGGTACCTCCAATTAACATAATTATCTTTTATAGCCAAAGTACATCTCATGGCGATTCCAATAAGCCCAAACACGACTAGGATACATTGTTTTATATTAGAGTTCCAGTGCCTACCTTCCGGCTTCATCATCAGATCAGTTCGATGGTATCATTTTCACCAGTACCATTTATTTATAAGTATTTGCTTCATTATAGTCGGTTAACTATTCGAGATAACTTATGCCCGTGACATATTTAGCATTTAGGAGATCCAGTGGCCATCTGTGGTCTTCTTCATCAGTTCCACTTCACCAAATGATACTTTCTGAGTGCAAATGATTGCATTGTTGATGAAAATACCAAAATCACTATATGTTTGCCTATAATATTTGAGGAGTTCCCTCGATTTCTCTAGGATTCCATCATCAGATCCTGACTTGATGATTATGGGACCAACTAGGAAGTATACCCTTTCAAACAAAAGAAGAATTTTTGAAATCGGTCCAGGCGTCTTTGAGTAATCGGGGAACATACATAAAAAAAAAATAAACAGATTCCGACGAATTGAGAACCTCCTCCTTTTTTCGAAGTCGGTTAAAAAGACTATGACGATTTTGTTCAATGGATAACAACAAAATTAGTAGTTATGACTGTGTCGGAACTCGAAATCCGTCCTTTTAGTTTATTGCCAATATATTTTAGCCGAAACTCGAAAGTCAAGCAGTTTTAATAGGTTGCCAACATAACCCTCCATTCTGCCCAGACAAGGGGCAACAAGGGGCTTTGTAAGGTGTAAGCACATTCTCCATGATGGAAATTCCAGACAAGGCAGTAAGAAACCAGAGCGCCGAGACGCATGACTGTTAGGGACGGCATCACGGCACTGCCAAGTGTGTCAGCATGTCGTTTGTTCATAGCGCGGGCACACATATGATTAGTGCGCACGTAGGTACTCTATGATTCTACGAAATCGAAAATATTTAGTTTTGATTGGTTTCCTGTTTAACCGCATGCAGCTAAGTAGGTACCAGTACTTTACATGGAGGACCTCCACAACCCAGTAACTGGGTAATACGGGTACCCCTTTTGCACGACTGTAAAAGATGTACTTACAAATGACAGCCGGGACCAACAACCCACCGACGAGCTTAGCGTGTTTGCCGAGGCACGGAGGTATCTGTTAAGATAGTCACCCATCCACCAACCGACATCGGCAAGCGTTGCTTAACCTTGAATATCGACCGATGCGGCTATTACTATCTAACCACGAGCTCCTTCTAAGTTTATAGATGTTAGTGCCACATACTACTCAGTAATGAAAATGATTTTTATTTTTCACTTTTTAGTTGTACCTACCTATAAGGTAACGCCAGAATAGATTTCATGAAACTTAAACATAACCAGTGAAATGAGAGATCTGCGTACGTTAAGAGCGTACTGGCGTGATGTTATGTTATGAACAATAAACAGACATGCGATTGCAGCAATCCCGAGAGATTTGCCGTAATTTATTGAAGAGTTCTGTTGCATATCTTCGAAGTTCTTCATCAGATCTTCACCAAATTAAAATGGGACCAATTTCGAAACATACTCTTTTAAACAAAACAAGTAAAATTTCAAAATTTAAAAATCCCCCGACACATTTGTCTTGCGAAAACATCACGATCTAAACAGTAAAACGCGCATAACTTTTGAACGGCTGAACCGATTTTATTCAAACATAGCTAAGAGCACTCTCGATACAAACACCTTTCAAACAAAATAAACTAAATCAAAATCGGTTGATCCGTTGAAGCGCTATGATGCTACAGACAGACACACAGATACACAGACACACAGATACACAGCAACACACCTCAAACTTATAACTTTTTCCGTCGGGGGTTAAAAAGAATTTTCTAAATCGGTCCATAATTGACGGAGATATGCGTGAGCAAACACAAAAAAAAAAAAACAAACATAATGTCGAACATAGAACCTTCTCCTTTTTGGGAAGTCGATTAAAAATAACTGGCCACTCGTCCGTGTGTCACTAGGGGGTGCCAACTGAAAATCAGCGCTGGTTGTCTGACGCCCAGCATAAGCAGAGTTGGTAACCCTTTCGGTGTGGGCACGCTCAGCGCAGCTCTTCTTGAATCTTGTTTGTACTTTTCTATTGTTCTTCCCTATTACTTTGTAAGTGTTGTCTGTTTCGAATAAATTATTTTTAGTCTATTCTATCCTAAATGTCAAGCGCCCCGCTTTAGCGTCGCGCGTCGTGCGCCAAAAGTGAGAGTCAATCGTCCAATTGACATTGACAGTTCAAAATGCTCAGTTATTTTAACCGGGTAGTACAAACATTTCTAAGCAAAGTAATAAATTAATTGACACAAAAGTCTTATGATAAAAATATTATGAGTATCATAACATGCGTCAGAGAACATTTGCGTACAATTATGAATAGAATATAGATAACTTAAAAGTTTTATACATGACTTGTGTTTGTCACCTTAATAACAAATACAATGTCAATTGTGACTCATAATTATTTTAGTGCTATAATTATTACTTAACGTTAGATTAATAATAAGTACAGTTTATGGGTAACTGCCAATTGCCGCCCTTTTTTTATCGTGCAGAAATCCTCATGATGTCTTCCACCCCTTGGTGAGCGGAGGGATCTGTCAGACTCTGATGAGTGTTCTGCAGTTATCTTTGGCCAGGGCGCTGCGAGTGCTTGCGCATTTCGTCACGCTCCCCCGGCCAGGTATTGGCCTGCATGAATTCATGCGAACCCCGTTGCCCTTTGCGGCCGTATACGACTGCAATTCTTCTACAGAGTCACGCACGGTAGGATACGCAGATGACATAGCAATTCTAATCTCGGGGCAATTTGAGGGCATCTTATGTGATCTCATGAGAAAGGCCTTCAAAATAATCGAGAGCTGGTGTACTAAACACGAACTGTCGGTTAACCCCGTTAAGATGGAACTAATAATGTTCACTAACAAACGAAATCTTGGACCGCATAGGCTTCCAAAACTTTTCAACACAGAATTAACACTTAAAGAGGAGGTCAAGTACTTGGGGGTAATTCTTGATAGCAAATTGCTCTGGAACAAACATCTTGACTACAAACTCAACAAATGCACAATCGCACTCTATCAGTGTAAAAAAATGTTAGGAAAAACATGGGGGCTGTCTCCAAGGATTACTCTCTGGCTATACACAGCGGTAATCAGGCCAATGTTGGCTTATGGTGCTCTGGTTTGGTGGACTAGGACAGAACTCTCGACCACCATCACCCGACTCCCGGTTCCAGCGATAGGCCTGCTCAGCTATCACCGGCTGCATGAGAACCACCCCAACAGCAGCCATGGAGATAGCCCTACATATAACTCCCCTGGACCTGTACATACAGCAAGAAGCGGCGCTAGCTGCTGTCAGGCTAATGCATCTAGGCATATGGGGTAAAAACCACACAAGCCCACACGCTAAAATCCTGGACCGGGCGATTGAGTATCAACCTCTCATCGCCGCTCCGTGTGATAGAATACAAAAACAACCTATGTTCAACAAAAACTATAACATACAAACAATAGAGGAAGAAAGGGATCAGTCAGGAGCCAATGAAGTGCGAATCTACACAGATGGCTCAAAAACTAATAACGGTTCAGGTGCTGGCGTACACTCCCTTGACCTCAACATTAACTTTCACATACCGTTAGGCACACATAGTTCGATTTTCCAATGTGAATGTGTCGCCTTAACACAAGCCGCAAAAACGGTAAAGCGTTTAGGTATCCAGAACTACGGAATCAGATTCCTATCTGATAGTCTGGCTGTGCTCAAAGCTTTAGAAAACAAACTAACCAACAACAAACTAATCTTTGAATGCCACCTCGCCCTGGAGAGTATATCAAAATCGAATCACCCTCCCACCAAATCCGTACCCACTTATCCCCTGGCCTTTCTCGCAATTTCGTGCGTGGATTCGTCAAAGATCAACAGAATTACACAATAACAGATGGTCACGGGCTACAGACTGTAGACAGTCAAAAATGGCTGTGCCGATAGTACACCCGCGTCTCACCAAGAAACTCCTCAGCCTGAGTAGAAATAACCTCAAAATAATTATAGGGACATTAACGGGCCACACCCTTCTTAACAAACATTTATTCAACATAGGCGCCACGGACAGTCCACTTTGCAGGGGCTGTTTTAACGCCGAAGAATCAGCCGCCCACGTAATCCTGGAATGCGAGGCCGTGGCTTCTCAACGCGAAGAAACCCTCGGAACAGTGAGGTCGCTCCGTGAAGCCTGTGAAGCTCCCAGGAAGCTTCTGTGCTTCTGGGCGGAGTTGGGCTGGCTATGTTAGCCAGTACCCCCACGTACAACGGACCAAATGGGAGTCTAAGTGCGGAAAAGAGAGTCCCTACTATTACTACTACTACTACAGAGTCACGCACGGAACACATCGCGCTGTCGTCTCGGCTTTTTGAGTGTTCAGGCAACAGACTCCACAAGTCTGTTACCTGCAGGGTGTAGGTAGCACAGCAGGTGCAAAGGCGCCGGAGATCATTCCGCGACCTCCGGCGCACTGTGTATTTTCTACGGATGGGCCATAAACAATAGCCTTTAAACAAGCTTCTTATTAAGATAGACCCCACAGACTGCTCACTCTATAGAGGCTGGTTTAGCGCCGAGGAATCAACCGCCCATGTCGTCCTGCGAGTCCGTGGGCTCTTAAAGCGCACATATCTTCGGAACAGTGAGGTCACTCCGCGACGCCTGTAAAAACACCAGGAATCTTCCGTGTTGTCGGGTGGAGCTAGGCTGCCTATGTAAGCTAGGACCCCCACACACATTGAAGCGAATTAGAGGCTGTAGCAATGAGGTCGCTCCGGGTAGCTTGAGAAGCCCCCAGGCCTTCATGCTTCTGAGCAGAGCTAGGCTAACTATGGGACATTAAAATCGCATTATGGACCGAATAGGGGTCTAAGTGCAGCAATTGGAATCCCTTATCTATCTATAAATTTATTTGTTCATTGTTACAAATTGACCTCATAGTTAATAGCATAATTAACTTATCTGTAAGTCTGTAGGCAAAGCTATTAATTAGAAGCAGTATTTCCATGACACAGTCATTGCCCTTTCTCTAATATCTTCTGGCGAGTACTTTAATTACATAAAATCTCTTTGAAGGAGCCTGAACAACAATAGTACATTGTGTATTAAGGGCGGTATGTAAAGAATTACGATCGAGGCTCTAGTAGACGCCCGAAGTCGAAGACTGAGGGCTTTGTGAGTCGCTTTGTCGAGGTTCGTAATTCCCGTACCGCCCGTGATACACACAATGTTTTTCATCACATTTGCGAGTAATAATTATAAATTATAGCTTTCATACACAAGTCAGCACAGCTGTTATTACGAAATAAGTGAACTTTTTTTTAAGCGGTTGGCGAATTTTTGCCCACACCACAGATTATGTTTCGTTCAGAAACTTTAAGGGCAAATACTTACGTAGGTATACAGCCATGACAGAGTGTAAAAAGAATTAAATAATTTCGACGTTTTCATACTATAACTATTAAAATCGATTATTAAGAACATTAGTTGAGTATTTAAGTAACATGTAGCGAGATTGCAAAGAAATTCCAGTTTAGATAACATTTTAAGACAATTTTTCAATTGCGTGTAAACTACTTGCTTGAACTTGCATGCCCTGTGTGCTGTGCCATAAATTAAAAAAATATTACTTACCGCCCTAGGGTTTCATGACAAAAAGAAAGCCCGAGGGTTTTATATTGGGCATTACGGCCAAGTTAACCTGTATGTTTAGATACTTTTTACGTGCAAGTGTGATGAAAAGTATTTTATGTTTTCCATTAGTAAAAAGTGTCGAAGAGCATGAAAGATCATCAAAATTAATTCAGTAGTTTAAACACATATAATGAGGACTCTTCCATTAAACCTGTTCATCATTTCCTTAGCCTTTACCCAAACATGTTCGGGTGGCCAGTTCAACTGGATCCAACTGAATACCAGTCATCTATGGCGAGACTGTCTACCTGACCTCCACAACCAAATAACTGTCTGTTAAAACTGATATGAAGGCAATAAAAATATTCAAGGTTTTATAAGCCAGTGTGTGTCCCAGTGTCCCACTGCAGGGCAAGGCATCCCATCCATCTCTGTCTGTGTATTACTACATCTGGGCAATCCTTTGAATAGGAGTCTAATACGTCACGCCATCTCCTAGGCTCTCAAGGCCTACCGCATAGATTCCTGTTGTTCGCAATCCAATCAGAGGTTCCTTTCACTCAATTCAAGTTATGAAATGCAAAATTATATCTTAATCATACCATTTATAATATTCTATCTCTAAGAGGTATTACAGACAATTATTCCACCTGATAAACATAATTTTCTAAGGAAAACCACTTTCATTGTCTTATCAGACTAATTATGGTAACCTTTTATAGTTTTCTAAACATATAATTGTTGCCATTTACAATGGTCTTGAAGTCTAAGTATAATTTTTATAATATTCTATCTCTAAGAGGTATTACAGACAATTATTCCACCTGATAAACATAATTATCTAAGGAAAACCTCTTTCATTGTCTTATCAGACTAATTATGGTAACTTTTTATAGTTTTCTAAACATATAATTGTTGCCATTTACAATGGTCTTGAAGTCTAAGTATAATTTATGGCATATCTTTATGAATAAAACATATCTGCCTCCTATTATGAAGTAAGTCTTATTAGAATTACAAATTAGCTTGTAAATTATGATTACACGCGTAGTTATGTGTGTAACTCTTTACAGCCTAATTCCATAATATATTGTTTTAGTTATTGACGTTAAAAGACGCAAAAAAAATCTTATTTAATGTAGAGACTGATAGGTTTAAAATGAATAGTAAATACGAGTATAGAAGTGCTTCAGAAACTAGAATTTGGTTGGATTACTGCTTTATTTATAAAATCTGGACTGTTTAGCATCTGTTATGCAGATACCTACTTCAAATTTTCTTCTTTTTATTTAAAGTCTGCTAATAATTTCTAAGCTGTTCAGTTCTTTTGGAAGTAATTGAAGTTTTTTATTTAAATGTAGAATCACATGACTTTGTAGCATAAAACGTAAAAAATCGTCGACTACAAATATTATGATTTAATAATGACATGCTTAACCTCGCCTCGATGTTTACGACCAACTTTCTTATATGCCGCAAAGTAACACCATAGGTACAAGTTCCAAATTAAATTAGCAAGCATTTGTGAAGTCTAGAACATCGTGCAACCCTTATTTGTACGAAAATTTGAAATATAAATAAACAATATCGTTAGGAATGTCTCGTTTCTGCTTATTACTCACCGTTTAATAGCCACTAGGCACTAGAAGTAACGAGAATCACACAATTAAAGGTTATGCTAGTATTTTCAAACACTTTAACACTATTAACAATTAATTAAATTATTTTTTTATAATGAAAACAGACTATCACATTAAGTTTGATTCAGCTGCAGCAGCCATTTGTAAAAAGTTCGTAGTGTTGCCAAACCTTGTAGTTTTTTCTTACCAAATTACTTGTCAAACTTTTAGAAGTTTCGTGAAATGCCATCTAGTCACTGACCATTAACATACACTCAAAGACCTTATACTTCTTACTACTAGACTGTGCACTGTGGCGCAAATACCGGTCCACGTGAGAAAGCTCCCGTTGGTAGTGTGTCTCTTTCTAATGAGGTGACCATGACAAAACAGAACACGGGACAAATTGATTGTAAAAACGCTAGTTTAAGTATCCCGATATATTTATGTTACCTAACTGCGCTACCTAAACCTACCTAATTAATAGTTAGAAAAAAAATAGTGTTTATATTTTTTGGTATCTACATCACTAACCGTATGGTGTCGGGCGTAAAGAATTTCACCATCCCATGTTTGCCCGTGGGTGTCGTAAGAGGCGACTAAGGGAAAAACCAGAGAATGGGCAGCAGCTTTCTCTGTGCATTTGTAACAACCATACTGCGATCACCAACCAGTCTGCAAAGCACATCCCATGAATAGCACAAATAAAACGTAGCCCCTATTGCTCGGCAACCTGTACTCTCCACTACGGCAGCGGTCGAGGTTACGGTATGGCAAGGGGTACTAAGAATCCCGGAGGAGATCCGGCTACCCCAACAAATACCAACAACTGGACCTGGCAACGTACAACACGCGCACACTCTGGATCGACGAAAAAATCACCAAACTCGAAGAGGAATTGAGCAGTGGAGTTTTAAAGGGTTATCTGAAATTCGAAGAGAGCGGGAGGGCTCAATAATCCTCAAACCCCAAGTCTCCTCAAGTCTCATTCTTCAAGACCAATCGTATAGATAGGAACAAAAATCTCTCTGATCCTACTCTCAAGCTCATGAAGGAGAGGCGTTAGATGACCCTGCAGTGTTCAGACGGTGCTTTGAAATACCGGCAGCTAAATATACCTCAAAGGATCTCTATGATTTCTCATATTGTCCAGTTGCGTAGACAGTTGAGAAATAAAACTACAGCAATTGTATTACACTAGGAATCAATTTGCAAATAATATTAACAACCGCTGAATTTCACTCGAACAAAGTTATTGTTCTGTGAAAAAAGTCCGCCGAAAATTCCGCAAACCGTCACCTTACATTTAATATTACCAGGCCCAAACATTTAAAAGTACTACTCTTACTCAGTATTAATAAATATTTTTTTAAATACAACGAATTGATTAAATATAGGAACTGTAGAAATATTTAAATACGTTTCTAGAAATATTTAAATACGTGTCAAAGGCTATGAATTGTTCGTTTTGGTATAAAATAAAAAGAAAATATAAAATTTTCTACCATTTCTACCAAACCCAATGATTAGTTGAGCTGGCAAGAGGTCAGACAAGGACACACTACCAGCGGAAACCCTCTCGCCAAGACCGCTTTTGGTTAGCTACCGCATAAAAGGAAATAGATAACCTAGGTGTACGATGATAGATTTCATTTTAGCTAAACACAAAATTTTGGTACACAGTCTAGTAGTAAGAAAAACGTATAAGGTCTTTGCATACACTGGACTCACGGAACAGAAAAAACAGCTGGACTTCATAATATTGATGACAAAATGAAGACATTTGACATTTTTGATTTATCGCCATTTTGGCGCTGATAGCAACGTGACTTAACGTGAACGTCCATGGAACTAATATTAGAGATTTTTAAACTTTATATGTAACGAAGAACGTAAATATAGAACTGACAGCTATCAGTGTTGCCAATTTTTAGAGATGGGACACAGTAGAGATGAAGCGTATATACTAGAACAGATCCAGAGATTAAGTTTTTAATTAGACTATGCTGCACCTATTCTAACTTATAAAATACTCGATCCACCTAGTCTCACTGTGCCTACGCAGTGCACGCCACCCGCGGCCCGCACGAATCAAAGTACCGACGACGCGGCGAAGCTAGAAAGCAGCATAGTCATAGCTCATTCATGTTTGCCAAAATCATTCGTGTGTCAGTCACTTGAACCCTAATTCAAAGTGCATAAAAGTAACGCGACGCGCACAAGTGAATACATAAAAAATTAGTGTGCCAGTCATTTGAATTTGAACCTTATTTCAATATAGTTTTATTCTGTATTTCTTATTCTAATTATAGAATAGGTACTTTGACAATACTCGATGCGAATGAAGACTTTATGATGCAGTCTAATATCAAGTACGGAGTCATGCGAATGTGATCTCGCTTGATTTATTGATACCTACTCGACGTCGCAAACACGTACTAGCGGACTTATTTAGTGTGATTGGTTTTCATAACGAAATTTTGATAAATCGTTAAGAAGATATATCTATTTTTTATTATAACATTAATTCATGTGTTTATTGTTTTAAAAAATGGTTCCCAAAGGAAGTAGTGTATTTAAAAAAAAAAAACAAAACTAATAAATGACTCTGAAAAATGAATAGAAATTTTTTAATTACGCCAACAATCTTCAATGTAGATAAAACTTTACGTTGACAGTCCTAAGCCTGCATAAAGTATGAAGGGAAGATTACAATTCATTACTGCGTACGTACGTATCTACACGTATCGGTGGTACGCAAAGACTAAGCATCTATAAAGTATGCGTATTTCATGGACTAGGTGGACTAGGTAATACAGGTATTTGGATCAAGTATTTGTACGGACTTGGACTAGGTGCACCTAGTCCAAAATTCACCTAGTACGACCCATCTCTAGGACACAGCCTTCGGTAAAAACATATTTTTACGGGCTTTATCGATCGTGAGAATAATTTAATACGTAAGAGAAAAAATCCAGTTATTTTTATTATAATTCATTTTTAAGTAATAGAAAAATTGCTGTAAACGTTAATTGAAAAATATTTTCAGTCAGATTGCAAGCTATAAACTAGTGGATAGCGTGATAGTAAGTGCATTACTGTCACATCAGTGAGATTTAAATATGGGGATAGGCTAACAACTTATCCTTAAAACTAGTATATTTTAGCAAGTATCTCCTCGCTCAACTACACCAATTAGTTAATACTTACAAAAGTGCCGGAGTCACTCGGTTGGAGCCCATCGGATTTGTGAAGGGAACATCATTCATACAAATATTTGCGTGCGAATGAGATGGATAATAATTTACAACGGACGTATTTCTAGCTCTCATCGCTGATATCCTGTGTCGGTGCAAATAAGAGTGACATCGCGTTCCAGTGAGGTGAAGACTTATATCAGTTTTCAACTCTGTTTCAGATGCAGATATAAATTGTTTGACTTCAAAACATTTGTTAATAAAATTATAATTATCATGATATTATTCCAGAATTAATTCCAGGCACAGGAACGTGGTGATTGGTACAAGAAAAGAGACGCCTGTGCTCAGCAGTGGGTGAAATCGGGCTGTGGATGATCATGATGATGATTCCAGAATTTAGTATTACAAATTGCTTTTGAACTGATTAAAGGCATTCATATAACATTCAACACCAATATGAGATATTTAGTTGCAACATATTACGAGAAGTCAATACAGTAGATGAGTGATAATCCTTGCGAAGTCTAGTATTTTGATATTAGTGAAATTTAAAAATATCACTAATACTGATATTAGTTACAAAATTATAATATTTCCAGACGAATATAGTAATATTACCTAATCTTGAGAAATATTGGTATTAACTTATCACTAAATGTGTCAATTTTAGTTCCTGACACGCTCGAGCGGGGTGCTTTGAATCAGCACAAAAATCAACTGTCATTTCATATAGTATATTTAGTCCAGCGTACTTGTATAATAGAGGTCAGTGCATCTAATGGAATAACAATTTGACTGACCAAAAATACTTCATGTAAGGAGTGGAATTCCCTGCCGAAGTCTGTGTTTCCCGATAGCTACAATCTAGGGGTCTTTAAGTCAAGAGTGAATAGGTTACTTCTAGGCAAGCGTGCTCCACCATCGACCACATCATCGCTTACTATCAGGTGAGATAGTGGTCAAGCGCGAGCCTATATTAGATAAAAAAAAAAAAGTAAATTGGTTGCTAGGACTCACAAGCTCATAACGCTTTCACTTTAAAAAATCAATTTCATAGTGGAGCCAACCTCTATAACTCTAGGTCAGAGGTATAGAACTTAGACTTTCTTCATCTAAGGTATAGAAGGACTAACTGTAAAAAGTTCGTGACTTAAGAACTCTTAAAATAAGGCCGCTTACGTATAGTACTCGCCAAAGTTATTGGCCGCCCTGAAGTTGGCTACAATGGCTGCGCAGTAGAAAATCTCATACAAAAACAGTACCGTTTCGTGCCCCGCGCATCCGGTAAACCAACTTCAGGGCGGCCATTAAGTTTGGCGAGGGCTGTACTTTGTGGTCATACCTAGGGTGGGCACGTAGGTCACGTGCCTTGGGCGCCTATTGCACGGGAGTGCAAAATCTTGTTTAAAAATTCGATTGTTGTAATTATTACACAAGCTCAATTAATTTATTGCGTTCTACCTCAGATAGCCTCAGTCGCAGTCGCATTGTAGCGTATTTACCCTTAGGCCAAGAGAGTCATTTCGGGACGCAGCGAAGGGATCCAGCCCTACAACCTAGCATATTCTTTTGAGAAAAATATTACTACCTAGTCCCATGGGCGTATCCACACTGGGGCAGATGGGGCAACCTGCTCCACCCTTCATCCTGACTCGAAATTCAAAATTTACTATTCCAGAGAAAAACTATAAGATGGGTGCAAACAATTTTGGGCTAGCTTTAATCTTTTCTCCATGCAGGTTCGAGTGGCCCAAGTTGATTTTGCCATCCTAGGTCCCCGACACGCTTAATCCGCATGTGAAGTTTCTACAATTCTAACTAGTTTCCTTACTTGTTCCCCAGTTCTAAGCAAATGCTGGGTACGCCCATGCCTAGGCCCTTGTAGGCTGCCGCCCCTTCTTCTTATTTGTCAAAAGATAATTTTACCTATCCGAGGCAGTGTGCTAATAATAGTCAAACTATTTTTTGCATGAGTCGGCAAAGTAAAGTAACTCCTATGAACACAAACAAGCAAGGGCGGATCCGAGATTTTTTTCACAAGGGGCGGACTGGCAAAAAAATCAACAATAACTGTTAGAAATAAACCTGAAACATCATACTTCATGTTTATTTCTACAAGTTCAAGTATTTATAGGAAGCTTTATGAAAGACAAGAGTTTCACTCATGTTCTTTCTGTTCATCATCATCATATCAGCCGAAAGACGTCCACTGCTGGACATAGGCATCCCCCAAGCGTCAGCACATTGATCGGTCCCGTGCGTCCCGCATCCAGCGGATCCCCGCAACCTTCACCAGGTCATTGGTCCACCTGGTGGGAGGCCTTCCAACGCAACGTCTTCCAGTTCGCGGTCGCCACTCCAAAACATTTCTGCCCCATCGGCCATCTGTTCTGCGAGCAATGTGCCCTGCCCACTGCCACTTAAGTTTGGCAATTATTCGGGCTATGTCGGTAACCCTGGTCCTCTTGCGGATCTCTACATTGCTAATTCAATCACGCAAGGATACTCCGAGCCTGGCCCTCTCCATTGCCCTTTGGGTGACTGTAAGCTTTCTGATGAGGCCCATTGTGAGCGACCACGTCTCAGAGCCATAGGTCATAAGTGTGTGTGACCAGTGGGTCATAGATTTTCGTCTTGAGACACTGGTAAGTTGGACGAGAAGATACCGCGCAGCTTCCCAAATGCTGCCCGGCCGAGTAGGATTCGACGGTTGACCTCTTTCGCGAGGTTGGACCTGCCTAGCTGGACCGTTTGTCCCAGGTGGACATGGTTGTCCACGGCTTCGGCTGTGGATTCACCGACCTTGATAGGAGTGAGTGCGACATGGGCGTTCAACATCACCTTGGTTTTGTCCATGTTCATTATTGTACCCACTCTTTTGCACTGAGGTCATCGAGCGTTGTACTGGGGTCCTCCGTGGTCTCCATAACAGCTTTATCATCGGCGAACCGAAGTTGAGTGATGTGCTCACCGTTGATGTTGATGCCTAGCCCTCTCCAGTCCAGAACCTTGACACCGCTGCACTGGAGGATGTCTCCTCCAGTGCAGCGGTGTAATATAATAGTTTATTTCTGTTATTTTAATCATATATTTTAACTACTCTGATAATTGTCTGGCCAATTGGCTGTTGAAAATTCATTCAACCAATCACAGCAGATAACGCGTGCTTGACAATTTGTCACATTAATTCTCCGATAATTTTAAGGTGGGAAACTGAGGGTTAGAATTTTGCCTTCCTTCCTTACTCTTTCTTTCTTTCTGGACAGCCTCTAGCGTGCTTAGTAAGACTGTTTCACTGACGATCTCTTAAGACACTATCGGGATCGGCACTAAGACTGTTGCGAAAACGTGAAATAATATAATAATAATCTTTTTCATCCTATTTATTTTCTGTTATAAACAAAATGTAGGTAGTATATGTTATATTATTGTTTGATTTATTTCTGGTCTTTGCTAACTTAATTTAAGTACTACTAATACTATTGTTAAGGGTTTAGCAGAAGCATGTTATTATAATTTATGTCGTTTTGTGACAAATAAACACTTTTTAACCGACTTACCAAAAAGGAGGAGGTTCTATGTTCGACTTCATGTTTGTTTTTCTTTCTTTCTTTTCTTCTTCTTTCTAAATCAGGTCCTGGCAGTATACATAGCAAGCATTTGATAATATAGATCATTACATACTTTTTAACCGACTTCCCAAAAAGGAGGAGGTTCTATGTTCGACATTATGTTTGTTTTTTTTTTTTTTATCTTCACCGATATCTCCGTCAATTGTGGACCGATTTTGAAAATTCTTTTTTTGTTTGAAAAAGTATGTTTCGAAATTGGTCCCATTTTAATTTGATGAAGATCTGATGAAGAACTTCGGAGATATACAACAGAACTCTTCAATAAATAACGGCAAATCTCTCGGGATTGCTGCAATCGCATGTCTGTTTATTGTTTATACCATTTCATAACATAACATCACGCTAGTACGCTCTTAACAAGCAGATCTGTCATTTCACCGGTTATGTTCAAGTTTTATGAAATCTATTCTGGCATTATAGTTACCTTACCAACTTGCCTATTAGGTAGGTACAACCAAAAAGTGAAAAATAAAAAACTTTTTTGCAAAAAAATACTACCGACTTCCAAATACAAAACTACAAAGAGTAAAATAACTTTATTTTTTTAAGTCTGTGTCTTCCGTAGGTACCATATTTTTGCGTTATGGACACCGACTTTAAAAAATAAAGTACTTTGTAGTTTTGTATTTGGAAGTCGGTAGTATTTTTTAGCAAAAAAGTTTTTAAATAAAATTGAATCATACGGTATACGATGCAATGTGCTTAATCTGATTAAAACATACCTAAAAGAACGTAAACAATTTACAGAAATTTCTGGAGTCAGTGTAAAAACAATAAAAGTACGCATCTTCTCGAATAAATATTAAATTAGGTGTCCCACAGGGGAGCATACTCGGCCCCTTATTATTTCTACTGTATGTAGGTTGCGGGAAGGCGCTGGATGCGAGACGCACGGGATCGGTCAATGTGGCGACGCCTGGGGGAGGCCTATGTCCAGCAGTGGACGTCTTTCGGCTGAAATGATGATGATGATGATGTAAATGATTTGCCTAGTGAAATGCCAAATCCAATGGTCCTTTTTGCTGATGACAGCACTTTGATAATTAAATGTAAGTCAATATTAGATACGCTTGAAAAATTACAACTTGGCTTAATAAAAATAATTTAATAATAAATTTAGAGAAAACAAAAGTAATGCATTACTATCAAAGAATAGTAGCCACAAATACGAATATAAATTATAATGGAAAAACAATAGATAAGGTCAACGAAGCAAAGTTTCTAGGAATTACAATTGATAGCCAACTGACATGGAAAACTCAAGCAGATGACGTATGCAAAAAACTAAGTTCAGACGCTTATGCATTATATAGTTTATAAAATAAAGTTAACATTCAGTATTGATGGCAGTCTAGTTCTTTCTGTATTGAGGTTTGGTATAATTTTCTGGGGCAGCTGTAGCGAGAGAGAAAATATTTTTAAGGCGCAAAAACGCTGTATTAGATCTATGTTTAAAATCAATGTGACCGACAGCTGCATACCTTTTTAAAAAAAATATAATCTTTTAACTTTTGCATGCCTGTATATATTAGAAATAGCCATTTTTGTTAAAACAAATGATCACATAATCCCAACTTTAAAAATACTAGAAACAGGACCACAAGTTTAAGAACTCAATATGAAGATAAGTTATGCATAGGTGGATATAAAACTGCATTATTGAGAAAGAGTGTTATGTGCATGGCTCCTCTTATCCTCTTATCTGTAGTAATTTTTGCATGCCATGAGGCAGAATGTATAAGGATCCAAAATATTGCAACACCTTTTACCTACATTCTAAGCAAATAAATAAATCTATCTATCTATCTGTCTATCTATCTTTCAGTAAATCTAAATTAATACCTTCGTATTTGAGAGCTGAAATGGGTCAAGAAAGATTGTGTGACCTATCTTTGCTCAGTGTAAAGCGAGAAGAATTGTTTTATTTAGTCTGGTTTTTATATTACATAAAATAATTTACGAAACGGCGCAACTGTGATGGGTGCCCTAAGTGTCATTTCCTGTAGGTACGCCCCTGCCAAGGTGTATCACTCTCAGTAGTTTATACACGACACTGCACAAGCAAGTGACTTGTAGGCTATTGGAATGACTGCTTTGTTACCACCTCTAACCATAAAAGCATGAATAGTTGCTATATTTTATGCTTTTTTAGGTTTCGGTACCTAAAGGTTCCGTCTGTCTGTCTGTCCGTCATCTGTTACAAAATTTTGTTAAAAGGAATTTTTACTTCCCTTTGACATGTGAACTTGAAATTTGGTGATATCGTTTATTTTTAGTAACAAATACCAAATTCTACATTTGGTATAGAACCCTAAATATGCGAAGTCCGACACGCACTTGGCCGATTTTACTCTAGCCGAAAAAAAATTAATGTTATAGTGCTTATACACGTTCGGATTTGTTCCGGCCGGACCACGGATTTGTGGGCGGAGTTAGTCCGGTCCGGACCATATACGAGCGTGTGTAGAGTGGTCCGCCGGACATTATTATTATTACACTATAGCGCACTATAACGCTGAAGACCGAAAAAATGGTTTGACCAAAAACTAAATTAATTTTACTATGCTACTAAACTTGAATTCCCTGGCAACAGTGGCAACTCTGTCTGCAAATTTCGCTTCATTCCACGCATTTCAGATTTTTGTCCTTTTATTTTTCCAAGAGATTTTTTTGTTTATGTATTAAAAGTAAAATAACATTCAAATATAAAAAGTTAAATACATAAATTAAAGTTACGAAAAGTTTATATTGTTACTTAATAATGTTTTCAAATTATTAAATTTTCCAGCTTGAAAGTGAGATATGCATGAGTGAAACGTAACGTTTTCATATTTACAAATTCATTCGTTTTGGTAAAAATTCCTTGTGTTGTGAAACAGAGTAAGAAAATTATTAAAAAGATGTCTTCAGGAGTTTCAAGGCGGGAAATTCTATCAATCTACAAGTTGCTCCTGAGAGAAGCTGATAAATTTTCCAATTACAACTTCAGGTAAACATAAAATTAATTCAAATTACATAACCTCACTTGGCAAAAAAAAAAAATATAAGGTTACTAAAGTGCTAATTGTTGTTAGCTAGAAAAACGTTAATAACAGGCAATATTGTAATAAAATATTCAAATACCTCTACACAAATATGGGTCTCATTAAGACTTTATTTCATCATCTTATCATGCAAAGTTGTTATGACAAAAAAATACATTAAAATGGTGTTTGACACATAATTAACAGTTTTAAGTACTATTTTATCTTCACAACATCATTAGACCCCAAACAATTAATTATAAAGTCCAGAATTCACACTGCAAAGTCTTTTTAATCTTTTTTTTGCAACCTCACTGCAGTCACTGCCTTAATTAAATCAAATCAAATCAGTTTTATTTGCTGAGACATAAATACCATCATTGCTCCCGTGTGGGTTCCCGCATTGTCGCCGTGGCTCGATCACCACGGTGAAGTGAAGAGGAACCTGAGGAGATGCCGCTCTAGAGAGCTTTTGCTGATAAGCCGACGACTTAACGGCCAACAAGTAGGTTGCGGTGCCGCTTGGGCGAAATTGCAACTAAGGCGGGCCGTAATGTTGTACAGAGGCACAGCAGCTGAGGGTTGGTGGCCGTGGTTGGAGAGGAGTGCCGGTATTGCGGTGCGCCACTCTCCTTACCTTCCGCGGCCTGGACTGGATCACCACTGTCTGATGGCTGGCATGGTGGTGCCGGAGGGGAGGAGGCGTGTCGGCATAGTGTTGGCCGCTCCCCTATCCCCTGCGGCTGAAAAGTGATAGGCGGCGGTGCCACTGACCTGACCTGTCATAAATGGGGACCAAGAGTGCCATACACGGGGTCATCTGGCGGTGATGGGGGTACTCCCCAGAGGAGGGTCTAGTGATGGACAGCCACGGCTGGTTCGCGGAAGAGTGCTTACGCGTGCCGGTGTTCCGGTGTCCCACCATAAGCAGCACAGGAGGGGAGTTTTAGTAGGTTGGAGTCCCACATAACTGCACTATCTCAGTATACATGAGCATTTCTCCAATATCTCCATGAGCTAATCTAAGAGTATTCTTATTACATCATGATAACACATATCTTTTCTTAGATAAGTGTTATCATGATGTCATAATGTTTGTTTATACTCAGATAATGTTATCAACAAATGTTTTGATGTTATTTTGGTTCTTATTAGCACCAATCCCAAGGTTGTTGATAATCTAGTTTATTGGTTTGACCTCTAATGATCTTATTTTTATCATGCCTCTGTTCTTATTAAGGGTTAGGCAGAACTGAATGGGTAGTTGGTCTGTATGGATGGTGCAAACTATTTGTTACATTTATGTAGAGCTTCACTTAATTCCTTGCCATTTTAGTCTGTTTCTTGAAAGTGTTGGTGCTAAATGTTCTGAAATGTCCCTAATTGGTGGCTTTTTGTTCGAAATAAAGCTCTCTTGGGCTGAAGTTTCAAGCCAACTAAACAAGCACATTATATTGCATTCAGGCTAAAATATTAAATGAAATATCCCAAAGAAACTGTTAATTTGATTGAATTCAGAACTCCACGACTAAGCGCGTATTTTGCGTACGGGTGTGATTCAGTTACATCATTTGATCCACCCCAGCTCCTCGAGAACAGCCAGCAGCGCCCTGGTGCTTCCGACTATCTCCTGCCTGGATCACCGAAGTATTTGGCCCTGTAGCCAGCGATTACAGGGCAGCTTACGACCAGATGTGCTGCCGTCTCATCTTCCACTGTGCTTGCTCTGCAGAGTGGGCTGTCCGTGATTCCTATGACAAAAAGGTCTTTATTTAAGGTCCTGTGTCCAGTCATGACGGCTGTGACTGCACTCAACTCTGGCTTAGTTAGTTATAGGGCCTTTTTCGTGAAACGGCTATCGATGAAGGGCAGTGCTTCCTTGGCCTGCCTACATTCGCTATGGTCAATCCATAGCTTCCTGGTGCGTTTTCTTACCAGACCGCGTAGGTAACCGAAAGGTAAAGGCACCATGGGCTCCGGGCTCACCGGTGCCATATTAGAGCCCCTTCAGACGAGGTCATCCGCAGTCTCGTTCCCTTGAGAGTCACTGTGTCCTTTGATTCATTGAATGGTTACTTTATTGTGCATACCAATCTAGTTCAGGCGCCAGTGACACTCGTAAATCAGCCCTGAGTTGACCGTATGGCTGTTTAGTGCTTGCAGGACGGCCATGCTGTCCGAAAGTATACGTATCGGGAAATCCTTTACCACCCTAGCCAGGACCGTAGAGGCCGCCATGAAAATGCCCAAGCATTCGGCCTGGAACACCGTGTTGTGGAACCCAGTGGTGTGGCTAAGCGGATTTTTAGGTCCTCTGAGAAGACTCCTGCACCCGTGCCTGTACCCGTTTTGGATAATTCAGAACCTTACGATCAGCATTAATGCTTGTGTCCACGGCTACAAAAAGGCAATAAACTTGGATTTAATCATATTTCTTCTATAATTTTCAGGGCTTACGCACAGAGAAGAGTAAGAGATGGATTCAAGGACAACAAGACACTGACTGAACCCAAACAAATTATGAAACAGTACGACTTTGCTAGAGAAAATCTGGCTGTCATTAGGAGACAGGTATGCACATCATCTTATATTAAACTAGCTGTCGCCCGCGGTTTCGCTCCCGACGACTGGTTACCTACCTATCTATCCTACCCTATCCTACCCACCTGCCTATCCTACCCTATCCTACCCACCTGCCTATCCTACCCTATCCTAAATACCTACCTACCCTACCCTAACTACCCTACCTACCGTACTCTACTCTACCCTACCTACAATTTTTTTTTCAGGCAAATTGTTGCCTATGTCGTTTCCCAGGATGCCATCTATCTCCTTGCCAAATTGCATTGAAATCCGTTCATTGGTTTAGATGTGAAAAGGTAACAGACAGACAGAGTTACTTTCGAATTTATAATATTAGTATGGACTAGTGGCCCACCCTGGCTTTGCCTGGGTCATAATAAATTATAACCTATCACTAACTGGAATAATGTACCTTTCGAATGACCTTCTTCTTTTCGTGTCGACAAACACAAATTTTGGACTCAACTATTCTCAAATTTTGTCTGACCAGTATGTAGCCACTTGGACTCAAACTCATTTCGAATGGTGAAAGATTTTTTCATATAGGTGTAGTGGTTCCAGAGATTATGACCCTACACGTATGAACAAACTCACAAAATTTTCTCTCTTTATAATATTAGTTAAGACTACCTTCTGGTTGCGGTTTCGACCGCTTGGCATTTTGATAATAAGTATCTTATGTCGTTCTGTAAGATCCAAACGATTAGGCGGAGGTTTCGGCGTGAAAACGTAACAAACACAAACTTTCGCGTTTATAATATATATAAACTAGCTGCCTACCCTACTTACCCTTCCCAACTACTCTACCTACCTCACCTATTCTACCTACCCCACCTACCCTACCGAAACTACCTACCCTAACGGTCCTACCGACCCTACCCACCCTGCCGGTCCTACCTGTTTCAACCTACCTACCCTACCGGCACTACCTAACCTACATACCCTACCCACGCTACCCACGCTAAACCTGCCCTTGTCTACCTATCCTACCCTACCTACCATAGCCTAGCTACCTACCCTACCCTACCTACCTACCTACCTACCTACCTACCTACCTACCTACCTACCCTAGCCTACCTACTATATATATATTTTTTATACAAAAAGTAGCCTACGTGTCCTTCCCCAGGATGCCATCTATCACCTTGCCAAACATTGAAATCCGTTCAATGGTTTAGGTGTGAAAATGTAACAGAAAGACAGGCAGAGCTTCAGCCAGAGGGTTGGTCGGGCATTATGCCAAGGGAATGGATACTTTCTATCCCAATGATGTTATATTGTATATACTGAGGTAGATAGGTTTTACCGAGGTCTGCGCGGCAATAACCACAAGCTGACCAGCTTGAGCGAATTCATAATTCATTCGTTTGGATAGTATGTTTATCTCTTCCTGACAATAGGGTTCTATTTATATCTCGTGTGATCTTTTAACTTACATAGTGATAGAAATAAAGTTCTTAGTTCCATAGGTACTATGTTGGGTAACTATAGTCAAATATCGCCATGTTTTTATTTCTTTTAGTATAACATCTCTATTGGTGAAATCTCATTATATTCTCCAAGGTCTAATCTATCTCTAGCTACACCAAAATTCTTTAAAATATAGGTCAGCCTGATGGTAATGAAACATCAACCTTATGTTATTGAAATAAAGGCAAAAACATAGGTAGAAAGTCTATTTGGACAGCGGCAATTTTGTTACCGCGATTCGTTTATTTTATTTATTTATCCAGTATCCAATATACAGTATAGGTACAGGTTTTTTCTACCGCGGTAAAAGTGTGCGAATTAAATTAAATTAAATTTATTTCAAATTCAGACAATTTTGGAGTCCATTTTTTGTTAGCACAACCTTATAATTAATACACGAAAACAATTTAATGAATTAATAATAATTAATGTGATCCAAGCATTAGCATAAATTAAATAAGTAAGATTTTTTATTTTTATTTTTATTAAATCTGTCAAAAAGTAAAAATATCACAGAATTAAAATGTCAAAAAAATAAAATAAAATTTATAAAAATAGACTGAAACAAAATTAAAATGTCAGAAAATTTAAATGTCCAATTATAAAATTTCATGAAACTAAAATTACACAAAATTAAAATGTCCGAAAATTTAAAAACCAACTATAAATACATTAATTTTAATGTTTTTATTAGTCTGTAAGCTTTCCTTAAAATAAATAAATATTAAATACAGAAAAACTAGTTTTATTATAACTACCAGATACAGCTACTAATACATGTTTATAAAATGGTTGATTTATGTTTATGTCATTTTTTTCTTTTCAGATCATAGTAGGCGATTTATACCGGACAGATAAACTGGTCATCGAGAATAAACAATAGAAGAAGACAGAACATAAATGATTTATAAAGAAGAGAAGGAAAATGGTCCAAGTCTTCTCAAATTCGTAACAGTTATGGAAATATTGCCACAACGTAGTCGAGTCAAAGCGATGCTATAGACAATATGGGTCAATATGCTTTGTACATTTTTAGACTGACACATCCCTCTTTGCTTCAACTCTGTCTGAGTGTACTTTGATCCTTGGGGTAAAAACAGACATGCCTGTAACTTACATAAATGTGTGCATGTAGCTTGAATGCCATTGTAACATGCACCAATCAGAAGTTACGAGTATTATGAGACAATGGTGAATGGCATGCCAGCTATTTGCACACTTATATGGGCGTTACAGGCGTGTGTATTCTTGCCCTTAGAGTTCGAAATAGTGTGTTTGATTGAACGTATTTTAGCATACAACTTGACGTCTCTTGAGCTTAGGGTTGTTGACCCTTTTATAAAAGTACGTTTCTCAGTTTGTCCTTCTGAAGGAAACTTCCTCCGCTCAACTCAAAATTCAACTCGCCATGGCAACGGACAAAAAGCCTCGTTTAAAATATTTCATTCGAGTAGAGGTTAAGTCGAATGATGGAAATGACTTATAATATTGAGCCAAGTGCCATTATTAGGTATTATTTTTCAAGTATACGCACTTTTGCATTTAAAAATGTTCATCTACCAACTTTTATAACATCTAAAGTAACACCCATATTTTCTAGCCTCTCTTACATAACATCAAGCCATTATTCCCCGAAGGATCAGGCAGAGATGTTTAAAGTTACAAGTCTCATGTATTAGGACATCTAACTCAAATATATTATTGTATATGTTATTCCAAAGGAAAAAAAAAGGTTTTTGTTTCGTTATTGTTTTTGAAATTAAATTGAAAAAGATTGTATTAAAGATTTTTAGAAGGAAATTAAAGACAATTTTAGATTTAGTATATTCTAACTTCTTGGCTGCTGTAAAATAGTCTATAGACTTCGCGAGGCAAGTTGACCTTGTTATTGCTTTAGTATCTTGATCGGAACGCACAACGTTGCGGTATGCCTTGCCATACACTTCAGCCGGATGACGTCCACTGCTGGACATGACCAAGTGTCGCCACATCGACCGATCCCGTGCGTCTCGCATCCAGCAGATTCCCTCAACCTTAACTAGCACCCTATTGTGTAAGTTAAAAGAATAGCGCATGGTACGCTTTCCTTGCAATCATTGCTTCATATGTTCAAAAATCCGTCTACTCGAATGCGTAAAATACTCAATGAATACTGTTGAGTTATCAAAATGAATCGGTAGGAATGTGCTTCATGGGGTCCCAGCGCTAACAAAGAAAATTTGGTTCACATTTATTTGAACTAGATGGCGCGATATGTATAAATTTATTATTGAATTGTGTTTAAAATTAACATTTTCCAGAATTGATCATTAACATTGTGTGTTCTTGTTTAATCAACTCTCCTAAGCACAACATTATGGAATATTGGGCTAATACCTCACATTTCAAAGAATATTTAAACGGATCGTTTCAAATTGATTCCAATAGATGGCGCGGTTTTAAATTTCTGAGGCATGTCACTCGATATTTTAATCGTATTGTAACTGTTGGTACAATTAAACTGTAAAAACGTACAAAAAATACTATAAAACAAATCGTCACTGTATTTAAAGAAAAAAATAGTCATGAACCGAGAAAACCCTTTTACTTGCTGCTAACACCATCTATAGCCGTGAAACGGAACCGAACGCGATCGAAGTGCTTATAAAAATAATAATCAGACGAAAAACGCTAGTTACGTCGGCACGGTTTTTTGGTATGGGATGACGCATCTGTATGCTAGTATTATGTTATCTGTGGTGGTGTCAAAAGAGATACGCAATTAGGGTGCAGGTCATCGGTCCACCTAGAGGCCTTCCTTCCATTACTGCGTCTTCTGGTAAGCGGTTGCCACTCCAGAACTTTTCGGTTCCATCGACCATTCGTTCATACACATGATCGTAAGAAAAAGTGTAGTCTTTCTTTTGTCGTCGCATTATGTGGCAGCGGTGAGGAGGATAATGTGACGGCACCGCATTCCGCAGCGTTGTACGTTCCGCCCAAGAGACCAAAGCTTTAGAATGATGCAAAATTTTAATAAAACTTTTTTGTGTTATGCTCATTTATCTTATAGATTTTAACCAGTACATTACATATATATACTACATTATAAAGCACGATTTGAGTATGAATGTTTAAAAACTTTGTTTATTTATGTTTGTCACCGGATATTGTAAACTCCGTCCCCCTTATTAAGAAACACAGAATAAAGTTAAACCAGGAATAACCATACATTTTCATAGGTTTATACTTGGTATAACTTTATTCTGTGTTTATTAAAAAGGGGGCGTAAGTTTATAAATTATCTCGACTACACGAATTCCCATCAAAATTCGATTTTTATGATCTCTTCTTGTCATGCTAAACGGACATGAATTGGCGACCAATCAGTGTACAGTTCACAATCTATCTGATTTTATGTGATCCGTAAAATTTTGAACATGCCTCTGATACGCACGCAATCAATTGTGTGCTTTCCATATAGACTATTATAGTACATTGCAGTTCACATTCAGGTGGTAGTTGTTCCTGGGATTTCAAGAAGTCAGGTGGTGGTATGTAGGTGAAATTCTGTCCACAAATTGCTTCTCACTATAGGTGTTTGGTTTTAAATGGCCTACTAGTATAGGGTCAGAGGCCCTAGAAATTAACGTGGCCCAAAATATTTAAAGAGTTCCATTGACACGAAAAGTTGGTTAGAGATTATAAAGTATCGAATTTTGATGCATTGCACAGTAAAATAAATGTTCAGTTCATTATTTACCGAGAATTTATGATCGGTCGATATATTTTATAAACTTACGTGTTTGCAATAAAACGGTGACATATATTCTCAAATTATATGTATTAATAAAAATGCATTTCTGTTATTTGTAAAATTAAGTTATAAGAGTTATTATTAGTTTAGTGTAAATAAATTAGGTAATGTTGACAATTTATTGTTCTTATTTTCTGCATTTCTTTTACAAAAAAATCACGCCAAACATGGGCGCCGGGTTTCTGGGAGGTGCATCTTCAGCATCCTGCCTCGAATAGGATGGGTTTTCATTTGCCCACTTGTATGGAGAACTGCCTACATATTTGTAGACTTATGCAAAATAGTTAACATATAAATAATGGAAAATTCAAGAACGAGAGAAGCTAACTCGTATATTTTAGCACATTACCTTGGATATCTAATGTTTTTGTATATTTTATTGAAATCTAGAGGGTTGCAAGTGCGTCCTCTTGCACCCCTTGGCAGCTATGAATCCAGAGATGCATTCTAGTGTATATTATTATTAGTCTAGCTCCTAATCAAGGATATGGTCTACCCGTCTGCCAAATATTTGGCAAATAATAAAATTATAATAGTTATATCATTTTATATCCGTGTAGCTCAACAGTGGTCAGGCAGGGGCCATTAGTCCTCCTACTTGGCTGGTTTGAGTGGAGATTCGCAAGAGCAAACGTGCTCGGAGGAACGAAGTTAACCCAGGAAGAGGCTGGTAGGGATCTTGACCGTACTACCGGGACTGTCCTGATGGCCGTGGTATACCGTGGTATACTCCTCAAGCAACTCCGTGTAAAATCAAAATCAAATAGTTTATTTCAAACTAGCTGACCCTCGGGGCTTCGCTCCCGTCAATTGCCTACCTACCCTGGCTACCCTGCCTACCTTGCCTGTCCTGCCTACCATGCCTACCCTGCCTACCATGCCTGCCCTGCCCCTACCCTGCCTTCCCTGGCTACCCTGCCAACCCTGCCTGCCCTGCCTACCCTGCCTACCCTGCCTAACCTGCCTACCCTGCCTATCCTTCCTACCCTGTCTATTCTGCCTACCCCTGGCTACCCTGCCTACCCTGCCTACCCTGCCTACCCAGCCTTCCCTGCCTACCCAGCCTACCCTGCCTACCCTGCCTACCCTGCCTACCCTGCCTACCCTACCTACCCTGCCTACCCTGCCCCACCCTGGCTACCCTGCCTACCCTGACTTTCCTGCCTACCCTGCCTATCCTGCCTACCCTGCCTATCCTGCCTAACCTGCCTATCCTGCCTAACCTGCCTACCCTGCCTACTCTGCTTACCATGCCTATCCTGCCTACCCTGCCTACCCAGCCTACCCTGCCTACCCTACCTATCCTGCCTACCCTGCCTTTCCTGCCTACCCTGCCTACCCTGCCTACCCTGCCTACCCTGCCTACCCTGCCTACCCTGCCTACCCTGCCTACCCTGCCTACTCTGCTTACCCCGCCTACCCTGCCTACCCAGCCTTTCCTGCCTACCCTGTCTATTCTGCGTACCCTGCCTATCCTGCCTACCCTGCCTACCCTGCCCACCCTGCCTACCCTGCCTACCCTGCCTATCCTGCCTACCCTGCCTTTCCTGCCTATCCTGCCTATCTTGCCTACCCTGCCTACCCTGCCTACTCTGCTTACCCTGCCTAACCTGCCTACCCTGCCTACCCTGCCTACCCAGCCTACCCTGCCTACCCAGCCTATCCTACCTACCCTACCTATCCTGCCTACCCTGCCTTTCCTGCCTACCCTGCCTATTCTGCCTACCCTGCCTACCCTGCCTAACCTGCCTACCCTGCCTATCTTGCCTACCCTGCCTGCCCTGCCTACTCTGCTTACCCGGCCTACCCTGCCTTTCCTGCCTACCCTGCCTATCCTGCCTACCCTGCCTACCCTGCCTTTCCTGCCTACCCTGCCTATCTTGCCTACCCTGCCTACCCTGCCTTTCCTGCCTTTCCTGCCTACCCTGCCTATCTTGCCTACCCTGCCTACTCTGCTTACCCGGCCTACCCTGCCTTTCCTGCCTTTCCTGCCTACCCTGCATATCCTGCCTACCCTGCCTATCCTGCCTACTCTGCTTACCATGCCTACCCTGCCTACCCTGCCTACTCTGCTTACACTGCCTACTCTGCTTACCCTGCCTACCCTGCCTACTCTGCCTACCCTGCCTACTCTGCCTACTCTGCGTAACCTGCCTATCCTACCTACCCTACCTACTAATTTGTATCTATCATCAATAGTTTTCTCAGCGCACGCCAAATAATGTATTTTACTGACAACATTTTGCTACCTTGGGTTACATTATTGCAATTTTCATAAGGATCTCTATTTTTTTTGAAAATATTTTATAGCCTATGACACTCAGGAATAATGTAGCTTTCTACCGGTGCAAGAATTTTCAAAATCGGTTCAGTAGATCCAGAGATTACCCCTTACAACGTCACAAACTCACAAACTCACAAACTCACAAACTCACAAACTCACAAACTTTACCTCTTTATAATATTATTTCAAATAAACCACAGTGGTATAGGAAAAAAAAGATCTAGTCGTCTTTTTTTGCTGCAAATTCGCAAGCGTCAGTAGGTCTCAATGGAGTAGAATTTTCAAGAAACTCCAATCACACTTTTTTCCATCAGTTGTAATCCCAAGTTTTTGGTTACATCATTCTTGTTGAAAAATACATAAGTTTAGGTGAGAACTTTTTTTTTATTCTATAGGCGATGTAAAAAGACGTGCACGTAAAAGCGTCTAGAGTATAAAACAATTTAAAAAAATACAAAAACAGGCCGAGGCAGCTAAGTTATGATCAATCCCAACTGAAAGCGCCCGTTCACGAACATGACGCATGGATCGGCACCACTCAGCTCAACCATCATGAAGGAAACCGAATGATCCAACACAAGTGCTACCACGGAACAAAAGTGCCACCATCAGAGAGACATTAGAGAGAGCATGACACACTCAACTGCCAAGGCACACAGAAGTCAACGAACAACACGTACCTATGTGTTGTTCGTTGACTTCTGTGTGCCTTGGCAGTGAATTTTGATTTCCTGATACATGCCTAACAATAAGGCCTCTGTGAGTTGGCTTCGGAGCCTCGCACGCCTTTTAAAGGACCGAGGCCGCAGGGTCTCGAAAATTTAATATAATAGCATCCAAATCTGTTCAGCCGTTAAGATACGACATGAAGGAAATTAATCTGTCCTTACGCTAACAAATGGAAATAATATTATGCACATACAGATAGTTTCGCATTTATATTAAACCTACTACGAGTACCTATACGTATTACTAGCTCCATATTAAGCTTCACTGACTAAAAACGAAACACTTGTTAATCTCGTTGGTCAAATGGTCGCATGCGATGCGCTCATGCTGAGTTTAAGTTCCTGAGTTCAAATCCCGGTTAGACTGGAAGCTGACCCCAAAATAGTTGGTCAAAGGCGCGACATATTGATGTATACCAACACCGCAGAGACGGTCTTCTTTAATTACCCACTGTCGAGTTTTTCACACGCATCTCGCATAAAAATGATGTTGCTTTGCCTGCTTTTTACAAGAAAAATAAACCGGATACCGCACTCTTGCTTTGTAAATACAAAACATTAGTATTGTTCTCGAAACGTAGTACAGTCGACATCAAAAGATATAACGGTTTTGTAGGCAGGTATGGCGTGTAACAATAGCTATTTACGAGGCAAACGTGAGAGGAAACTCCGCGGGAGGTTCAACTCCATAGTATGACATATCTACAAGTATCTTGTCGGTGATTGTCTTCAGAAAGGTCAGGTGTGTTGCAAGAGATGCCTACTCCTAGTCGGTGTGCATGTATGACTAGATTTACCTACACACGCAAACTAACCAAAAATACTAAGTAAGCCATAACATGACCATGTAGGTACCTACTACACTAGGCAACAAACCAGACTACTGATCTCTCATTGCCGATTGATGGGGTAAAACCCTTTGCCTTGCCGAAATCATTTACTTAATTAGGCAATAGCGGTCTAATCATAATCAGCTCATTAATGTTTCCACTGCTGGGACCCAGGCCTGTCCTCTGTGAGGGAATGGGCCGTAACTGTAACCCACCACGCGGGCCCAATGTGGGTTAGAGTTGTGTCACATGTCTTCGAATTTTTGGTTCTAGGACATGTCGGTTTCCAAACGTTTAAAAAAAAAAAAAAAAACTGTAGGCTTGCGTTTGACCACTATCTCGCCTGATGTTAACCGATGATGTGGTCTACGGTGAAGCACGCTTGCCTAGGAGAAACCTATTCACTCTTGACTTAAAGACCCCAAGGTTGTAGTAATCAGGAATCAAAGATTCCGGAAAGGAGTTCCACTCCTTAGCTGTACGCACAATGAAAGTATTAGCAAAACGCTTTGTGCGTATGGGAGGTACGTCTACCATGTACCGATGGCGCATGACCGTACGTCTTGTAGTCCGATGATGGAAAGGGCTAGGTGGAATCAAATTGTGCAGTTCCGTCGCACACTCCCCGAAATGTAAATGATAAAAAACCGACAGGCTGGCAACTCGGCGTCGATGTTCTGCTGGCTGGAGCTTTGACGCGACCAGGGCATCGTTGCCAATAAGCCTTCATCTGTAAATCGACTCAAGTGCATCAAGCTGGTACTTGGCAGATCCATCCCAGAGGTGAGAGCAGTACTACATGCATGACCAAACTTGCGCTTTATACAAGTTGGGCAGCTGTTCAGGCGTTAAGTCCCGTTTCATCTTTCTAAGAATCCCCAACTTTTTATGCAGCTAACTGAGCTTTCGTCGCAATGAACGGACCGAAGTTGAGGGTTGATGTCAACGTAACACCAGGAAGTTCGAGATGGTCCGTTAACGGCACGGTTACACCACGGAAGGATGGAGCCGGGTGGAATTGGCTCTTTTTAGCGGAAAAAGAAACGCCTGGATCTTAGCAGCATTGAAACTGACCAGATTGGCATCACCCCATTCGGAGACCGCCTTCAAGGACAGGTTCAAGCGTTCAACCATGGCCTCCCGGAGAGACCGAATCTGAGGCCCAGTAGCCCGTGCGCCGGACACGTATCTCTCAGTAACAGTGCTGTCGTCTGCGTACCCAAAGGTTCCGGGTTTTAGCAGATCATTAATGTGCAGCAAGAACAATGTTGCCGAGAGCACTGACCCCAGAGGCACTCCGACGTTAATATCTAACTAACCGGACGAGCAGCCGTTGATAACCACTCGGATGGATCGACCCCTCAGGAAGTCCGCAATCCAAACACACAGACCACTAGGCAGACCGAAGTAAGGAAGCTTACCAATGAAGCTTTCGTGCCAGACCCTGTCAAAAGCCTTCGAGATGTCGAAGGAGACGGCTAGCGCTTCGCCTTGTCTCTCGATGGCCTCACTCCAGATGTGAATGGCATACGCTAGAAGATCCCCAGTGGACCGATTTCGGCGGAAGCCGTATTGGCGGTCACTGAGGATGTCGTTCGCTTCTATATATTATAGGTCTGTAGTTGGCCGGGTCAGCTCGGCTGCTCTTCTTGGGCACGGGCTGTACGTTGGCTTGCTTCCAAGCTTTCGGCACTTTTCGGCGATCGGGTGGGGAATAGATGGACACAGACTTCACCAGACAATGGTCGGAACTACCCAAAGGTGAAGATATCGACACTGAGTATCGGTCTGGATCTGTTGTCAGCAGAAGGTCCAAGCAATTGGCTGTGTGCGAATCAACATCTGGCACCCTCGTTGCCCTCTGGACTAGCTGGCTGAGATTTAGCGCTAGCGCAAGCTTGCGCGTCTCTCGTCCAGCATGATCAGTGCACTGGTATGAGAAGAGCCACTCCTGGTTGTGTAGTCTAGTCCAGTCCAATTAGTCCAGTAGCACTAATTGAGCGGAAGGATGCCGCTGCTTTGCCGCATCAGCCGCCTCACTGAGGTACTCTGTGAGCCTGGTTGTCTCCTGATCTCCGCTGTGCGAGCGGTAGACACAGGCGTAGATAATTTTATCCAGCCCTGTGTCCACCAGATCCCACAGCACTGAGAACCTGGAGTCTTCAAGGTTACGGAGACGCCGATAGCAAGTGTCGTCTCGGGCATACATGCATACACCCGCGCGTGGTTTGAAATTGTGCTCCAGGGTAAACCCTGGGTAGGATAAGTACGACACGTCTGATGGACTTCCTATCTGCGTCTCTGCAAGGCAAAACAGTGCTTTCTATTCAGACTCCAGGTGATGGTGGACTGAGGTGAGATTGGAGTGCAGGCCTCTAATATTAGTGAGGTGCACTTTCTCGATGTTCTCCTTCGTCGTTTTTAGAGCAGTGGTAAATGTGGTAATGAAATAATTTACACAAAGTAAAGCGGCTGCCTGGGTTCGAACCCAGGACCTACGTTCACTGCAGACTAATAAGAATCCTATAAAAATAAATTCACTATTGGCACCCACTGTACACTTCCCCAAAAATGTATTGACCCATAAAATATTATCTACAAAAGAAATCGCATTTAACGGATCAGAAAAAGGGTGCGACAGTAAAATCTTTCTTTTTTCTCTTTGCAATGTCTTCATCACTGTACCTACTGGTTTCAAAACATAGCAGTTGAACACGGTCAGGCGTTTGATAACATCGCGTTGGGTGCAGTCAATATTTCGGGTCTAATATGTTGATATTACTTCTGGGGCTTCTGGCTGCGGTCGCTGCTGGTTCTAACTCGGATAACCAGGACTCTTTTAAGAATCAATGTAAGATACTTTTTATTTTTCCTTTATATCTGCATACGTTTTAATATAAGCGACCTGCCTGATGGGTCCAAGATGATTCGATTTGTATCACAATGTTAAGTCGACGACAGTCGCCAATGACCTTTAGGGAATAAAATGCGCACTCGTTCACACCCGCGCGACCCAAAATTCAGTAGTACCTATTGTGTATAAAAAGCCTCAGATCAAAATGTAGATAATTAAATTGCCTTTGAGATGGCGACCTCTCGCGTTCGGCCCTGGTTCAGGCCATGGTACGGGGCGAGAGGGCATGGGAAGCTGTCTCCTCCTTCTGTGAAGCAGTAATGCTCGCGAAGGAGGAGGCGGAACGCGAGAGGGAGATGCCCTGACGCCCCTAGCCACCGCAGGAGACGCCCTACACGTCGGGAAACGCAAGCCAATTCCCTGCCACTGTAGGCGCGGGCTTGAGGATGGCGAGTAATAGGTAGCTCGCTGTCCCATAAGGTCCAGGCCCGTGTCGACGGCGCGTAGTGTTCCACGCGCGCCTCAAAGAGATTTCAGCAAAACTGACGGGGTCCGCTAGGGCCGAGACCTGTCTGGGTCGCGGATAAACTTGAAAGAGAGTTACCGCGGCCCTGGCACAAGCAATTGAAGGAACACCGGTTGGGTATATTCAGTAAAAGTCTGACACTCCCTCCCACTTAACCCTGAGCGGGAAAAGTCATCGGATGATTGCCACCCAAAAAATTAAATAAAAATAAAGGTGGTGACAATTTCATTAAAATACGCATATTGTCGTTTTATTTCTCCGTGTTAGACATAACTTAAAAAATTAATTACACTATGTTAAACGAATAAAACTCAAAATTTTCTCAGATCAAATTATTAAGAAAATCCTACTTACTAATGTCATAGTATAGAGAAAGTATGTATGTGTGTTTGTTTATTAATCACGCCTCAACGGCTGAACGGATTGACAAGTTACTTAGACCACGAGTTGAGCATACCCGAGGCCACGATAGCCCGATACGTTTTACCCCGGCGGTACGTTCTTGATTCCCGTGGCAATATTTTCGATTGTCACACGGGCGCAGCCGGTGGCTAAAGCTAGAAGGGAATATGCAAGTCATTTAATAACTACATTGCTTATTTTGAATTGAATTATCTGACCAGAGGCTGTAGCAAACACAACGAAAGCGTCGCGGTAGCGTTTAATACACAGATATATGTAATATAAATTATGTGTGTGGTTTAATAAAAAGTAAAAAATGTTTGGCATTGTCACCATAAACTAAGAGGTGTAAGAGACAGATGTATATGACTTGTATATATCTGTCCCTTAAGCACACTCCAAATAATCTTACTCTAAAGAGTTTATGGTCATCCCTGACCTCTGCCTAGCAGTGGGACAATGTTGTCTGGCAGAAACAAGCTCTTATTTTTCTTAGGGTAGTGTATAGATTCGAATGTTCACAAATTCACTTGCATATTCCCTTTTGTTTTCAGTTCGCAGTTCTGGGCATGGTGGGAAGCACAAAGACAAGCATGAATCCTTCAGTGCAGATCGTAGATATAACTTTTATATATTTTTATTACCATAATCCTACTCTTTCGCTTTTTCCTTAAAACCTTTTTTTCCAAAAAAATAAAGACAAGTTCTATAGGAAGATGCTTATAATGCCCAAAGTTAAGCCAGAATAGTAAAGCGCAGTCCTACTCGCCTAAAATTGAAATGGCTGGGTTTTGTAGAAGTTAAATTATCCACAACTGGTTTATTAAGTTGTATAGAAATTAAAGTATAGATTATATCTACTAAACCGTGACAAGTTAAAAATTTCATGCCTAAAAAATAATTACCGCTGCTGTTTTGTTAGAGTGTGACTGCACTTTTTACCCTTATCTGTACACATCTGCTTACCTCTTTGGAGCGCACCGGCGTAATGTTATGTTATGAAATTGCTTAAACAATAAACACACATGCGATTGCAGCAATCCCGAGAGATTTTCCGTTGTCCATTGAAAAGTTCCAGAGAGCAGAAGATCCCCAGAGGTGGATCAAAGTTTTCAACATAGTTGATTGAAGGTGAAAAGGCGGACATGGCCTAAAACTAAGAATTAGTTACAGTAAAGTAAGGTTAGAACAAGTCGAATTGTGAGTTTTGTTTTGAAGAAACTCTTGATTAGGCACCCTGTTTATAAACCAAGTCTTGTAGGCGCGTGTCGTGTGATGTTATTGCCTCTGCAATTTTGGTAAAAAAAAAAAACATGTAGGGACCGGTTTTTAGGGTTCCAGTAGGAATGATGAAAACCGTTACTCAATTACTAAGCAACGGATTGTATCATTGGATCCCTAATAGGTGGAAACTTTTCAGTCTATCGTAAAATCAGAAAATCATAAAATCAGCAAAATTTTTTTTTTTTTTTAAAAAGGTTGCCCCACTAGGAATTTCTCCTGTATCGTGGGTGCGTTTACAAACATATAAACTCACATACACAAACACCCAGAGCCGGAACAACTATCTGTAGGTCATAAAATTGGTATTTAAATAGTCCTATCACAAAATAATAACAACAAATAGTAAAAAAAAACCGGCCAAGTGCGAGTCGGACTCGCGCACGAAGGGTTCCGTACCATTACCGCAGAAAACTACAAAAAAAATCACGTTTGTTGTATGGGAGCCCCACTTAAATATTTATTTTATTCTGTTTTTAGTATTTGTTGTTATAGCGGCAACAGAAATACATCATCTGTGAAATTTTCAACTGTCTAGCTATCACGGTTCATGAGTTACAGCCTGGGTAATGGGATCCCGTTTTTACCTTTTGGGTACGGAACCCTAAAAACGACTAGCGTGAGTTGGTTTCTCGCATCAGTGTATTATGGCAAACCCCCCTCGACTACGGTAGCGGTCGAGGCTACGGTATGGCAATGGGTGCTAAGAATCTCCGGACGAGATCCGGCTACCCCAAAAAAACACCGACGACTGGACTTACCAACGTACAACATGCGCACACTTCGGACCGACGAGAAGATCACCGAACTCGAAGAGGAATTGAGCAGGTTTCGATGGAGTATTGTAGGGTTATCTGAAGTCCGAAGAGAGGGGGAGGCCTCGATAATCCTGGAATCCGGTAACCCGGTAAACCGATAACCGGAAACTTGCTCTATTACCGAGAGGGTGACCGGCAGTCCCAGGGTGGTTTCGGGTTTATCGCCCACAAGTCCCTTGTGAATAACGTGGTGAAGATCGAGAGTGTGTCGACCAGAGTGGCGTACCTAATACTCAGAAGTCAGAATATCCTCGAGATATACGCTGAAGATCTTACAGGTCTACGCCCCGACCTCGGCACAACCCGACGACGAGGTGGAGACCATGTATGAGGATATATCTAGAGCCATGCATGGTTTTAAAACTCACTTCACCGTTGTAATGAGGAACTTCAACGCGAAACTGGGTAAACGAGACGATGATGAGTTGGACGACGGAACCACCGGGGTCACTTACTGGCCAGTTTTATGGAGAAGGAGGGCCTCTTTATGATGAACTCCTTCTTCAGAAAGCGTGAACAAAGCAAGTGAACCTGGCAGAGCCCCGATGGTGCAACAAAAAATGAGATCGACTTCATCATGTCAACCAAGAAGCAAATATTCAATAAAGTCCCTGTGATCAATTCGGTAATATCCGGAAGCGATCACCGCATGATAAGAGGCACATTGAACATTAATATTAATCTTGAAAGGTCTCGACTGATGAAGTCCACTCTCCGTCCAGCACAGATCCAGGTCCAAAACCACGAGACATTTCAGCTCGAACTCCAGAATCGTTTCGAGTGCCTAGGGAGCTCCGCGTGGACGAATACAGCGATGGGTTCGTGGAAGCTATCCATACGGTCGGGTTTAAGTTTGACAGAAACTCTCTGATCCTACTCTCAAGCTTATGATGGAGAGGCGTGAGATGATCCTGCAGTCTTCAGTCTTCTCTAAATCCATGAAAAGATATCTCCGCCGCTTTAATACCGAGCGTATTAAAGACGCGATTGAGCAAAATAAAGGCTCCAAGGTTTTTTCAAGGGATCAGGCTATTGGGCAGAGCAGCTCACGAAACTGAAGACCGACGATGGCAGGATCGTATCCGCCAAACCGGAGCTTCTCAGGGAGATCGAGACATTCTATGGGCAGTTGTACACATCGATCAGCAAGCCCGTTGCGAGTCTAGCAAACGACCCAAGAGCTAGATTGACCCGACACTATATCGAAGATATCCCGGACGTCAGCCTGTACGAGATTAGGATGGTATAACGTAAAAAAAAGGGTACCTACGAAAGGCACCGACTTCCAAAAATAAAGTAATTTTTCACTTTGTAGTTTTGTATTTGGAAGTCGGTAGTTAGAAGTTATTTTATTTTGACCATGTCATTTGATTGACCTGTCATTGTAAGATCTGCGTTAAAAAGAAATTGTTTGTGTGTGTATGTTTTATGGAATTCCCCTATTTTGTTTTTGTTTTCTATGTATCTATGTAGTATACATAGTGGTGGCCCAAAATCAAACATCTCCTTTCGCTAAGTCTCTTAATGGTACGGAAGGTCGGAACTCTTTTGTGTGAGTCCCACTCAAACTTGGCCCGTTTTTGCAATAGCAAGAGATTTTTTAAACGACTTCGCAGAAAGGAGGAGGTTTTCAATTCGGCTGTATTTTTTTAATTTTTTTATGTGTGTTACCTCAGAACTTTTTACTGGGTGGACCGATTTTGATGTTTCTTTTTTCATTTGAAAGCTGGTGCTTGTCATGTGGTCCCATTTAAATTTCATCAAGATCTGATGATGAACTTCGGAGATATACATCAGTACTCTTCAATAAATGACGGCAAATCACTCGGGATAGCTGCAATCGGATGTCTGTTTATTGTTTACATCATTTCATAACATGACATCACTTTAGCACGCTCTAAAGGGGTACGCAGGTGTTAAAAGTTCACCCTGTTACTCTAATTCCACCGTTTTTGTATAAGTTGCATTTTTCTGGGTTAATCTATTCTGGCTTCACTTTGGAGAAATGGTCCATTATGTACCACAACTAAAAAGTGAAAAATTAAAAACCTTTTAACAAAAAATACAACCGACTTCAAAATAAAAACACTACAAAGTGAAAAATAACTTCAATTTCGGAAGTCGGTGTCAAAAAACGAAGAAACCAAAACAAGAACACCGACTTCCGAAATTTAAGTTATTTTTCACATTGTAGTGTTTTTATTTTGAAGTCGGTTGTATTTTTTGTTAAAAAGTTTTTTTATTATTGTTGTTTTGTAATTAGGTACGGTACTTAAAACATATCAAAACGGTCAGACAATGTTTTTTAACCAACCAATACCTACTTAAGTTCTCTTTTATTTGAACTTATATTGTTTGTGCTTTTGTGTGCCAAATAAACTAGATTTCTTTCTTTTCTTTTCTTTCTTTCGTCCTCAATACGGAAAGAGACAAATAATCGGACTAAAAAAGACAAGGACAAAAAGGCGAAGTCTCCTGAGCAGGATGATGACTCTTGCTGGAACTGCCGCTGCTGTATACCGCTGCTTCGAGGTAGAATTTGTTTCTCCCGGAGACCGATAATTTTTAAATAAGACGGCGAGATCCTCGAAGGACCAATGTTAGCTCGTGGATGTAATGCCGTTATAATTAAAAATCAACTGTCCCGTACAAACAATAATGTGATTTTAAGAGAGAGGTGTCAACTGTCCAGGTGGAGTCGGTGGAAGTGAGTTGTTCGCCGAGCCGCCCCGCGTCACCGCCGCGCCGCGCACGCATATGCTTTGTAGGTCACGCAGATATGTAGACGGCGCGCTCCGGCCGCCCGAAGTTTTGGGATGAATTCCGAACAGTTAGGCACTAAAACACACTAATTTTCATGACGTCATCTTCGCCTCTTTGTCCCCAGATTGCACTGACCCCAGGACCATGAAGAAGCACGCAGCGTACACTGAGTGGGCGGATGCCTACTCCTGCACCCGGCACAGATGTCAGCCTGGGGGCCGGAACCTCGCTATATACACAGTTGGGTAAGTTTCCGCAGAACACGTCAGGACAGGACGAGTTGCCAAACGAAATGCGGGCAGAGAGCTCTGAACTGAATTTCCTTAGTAAAAACTCATAATTGGAGATTTGGCTCTCGCCTATTTCCTCCCCCAGTATTAGACAGTGGATTTCCGTCGGATTCACTTACGCAATTAGGCAGCTAAAGGTGTCTGATTCCTTGACATCATACCTGTTAGCTCGTGGATGAAATAAAGTGTGGACTGTATACTTTAAGCGAATGGTGTATTGCCATTTCTTTACAAAATGTTCACTGTCCCGGACAAATAAATAAGAATTCTGTAAGAAGTGTCGACTGTCCCGGTGGAGTCCGTGGAACCGAGTGGTGAGCATTCACACACCGATGCCGTGTGGGTCACGCAGGTGTGTGTGCAGCGTAGACGGCGCGCTCCGGCCGCCCGAAGTGTTAGCAGTTGGGTTCAACATACCCTTTTTGATTGAGATCAGAAAGATATACGGAACAGAGTCTAAATTTTCCATCGACATCCTTTCAACCTTTATAACCAACCACACACACCTTTACAAATGTAGCAAAAGCTTAGGGAAGATGGCAAATATCCAAGCAGAAACATATGTTATGCCATAATAACCTGTGCTCAAGAGAATATAGATAGAGGAACCAGAGGTAAATCCATATATATTCTTAGTCACAGTCAGGCTGCAATCAAAGCCATGGCATCCTGCAAAGTGGACTCCGGACTTATTCTGGATGCTATCCAAACCCTAAACAGGATTGGGAAGCATAACAGGGTAAGACTGATGTGGGTCCCTGGGCACAAAAGAATCCATGGTCCGGAATTGGCAGATGAACTGGCAAGAGAGGGCTCAGCAAATGATTTTGTGGGTCCAGAACCATGTGCAGGCATTTCGACGTGTCTCGTAAAAGCCACATTTAGGAAGTTTGCAAATCACAGACAACGAACACATTGGCTGTCTAATACAGGTCTGCAGCACTCCAAAAAATTCTTGGGCTCTACGTTCAAATGCGAGAATGCATTTGGAATATGAGCAGGAGGCAATTCCGTTACCTGCTTGGGGCCTTTACTGGGCACTTTGGAAGCAAAGACATGCTCATGAAGATGGGTCTAACCGCGACACCCATGTGCAGGTTGTGTGGGGAACATACGGCACGCATGGAGCACCTTCTGTGCACATGCGATGCACTGGCTGGTAATGAAATGAGTCTCCTACGGGTTGGATATCCAAAACCAGAAGACTATAGGCTCATATCTCCTAGTCTCGTTGTAAAACTCATGAAAAGAGTTTCAACGAGATTGGGGAGGAGTAGGATATCTAGGGGACCACAATAGATTCTAATGGATCGAAGTGTCCCAGTTATTTCTCGGCCCCTCCATAAGATAACCACACACACCGGATCCTCCAATGAAAAGGAAGGATGCTCTGACCGAGTGTTGGCAAACTACCCGATGCTTTATAAGTTTTTAAGCTGACATGGTCACAATCATTAGAATTAATATTTGTTTCGGGATATTTACCATGTATATTTTTATTATCAACCAAAACCAAAATATACATGGCAAATATCCCGAAACAAATATTAATTCTAATACCCGATGGTTGTTTTCAGGCTGTTGTTATATGTTCGGGATAACTTTGATAGCGCGATTTAAGACCCGTCTGACGTCAGGTGTTTTAGTTCGTTTGTGGTGATATAGATGGCGCTAATGATCATAGCTAATAATGTTTGTTTATTCCAGGTGTAAGCGGGTCGAAGCTCCAGAGTCTGCCATCGAATGTGAAGAAGTGGTAGAAGATACCAACATGCAGTTCCCCTTCTGTTGCACAAGGCTTAGGTAAGATCATCTTGTGAAAGGTTGCCTTAAAGGACCCTAATGCCCTTTTCACACTCTCCGGTTGCCGGGTAGCCGCTACCGGGTATCCTGCGGCGAAGTGTATAGCCATGTATGTTAGCTTTCACACGTACCGGCGTACATGGCTATACATTCGCCACCAGGTACCCGACACCGGCTACCCGGGGCGTGTGAAAAGGGACTAGCTACTAATTATAATTCAAAGGTGTGAGCTACTCTCCTACTCTTCGTACCAATACGAAATAGATAGCATAGTAATAAGATATATACCTTCTAGAAATTCATTCACTCTAAAAACAAATACTTCTCAGGTGTTTGGTGGTAGTCCGTGGCGAAGTATGGACCAGGGTGCTGGGCCAGCCCTGGGAAGTGTTGCCCGCCGCCCCGTGGAGTCACATGTACAAGATGAAGAAGCCACCACCAGCTGACTCCACTTTCCTTTCCAAGTAAGTGTTGCAAAGTCTCCTATTCACCAAATTAACTCTTAGGCCGCTTGTGACTTTACAGAATTATGGTCTTATATGCTCGCTGTTTAAGAGTACTACGCACCTAGACATTTTGAAGGAAAAAAACACATGCATACACTTTATTGCCGTAAATATCTACGGTTTCTTGGTCGTGTGTAGTTTTCTCCGGTACGGATTTCCGCCGCGCCGCGCCTTATTCATTTTGTGAACAAACTTTGACGGCCGTACCTACACTTAGCGAATCAACAATGTTAGTGTGGCCTAGGCCGTACTATGGCTTAGCGACAGGAACGATTTCTGTCACTTCAAAATTTGTAAAGAGCCATTAAAATCTTCACTTATGGTTGGCAATCTGTCAGCTAATCTCAATCCTTCGAGAACTGACACCCTAATAGCGTAACAGACACGAAAGGACTCGAATTTACCATCTACTGACTCCCTCTAGGACCCCCGACCAAGGTCCAGTGTACGAGCTAGCAGAGAGCGACACCGAACAAGTCGGCCACGACAAGGTACTGCGGGCTACCAAGAAGGCCAACACCGACTTCAGCGAAGCACCCACGCCCGCGGAAAAGGCCGCGCTGCCGCCCCCAGATATCGTGGTAATCAATAATCGTGATGGTGACCCTACTAAGAACAAACACAAAGAAAACAAATATTTATAAAAATCTAGACACTGTTTAGCGTTTGATTAGCACATTCTATAGTCAATCATCAATACATATAATAAATCTGTAGAAAAGTCGTACATCGAAAATATTTCCAAAAAAAATTGCCAGTCTGTTCAAAGATACCTAGCCAACAGAACCCAATTCCAGATTTTTTTGGATTTTTTGTCTGTTTAGTTGTGTAGGCATCACGTAAAATGTACGAATCCATGTTATCTACATTTATACATTATAAAAAAACTTTTTTGTAAAAAAATACTACCGACTTCCAAATAAAAACTGCAAAGTGAAAATAACTTTATTTTTGGAAGTCGGTGTCTTTCGTAGGTAGCATTTTTTTTTGCGTTATGGACATTTGCGTTGTGGTATTTTTCTGCAATTTTTTTTTTTTTCACTTTTTAGTTGTACCTACCTAATAGGCAAGTTTTTTAGTAAGGTAACTATAATGCCAGAATATTGAATATTTTATTACCCGAATATCATGAAACTTGAAAATAAGGGGTACGCAGATCTTTCAATTCACCGGGAATTGAAAGATCTGCGTACCCCTTAATGATGTTGTGCTATGAAATGGTAATAAACAGACATGCGGTTGCAGCAATCCCGAGATATTTGCCTTTATTTATTGAAGAGTTCTGCTGTATATCTTCGAAGTTCCTCATTAGATCTTCACCAAATTATTTCGGAAAAAAACCCTTTCAAATAAAAAAAGAATTTTCAAAATCGGTCCACAATTGACGGAGATATCGGTGAACATACATAAAAAAAAAACATACACGAAGTCGATCATAGAACCTCCTCCTTTTTGGTAAGTCGGTTAAAAATTGTGCGTAACTTGAAGTATTACTTAGTTTATGTTTCATCGCATTCGGTTCACTCTATCAAAAGTTAGATGAATTTAAAGTGTTCAAGAAGTAAAAAATCACAACACAACATTCAGATACTCGGACAGTTGTTCGACAGATGGCGTTGTGCATTTGACTGCGGAAGAATGACACTAGAAAAATAATTGGTAGGTATAGGTAGCAAGATCAGTAGGGTAGGGTAGGCAGTTGACGGGAGCGAAGCCGCGGGCACTTTTATAGAGAGAGCCCGAAAGTTGTCAGTTGTTTCTCAACATTTGAAAGGTAAATTATTCGAAATGGTTATAGGCTTAGCTGTTGCCCGCGACTTCAGCTGCGTAGCATTGGTAGTACTTCGTTTTTTTTTATCGAACAATAATATTTTATATGTGCAGGTCGCCTTACTTGAGAAATATTGATACACCATAAAAAATTTCACCCTCCTTCCCTCCTTAAGGATGGTTGCCGGAGTAGTTATATCTATCATCATTATGTCCTCTTAGGGCCCAAATCAGATTCAGCGTGAAAATGTAACAGACAGACAGACAGAGTTACTTTCTCATTTATAATATTAGTTTGGATGGATAAATTATTATGACCCAGGCACAGTCCGGGCGGCCACTAGTATATTATGTCAGGGAGATAAGGTTTTTGTATTGAAGTGACGTTTTTTTCGTCATCAATTCGTAGTCTGATTCATCTTCATTCGGTCCCACATTACTAATGGTCACTGGACTCCTTTAAGCGGACAATCTGCCTTCATCGACTCCGGTCCACAGTCGGCATCACCACCTGCTGGAATTTGCTTAAGGACGTAGCTTCTGTCTGTTGGTCAGACCATCGCGTTGGCGACCGGCCTCGTGCTCTCTTTACTTCGGTATTGCCAGCAATGACTAATTTTTTGAGGCTGTTATCTCCCCTTCGCATTATGTGGCCGAAATACGTCAAAATACGCTGTAGAAATGACTAAATATTTCGATTTCAGATCGCGCTATCAACCAATGACTTACCCAAAGAAGCGGCTCATACCAAGAACTATGACAAACCCAGGTATTTTTTTTATTTTTACCTATTATTTTATTAATCTTTACGTTCTGTATAGGTAATTTAAGTACATCACAAAAAATGCGTCATATCGCAACGATATTTTTAACATTGCTTAATGCGGAAAACACGCTATTAACCCGTTGGTCCCGGCTGACATTTGAAGATCTTTGACAGTCGTTAAAGGTAGTCAGAAGCCTGAGAACTGACACCAGTCTTGCCAAGAGGTATGCTGTTGCTCAGTTATAGTGTGGTGAAAGCCAGATAGGCAGTCACTCCATGAAACATACTGGGTGTCCAGCTCCATCCAGTTAGACTAAAAACCTTGATGCACTAGAGTCGATCGAAAAGCGGGCCAAGAGACTTATCCGCTCCGCAAGCCCGTTTCTTCATCGAACTACCAGACGTAAGGCGATGCGCCATCGGCACATGGTGGACATCCCACCCATACGCACTAAACGTTTTGAGAATACTTTTATTATGCGTACAGTTAAGGAGTGGAATTCCCTGCCCGAGTCTGTTTCCCGATAGCTACAATCTAGGGATCTTTAATTCAAGAGTGAATAGGTAACTTCTAGGCAAGCGTGCTTGACCGTCGACCACATCATCGCTTACCATCAGGTGAGATAGTGGTCAAGCGCGAGCCTATCGATAACTAAAAAAAGCCTATAATAACAGATTTATTTGATGCTCCTTTGAGTATCTTACTTCACACTGATATTATAAAGGCGAAAGTTTGTGTTACTTCTTCACGCTCAGCATCAACAGTTGGACAGATATGGAAGAAATTTGGCACAGAGATAGATTATAGTCTGGAATAGCATATAGCATATTTTCTGCCTGGTATAACGTTCCCTTGGGATAGTAAAACACTATTCGCGCGGGCGAAGCCGCTGGCAGAAGCTAGTGAAATAATATGTTGATATACCGTATCTTCCAGACCGAATTTCGGCCACGTTAGCCAATCTCAGCGAGTCTTTGACGCGGGAGATAATATAGTCACAAGTGTGACATTTATGCGGTAACACAGGTACACTCTCTGTTCCCTCACTTCACAGTCCGCTGGGACGGTAATTTCACACGACTAGAGAGAGATCAAGGGTAGGACCAACGGCTTAGCGTGCTTTACGAGGCACGGAGGTGTCACACCACCAACTTCTTAATTCCGGGCAGCTACTGACAAATTCCTAATGGAACCCAATATCACATTTTCCATAGCTGGGCATCGAACCAGATCGACGTCACGCTCAGCAGTCACACTTGTGATCGCGAGACGACCGAGCCAATAATATAAACTAAAACTATGCATCAAACTTGTAGACATAGCAAGCGGCGGAGGGCAAGTGCGGAGGCCCCAGCCAATTACTTCGAAGAGGACGCAGAGAAGGGGAAGCACGCTGATCTTAAGAACCAGGAAGTAGAGGAATTACCTGCATCCACTGAAAAAGTAAGTAACTCAGCCAGGCGTATTACTTTGAAAACTTGTTGATCTTTGTGCTATTTATTTAGCTATTTCATTATTTTCTTTCTTTCCTTTATTTCCTTTCTTTTCTTTTTTTCTATCTTTTCTGTACCTATTTCTTTCTTTTCATGATTTATTTTCTTTATTTATTTCTTTTCATTCTTTCTTTTCTTTATTTCTTTCTTTCAATTCTTTCTTTTTAAAAAAAGTACATACATAACCTCACACCTATTGCACATGAGGGTAGGCAGAAACTACAGCACACCACCTGCTATCGTCCTTACTTACTCGTCCTTTTGTCTCGATTATACATCTTGTCATACACTAACGCCGAATGCGGGTACTACGCAGCTGTCCAGAGACAGAACATCACCAATGAGATTGTAGATGACCTTCTTGGACATCCCGGCGTTTCATTATTCTACAAAATAATTTTGTAGAATTACTTCTTATAGGCATAAGAAATAATTCTACATAATTCTAGGCTAAGGCACAGATTAAACTGTTCTCTAATATGAGTGCCTAGGTTTAGAATTATATTAATATAGACCGTACCTATTTATTTTTATATCTTTAAAATATTTGCAGCCTCAAGAACCACTGGAGAAGGATAATGAGAAATTCTTCAATAACAACGAGAATCCATCCACAGAGAAATCATCGCATAAGTCACATGTAAGTATTAATGATTGATTAATTAATTGCCCATAAATAATAATAATAAAAAACAAACTTGAAGTCGAACATAGAACCTCCTCCTTTTTGGGAAGTCGGTTAAAAAAGAGAGAGTCACGTCAGACCGAAAGGAGCGAAAAGAGGTCGTTGCCCCGGAGCGCAACAGGATAGGCTTGATAAAATAATACCTTCGAAGTGCAATTCCTGTTCGAAATCCGCCGCACTCTTTATAAAACTACGTCTTCATCAATCATCATCATACCAGCCCATGGACGTGCTCTGCTGATCACAGCCCTATCCCAAGTTTCGCCACATCGATTCTCACAGCATAATTGGGTCATTGATCCACCTAGTGGCAGGTCAACAAAGGCAATGTGTCCTGCCCACTGCCACTTAAGGCGCAGATGCCTTCAGTAGCTGATTTTACAGTGAGAATCATGACGTCTAAACGGCGAGTCGTATTTTTATTAAATATTTGTTGCATTAGGCCATTTTCATAATAATTTGATCTATGAACATTTTGAGTTATTCCTATAACATAGTGTAATTAATTTTGTAAAGTTATGTCTAACACGGACAAAAAAATGACAGTCGCACCAAAACCGCTGGGCGTATTTTAATGAAATTTTCACCATCACAAAGACAGTTTAAGTACCTGAGGCTTTTTTTTAAATCATAGAATAATAAGGAAAATACGCTTGGTCGTGAAGTTGCGGATACCAGCCCGTTTTAACCTAACCTAATAAGGAAAGTACAAAAATCTACTGAATTTTGAGTCGCGCGGGTTTGAAACGTGTGCGCGTTTTGTTCACTCAAGATCGTTGGCACTGTTGTCGTCAATTCTTCGAGCTATGTCGGTCTACTACGTCTTACCTTTCTTTTGATATGACATTTCTTCTTTGTTTTAGAAAACCCATGACCAAGTGTCGTGGACAGAAATACCTCAGAACCAATGGAACGAACCAAAAGAGGGCGCTGACATCGATAATAGTCGGAGTAATGTAAGTAATAAACGCTGCTATAACATAATTACGCCTGTATTCTCTAAAGGGTTGGGCAGACGTGCTCCTGTTTTCGCCAGGTCCCATGTAATAGGGGCGAGCTTATTGCCACTGAGACATTCCAGATGAAAAAATCCAACAACACTTTGCCAGGGAATAAAAACCAGGACCTCAAGTTCAGCAGTAGCACTTGCTACCACTAAACCAACATTTACCCATAGAAGTATTTCTATTTAGCCTACGAAATTCACCCAACTACTTCGATCAATAATATACTAGATAAACAATCCCATACAAAACTTCCTTTAAAACTGACGCCAATTGTGTTAAGGTAATTAATTCTAAGAATTCTAGTTGAAATAAATATACATTAATGCAAATTCAACCTTAAATGCAATGTTTAAAGTTGCATTCACAAAACTACGTACAAAAAGCAATAAAAAAATTATGAGCTTGCTTCGCTGCTCAACATACATCAAAACAAATTTAGTCTTTCATACATGTTTTAAAGTCTAAATTACAAGGTCTAGAACAGTCGATTTTGTTACCAAAATCCAAATCCAATCCAAAATCAAGGTGTTACGGTGGTTATTTTCACAAAACGCACGTTGCGGCATTTTTAACGTTTTATTGTTGGCTATGATTGTACTAAATTGAAATAAGACCACCACCGTATTTGTGGCCATATTTTTCGGCCGGTTTTTGAAGCGCTGACCGGGCATCTAGTGTATTATTGATCGAAGCTGAACTCAGTACGTTATTTTTGAAGGAGGAGCTCGTGGCAGAATAAAAACAGCCGCACGGGGTGCGATCTTCGAGGCTAGACAACGCTTGTTGAAGTCGGCCGGCGGATGGGTGACCATTCTTGTTATACCGAGCACGAGTCCCGGCTGTCATTTGAAGATCTTTGACAGTTTTTACGGCTAGTCACAAACCAGAAATCTGGCACTAGTCAAGGCCAAGGGGCATCGTGTTACCCAGTTTCTAGGTTGTGGAGGTCACATAGGCGACTGCCCATGCAACCTACTGGTATCCAGCTGAATCCAGTTAGACTGTAAGCTGACCCCAATAAATTCGGAAAATGAGAGCAGTTTCATTCATCATCATCATAATTTTAGCCGAAAGACAGCCACTGCTGGACATAGGCTTCCCCAAAGAATCACCACAGCTATTGGTCCCTTGCGTCTTGTATCCAGCAGCTGCCCGCAGCCTTGACCACGTCATCGCTCCACTAGCAGATTGATTAGTTAATTTTGATTTTTCAGGATCACAATACTAATTACCAGACAAAAGAACCACAGCAATTACAGTATTCAGAACCGAAACATGAATCTTTACAAATACCCGTCAAAATCGCAGGAGACAAGCCTTCAAACCTTCAGGCTCTCGTCGACGCCATCGGTTCCAGGATGAGAGATATAGAGACCGTGGTGCAGAAGATGAGTGACAAAGTCCATCATGCGAAACCTCCTGGTACGGAAAATAGCAACGAAAAGAGGTGAGAGAATTCCTCCATGAAAAATACTGCACCCTTATTGCGTTACATTCATGGATAGGGATGGGGATAGGGATAGGGATGTTCCTTGGGTAGAAAATGATAATTCTATTTATTCCGCCATGAGATTATCAAATAATATTGGACACGTATTTTTGCTTTATCAAATAAATAAAAAATTACAGAGATAAAGCGCATCATAGTTTAGGAGTGGCTTGTGACGTCACTTTGTCAGTATAAAATGTAGCACACCGTGACGTCACAAGATATTTCAACTCACTGTATCGTCGTATTTTTTTTTATTATAAAAAAAATATGTCTACTCGACAGCGAACACACAATGAATACTACTTTGATCTTTCAATAAAGTGCAATTAGGGTGCTGGAATTCAGCTGAGTCCGGTTAATTTGAAGCCGACTTGTTGGAAAAAAGCTAAATATAGATGATGATTCCTTAGCCAACAGGTCAGACAGGGCTGCTTCTCAGGGCAATCTGACTGGCAAACTATTGTTGGTCATATTCTGCACCGGGGGACGGGGTCCCGACGCTAAGAAAGAAAATTTGGTTCAAATAAATGTCACTAGATGGCGCGATATATATTGAATTTTGTGAAAAATTTACATTTTCTATATTTGATTGTTTTTTTTTAAATCAACTCTCCTAATCAGAAAATTATGGAATATTAGGCTCTTACTTCACATTTCAAAGATTATTTGAACAGATCATTTAAAACCCGTTCCAATAGATGGCGCTAAATCTCTGAGGTATTCCAATCGATTTTTTACATTTATATTGTAACACATTTTGGTACAATGATACTGTGAAAACGTGCATAAAACAAATCTTCACTGTATTTAAAGAAAAAAATATTCATCATCATCATCAGCCTATAGCAGTCCACTGCTGGGCATAGGCCTCTCCAATTGCACGCCATTTGGTTCGATTTTCGGCAACTGTCTTCCAGCTGCTACCAGCTACTCTGCGAAGGTCGTCGCTCCACCTAGCCTGAGGGCGTCCTACCTTACGTTTACCAGTTCGCGGTCTCCACTCAAGAACACGTTTATCCCAACGGTCATCAGTTCTACGACTTATATGGCCGGCCCATTGCCACTTCAGCTTACTTATTCTGTGAGCTATGTCGACAACTTTGGTTCTCTGCCGGATCACCTCGTTTCGGATTCGATCCCTTAGAGAGACTCCGAGCATAGCCCTTTCCATAGCTCGCTGAGCAACTTTGAACTGATGAACCAGCCGTATTGTGAGTGTCCACGTCTCGGCACCGTAGGTCATAACAGGTAGGACGCACTGGTTGAAGACTTTAGTCTTCAGGCTTTGTGGGATACGCGACGAGAAGAATCAACGAAGTTTTCCAAACGCCGCCCAGCCCAGCTGTATTCTTCTGCTAGCCTCCTTCCCAAAGTTGTTGTTACCAAACTGCAAAGTTTGCCTGAGGTAAACGTATTCTCGAACAACTTTGAGAGCACCGCCATTGACCACAATCGATCCCGGAGATAAAAATATCATTTACCGTGTATATAAACCCTTTTACTTGTAAGTCACTGCGAACACCATAGCTATAGATTGGCACAGAACCGACCGCGTTCGATGTACTTTTAGTAAAATAATCAGTATAATCAGAAGAAAAACGCTAGTAAAGTCTGCACGGTAATATATGGGATGAGGCATCTGTATGCTAGTATTATTATTATCTGTGACCGCGGAGCATCGCACTCATATTGAGTATCAGACGGGTATATAAAACCCGATTGCACCAAAATATGTGTGCAGCGGAAATAACAAAAGTTTAAATCAGTACACTTTTATATTTAGAATGTCAGCCGAGCGAGAAGTATCACATCATGAAGTCTTACATAAGCGCACCAAGGAAAGCAAACGACAAAGTGCAGAGGAAGATAACAGTAACTATAAGAGGTAATATTAAGTTAAAGTCATAAATAAAAGTGAGCGGTGAAGGAAAACATCGTGAGGAAACCGGCATGTCCTAAAACCAAAAATTCGAAGACATGTGACATCTACCAACCTCCATTTGGCTCGCGTGGTGGATTACGTCCCACTCCGTCTCACAGAGAGGAGGCCTTAGTCCCAGTAGTGGGAACTATTGGCTGATTTTGTTTATGCTTTCGGATTATGATGGTAAGTGAACGAGATAATTGGCTTGCTTGGGAAGCCTACAGTGGACGTTATAAACCTGAAGAATTATCTATTATTGGCTAAATAATTTATTCCAGAAAATCAAACGATTTACAACTTTGGTGATCACAAAGAAATTTCTTTCGTAATTCTTTTCTTTTCGACATGAATTTGCCTATGAGCAGAGGCTTCCCAGAGACAAAAGGTGCGCCACAACCAAAACCAAAGAGATCAAATTGTAAGAGGTGATCTCTGGAAATAGGTACTTACTGATCCGACTCTGAAAATTCTTTCACTCTTAGAAGTCCCACTATCTCCAATTGTCATAGGCTACAAGCTGACGTTTTCTGTGGGATAAAACACGGGTATCCGCTGGAAGCGAGTCGCACAGCACCGATCGATGTGGCGACATATTTTCAAGAGAGGCCTATGTACAGCAGAAAGCGGATTACGTCTTTCGATTAAAATTGTAATGATAATGATGATGAAGTCTCGGGAAAAGCTAGTATATTCGTGTTAATGGTTTTTTTTTCTAAAGGTTTACCGAACTTAAAGACCGCACTAGCAAATATCTACATACTAATGCAGATATAACTACAGAAAACCCGCTATTTATTGAAGAAACTAATCTCACCGGATATTTCAGTGATGCTAGCAACAGTATTCTGAGAAGAAACAATCAACCGAAGGTAAATAACATAATAAACAACAAACACAAGAACAACAACATAACATAACAACATACAAAAAAAACAACACATACGCGTACGCACATACAATAACATACCTAAATCTTTGTATTTAATTTTTGCACCTGCTAAAAGTACGAGGAGCTCGTGTCGAAACAACGATCTTCAAGGTTAAGCAACCCTTGCCGAGGTCGGTCTGTGGATGGGTGACTCCGTGCCTCGGAAAGCACGTTGAACTGTTGGTCCCGGTAATCATTCGTAAACCTTTGATGGTCGCTAGTCTTGCCAAAGGGTACCGTGTTACCCAGATGATCAGATGAGCAGTCGGTCCATGTAAAATACTACTATCCACCTGCATCTGGTTACACTGAAGGCCTGCCCCAATATAGTTGGGTAAAGACAAGGAAGATTTTTTTTTTTTTTTTTTTTATGAACTATAGGCTAGCGTTTGACCACCATCTCGCCTGATGTTAAGCGATGATGTGGTTGACAAGATTGACAAGCCAGTCTTTCCAAGGGGTTACCCAGTCCAGTAACTGGGTAACACGATACCTCTTAGAAATACTGGCGTCAGCTTTCGAGCTTTTGACTAACTGGGAGTCTTTAAGTCAATAGTGAATAGGTTAGGTACTTCTAGGCAAGCATGCTACATCTTCGACCTCATCATCTTACCATCAGATTAGATAGAGATCAAACGCGAGACTATCAGCAATAAAAAATAACCCGTAAACGTCCATCAAAAATGTGCAATTGACGGTGCAGCCTTACTGCCCCATCTTAAAAATCTACTCCTGAAAAAACAATAATTTATGTCAAAAATCTCAATCCACCAGGAACCACAAATGTACATGGCACCCGTAGAAACCCGTCGCAAACCTGCGCCCCAACACATCACAGTGCCGACCAACGCAGAAGAAATCGAGAAGAAGCGTAAAAAGCACGCTCACAAGAAGAGGAAGGGCAAAGGACGATCACACAAGAAACATACTCGTTCTAAAGATGACAAACGGAAACACTTCAACAGGCTGAGTTCGGGGGAGTCTGAGAAGAACGCTGTCTCGTTAGATGACACTAGTGAAGCTATGCAGTAGATACATCAAGTAGAATTGTCTTTGATAAATGGCTGAGCGTTTTTGAGTGAGCGATTTAGGGGTCTGAAGTCTCCGCCAGTTAACTAAAAATAAAAGTCGTTGAGCCGACTTTTACCAAAAAATACGTAACTTGAAAACATGATTTTTTGTTTATGGAGATATTTTGATAATTTTGGTCCCAAATGAAAGATATAGGCGTAGAATCATTTTATACGTTTAATATTAACTCATTCATTTATTCAATTCTGGCATTCCAAGTGAAAGGGTCAAGGTCAAGGTCCCTTACCGCGATACGTATGTTTTGATCGTGTTAGCGACACTGCTTTTACATTTTATTCGTATCGTTTTGCAATATTGAAATACATTGGTAGACAGGTGTTAACGACTTTAATTTTTTTGTTTTCTGGCGGTGACTTTAATTAATTTAAAATTGAATCTTCTTCTTCTTTTCGAGTCGATGGAAAACTTCAAATACTTTGGGCCCAGTAGATCAGTGACCAAAGTGTAGGTTTATGGGCACTTAATTCATTTAACATTTAATGAACTGCGGGTTAATTGTGTAAACACAAATCAGACAATCGTTCGCAATGCCTTTCAATTTGTCAAGTCAACGGTTAATTGAATTTTGTTGTAAATTTAAACTATTAATTATTAAATGTAAGAATAATTAAAATTAATCAAGAAGTTGAAAAAGTCAACAGTATTAATTGCGTGTTTTACGTTGTCGAGCAGATTATTTTTGTAAACTGTAAAGCAATGGATTGGGAATTCATTCGGTTGTAATTGAAAATATGATTTAGTGTGTTACGCAATGGGACTGTTTGGGGAAATAGTTATTTTTTACAAATCTCGATTCATGACCCACCGCCAGTTTCTGGGCCGAAAATTTTTTGCTTAACTTTCTGATGTGAAGATTTTTCATTTGTAATGGTTGAACCTCAGGGTTGAACGTATTGTCAACAGCTAATCACAGAAGTTTAGGGAGATTTGATATTAATTTGACACATTCATTTTGTGATACAGAAAATAGTGAAAGGTTATGTAAATAATAAATTGTGTTTATTTCATATACCAATCAAATAATTACATTGCGTGACACGATTTCAATACCCGGTAAACAAATAGTTGTTACAGATTCTCGGTTGCTCGACTTAAATATCTTTATTGCCATTCGAAGATTGCCACCTTTGATAATATACTTATAATCAAAGATTGCCACTAAAACTATAGTCACATGTGAACAATAAAAACAAATTAGAAATATTATCCCAGTGAGGGTAACAGAAAAACAAAATATAGTTAGTTATCGACTAGTTTAGAACTGGACTGGACTGGCGGTGGCCCAACTAAAAAGATTTCAAACACCGATTTTTGCAAGAAATTCAATACAGTGTCTCGTCATTGTCTAAGGTCACTAACCTTGGTTAACACGGGGTTCGAACGCTAAGAAAGAAAATTTGGTTTAAATAAATCTCACTAGATGGCGCGTTAAATCGATTTCTTATTAAATAATGTGTAAAATTAACATTTTCCAGAATAGATTAAAAAAATTGTATGTACGTACAACATTATGAAATATTGGTTTTTAATTCACATTTCAAAGATTATTTGAACGGATCATTTAAAATTAATTCCAATAGATGGCGCTGTTTTAAATTTCTGAGGCATTCCACTCAATTGTTTAAATTTGTATTGTAACACATTTTGGTACAATGAAACTGTAAAAACGTGCAAAAATAACTATAAAACAAATCGTCACTGTATTTAAAGAAAAATAAATACGAACCGAGTAGACCTTTTTACTTGCAAGTCGCTGCTAACACCATCTCTCGCCGTGGAACGAACCCGAACACTATCGATGTTCTTATAAAAATAATCAGTTTAATCAGACGAAAAACGCTAGTTAAGTCTACACGGTTTCTTTGTATGGTATGAGGCGTATGTATGCTAGTATTATATTATCTGTGCCTTGGTAAACAGTGGATTTTTTGTTTAGTTCTATCACGTCTCGTTTTTGAGGTACACACCGTTAACTAGTCCAACAATCCTCGTTGGCGTAGTGGTCGCACGAGCTACAGCTGAGCATGAGGTCCTGGGTTCGGTTCCCGGGTCGCAATAAGTGTTAATGGGTCTTTCCTTATTGAATTTCACAGTAGCAACCCGAAGTCTGGATTTGTGTCCGGTTGATGGCAATAGGCTCGCCCCTATCACAGGGGAGTGTGTGTGCACTCTAGATGCACTCTCTTTCTAACTAAATCTGATATGGCGGACTGCTAAAGATGGCGCACTAATTATTTTTACAGCACTTCAATATTAAGGTTATCAAATGAAAGGGTTTCCTGAGAGACATACAAAATAGCTTGTTTTTAAAAAGTTTTGTTAAATTAAATTATTTTTAATGTTAGGATACCAATTTCATTATTTTTTCGGTTCCGTACCCGATGGATTCAAACGGAACTCTATTGCTATTACCCAAGAGTCCATCTGTCCGTCGTCTGTCACAAAATTTTGTTCCGAAGATTTTTTTAACTTCCTGTTGACCTATGAACTTGAGATTTGGAGACAATATTTATTATTACGTATATTTTACTACTAATACCAATATGTTCTACATTTGGTACGGGAGTCTGTAAGAAATTGAAAAATCTAATTCATAATCCTAATTAATTACCTACTATGTTACCCATACACTATACCAACGAGTATCATTCGCAAGCATCAAGTTTAATTATTATTCAGTATTTTTATAGCTGTCAAAACGGGCCTTTTTTTAACTTATTTTTGGGTTTTTTGATTAAAAAAAATCTTATTATGTCAAATCAATCTCGCGATGGCTTTCATTTGATAAATTAAATGTTAATTGCAATCTAATTAAAAAGGCATCCAGCGGGTAATCGCGTAAAACACACAGTCCTACCACAAAGTACGTAAGCGGCGGCGCGCCGTTCCTACACTCGATCGCAAATCCTTTTATTATGGCAATTTATAAGTATGAAGCAATGACTTTGGAATTTTATTCGATTGTTATTGAAATGGTGATTTAGTGTGTTACACAATTAAGATATTGATTGTGTTACACAATCGCAATTTGTTTGTACAGATTTTCATTTATTTTTGTCTTCAATATCTGAGAAGGGAATTAAGTTTATTCCGAGCTGCCAGAAATGCCTAGCCATTTATTGATAATTTTGTGTATTTAAAACTAAAACTTTTTATTAATAAATAATGTTTTAATAATGTTTCTTTTATTTTCCATTCCTTAGATATCCAAACCAATATTTGTATTATCCTTTATACAATTAATGTAACTCATATGAGAACCATGCAGGTTACCTAATAACTAAGATAGGGTTTTGAAGAAAGCGTCGCATATTCATATAGCATCACAGAAGGTCCAAAGATGGTCTCGCGTCCCTGGTGTCCTGCCGCAGGGTCCATCTATAAAATTGCCCCTGCTTGCCATACACATCACAATTAAGGGTGATCCCCACTTTTACACCCTAGATTTCCCCTGTGGCAGGTGTGTGAGTAGACTGCTTAACTGTCAATTTCCAGTTAGATTTGGAGTCTGACTCATTCCAGCCCAAACACTAGCCGGGGACAGTCGACTCGAGTGTCGCTTGACAGCAAATTCGATATACCGCCATTGTCGTATTTGTCAATAATGATTCCTAATCATACTTTGCAAACCGCAGTGTGGCTCGTCGCGAAAGCGAAGCCAGAGGAGGCGCAAGAGTTGAAGGTAAGTTGCTTTTTAATCTAAGCGTGGCATGCTTCTTTTTTCCCCAAATAACTTCGGAAGTCTGTGTATAAAAACTAAGAAACAAAACTCGAAAGACCGACTTCCAAAATTAAAATTATTTGTCACTTTGTAATGTTTCAATTAAACAGTCGGTCGAATTTTATTTATTAAAACTTTATACACAAGTACAAAGGCGGACTAAATGCTTTAGGCATTTTCTAGCAGTCGACCTAAGGTGGCGCAGAGGTAAAACAAGGCAGGCACAAATAAATGATAGCATGAATAGAGAAAAAAATAATTTATATACAAAAAAGTACTAATATATACTTAGATACATACATTAGTATGTATGTTTCCCACTAGATGGACCGATGACCTGGTTAAGGTTGCGGGAAGGCGCTGGTTGCGAGACGCACGGGATCGGTCAATGTGGCGACGCCTGGGGGACGCCTATGTCCAGCAGTGGACGTTTTTCGGCTGAAATGATGATGATTATACATTAGTATATTATGATACAAGTGAGCTAAGTTGCTCATTACACACGAGGCTGTGGGTTGCAGCCCGAGCTGTAGGCGAGGGCGTAATTCAGCCGAGCGTGTAATGAACACAGCTGACGTTTTTCAACACATTTGCGAGGAAAAAACAAACACGTATTGCTTAGATTGTTTAATTATTAAAGCAATTGATGAACATACAATTTTCAAAGCGATATTGGATTGATTTGGATGGCAATTTCACAGTTTGTGTTACATTGGTGTGGCTTGCCACTTCTTTAGTAGATACTTTTGTTTTCTTCTTGCGTAAAGGTCGGCGACAAAGGCAAATCATAGAACAGTATAACAAATAACTCATGCTACGAGATGTACATGGTTGTGGTTCGGGGGAAAAACTTTTTCGCCTTTGGTTTTCAAATTAATGTCTTGCGTTATTTTCTCACAGATTTTCGCCTTTTTTAGACTCTATTCATAAATAGTCATATTATAAAGCTCTAGTCGTCTACACGCGCCAATAACACCGAATATTAAGGCAACCTGCAAAGAATCCGTCTGAATCCTGGTGATTCGCGGCCCCTCCTTCTCCTGATGGATGCGAGACGAGTATGTCGGACATTCGTATCCATCAAAAGGACGTCCGTAGGGTGCTGCGAAACCTTGACGTGAACAAGGCTAGCGGCCCTGACGGAATACCAGCACTTGTTCTTAGAACCTGTGCGCCTGAACTGTCTCCGATCTTGACACGCCTATTCCGTCTTTCGTATGAGGCTGGAAAAGTGCCGAATGCTTGGAAGCAGGCTAACGTACAGCCCGTGCCCAAGAAGGGCAGTCGAGCTGACCCGGCCAACTACAGACTGTAAGAGTATGGAACGTGTACTCAATACTAAGCTCCTGGCATACCTAGAAGCAAACGATATCCTTAGTGATCGCCAATACGGCTTCCGCCGAAATCGGTCTACTGGGGATCTTCTAGCGTATGCCATTCACATATGGAGTGAGGCTATCGAGAGGCACGGGGAAGCGCTTGCCGTCTCCCTAGACATCTCGAAGCCTTTTGATAGGGTCTGGCACGAAAGCCTTATTGCTAAGCTTCCTTCATTCGGTTTGCCCGGTGGTCTGTGAGAATGGATTGCAGACTTCCTGAGAGATCGGTCCATTCGAGTGGTTATCGATGGCTGCTCGTCGGACTACTTGGATATTAATGCCGGGGTCCCTCAGGGGTCGGTACTCTCGGCAACTTTATTCTTGCTGCATATCGATCTGCTAAAACCCGGCACCTTTGGGTATGCAGACGACAGCACCGTTACTGAGAGATACTTGTCCAACGCTCGTGCTACCGGGCCTCAGATCCAGTCTCTCCGGGAGGCCATGGTGGAGCGCTTAAACCTGTCCTTGCAGGCAGTATCCGAATGGGGCGATGCCAATCTGGTCAGGTTTAATGCTGCTAAAACCCAGGCGTGTCTTTTTTCCGCAAAAAAGAGTCAATTTCACCCGGCTCCAACTTGCCGAGATGTGACCGTGCCAATAGCTGACCATCTTGAGCTTCTTGGCGTTACGTTGACATCGACTCTCAATTTTGGGCCATACATTGAGGCAAAGGCTCAGCTGGCCGCCAAAAAGCTGGGGATCCTTGCAAAGGTGAGAAGGTATTTCACGCCAGAACAGCTGCTCAGCTTGTATCAAGCGCAAGTTCGATCATGCATGGAGTACTGTTCTCATCTCTGGGACGGATCTGCCAAATACCAGCTTGATGCACTGGAGTCGATCTAAAAGCGGGCCAAGAGACTCATCAGCGATGAGGCACTGGTTAAGTCAAAGCTCCAGAGCCTTGAACATCGTCGCCGAGTTGCCAGCTTGTCGGTTTTTTATCGGTTACATTTCGGGGAGTGTGCGATGGAATTGCATGATTTAATTCCACCCAGCCCGTTCCATCATCGGACTACCAGACGTACGGCGATGCGTCATCGATATATGGTGGACATCCCACCCATACGCACTAAACGTTTTGGGAATACTTTTATTATGCGTACAGCTAAGGAGTGGAATTCCCTGCCGGAGTCTGTGTTTCAGCTACAATCTAGGGGTCTTTAAGTCAAGAGTGATTAGGTTACTTCTAGGCAAGCGTGCTCCACCATCGACCACATCATCGCTTACTATCAGGTGAGATAGTGGTCAAGCGCGAGCCTATAACAGATAAAAATAAAAATAAAAAACCAATTAATTCGTTCTAAGTTATGCTAAGATTACGCAATTATTTAGATACGTTTAAATTAATAATATTTAACGTACCTTTGTTTGCTATATAGGTACTGACTATCCGGAGCATCTTTCAAAAACTTTTCAACGTCGGCTGGTGACAAAACATTATATTTCCGACCAATATATCCATCCGACACGTCTCTTCGTAAATGCCATCAGGTTACAGTACGTTTTGATATCCACACCATGTTTGAGCACTACCAGGAATAGTTGCACCACAGGGAGCTGGGCTTTTATGTATAGGCGAATTCAGAGAAATTCACCAACAACACATTTTCAGAAAATGACGGGGAAACACTTGTTCTTGCTCTTCCATTGTAGGAAACTATCGTAGGCAGCTAAGCACTTTTCACTAGATTATGGGGGGATGAGGCTATCCTTGCATTTTGTGCTTTATTTAGTATTTCTGGCGGGGTTAACTATATCAATTGTTCATCTTTTGCACGAAACGTGCTATTTTTAAAATAATTTACCACACAGCGACAAATACGATAAAAACAAAATATGAAAATTATGGGAATTGGCGCGCAAGTTTTTTTTTCACGCGCCTAATGCATGGTGATTGGTGAGTGAACATACAGCCTACTTCACAAAAAAAAAAAACAAATATATATTTAAAGCTAGAAATAAATTTAGGCAAGAAGAAATAAAGAAGTGCAACGGAGACCCAAAAAAAATTCGGGAAAAAATTAATAGTTGGACGGGTAGAGAAAAAGCAAATATAGATGATATAGTTAAAAGATATTTTGGAGGTAAAGATACAATGTATAATATATGCAGTAACTTTGCAGATACATTCACTGAAGAAATTATAAGTATTAAACATAAATGTAATATAAAATTATTAGACAGAAGTAAATATGTTTCTTCAAGCAATGTAACGTTTCGTTTTAGGCCAGTATCCAGCAACACTGTGTGTAAAGTTATTGATCAGCTGAGCAGTGATAAGGCGCCGGGTATTGATTGTATTAGAGTCACTGACTTAAAAATAATCAAGAATAAAATCTCACCGGTCTTGTCGCACTTTGTCAACCTGTGTTTATCGAAAGGGGAATATCCAAGCCAACTTAAAAAAGCCTTAATTAGGCCTATCTATAAACAGGGAGCGCACTCAGAATACGCTAACTATAGGCCCATCGCTATCTTATCTGTAATTAATAAAATAGTGGAGAAAATAGTAGTCGGGCAGGTTGGCGATTTCTTAGAGCAGAATCGTATACTATCAGATACACAACACGGTTTTAGGCGCGGTCGTAGCACAACATCAGCTCTCTCACAGTTTTCGGAAGATATGAATCATAGTCTAGACCAGGTCATCAGGTATTGGCGCTGTTTATTGATTATAAAAAGGCGTTTGACACTTTGGACCACGAGGTGTTGTTGGCCACGAGGCCATGGATGAGTGTGGGATCAGAGGGCCCGCGAACAGGTGGTTCCGGAATTACTTGAGTGGCAGAACCTTGCAGACCTGCATTTCTGGCGTGGCTGGCAAAGAAGCTGCGGTTAACCTTGGCGTTCCGACTGGTTCCGTATATGGACCGGTTGGCTATATCATGCATGTCAATAGCGTCAGTAATGTTGTTGGGAAGTGTCGGGTTTATATGTATGCGGATGACATGTGTCTTATGTACTCCTCTAAAAATCTATACAGGCGGTCAGGGATGTGTTGCAAGCAGACTTCGACAATATTACCCGGTGGGCGCACGATAACGGTATCATACTAAACCTAAGCAAGACAAAAGTGATGCATGCACATGCATCACTTTTGTCTTGCTTAGGTTAGGTTACTCGCCGCACAACCTGGTGGCAAAAAAGGTCGATAGTAGGGATATAGGTATCGTGGGCCACACGTACGACTGCATGCACGTCGGCAATGTCGACTGTGTCTGTCAGCGGCTGGAGTATGTCAGTAAGTTTAAATATCTAGGTCTGTGGGTAGACCAACACATGAACTGGAAGACACAGGTTGACACAGTGTGTACGAAGCTTAGGTCAGTGTTAAGCAAATTCTATATCCTGAAGGCACCTTTAAGTAGGAAAACGCTGCGTGTGATTTATTTCGCTCTCGCCGAGTCTCTGCTGAGCTATGGGTTAAATACTTATGGCCGTACATTCAAAACCTACCTGAACAGTATAAAATCACTCCAAGTTCGGTTTATGAAATACCTGGTTAACCCAAAACTGAAGCTTGAATGTAAAGAAAATTATGATAGACTTTTTGTTGTATGCAAGGTGCTTCCCGTACATGAGAAGGTCAAGTATTTGATGGTTCTGGAGCAGTTCTTTAACGACCAATTTAAAGTACAAGTGCAATACTAGGAGCGTTAGAGAACGTAAATTCGTTAGAGCACCAGTTAAAAATTACTATGGCAAAAGAACCAATAATTATTTGACCCCTACAATTTTTAATAATATCGACTGGCTGAGCAAAGATAATAGTGGAATTAGTGAGCGAACACTAAAAATTAAATTAAAAACTGAACTGCTTAGTGACGTTGCCGCGATGTGCGGCAGTAGTTGATAATATCGAGTTGTTAATTGTTTTCGCGTGTTGCGGCAATGTCATAGCCGGGTCCACACCGGACGATCCATCGCGCTCCAATCGCGCGCGGCAGGAGCGCGATCCAAATGTGCGGGCGGTGTGGACGTGCCGCGCGCGATCCATGCGCAAGTATTGGAGCGCGCGATCCCTGCTGCGCCCGATCCGTGCGTTGTCGGTTTTTTTGCCAGCCTCAAAGGTGCCTCAGTTGCGTGCCGCGCGCGGTGTGGACAGTTGTGTGTGGTTCGCGCGATCCTTCACGCCATGGACACTGGAATCTGAATCATGGATCGCTAGGAGCGTAGGTTCAGGATCGCAGTTCAATTAAACTGGATCGGCCTAGTACGATCCACGAACCACACTCCGTGATCCTGGATCGCGGATCGCGCGATCGCTGATGCAGGTTGGATCGTCCGGTGTGGACCCGGGAGCATCTTGTTGCATTGTATTCTGATAAAGCATGCGCGGCGCGAGCCGTCGCCTGTGTGTGTGCCGACGGCGGCCCGCGCGGCTGCTTAAATGCTAATGATAACATTAATAGATTCTAATAATAGTTGTATCTACCTACTTAGATGTTTATAATTGATACCAAATGTTCTTAAAACGAGCGCTAATCCTGCCGACAAACTGTCACGCAGTTTGGCAGGTTTATGATGTATGTACAAATGTTTGGTCCAAAATAAAAGACTTATTATTATTATTATTCAAAATTACTCGTATAATTTTAAGTGATAAAATTCAAATATTTTAATACATTTTTTTTTAACTCTGCCCCACACTAGGAATTTCTCCTGTATCGTGGGTACACAAACACCCAGAGCCGGAACAACTATCTGTAGGTCATACAAATATTTGTCCCGTGCGGGAATCGAACCCGCGACACGCAGCGCAGCAGTCAATCGCTCAACCACTACGCCAACCGTGCCCACTTTATAACAAATTATTGTGAATTATGAATAATTTGATAATAATTAATGTTTGTTTGACTTAATTAAGGATTATACGGCATATAGGTTACATTTATTTATTCCAAAAATGTACATGGACTTTCAGCGGCATACAACCAACCTCTTTGTTGTTACGAAAAAAATACTGTATTACCCGGTTAAATTGAAAATGCTCTGTTTACTCGCATATAACTTGCAGAAAGGCACTAATTTAACTTTGTGGGGATAATTCTATTACGCACTAATTTGTAATGTTAATACGCACGTGTGTGTAATAGCTCGGTTTTTGACCCTAAAACCGAAGTAATAAGGCTCACTTTACGAGCAAGTGTGTTGTTAAATATGTTATATTATAATCAATGTTATAGACTCAGATCAAATAAAAAGTCAAGATGGAACGTTGCAAACAACAAAGTGAAGCCGGTTCAAAGTAAGCCTTGCCGTACAAATACACAATTACACGCAGTCACGTACAACGAAATTACGCCTTAGCTTGTCCTTCGAGCTTACAGATCAAATAATAAAGCTCAACTGACAAGCTAAGGGGTAGTTTCGTTATACGTGTGCGTGTATAATTGTGTATTTATACGGCAAGCCTTACTTTGAACCGGCTTCACTTTGCTATTTGCAACGTTCCATCTTGACTTTTTATTTGATCTGAGGTTATAGAGAATAACAATTTGCAATTTGTTGAATTTTGTGGAGTAGTTTCATAGACTAAACTTTGGGTCGCGCGGAATAAGGCTGGCCTCACACATTCTGAATTCCTCTCTGAATTCAAAGTCGGAATTTATATTATGCAAGGCAAGTTGCCTCACACATATCTTAAAAAATCACATAAATCAGTAGTCTCTGTTTCTCGGCTCAGGCCTGGCACGTCGGCAGGTCTTGGCGACGGAGGCGGAACTAATTCGCATCGCATTATTTTTAGTTATAAATTACTTTTTATTTTTCTTTCGTTTTCACTTAATATTTCCCAATTTGTAATTAAAATTATATGTATTTCTAACCACGCTTTATCTTTTTTCCCTGTCGTGATATTCCTCAATGGAAGTGTCCCAACAAGGGCGGTTTTCGACGCACAATATTAGATTTTCCGTGTCAGACATCACGCCACATCACAACTGCACAAGTTGCAACACGTCTAACCGTTACCGTTAGTAGTGTCAATTGAAACTATTCATAATCTGATTCCGGTATGTGTGTGTTCGCATATTCAAATGTATTTGAAAAACGCGCGTTACGAAATCATAATCTTAAATAATAAGATCCGGAATTCAGGACGCTCGTCAGTGTCATTCTTACACATCGATCTGAGTAAATCATAAACTGAAAAAATCAGAATGTGTGTGGGGCATAATGAAATTGTACGCATTGCCGGGCTTTCTTAAATAATAATATGAATTCCGAGTCTGGATTTAGAGAGGAATTCAGAATGTGTGAGGCCAGCCTAAGAATAAATAAAAAAATCCAGCCAAGTGCGAGACGGACTCGCGCACGAAGGGTTCCGTACCATAATCGCAAAAAAATCACGTTTGTTGTATGGGAGCCCCACTTAAATATTGATTTTATCCTGTTTTAGTATTTGTTGTTATAGCGGCAACAGAAATACATCATCACTGAAAATTTCAACTGTCTAGCTATCACGGTTCATGAGATACAGCCTGGTGACAGACGGAGAATGGACTCTTAGTAATAGGGTCCCGCTTTTAACCTTTGGATACGTAACCCCTTAACACATTTATTTGACACAGACACAACACAACATACAGGAATAGTAAAATAAAATGTTAAATCAATAATTGCGCTGTGCGTCCCTATACCGAAAGAGTTAATAATTATTTATTTGTATTTTACTATATCCAAGGTGAATTCACATTATGTACAACGAGACTATGCAGGTACAACATCTTATTAATGACAACTCCAGTGAATATGTGGGTATATTTAAATAGTATAAAACAAAGTGTCTGTCGACGTTATTTGTTTTTAACCGACTTACCAAAAAGAAGGAGATTCTATGCTCGACTTTATGTCCGATTTTTTATTTTATTTTTTATGTATGTTCACTGATATCTTCGTCAATTTTGGACCGATTTAGAATTTGTTGTTTGTGTTTGAAAAAGTACCTATGTTCCGAAATTGGTCCCATTTTAATTTGGTGAAGATCTGATGAAAAACTTGGAAGATATACAGCAGAACTCGGGATTGCTGCAATCGCATTATTTAAGTTTATTGTGTACCATTTCATAGCACAACATCAGGCCAGTACGCTCTTATGGGGTACGCAGATCTCTCAATTCACCGGTTATGTTCAAGTTGCATGATATTCGGGTAATCTATTCTGACATTATAGGTACCTTACTAAACTACTTGCTTATTAGGTGATAAGTACAACTAAAAAGTGAAAAATTAAAATACTTTTTTACCAAAAAATACTACCGACTTCCAAATACGAAAACTACAAAAGGAAAAATAACTTTATGTTTGGAACACCATAACGCAAAAAATTGGTTCCTACCAAAGACACCGACTTCCAAAAATAAAGTTATTTTACCCTTTGTAGTTTTCTTATTTAGAAGTCTTATTTTTTTGTACAAAAGTTATTTTATTACGTTAACTTCTTCTAAACCACGCAACGTATGTTGTAACGGTTTTCATTAAATAGTTATTGTATAAAATTAGTCCCGTCCGCAGCCGGTGAGCCGGCTCGGGTTTGCGGGTCGCTAGTTAAAAAAACTTGGGTAGTCTATAATAGCGAGCGAGCGAGCGTGACCTGCGTGACTCTTGACTCTGAAGAACACATTCCAGTTCAAACACTATCCGGCGACAGTCGTGTCGGTTGACGAAAAAAATTCTCGATTAACCGCCATTGTTTTATCTGTTATAATGACAACTCCGTTCGCATTTGATGACGACGAATCCGCGCGCATTGGCGCATTGGCGTTAGAACTAGGATACATCGGTCTAAGACGCCCATTTGTGTATCCGTTCCGTGATACTAGTGATGTGAGTTTACTTTCTGATCTGACAAGTGACAATAAGCTTCTATTTTACGTTGTTGCAAGACATGGTGACTGTGATGAATGAAGCTTTTATGTTAAAAGGGATGAGTATAAATGTGAACAAGACGTGTTTGAAAGAGAAAGAGAAGACGATGTATCGGAGCGTGAAGTGAAAATAAATTGTGATAAGAGTGTGGAGCAAGTGAACGAGTTTGTATATCTGGAAAGTATGTTCACAAGGGATGGAAAGATTGAACAGGATGTGGAAATGAGAAGGAAAGGAAATAAAGTGAAAGGTGCTATACATGCCGTGACCAGCTAGTCGATGTCTGAAGAGGCTTGAATCACTGTCCACAATAGTGTGCTGGTGCCTACTCTTATTTATGGAAGTGAAGGTTGTGTATGGCAAAAACAGTAGAAATGTGTTCCTTGCGAAGTATGTGTGGTGTAACATTGAATAATAAATTGAGGTATGATATGGTTTGGCCATGTTGAGAGGATGAATGAAAGGTGACTAGCAAAATTTATTTACTAAGATGTAAGATGAAATACCGGGATGGACGCCCTGTATGGATATACATAGACCTTGGAGAAGGTAGTTGAAAAAATACATTTTTAAAGTCATAAAGTGCGGGGTGGTTTATCGAATAAACTTTTGGGTTGCGCAGCATAAGAATAGAAAACGTTTATTCGACATAGACACAAAACTACAGCTATAATCACATATAAAACGGTGAAGAATCCCAGCATAATGCTGAGCGATGGTCGTTTCGCATGAATATGACGCATACTTTTCCTATTTGTACCTACCTACCTACTTATTTTACGTTTTTTCTTAGACTACAATTTTTTTTTTGGTATGCTTCATGCCTAGTAATAACACAGCCTTCTCTGCTCGCATTGTCAGGAGGATCCTGTCTCTGGAGCCCTAACTACCGGTAACTTGAACCCTGCTCTCGACACCGGTTGGACAACCGTTTTTTTACCCGACTGCCGAAGGAGGGTAGTGTTTATTAGTCTATGTATGTATGTTTGTTCCTATGTGGCGTTCTAGAGACCAAAAGCGTCGGCCGATTTTGATGATTCTTACGTCAATCGATTCGTATTAATACTACGAGTGTCACTGGCTACATTAAAATTGGAAAAGAAAAAAATGGATGTTTAATACTAAAAAAAAATAACTGAAAAGTTGTAAATAAAAAAAGTTAATTAAAAAAATCAAAAAACCCGACTGCTTAAAAAGCGAACTAAAAACACGTAAACAAGAAGAAATTCATGCTGTGCAGTCGGAGGATACATCTGGTTTTGGTCAGCCAGCTCGCGAACATGTAGCGCAGGCCGCTAGTTAAAAAAATGTGGTTAATTATAACAAAGAGCGTGACTCTTGACTGTGAAGGACATATTCCAGCGCAAACACTAGCCAGACACCCGAGTGTCGCTAGTCATATTTGTCAGTAATAATGTATCCTTATAATACGTATGCTTATAATTCTTTTGATGCCCCTTCCCAGCTCATTGGTAAAATATTGTACTCACGTTATGAATCGCAGGTGAGTAACGTTCTGATCTATCCGTGACGAGCATGTCTTTTACGTACAATATCGATGTTTTTCTTGTAAAAAAACGGCTAACTTAACTGTGCACCTGGAGCTCTGACGTCACTATGACGTTTGACTCTCACTATTGGCGCACGAGGCGATAAATCGGAAGTCTGTGTCGAAATAGTAATAAACAAAACCAGAAACACCGACTTCCGAAATGATAATTATTTTTCACTTAGTAGTGTTTTTATTAGGAAGTCGGTTTATTTTTTTGTAAATAAGTTGTTTTTAAGTCATAGAATTATGTGTGTGGTGCTTTTTACGACTAAAGTTTGGATCGGGAATAAGAATAAGAACAGAAAACATTTATTCAACAAAGACAACACAACAGTAACAATCACAAAGCCATCATTCCACATCCCACAAATTACACTTTTTGAGTTAGGTCACTTTCATACTGTTTCTGAGTGTGCCATATGTAGGTATGTATATTTTTGTCCCGTGCGAAACCGGGCGGGTCGCTAATAAAAAAAAAGGGGGTAGTTTATAATATATATTTTATAAGCGTGACTTGACTCTGGAGGAAACATTCCAGCACAAACCCTAGCCGGAGACAGTCGTGTCGCTTGATTTGTTATCTACCAATTCGATATACCGCCATTTTAAAATTAATAATTAATAATGTATCCTAGTAACAATCCTTTTGATCCCTCATCCCAGTTCATTGGGAAAATATTGAACACACAGTACGAGTTGCAGGTGAGTAACTTACTTCTATTATCTATACAATCTCTGTCAACTTAACTGTGCACCTGTGCGCTATTACGTCACTCTGACGATCCACTCTCGCTTTTGGCCCACGAGGTGAATGCTAGATCCGCGCGGTAAGGCGAGAGTAGGCTCACATTCCAGCAAGGTGCACAGTATAACGGTGTTCATTTCTGATTAATTTCGTTGCGGGATCCAAATCAGTTGAATCGTTTCTGCGGAACTCTGCGAGCTCATTGACGCGACTTTTCTGGTTGCCATTGTTGATTTTGGCTCAGTGGCGAGACGTTATGAATTTTATAGCGAGCGCTTACCAGCCTACAGCCCTTTCATTCTCGTGATGTTTTTGATAATTGTGCCTCTATTTGTGGAGAATATCCTACGCAAGCGGGCAACCTTGGGATTGGAAGGGTTCCTTATAGTGCGGGCGTATTTTTTTTTTCTATATTTTTTGTCTACCTACGGCTATTTATTATTAGCAAACTTCCAAAAAAAAGTCTTTTCTCAATTCAGTTTTAACTACCCGTACGTACCCGTTAAAATTAAAAAGTTAAAATAAAAATAAAAACTGATGTCTGTGTAAAAAACTAAGAAACACAAACTTCCGAAAATAATAGTAGATTATGCACCGAGGGGCTAAAGTTGTGTCTTATGTCACGGGCGTCATATTGAATCTCGAGCGCAATGAAGGATTCGGGATTTAACTCACGAGCAAAGCGAGGGAGTTAATACAAGAATCCTGAATGCAGCGAGGGATTCAAGCTAGCCTAAGGCAAAGACACCTTTAGCCCAGAGGAGGATACTCTACTTTTTACACCTACAGTGAGAAAATAATAGCCATAGTACGAAAAACAAAGTATTTATTAAATAAACAAACAGTAAGAATAACATATTTAGAACTTGATAAAATGAGATAGGTAAATCGACTGTAGTACAGAAAGGTTTTATTATTTATTTATTTAATCACAAAATCCACAGCAATCTTTGCGCAGTTTACTTAAAATAAATTAACTAATGTTACAGCCAATTACTATTACGGTATTACGGCGCGGTACGGTATTTGTTATTATTAATGCCAGTTTTAATGTTATTCCATTCCTTTTAAAAAATGGTTCGTAGTTATCTAATTATTCTTACAATATTATGTCTTCGAAAACATGGCAACGATATGAAGAAGCAGTCGTTATGATTTTGTAGGAAATCGAGAATATCATCCACGTGTAGTAAGGGTATCGAGAATAGCTTTCCCCTTTCTGGCACCAAAAAATGTTTGTTAGTATTATACTGCCAATTTAGCTGAGCATGTGAGATTCCAAATTCAAATCACATTATTGACCAGCGGGTCATAATGAAATCCAGTACAACATTATTGACCGGCTGTGCCCCCGGCCACTAATGACTCACTTTAGGTTGAGGTTGCTTGACATATCATTTGACATTTTCGAGCAGGTGGTGTGAAAAACTATTTTACTCTTAGTAGTTTTAGGAAGTGGTTCGAATGTTTTTGGCATAAGTTTTTTTTTATCAAAAATGTGTGGGTAGTGTTTTCAAATATAAAACATTTATTCGACATAGATAGAACACAACGGCAAAAAGCACAAAGTAACGGAGAAAAATTGCAAAAAAATATACAAATATAAATTGACGGTGTTTGTAATAAACCCGGTCATATTATATTATGTAGGTATATTTGTTCCGTGCGAAGCCGGGGCGGGTCGATAGTTTAAAAAATGTGGGTAGTTGATAAAAACGAGCGTGACTCTTGACTTCATTGTCAAGCACAGTCCAGCACAAACACTAGCCGGAGACAGACGTGTCGCTTGATTTCAAAATGTCTGTAAGTCCCGCCAAACGCCCGCATATAGAACTCCCGTATAAAATCGAACACACTCAATTCGTGAATGAAGATATTATCCAGAACATAGTGGTGAGTTGGTATGAAGTGTGACCAGTAGCTATCTGTGTAAACTTTGATGTTCTTTTACCTCCGCTGTTCTTTTCTGATTAATTTTATTGCGGGATCCTCTTGGATCGTTTCTCCGGGATTCTTGGAGCTTCATTGATTCGTGCTTTTCTGGTTGTCGCCGTTGATTTTGGGAGTCGCAGGGATTAGGAATAGTGTGGCGCACTTGTTTCAGCCTACCGTCATGTACTTTTATTCTTAGAAAAGTATTAGGATACAGATATATGGCCCGTACTGTATTTGATTTTAAAATGTATATTACGTCTTAACGGGTAATAGTAATTTTTTGATAAAAAAATATTTTATTAGACCATTTTTTTTAAATATTATTTGTATAATATAGTGTAATTAATTTGTAAAGTTATGTATAACGCGGACAAAAAAAAAAACAATCTCACCTAAACCACCGGGCATGTTTTATGAAATTGCCACCAAACAAAGACAATTTAATATCTACATTTTAATCTACGGCTTATTATTTTAACCTCGGGCAATTTTTACTCCGGTTGCAACTAAAAAGTGAAAAATTAAAATCTTTTACCTACAAAATATAAAAAAATAAAATAAAAATAATCGTGTAATATTAGATGGAGGAGGTATGTGGGTATCGAAACCTCTTCTAGAATCATAGAAGCCGGTGGTACAGCGAAATACCCTCAATAAAAAAAAAACATAAGTTCACCGTGCAGTTTATTTTGGTTGTCAATAATTTGGTCACTACTACAAGAATTCTGCCTCTACCTTAAGGGCCTTACTCCCGATTAGGGTCGTAAAACGGTTTTCTAAAGACTACTTCTCTAGGTTTAAAGGTTTGAAAAAAGTAAAGTTTCTGTTTGTAATTTCAAAATAACAGCTTTTTACTAAATGTTTATGAAAGTACTAGCTTCTGCCAGCGGCTTCACCTGCGTGTATAATACATATAAACCTTCCTCTTGAATCACTCTTATCTATTAAAAAAACCGCATGAGCAGTTTTAAAAATCTAAGCATACATAGGGACAGACGGAGGAAAGCGACTTTGTTTTTAACCCCCGACGGAAAAAGAGGGGTGTTATAAGTTTGAGGTGTTGCTGTGTATCTGTGTATATGTGTGTCTATGTATCTGTGTATCTGTGTGTCTGTCTGTGGCATCATAGCGCCTCAACGGATGAACCGATTTTGATTTAGTTTTTTTTGTTTGAAAGGTGACTGTGTCGAGTGTTCTTAGCTATGTTTAAATAAAATCGGTTCAGCCGTTCAAAAGTTATGCGCGTTTTACTGTTTAGATCGTGATGTTTTCGCAAGATAAATGTGTCGGGGGTTTTTTAAATTTTGAAATTTTACTTGTATACTATGTAAGGATACGGTACATAAAAGAGAAACATATTTTTTATTTTTTTATCTCTTGTCTGTTTGTCGGCTAATCTCGGGCAAACTGCTTTTGACGGGACTTTCTGCAGCATATAGCTGAAGTAACTTGGGCTACTTTTTATTTTATAAAAAGAATTAGATCACTAGAGTACCGCGCAAATAATAAAAACCATGTAATTTTTTAGTTTTGCGAGTTTGACGCGGTCGCTCGCGGTACGTTGCGGGCAACCGATAATGTAAATAATAATACCCACAGCGCTTTATTTTAAAGCTGTATTGTTTTTCTTTTTATTTTACTATTTTATTTTACTTTTTATTTAACTAATATTATAAAGGTGAATGTTTGTGTGTGTGTTTGTGTGTGTGTATTTGTATGTTTGTTACTTCTTCACGCTCAAACGGCTGGACGGATCTGGATGAAATTTGGCACAGAGATAGATTAGTCTGGAATAGCACATAAGATAATTTTAGTCCCGGGAATATGTTCCCTCGGGATAAAGTTCAACATTCACGCGGCCGAAGCCGCTGGCAGAAGCTAGTTGTTTTATAAAAAAAATACTAGTATCGGTCAGGCGTCGAGCACGGAACAATATTGAAGTACCTACATATCTTTAAACAAGTAAAATTTAAAAATTTAAAAAACCCCCGACACATTTATCTTGCGAAAACATCCCGATTCAAACAGTAAAACGCCCATAACTTTTGAACGGCTGAACCGTTTTTTTTTAAACATAGCTAAGAACACTCTCGACACAATCACCTTTCTTACAAAAAAAACTAAATCAAAATCGGTTCATCCGTTGAGGCGCTATGATGCCACAGACAGACACACAGATACACAGATACACAGATACACAGATACACAGATACACAGACACACAGATACACAGATACACAGATACACAGATACACAGATACACAGATACACAGCAACACACCTCAAACTTATAACACCCCTCTTTTTCCGTCGGGGGTTAAAAATGGTTTTCAGACTGGGTCCTATAGTGCCTTTAGTTTTAGGTAGGTAATCAATACACTACATATCGTTGTCTGTCTGTCAAGTCTTTTTTCTCAAGTAAGTTGATGGGCACATAGAGTTGTAGAGAGAGACAGCCACACAAGTATGACTGACTGAAAGGGACGGCGCTCTAGAAATCTGAACTTTATTTAAAACTCCATGGATTTTCTTTGTATCGTCAGTTAGGCCCGCTTGTGCCACCCTGGGTTAGCTTACTAACTCCGAGTTATTACCTATCCCAGACAGTTATCTATGATATACTCGTATTTGTTAAGTAACCTCTTGTTAGCATCTTACTCGGAGGTAAGATTTTTGCGCAAGCGGGTCTTAGACTTATCTAGGCTTATATTTATCCTACCTAATTATTATTTATCTTTCTTTTTCAGAGGAATCCCTCTCTGAGCGTGCCGAAATTGAAGCTGTCAGATGGCAGGGAGATGCCAGCCATCGCGCTTGGCACATATCTAGGATTTGATGAGGTTAGTGTCACGATTAATCATTCATTTTATTTGTAACTATCTATATTCTCAAACAATTTACATTGTGTCGAAGATTACAATAAGTAATTAAAATAAAAATAAAACATTTTTACACTTGAAGAAAAAAATATTTAATCTTAATTCTTTATTGTTAGTACCTGCACCAAAAACAGCATTACATAAAGTATGAATATTAGATATATGATATGTATTTCGCATAATTTCATTATTATAGAAAATAGTCACTAATTAAAAATGTCCCAAAAAATTATAATTTCAAATTATTTGTCAAATAATTTGTTCTCAATTCTTGTATTCAAACGAACAAGATGGCCGCTTTAGTTCCAATTTTGGCCACGCGCCAACAGCAGCGCTGCGCACAGTGATCGAAATTCATCATGTAGGTGGATGAAATTCAATTTAGTGATATTGACGGTAGTTGAAAATATAAATTTAAGGTGTCGCTTAAACCTACAATATTATTGCACAGTACAATATCATACAACACAAGATTGAGGAAGCTTAAATTATTATTGCGTAATATTTTTAACCCCCGACGGAAAAAGAGGGGTGTTATAAGTTTGAGGTGTGTTGCTGTGTGTCTTCTGTGTGTCTGTGTGTCTGTGTGTCTGTGTGTCTGTGTGTCTGTGTGTCTGTGTGTCTGTGTGTCTGTGTGTCTGTGTGTCTGTGTGTCTGTGTGTCTGTGTGTCTGTGTGTCTGTCTGTGGCATCATAGCGCCTCAACGGATGAACCGATTTTGATTTAGTTTTTTTTTGTTTGAAAGGTGATTGTATCGAGAGTGTTCTTAGCTATGTTTGAATAAAATCGGTTCAGCCGTTCAAAAGTTATGCGCGTTTTACTGTTTAGATCGTGAAGTTTTCGCAAGATAAATGTGTCGGGGTTTTTTTAAATTTTGAAATATTTTAATTACAGCGTGTAGGATCCCCTATGCGCAATGTTTTTTAGTTTTCTCTTTGGTGCGGTTGAGATCAGGCACGTCCACATATGCTGCACTGGATCGCGCATAAAGGTAGCGGACAAAAGTACGGCGAACGTTACGGAATGAGTTTTTAATTAGCGCATCATCGCTTTTAAACTAGCTTTCTTTCTTTCATCGGATTGTATATATAATGACTAGCACGGCTGCAGCCAAAATTACATCTTCAGACATGTTGGTCATACAGAAATAATATATATTGATACGAATGCCTTGTCAATTGTATTGGCGATATATTATTGAATTGAACGTTAGCTCAAGAGTAGTATTTTACACAATTATATGTAGGTGTATGGGACGCCTTTTTCTATAATAATTATTATATTTGTAGGTAAGACATACAGTTACAAAGTGTCTTCTTAGTACGGTCGCAGTTATTGTCTAATTTACATGCAATACGTACTTATTAAATTGTGTTTGAGGATATATTAAAAGGAAGTGATAAACGTGTTTTTATGAAAAGTAGGTACGGTCTATTCATGAAGCTACTAGTTCCTTTTGGAATATTTATTATTGCGAAAGTTTGCATGGATGTACGTTTGTTACTCAATCACGCCAGAACGGCTGATCGGATCTGGATGAAATTTTATACATAGATAAGTATAGTATTTATAGTCTATTTATAGCACGGTCTATTATGTAGTTTTAAATTGACGAAAATTGTTGTTTTAACAAATCTCCCACATAGGTATCAGATTTGTTAAAACTTACACAATCATTTTGCAATATATAAGTACCCCATTGCAAAAAAAAACAAACTCACTGTCGTTGTACACATCGAGCGCGCTGAAAGCGTCGCTATAGCGATTGGAAAAATGTCAAGAGGCTCTAGAAAAACAAACAAATAAAAAAAATAACTTCTTTATTCTATCAGCGATGGCGATGGTCGAAATGCCAAAATGTAAGGTATTGATCACGTGACATTTCAATAGCGTTTGACATTGCCATACATTTTTCCAAACGCTATCACCACCAATAACGAAAATTAAAGGTCTATCCACACATAACAGGGCCCGGAACATGCCAGGGCCGGGCCCTATCATTGAAGCTTCGTCACTGGCCCGTGCACGGACATGTGTGAACGAGTTCATATTATATAAAATGCACACAACGATATTTTCTTGAGCCTCTGACGGGGCACGGTCCGTCCGCGTCCCGGACACGGCCCTGATATGTGTGGATAGACCTCAGATCGACAGTTTCGATATAGAATGTCACTAGTCTAGGGCCAAAGAATGTGTGGGATTAACAAGCTCTATCGAAATGTCACGTGATCAATCTCTTACATTTTGGCATTACGACCATCGGCATCGCTGACATCGAAAGCCACTTTTCTGAGGCTGGGCTACTCAACTTCTGAGGCGCGTTTTCATGAATCTTAGAGATCGCATTGAAGAGTGCCAGATTTGAAAAATGCTATTTTCATAAAGTAATTTTCCCATGTCTTCAGTTTCTGATTTCGTTATTTAACGTCTATTATATAAATATATATATATTTTTTATGCCTTTGCAAAAGTTAGTTTTTTTGAGACATTCTGTATTTCACATAGAGCGACTGCTGGTCAGATAGTGATCTCCACAAAACAGTATTTAGACTTCCTCGTAGGTCTAGTCGTCGCAAGCGCTACCACTAAGCATGAAGTCCTGGGTTCGATCCCCGGATTGACAGTGTTATTGGGTTTTTCCATATAAAAAACACAGCAGCAGCCCGGAGTTTAGATTTGTGGCCGGTTGATGGCAATAGGCTCGTCCCTATCATGTGTGTGCTAAATGTAGCTCCTCACCTCTGCTCAACCTTTCAAGGAAACGCGTGATGTTATGTTGTATTATTTTTCAGAATGGTGTAGTGCTGTCGAAGAACAAGGAACTCCGGGACATAGTTTTAAAGGCTATCGATGTTGGCTACAGGCACTTCGATTCAGCCGCCATTTATTTGAATGAGGATGAATTGGGAGAAGCTATCAAAACGAAGATCGACGCGAAAGTTGTTTCTAGGGAGCACCTCTTCGTAACTAGCAAGGTAAGGTTGCCCGAAAAATCGTCATCGTTCCTCTTTGGCTATAGAAGTTAGTTTTGAAATAAAAACCGTTTTATAAATCAACTTTCTTTGGAATTATATTATTAGGCAAAACTGAGTTCTACTCCCTAATTCAACGAAGTTACCGGCCCCGTCCGAAAGTACTTTGGAGACATAAAAAGTGTTAAGTGCAATATTTCGGACGGGTTAACATCGGGTTACACACACATTCTTAGTTAGGGTCCCGAACGAAGCCTCCGTCCGTAGGTGATACGCAGTAGGAAACGCCCGTAACGAAGGCCGAAACTACGGACTTCGTGAATGGGGTAAATAGGTAGGTGGTAGTAGACCCCCTGGTGTCAGATTTAAAGACTTCTGACTACCTTACAGACGTTCAAAGATCTTCAAATGCCAGTCGCAATCAATGTCTTACCGTGCTTTCCGAGACAATGCGTCTCGGTATGAATGGACGGACCGATCTCTGCAAGCCTTGCTTAACCTTGAACGTCGACCCGTGTGGCTATAATTGAGATTATCTGTATATAAAAACTAAATTTATTAATAAGGATTAAATTCCGCGCAAAAATGTTCTGAAAATAAATCTAATAGACCTAATATATGCTGTTTTATATATTTTCAGCTGTGGAATACTCACCACAAAAGAGAAGAAGTGGAACCAGCCATCAAAGAGACCCTGAACAAGCTTGGACTCAAATATGTGGACCTCTATCTTATGCACTGGCCTATCGGTTTGAATGTGAGTACTCTTGACCTGGAGGTAGATTTTAGGTAGGGTTACAAGTGCCGTAACAATAGGTTGGTAGAGCCGGTAAAATTCCACGGGTCCCCACCTAAACGGGGCCCGGGCCCCAAAAGCCCGTGAAAACAGGGGGTATTACAACAACATTTTATTTTTCAATCAAATAAGTTAGGTTAGAAGAAACACAAATTTCGCTCAGTTTTAGAACGCATCCATGGGCTAAGGGGCTGATATAGTAACACCATTGGTCATTAACAAGTAAATACCTCCTTTTCTACGGCATTTTAATACTTGAGATTTTAAAGCTAAATTGACAGTTTTCGGCAAAAATCACCAGCTGGCCCTACTTTCGAAAGAGCTTTCGTCTTTACTTTGAACGAAGAATTGTTGGCAATTCTTCGGGCAATACGAGGCACATTCGCTCGCAGAACAAGTGGCTGCGGGCCGAAAAGATTTGCAGTAATGACCAAAGGCACAGTGTAGATGGATCTACAAAGTGGATCGACGACCTGCAGCCAAATTGCGTGATAAAAGATGCGATGTGGATTTTCGTCTGTAATTGGTTGATTGATGGGGTTAAAACCCTTTGCCTTGTCGAATTCACTTACACAATTAGGTTGCTGGCGAAGGTCGGAAGAACCGCTTTATTAGGAAAGCGCATAGGATCGTTATTGTGGCGACGCTTGGGGGTGGCCTTTGTCCTGCAAATGACTTCTTCCAGCTGAATAATTATCATTATAATTCTTAAAAAGGCTTTGTGTGTTTTTTTTTTTCGTTCCAGGCCGACTACACCATGTCAGACACAGACTTTATGGAAACTTGGAAAGGGATGGAAGACGTGAAAAAACTTGGTCTAGCCAAGTCTATAGGAGTTTCCAACTTCAATAAGGAGCAGCTGGAGAGGGTCATCAAAGAGGGGACTGTGAAGCCTGTAGCTCTGCAGATTGAGGTGAGACAAAAGAAAAAAGCTTATAAATATAAAAAAAAAGATCTTTATTCCCAATACAAAAACCACTAAAAAGAAAAAAATAAGCCTCTTACGCGCGTCGGGGAACCGCCAACGTTTACAGCAATTCATTTTTAACCCCCGACGGAAAAAGAGGGGTGTTATAAGTTTGAGGTGTGTTGCTGTGTATCTGTGTATCTGTGTATCTGTGTATCTGTGTATCTGTGTATCTGTGTGTCTGTGTATCTGTGTATCTGTGTATCTGTGTATCTGTGTATCTGTGTGTCTGTCTGTGGCATCATAGCGCCTCAACGGATGAACCGATTTTGATTTAGTTTTTTTTGTAAGAAAGGTGATTGTGTCGAGAGTGTTCTTAGCTATGTTTAAAAAAAAACGGTTCAGCCGTTCAAAAGTTATGGGCGTTTTACTGTTTGAATCGGGATGTTTTCGCAAGATAAATGTGTCGGGGGTTTTTTAAATTTTTAAATTTTACTTGTAATTACTTAGCTTTTCAAAATTTATATAAAGACTATATTTCTCAAAAGAATTACAATGGCTTTCTCTTACATGAGAAACTTAATATCTGAACAATTAAAGTTATGTAAAGAGTACTTGCAGGATAACAAAAGTAATATAGTTTAAGTTGACAGTTACATTGGTATAATAGTTAATCTTTACATAAATATTTTCAAAATAAGGTATCCAATGACAAAATTTGATGTATCTGTACCTAGCGATTGACCATGCCCTGCGTTTTTAACCCCCGACGGAAAAAGAGGGGTGTTATAAGTTTGAGGTGTGTTGCTGTGTATCTGTGTATCTGTGTGTCTGTGTATCTGTGTGTCTGTCTGTGGCATCATAGCGCCTCAGCGGATGAACCGATTTTGATTTAGTTTTTTTTGTTTGAAAGGTGATTGTATCGAGAGTGTTCTTAGCTATGTTTGAATATAATCGGTTCAGCCGTTCAAAAGTTATGCGCGTTTTACTGTTTAGACCGTAATGTTTTCGCAAGATAAATGTGTCGGGGGTTTTTTAAATTTTGAAATTTTACTTGTATCAAATACATTAAATAATTAGATCTATATTTGTTTTATCGAAATATGTTCCGTTTTAGTTTAAAAAAATAATTACTTCTTCCGGCGATGTACTTTTAAATTACGCACTTTAAGAAAACAAAATCTAGATAGGCGATTAGTTCTACATTAACCCTAATTACTTATTTACTTTTTACTTATACAATTCATTACTTTAAGTTAAAAAAGACAATACAAAGAAGTAAATGTGATCCTTGCGAAGGTGAGATAGTTCTTCACGCCTGAACAGCTGCTCAACTTGTACAAAGCGCAAGTTCGGTCATGCATGGAGTACTGCTCTCACCTCTGGGATGGATCTGCCAAATACCAGCTTGATGCCCTTGAGTCGATTGACAGACGGGCCAAAAGGCTTATTGGCAACGATGCACTGGATGCAACGCCGCCGAGTTGCCAGCCTGTCGGTTTTTTATCGGTTACATTTCGGGGAGTGTGCGACGGAACTGCACAATTTGATTCCGCCTAGCCCTTTCCATCATCAGACTACAAGACGTACGGCAATGTGCCATCGGTACATGGTGGACATCCCACCCATACGCACAAAGCGTTTTGAAAATACTTTCATTGTGCGTACAGCTAAGGAGTGGACTTCCCTGCCGGCGTCCTTGTTTCCTGATAGCTACAACCTAGGAGTCTTCAAGTCAAGAGTGAATAGGTTACTTCTAGGCAAGCATGCTCCACCTTCGACCATATCATCACTTAACATCAGGCGAGATAGTGGTCAAACGCGAGCCTAAAAAGAATAAAAAAAAAAACGAAACCTAGCGATGTATTTCTAAGTAAATGAATTTCTTTCGCTTATAATTTTGTGACAGTTTTGTCCCCATTACAATTCAAATTAGATTTTATTCATATTTTTTATTTAATATTTGTAATGTAGATAATATATCGAAGTTCACAAAATTTGGAAATACCTGCTTAGATTCGATTTTTTTTTGTAATGAACTATTATTATTAGTTTCATTTACTTCTAGAAATTACCTGGCAATTTTAAAACACATAAAATGGGATGATATAATTACTGTTTAGACCGTGATGTTTTTGCAAGATAAATGTGTCGGGGGTTTTTAAATTTTGAAACTTTACTTGTTAACATAAAGTGATGAATTTTATAAGTAAAAAGTAGATAAGTAATTAGAGTATGAACTCTAATTACTTATCTAGATTTTGTTTTTTTAAAGTGCGTAATTTAAAAGTACATCGCCGGCTAACTGTTATAGAAGTCATTTTTTTTTTAAACTAAAACTGAACGAATTTCGTATTATGCATATTTCGATAAAACAAATATAGATCTAATTATTTAATTTAATCGATAAAACGCAAGGCATGGTCCATCGCTAGGTACATAAAGAGACATCTAAATTTGACCCAATTAAAAAACAGGGCAAGCCAAACAAAGCCATTCAAAAAACAAAACACTTCAAGATTACAAAAGCTTTTGTTGGTAGAAGTAAATAAGCTCAAAGAAATAGTGAACAGTTGACAAGAAGCGCCATGTTTATGTCGATGACGAATATACCTAGTAGTTGACACGCTTCAATTGTAAATCTATCGAAATAATATCTTGCGAAAAAACCAGATTCAGAGTAAAATGCGGATAACTTTTGAACGTGAGCGTCAAAATGAAGTGACCAAATCTCCAATGTCTATCATACATTTGTATAAAAAAATAATACCATTAATCTGCTATTTCCTAACTTTGCTATAATTTTAGCTACCACATCATGTACATAATATTTTAACAAAATGCTTGGTTCCTCTATCATGATATCAAGATGGAGTTGGAATGTTCTACCTACTTAGATATCAATTATATAAGTTGGTCAATCCAAATTGACGATTCAATTGTTTAGTGCAACAGGTAAATGGGCGGTTTATTTTCGATCTTCGAAGGATAAATATTTAATACCTATTTACTACCTTCTAATCGTGCAAAATTTCTTACGTTATAGTTTATTTTAACGAGCCAAAAAAAGATTAAGAAATATGTAGGTACAAAGCACAAATTTTGAATCTTATTAGCATAGCACAAAAATCTAGCTATAGATAAATAGAGATAAAATGAATCTTTAGTTTTTAAGTATTACTATTTATTGGTTCATTTTATTTAATTCTCGTAATACTCAGGGTCAGTTTCCCACCTTAAAATTATCGGAGAATTAATGTGACAAATTGTCAAACACGCGTTATCTTCCGTGATTGGCTGTTGAAAATGCATTCAACCAATCATAGCAGATAACGCGTGCTTGACAATTTGTCACATTAATTCTCCGATAATTTTAAGGAGGGAAACTGACGGTTAATGTAGGTAAACACAAAAAAAATTGAAGGTACTATTAATTACTACCTCCAAATCGTGCAAAAATTCTCAAAGTAGTATATATGGGCCCCTTATAATGTCAGCCGTAATAAAATATATTTGTATCATTATTCTAGTTACATTTATTGCAATTAACAAAATTACACATATACTTAATCTATCTATATTATTATTTAGTGATGTCAACTAAGAAATGATTTCACGCGACCGAAATCGCGGGCGGCCGCTAGTATGATATTAAACGATATGGATGTTTGAAAGTTTTCAAAGAATCGAAAGATTCAGTATCCACTAGATTGTACTTCAAAGCAAGGGTCAATAATCCTGGCCACTTGGTTATGTATTTGTAAGTATTCACCGTTAGCCAGACGAGAACAACCAGAGATAATATGTCGATGGAAGCAACCGGACGGTGGCATGCCCGACACATGCCAACAGTCCCGTCTTTCATTATATGTCTCCGGTAGATCTTCGTCAGGATAACTTCTTCCATAATTGCACAGGCAAAACCTTAGGTTTCCCCGAAATGGTCGCTGAAACATAGCCAGGATACGGACGCTGGGAAATTTACATCGGGCCCATGGAGAGCCCGATAGAAGCATCCGTGTAGCTCCTTGCCTTGCCATACCTCTTTGCGTTCATTAGTAGTAAGTATAATAGACTTGCGCCAGTTCTCTTTAGCCATGGAATAAATTATTATTATAATTTAATAATAATTTTTATTATTTGTTTTTTATAAAGAAATATTTAAAAATGTAAATATAAAGTGTACAAAGTTAAATAAACGAAATATTTAAAATATTATTAATTATTATTAATAATATAATTTATTAATAATAATTGAAAAAAAAAGAAAATGAAATCACTGTAAATGCACTCAGTTAGCCAGGACGCAGTTATCGCAAACAGCTTCACTACAATCCAAATTTATTTTATTTATTTGACACCAATAAGTACAAAATCTTACAGTATATCCAAGATGATGTTATACCCCATAATAAATAATGTTATACACTATATACGAGTAGAAACATAAAAGTTTAACAATAAAAATAATATAACAAAAATCCAAAACAAGAAACCATTCATATGTGTATGCCTCCTTCAATGCACCTTTGTGCTCCTGACACAAATTTCGGCAGGCTATGGAACACATCTTCCGATGGCATATTATTTACAATACGCGCGGCCCTTTACAAAGGGGCAAACTTTAATAAATTTGTCCTACCCTTGGCACATCTAACAAAGTGGGTCTGCGGCGCTCACCCACATACCCATCCGGGACATGCAGCCGCAGCGCATCCAGTACATCTGGGTGATGCACCAGCCCGCGCAGCACTCTCGCCGCGTATTTTACTAAAGGGACGTCCCTCCTAACCGCCAGCCTAGTGTACCCGACGATGCCCAACACAAACAGACTCGTATACATCAACGGGTAGAATGAGTAAACCCCATATTGCTTCAAACATAAATATCTAGTGAATTTATTTTGAATTTTTTTGAGCATGAGACTATATTTGTCCTCATGCGGATTCCATACAATGGCTCTTGTCTCGAGATGACTACGAACCAAAGCATTATAAAGTATTTTTACCACTGCTACACTTTTAAAATCCCTACATTGTCGTAATAAAAAACCTAAATTTCTAAAGGATTTGCTACACAACTCCATAATGTGATTGCGAAACATCAACTCTGCCATCATATGAACACCAAGATACCGCATTTGCGTGACACGCGGCAACACTATGCCGTCCATCTCATACTGATTTTGTAGCGGGACACGCGCGCGACTGTACGTCATCACGCAACATTTGGTCACATTGAAGACCAGTTTGTTTTCCTGACTCCATTGTACCACCTTGTCGAGATCGCGCTGAAGCCGCTCACAATCCGAAACGCTCGCTACAGAGATAAACACTAAGATCATCTGCAAATAGCAAACACCTTGCACTGTTCACGACCTCAGGGAGATCATTAACCATAATAATGAATTCCAAATTACAGCCCTGGCTTACCCCCGAAAATGTATAAAATGGTTTAGATTTGTGTCCGGCGTACTGAACGTACTGCCGGCGCTCACCAAGATAAATGTCCCACTGTACACAGAGTGGAAATAGGCAGCAAAACCTTCAGCAGCCTCCTCCTCCCTCAACACTATGCCATCCTTTGTGATTTGGGGCTTATTACTTCTGGATTACTTTGCTCGAACAAAGCTCCAGAATGATTTAGGATCATCCTTAAAATTAAGTGCTAATTTATTTTGGTAAGCCTGATACGCTGAAGTTATTTTACGTTTAACTATTGACCGGTACCGACAAAACACTTTGTAATCACTCGGAGATGACGTTACGTTAAATAATTTATGATGTCTCCACTTTCGTTTGATATCCCTTATTAAATCTGACGTGTACCACTCTGTGTAAACTCTAGAATTATTAGTTTTACCTACTACCCTTTTCTTCCTAGGTGTACATAGATCAATAGTGTTATTCACAAGATTATAAAAACAAGCCAAAGCAGAACTAGAACTTTGCATGTCACATAACGAATCCCAATTTATCAATTGTAAGCTAAAATATAAATAAGACAAGTCAGCTTTTTTAAAGTTCCAACTTGGATAACAATCACTACCAGTATTTAAAGGACAGTCACGTGGTGGTGTCAGCAGCGGCGCCCCCCTTCGTTGATCACCGGTGCTCACGCTGACGAACAGTGGTGGGTGCTGCACGTCTATATCAACTAATGGCTCGTCAGCCAAACGTACCTTTAAGTTATCCGGTAATAATGTTGTCAATACTAAATCAAACGTACGACTATTAATACGTTGACATATTCAAAATAATAACTATTGGTATCTAATGTTGCTGAATGCAAATTGAAGTCACCTACCACTAAAACATTCTTGTATTTTACACATACGTCCTTTAATATATTAAACAAATGAATAAATTCATTAGCATTACATTTTGATGGAATGTATACAACACAACACAGAAGCAAACTATTATTACTTATACGTACTGTTGCACATACTAGCTCGAATAAGGCTAGATAAATCTAAATCTAATCTAAATCATCGACTATGGTTTAGAACTACCTTCAATATTTTTCTTTTTGTTTACCTACATTGATTATTACCGAGAATTTAATAAAATTAACCAATCAATAGTAATATTTAAAAATTGAAGATACATTTTATATTAGCTAGATATTTTTGTGTTATTCTTATTATTAAAAAAAAAACACCTTTATTAATGCTACTACGATTAAAATTTGTACGTTGTACCTCGTTGAAGTTTAGAGTAGTAAATAGGTATTAAATATTTATCCTTCGAAGATTGTAAATGAACCGCCCATTTACCTGTTGCACTAAACAATTGAATCGTCAATTTGGATTGATCAACTTATATAATTGATATCTTTAAAACGATATATGTTTCGAGCAGCCAAAATCAATAATATTAAATTAGAATTAAGGTATTATAACACTAACCCTCAGTTTCCCACCTTAAAATTATCGCAGAATTAATGTGACAAATTGTCAAACACGCGTTATCTTCTGTGATTGGCTGTTGAAAATTCATTCACCCAATCACAGAAGATAACGCGTGCTTGACAATTTGTCACATTAATTCTCCGATAATTTTAAGGTGGGAAACTGAGGGTAAGTAGGTAGAACATTCCAACTCCATCTTGATATCATGATAGAGGAACCAAGCATTTTGTTAAAATTTTATGTACATGATGTGGTAGCTAAAATTATAGCAAAGTTAGGAAATAGCAGATGGTATAATTTTTTTATATAGGTATGACAGACATTGGAGATTTGGTCCCTTCATTTTGACGCTCACCTTTTGAACGGCTAAACCGATTTTAATCAACTGTCACAAAACTAAGAAAATTAAGGAACTTTGGATTTAATCAATTTAAGTGAGTTATTAACTCAAGAACATACACGAAAGTTACAGGTATTTGTAACTATTTTGAGAATTCCAAAAGTCCAGAAAATTAAGATGATTATATGGTGGATGATTAAGTACGCTTTCCTAAAAGTAACCTATTTACTCCTGCCATAAAGGCCCCCCGCTTGAAGCTATCAGAAAACGTAGACTCGAAATTCCACTCCTTATATGCGGTTTTTCGTCTTACAAGTGTAACATATCTACTAATATGTAAATGCTTTCCTTCCAGGTCCACCCTCAAATGCTTCAAGAAGAACTGCTAAACTTCGCTAAGACTGAGGACATCCTAGTCATGGGCTCCAGTCCTCTCGGCTCCCTGGTCATGCGTTACGGTACGCACATTCCCGGCCCCAAGATGGATGACCCTGTGCTGGCGAAGATAGCTAAGAAGAATAAGAAAACTGCTGCCCAAATCTTACTGCGGTGGCTGGTAAGTTACAATGGAAATTTATTTATTACTATTTGTGCCCACGGCTTCGCTTCCGTTAACTGCATATCCTACCTATCTGTACCTACCCTGCTTATCTGCCTACCCGTACCTACCCTACTTACCTAGACCTACCTACCTTGCTTACCTTTCTACCTATATAGATCGAGCATTCGCTGCACAGAATACTATTAACTCTAGGGAGAAGAATATCGTCTTCATACAAAAAAGTAAGGACAGATTTGCTGCGCGCCATCTACATATCTATCACTTTGTAGTGTTTTTATTTGGAAATCGGCAGTAAATACTGAATAATGAATAATGACAAAACGTATTTTCATTTTTTTTTGTTGTACCTAATAGGCAAGTTACATTACCCGAATATCATGAAACTTGAACATAACCGGTGAAATCAGGGTGTACCAAGATGAACTGTACACATCTGTGTACCCCTTTAGGGCGTACTGGGGTGATGTTATGTTATGAAATGGTCTTAATAATAAACAGACATGCGATTGCAGCAATCCCAAGAGAATTGCCGTCATTTTTTGAAGAGTCCTATTGAATATCTCCGAAGTCCTTCATTAGATCTTCACCAAATTAAAATGGGACCAATTTGGGCACATATTCTTTCAAACAAAAAAAGTATTTTCAAAATCTGTCCACAATTGACGGAGATATTGGTGAAAATAAACAAAAAAACATAGAACATAGAACCTCCTCCTTTTTTTTTTATTTTGTATGTATCTATTAGTAGAATGATTAGAGACCTAAAATCTCTTAAAACGTATTTTTTTTAACCTCTTGCATTAGGTTCCGAATTATTATATTTAATCTAGCCCACAGAACAGAGAAGACAGCTCTAGCCACACTTGAATTACCCCTATATGTATATCGTTGATTCGACAGAGAGTTGACCCCATTGGTTTTAGGGACCATAACTACTTATCTTCCAATTTTTTTCTATGGTCATTTTTCTGCGGAAAATCTTAACACCGCTATTCAGAAAATGACGCAAATTGCATAATGCCATTTGAATATGGAGTTCAACAGTCCAAATATCTGAATTGCGTATGTTGCGATATTTTACTTCTTGAACACTTTAAATTCATCTTATAACTTTTGATAGTGAACCGTTTGTGACAAAACAAAAACTAAGTAGTACTTCATTGGTTTCGTACATTATATACGCATAACGTATGCGTGCACAAATAAACAGATAAACTGACAAATAGACAGACAAAAATACAATAAATTCTGGAAATGGGTTCTGTTGGTTCTCCTTTCTATGCCGTCTTTTTCCGGAAATATTTTCGATGTACAAAAACGACTTTTCAACAGATTTATTATTTGTATTGATGATGATTGATTGATTGATTGATCGATCGATAATTGATCCAGGTCCGTTCAGCCTTTCTGGCGTGATTGATCCGTGGGCAGGCAGGCAGGCCTACTGTGATAAAATGCGTGACTCAAGCCTATCACAGAGGTTGTGCTCGCCGGCAGGATTGCGCCCAATGAGATTAATGGGCTTATCCCAAAATATATAAGTAAATTCATAACCAATATAGAATGCCTCATTGGTGTAGTGGTCGCAAGTGCTACTGCTGAGTATGAGGTCCTGGGTTCGATTCCCGGATCGGACAGTGTTTTTGGGTTTTCCCATCTGAAGTTCCTCATTAGCAGCCCGGAGTCTGGGTTTGTGTCCGGTTGATGGCAATAGGCTCACCCCTACTATATGCGATTTAACCATAACTGGTGAAATATGGGAGTAAAATAGATGCACTTCTGCGTAACATTTTCGGGAATACAGGGATGATGTTATGTTATTAATTATTAAAACAATGTATTTTTACAGGTCGACAGAAATGTGGTGCCCCTCCCCAAAACACTGAACCCGGAGAGGCTTAAGGAAAATTTCAACATATTCGACTTCAAGCTAAAAAAATCGCACATCGAGAAGATCAGTGCATTACATTTAACATATTCAAACCGTCGTATCAATCTGCCTTCGTTCTGGCAGACACACCCTAACTACCCATTTGAGAAGATTGAAGAGCCTATCGCTGATCCGTTCAGAGCTATTTATGGTAAACAGGCCTCTGCAGCTGAGACAAAGGCCAACGCCGCGTCCGGGACGCAAGCCCTCTCGGAGTCTGGGACACAGACATCTTCTGTAACTGAGACAAAAACCTCTTCTTCTTCTGGGACAGAAACCACTTCTACATCTAGGACAGAAGCTTCTTCTGCAGCTGAGACAGAGACCGCTACTGCATCTGGGACACAGGCTGCTTCTGCATCTGAGACACAGGCCTCTTCTGCATCTGGGACAAAGACCACTACTGCGTCTGGGACACAGGCTTCCTCAGTATCTGAGACTCGAGTCTCTGCTGCAGCTGGGACAGAGGCTTCTTCAGCGACTGAAACACAGGCCTCTGGGACACCAGCCTCTTCTGTTGCTGAGACACAGACCTCTGCTGTTGCTGGGACAGAGGCCTCTTCTGCTACTGGGGCACAAGCCTCCTCTGCAGCTGGGACAAAGGCCTCTTCTGCTTCTGAGACAGAGGCCCCATCAGCGTCTGGGTCAAAGGCCTCCTCTGAGTAAGAAGGCCTGGGCCAAGAGACACCGCGCGGGGCCACTGGTTTGATGGATGACATGTCTTCGAATTTTTGGTTCAGGGACTTGAGCATGCATGAATTATGTGTAATTTTATTTCTTGTTTATTTTTTTGAGTATTTTTGCTTTATTTTTATATAATAAATCTGAATTTTGTATAATATTTAATAAATTTTGTTTTATAAATTTTATTTTATTGAAGTAACTTCATTCAATATTTCATAGTCGTACACTGAGAATTATGTGGCTTGCCTGTGACTTAATCAGGACCATAGAACTATAATTACGAGTATTCCTCTAAAATTAATTTATTAAGTTGTTGGTGTGCCTTACTTGAATAAATAAACGAATCTTTCATTCATGGTTCTCGGAATAGTCTAATTGCAGTGGCTTAGCTACGGGCCAATCATGTAAATAAATGCCCAGGTAAAAATTTAAGTCATAAGTCATAAGTAATTTATTTCATAACAATATGATGTACATGCCACATATAATTTGTCGAAATTTGTAATACATAGCAATTTAAAAATACCACAAATATATTATTACAATAACTTTCAATAATAATAATTCGTAATAATATACACCGGTAAATATCCGGAAACAAATACTAATTCCAAAACAGAAACAGGAAATAAAAAAATAAAATGTAAAAATCATCAGGCAGTGGTTATAATAGTTTAACAAATAATGATAATCCGAAACAAAAAATACAAGTCAATTAAAAATTCAATGAAAAAGATAAAATTATAAAAAGTTCAATAATATGTCACAAGTTCTAAAATAATAACCAAAAAAATAATAAAATAATTCTAGTCAATTAAAATTCAATGTAAAAGAAAAAAAAAAAATGTCAAAATATGTTACAAATACCATTACAATTTTAAAATAATAATCCATACAATAATAATTCTAGCCAAATTAAGATTCTATGTTAAAGATAAAATTATAAAAAGTTCAATAATATGTCACAAATTCCAAATAATTATGATGTTATATCAATTCGAGTCAATTAAAAAAAAACAAAAACAATGTCCAAGAAAAATTATAAAATGTCACAATATGTTCACAGATACCATTACAATTTTAAAATAATAATCCATATAAAAATAATTATAATCTTATAGTGGTTGTCATTTGTCATCCAGGAACTCATCGACACTGTAGTAGCACTTCCTCAATAAATATGTTTTGAGTTTGTTTTTAAATAAGTTAGCGCTATTTATCCGTTTAAATTCTAAGGGTAACTTGTTGAATAGAAAAACTGATTGGTATCTGGGACTGTGAAGAACCACGTTCAATTTTGGTTGTATTGTGTTAGGCAGGTCTTTCCGTCGAGTTTTATATCTAGCTCGTCTTTGCTCATACGTTTCGAAATTGTGCAAATTCTTATGAAAATTGGTAAGCAATACTAGAATATAGAGGCATGGCACCGTCAAAATTTTAAGTCTGTTAAAATAGTCCCTGCACGATTCTATCTGTCTCAAGCGGAGCATAGTCCTTAAGGCTCGTTTCTGAATGACAAACGCTAAGTGGACGTCGTTGTACCTGTAACTATTACCCTCAAAAGTCAATGCTATATCTGAGTTTAGACTCAACCAGAGCAAAGTACACCATCCTAAGCTGGGCCAAAGTTAGTTCGTCCCTCAGGCTTCTGATTGCATAGCATGCGGAGCTTATAGATTTTGTTACAATGTCTCAGCCTTCCAGCTTAGCAAAGAATCAATGTACACACCCAGGAATTTGACGTGTTCTACCACTTCAACTCTGTTACCACAAGACAAAACCTCAAGGCCAGCATTTTTTCGAACGTTTGACTTGAATAACACACACTTAGTTTTATTAACATTCAGTTTTAAATTATTTGTGCCAAACCAGTGTTCAAAAGCTTTAAACATGTTATTAATTTTTAATTCTAAATTATTCATGTTATCTGCAGACACAATTGCATTAGTGTCGTCTGCAAAAATAATAAGACTCGTGTCCGCTATACGCTTTTTCATATACTCAATTAGATCATTCAGAAATATAATGAAAAAGGTTGGCCCCAAAACTGATCCCTGAGGGACGCCACGAGATAATGTCACTAGATTCGAGTTAAATATCTTCTCCTCTCCATCCACTACCGACTTTATCTCTATGAATTGACGTCTGTTGTGTAGATAAGATCTAAATAGCTTTAGGACATTCTCCCGTATACCGTAATGATCCAGTTTGGCCAACAAAATGTCATGGTCCACCGTGTCGAAGGCAGAACTGAGGTCGAGAAAAATACCCGCTACCTTATGCCTATCGTTCAGGTTGCAGACGACCTCATCGATCAATGCCTCAACAGCATCGGCGGTTCCCAAAGATTCTTGATAGCCAAACTGTTGAGGATTTAAGACTCTATGCATTCGGACGTATTTAAGCCTATCCTTCATAATTTTTTCAAAGATTTTTGATAATATAGGCAATAGGGAAATCGGCCTGTAGTTGCCAGCATCTGTTTTTGAGCCTTTCTTAAAAATTGGAAGAATTCGTGCAATTTTAAACTGATCAGGGAACAGGCCCTCCTCAATACAATCATTATAAAATGATGATAGTGGAGTTGCCAGTATGTCAATATTGTCTTTAATAACAGTTAGGGGAATTCCGTCATATCCAGTAGAAGATTTATTGACAATTTTTTTTACTATGTTGAAAATTTATAGGCTGCCTCGAAACTCATATTAGAGTCTACTCTGCTGACACTTTCAGTCAGATATGTGATTGCCAATGTTTGATCACACGCACTTAGGCGGACGCTGTTATCGAACCTTTTTGAAAATATGTTGGCCACGTCTAAAGCATTGTTAATAATAGTGTTGTCAAAATTAAGAAGAATTTGGTCATTGTCAAGGTTTTTAGCCGCATTGCGTTGTCGATTAACTATTTTCCAAATCATCCTACTAGAATCTGATGCCATTTCTATTTGTCGATAATTAATTATTTAGAAATAGAAATAACATTAAATATAATCAAACTCATCATTATCAAACTGTTGCAGACCGCTGCTGGACATAGGTATCTCCTAATGCACTGAGTAGGTACGATGCTCATCTCCATGTATTTCAAAATCAAAATCAAAATCAAAATTTCTTTATTCAATTAGGCCATTAAGCGGCACTTTCGAACGTCAAAAATAAAAATTAAATGTAATAATAATTGATTCTACCGTCCATTCGGAAATGTAGCTTGTTATGGAGAAGAACGGACAAGAAACTCCAAACTTACTCTTTTAAAAAAACATAAATGTGTTTTACAAGTATTTGGTTACAATAATCTTGTAGGAAAAATACATATATGTGAGAAAGATGTAAAAAAAAAAAAACGCACTTAAAAGCGTCTAGAGTAAAACAAACAATTAAAAATACAATAAATAGGTAATTAAAAACATGCGGAGGCAGCTAAGATATGACCAATCCCAACTGACGGCGCCCGTTCACGAACATGACACATGGATCGGCACCACTCAGCTCAACCTAAGTATCTACTTAAGGGTTAGTAAAACACTACAAAGATAGCAACAAACAATTTAAAACATTTACTTTGTAACACACTATGTAACGTTATGTATCTAGCAATCTACACGGGAACACTAGTACATAACCTTAAAAAATAAAACTGGTTATAACTTTAACTTCCCAAGTTCAAAAAATCTAAGAATTTAAAAAGGGATTATCTATCATATTAACTACCAATTAAAACAAAAAATATCCCAAAACACGAAATTTTATTAGCGGTACGAAATGCCCATACAAGCCTGCCTTTCGCCTTTAAAATTGGAATTCCAAACCAAAGAGGAGCTATATGAGATCAAAGTGGCCAGTACAACAAAAAGATGCATCAGAGCTATGTGTGGTTTGCAGAGTACTGACAGTTGTCAACCTCTATTTAAAAGCCTCAAGATACTCACCTTGCATTCTCTGTATATAAACGAAGTAAATGTATTTGTCAAAACAAACAACACTCTATATGAATTAGCTTTTAAAAGTCATTACAGGCAACTTCGTGATAAAAATAAGTTAGAGCTTGAAGTACCTTGTGCAGGCACAGCCTTAATGAGTAAAAGCTTTTTCTGTATGGCCCATAGAATATTTAATAAGTTGCCCTGCTCAATAAAAAGTCTCAGTGTAGTCAATTTCATGCATAAATTACGTGATATATTAATACAGAAATGTTACTATAGTAGTCTCAGTGACTATTTTGATGACAGTTCCTTGACATAATAATATTTGTATACCCATAGCATGCCCCATGCATAAAAATGTATAATGATGACTTTGAAATTCTGTGGACAATATTACTTTTAAACTTTTCCGTTAACAATAACTTATTTGACATTATAACTATTTATTACTGACATAATCACATTTATAATTAATTATTGACATTACTTGACATATTAAATTATACAAATAATTGATATTGATTACGGAGTTATTATAAATTATCTTTTCTCAAACATGCTTGGAAATTTGAGCATTATTTTGACAACCTTCTTCGAGATAAATCGCAATTCCTGTACTGGCCAAATACATGCGCGCAGCGGCCGGCAAAAGTTGTATGAAAATCCATATCTGTCGTGTCTAGCGGCCAAATAAATTACATAGTAAACTCATATCTGTCGTGTAATTTAAAAATGGAACGATCATTTTCTCCGAAGCATGGCCACCAAGGAGGTAACTTATCAAAGGTTTCTTTTAAATTTCGAACTGGCATGCAAATAGAACGCTGTTTATTGAAAAAAAACAAATGAACACTAACGCGGGAACAATTATTGTTGTTCGTCATTGATTTTGACAAAATGAGTTCTAGGTACTACTTAGTTTAAATTTCCGCGCATATTTGAGAAAAGCACTATACAAGCCTTGGCCACAACTAGGCATTGATGGACTTACGTATGTGTGCCTCGGCTTCGCCTCGGCCCAAATTTACACGTTCGTCCATCAATGCCTCTTTTGCTGGCCGCTGCAGTAATGTACTATACCTAATTGGCAAAAGCCTCACATAAATGAATGTTTGTACGCCACATGGCAAAACATATAGAAACTCGTATTAATGTAACATCTTGCACACTGCTGTAACCTACTTATGTTTACAAATAAAGACTGATTGATTGATTGATTGATACACGGAACAGAAAAAACAGTGGAAGTGCAATGCAGCAAAATTACTATGGGAGGGATTGTCGCCAAACTCACACAAATAAACTGATAATCATATAATACACTACAAATAAGCCGATCGTTTGATTTGTCGTTTTAATTTTAGTCAAAACAAGCATAAGTCACATATCCTACATCTGGAATGAAATCTTCATACTCTTTAAATAAGATTTATTTTGAGTTAGTGTAGAAAGTATTTACGACGTTTTGTAGTCAAGTCAAACTAGATTCCATTGCAAAGTAAATTCCGCTACCCGACCATAGATGGCGGTATTCTCAGTGGTTGCAATTATAAACTTTATTGCGTTTCATGTAAGGTTGATATTCGTGTCATAAGTCGATATCTACTGCTACTCGACCATGAAAGTAACATTACATTTTTAATTACATTATCGATATCGATACCCGATTTCTTAATTCATAAAAATAAACCTTGTTTGGAGTTCTGTAAAACTGTAGGATGAATGGCGTAGTATTATTTAAACACAAAATATTATATGTATAAAAAATCTATTACTGTTCGTTAGTCTCGCTAAAACTCAAAAACGGCTTAATAAATCAAATTCAAAAAAATGTTCAGAGCATATCGTGTTTGATTTGGATGGCATCCAATTAACTCTACCCGTTGCATTTATCAATTTCTCTTTAACGCCAGTGTCTTTGGGAAATCTAAAAATCAGAAGGATTTTTCAATTAGTGATTTCAAGAAATTGCTGCACAAACAATCATTGTAATAATTATTATGCATGCAATACAGCATACTTCATTTTTTTTTGGAAATATTTAATACACCTAATATAAAAGAAAATATAGGTTCCTATTTTATTTTATCGATATCTATCTATAAAATAAATACCCGACCCGACTACATCCCTTATTGAGTAGCGAAGAACTTTCGAGAACGAAATAGTAAAAACATTTAATCCAAAATAAACTTTATTTTAATCGCGTAAGGTTGATTTTAAATAGACGTTTTATTAAATTATTAGCCAATTGAAATTTACTATGATTTTATTAGAAAACAAATAAAATCGTTATTACCGATGATACGAAACACCTCCATTTATAAGATTCTTTCTCTTACTATCATTTTTGCACTCCAAAATGGAATAAAAGGGCATAGTTTTTAATTAGTCGCGAGACTAGCAACTCGACGTGATGTTAGAATATGACTGGAATCAACTTGCGTGCATGCTTGCGTGGAAGCGCCTATAAGTGACACATGTGCCACGCCTACTTTGCATTTCCACTGTTTTTTCTGTTCCGTGGGCCAGTACGACAAAACGCCAATTTCACAGGTAAGGACCTAATATAATCTTATTATAACACTTTTTCTCTAAAAAAAAGAATGCTATAAAACATTTAAAGCTATTGCATAGGTTCTATCGCGGGCCTTGCGCGTGGAGACCGAATCCAGAAATTCCGTAACGACAATAACCTAACACCCCCCACTCCGACCGGCACAGCGGTGATACTTTGACTTGGGTGTCGCGACAGGCTCGACGGGAACACGGACTCCTCTCACCGCTAGATGGCATACTTATTATTCTTATTATTTCGTTTATTTAAATTTGTATACACTTTATATTTACATTTTTAAATATTTCTTTATAAAAATAAACAATTATAAATATTACCAAAATGCTTGTCAACCGGTGTCGGGAGCAGGGTCCAAGCTACCGGTGGTTAGGGCTCCAGAGACAGGAAACTCATTTCCGCCTGACAAAAGGCTATTTAATACCTTTTTCAGGCGGCCAAAGAACTGCTCCTTCAGCAGTTGCTTCATGTCAGCACTGTTGATGCCCAACGCATCCGAAATACCCAAATACTTGTAAGTTTCGGTCGAGGAGAGGTGTCTGAGGTGTATGGAATCAGAGAGTTGAATTCCCTCTGATTCCATAATCTCCCCTTGCTTTACATGCATGACTGCACATTTGTCCACACCAAATTCCATCCTGATGGAGTTACTGAAGGTTTCAGTACCTTCAGTAGCTCCGTCAGTTGGAATTTGTACATATGGGGGTAAAGAGTTTCAGATCATCCATGTAAAGGAGGTGAGATATGACCTGACCACCTCTTCTCAACCGATAGCCTAGTCCTGAATCCTCCAGCAGTGTACTTAGAGGATTCAGGGCTAAGCAGAACCAAAGTAGACTCAAACTGTCGCCCTGAAAATCCATACAGGCTCATCATCCCCCTGAATCGGTTGACATCCTGGATATCGAAGGACTGTCTTCCATTGCCCCATACATGACTCAAGGAAGGTGCATAGAGTTGCATCTATTTTGTACAACTCTAGCACCCTCATGAGCCATGTATGTGGCACAGAGTTGTAGGGCTTCTTGTAGTCTCTCCAGCATGTCGACAGATCCTTGCGGGATCGACGAACCTGCTGGCTTATGGCCATTTCAATGAGGAGTAGCTCCTTACTGCCGTGGGACCCATTCCTACATCCATTCTCAGAGGTAGACATTATTGAGTTACCTTCAATGTGTTTATCAATTTTTGCTCTCTCTCTTGATGTAAGAAGTTTATAAATCGTCGATAGGCAAGTAATAGATCTATAATTCTTGGGTTCCGCGGGACTACCTGTCTTATGGAGCAGGTGGGTTACGCCTGTTGTTAAAAACTGCGGCAGCGACCCAGTCTCTAAACATGATTGGAATTGAGATGCCATGCAGTAACGCGTGTGAGCTGCTATACCATTTTAGCCAAAAGTTATGCAGTCCGTCCGGTCCCGGAGACTTCCAGTTCGGTAGCGGACGAGCGGACTGCTTTGGCTACATCAGGTGGACTGATGATTACTTTTTCCATTTCTGGAATAGCATCACACACGCGCTCGACATCACGCATCCAGCCACCCTCAGTGTGACAGACGGGCACCGACCAGATGCTTCGCCAGAATGTACTCGTGGCGACATCATCCGGGCGGCACACGTCAGTCACACTGTGCTCAGGTCGCTCCCAAGTTCTGTATACCCACCTCTCATCACTCTGGAACATGCGATATTATTATTATTTCTTTTATTTAAGTTTTTTCTTATTGATAACATTTTTAAATATTTTTACAAAACACACACAAAAAAGAAAAACATTTAAAAATATAAAAAATAGAGGCCCACCGGTATCGGGAACAGGGTCCAAGCTAGGCCCAAGGCCCTTGACCCAGCCGCCTAACGAGAGCCTCCTAAGGTGTTGGGCGAGGCTCGTGGCTATTAAGCCATGGGCTGACACGACTGTCGGTACAATGATCGCTGTGTCCACATCCCACATGTCGACAACCTCGCGAGCCAAGTCAAGATACTTGATTTGCTTATCTTTCTCGGCTTTCACGAGGTTCCCGTCATGCGGGACAGTTATGTTAACAATCATTGCACGCTTCTCGATTCGGTCCACCTCCACTATATCAGGCTTATTAGCGATAATAGTCCTGTCAGTGATGATGGACCGATCCCAGTACAATGTGTTATTGCCATTCTCGAGAACTGGGTCGGGCACATACCTAGGTAGTACGGCACCTCCTACGCCACAAGAGTGTATTTCAGAGCAAATTGCTGATGGATAATCCTGGCTACTAGGTTGTGCTTATGCAAGTACTCTTCGTTAGCTAGACGAGAACAACCAGAGATAACGTGGCGGATCGATTCACCCGGTCGGTGACATGCCCGACAGATGTCAACCGTGCCATCCTTCACAATAAATCTCCGGTAGTTATTCGTCATGATAACTTCGTCCATAATTGCACAGACGAAACCTTCGGTTTCCCCAAAGAGGTCACCGAATCGCAGCCAGGCCACGGACGCTGATTGGTCTACATCGGACCCATGTAGAGCCCGGAAAGCGTCCGTGAAGCTCCTTACTCTGCCATACCTCCTTGCGGTCATTAGTGTCAAGCACTACAGGCTTGCGCCAGTTCTCATTCGCCAAGGAGAGCGGGGTGAGTCCCTTGTCCACTGCTACTACATCTCGATGAATACCCACGTCGGTGTTTAGAAAATATTCTCTGACATTGCATATCTCGCGGTTGTGGAGGTTTTTGGCATTTAGAAAGCCTCGGTCTCCACACTTCCGCGGGATATACAATCTAATGACTGACGATCGTGGGTGATGCATTCGATATGCAGTCAGCAGTGTACGGACCCGCCTATCCAGGGCGTCAAGTTCCGTTTGAGTATGCCGAAAGAGTACATAAGTACCGGCATGACCCAACCGTTGAAGGCGCGCACCTTGTTTCCGCCCGAAAGAAGGCTATTGAATACCTTCTTCAGGCGGCCAAAGAAGCGTTCCTTCAACGATTGCTTCATGTCAGTAGTACTGATACCTAACGCTTCCGACATACCCAAATACTTATAGGTTTCGTTTGGAGAGAGGGATCTCAGGTTTATGGAATCCGCAAGTTGAATTCCTACGGATTCCACAATCTCCCCTCGCTTTACATTCATGACCGCACGTCGTTGCGCTCTGTGACATGGGATATATAGTCTCGGGTGTTGACATCAGTCCCCGAAAACGCCCATCTCACAAAGCGCATCACTCTTGGGCGGCTATTGCCCTCCCTGAAACAAATTAGTTTGCCGATGAGTGCTCTGGCCCCACCAATACGACGTTCGATCCTGCACTGCCAAGCCGGTACGGCTGGTTTCGGTCGTGTAGCTCTGTCATCTGCAAATTTGACATGAGCTACACGACATGCCGCTACAGCCGCGCAGTACATGATCGAATGTGTATCAGTGAGGTCTTCGCAGTCATCAAAATAGTTTGACAACTGCGAATCCAGAACAGCCACCAGCGCCGTATTCTTGTTATGCATGGGCAAACGAGGTAATCGTGGCCTAAGTTCGGGTGGCATGTTGCGATACTCCCGAATAACACACTCCAAAGCACTCCTCAATTCCTCATTGTACTGGGTACTTACGTTTGTAACCCTGTCACTACTCTCCTCGTCAGCGTGGATGGACTGTGGTAGCACCACAGCCTGCGACGATGTGGCAGTGACACGGTTACCCATTTCTGTTCGGAGGCGATCAAGTACAGTATCATCCAACATACGATTACGCTGGATGACCCGCACCTGATCCGAAAGTCGTTGGGCCGAAACGTTGACGGCTGGCTCAAGCAACTGAAACAAAGAGAGCATCCAGACACGGTAAGCGGTCAGGTTGTTTCCTCTCTCTGCAGCCCCAAAGTATGCGCGCATGACATTTTCGTTAATGGATTGTGTCCATCTCATGCGCTGCACGCTTCCGCCGGGTGCTGGGACCCTATCAGAAACCGGTAAGCCTCGAGGTCCTAAGCGGTCCGGCGGCCGGCGTCCTCCCCGTCGACGCGCAGGTGGTGGTGTCGTCGGCGGAGAGAAGTACTCGTCGCTCGAGCTCGACGCAACTGCCACAGCACTCACGGTGGGGCTGGTTTCCGGCGGCGGCGAGGCGGAGCTAGGTGACTAGGCCGGAGGTGGTGGGCGTGCTTGTCTTGCAGCGGCAGCTCTTGTCAACATGACGTAGTCTTCATTTTTCTCATATTTTGTAATGCATTGTATAAATCGTTCATAATTTTGATAATGTTATTGTTTTTTTTTTCTTGGTTTCATTGTATCTACATACTCGTATATATCTGCACAATTTAGATGGTTGAAATTTTATATTTTGTAATAAATTTGGTAGAGAAAAATTTTAGCATCCGTCTGTCAAGTCGAGCCACAGACTTATTATTTGGAAGTATTTCAACTTCTCATCTCTTAGGCTGGTTAAAGCTACATTTACGGGCCGAGACCAAGTAAATGCAGCGTGAGGTGTGTTATGTGGGGGACTATCCCGCAGAGTGCATGTGTGCAAGGAAACACAAGAGTAAATTAAAATTGAATACCAGATTTATTCTGAGTACTTCTAAAAAAGTAACACGTAAAACACAATGCAAAATATTATGTCAGTAAGACAAGCAACAACAGAACGTTGAACTTTCATATTTTAACAAGTAAAATTTAAAAATTTAAAAAACCCCCGACACATTTATCTTGCGAAAACATCCCGATTCAAACAGTAAAACGCCCATAACTTTTGAACGGCTGAACCGTTTTTTTTTAAACATAGCTAAGAACACTCTCGACACAATCACCTTTCCAACAAAAAAAACTAAATCAAAATCGGTTCATCCGTTGAGGCGCTATGATGCCACAGACAGACACACAGATACACAGATACACAGATACACAGATACACAGATACACAGATACACAGATACACAGATACACAGACACACAGATACACAGATACACAGATACACAGATACACAGCAACACACCTCAAACTTATAACACCCCTCTTTTTCCGTCGGGGGTTAATTAAAAATAGACTAGGCTCTAGCAGCCAGCTATATTATGCACATTAAAACCCCTTAATGTGTATATTACAAGATAGAGGCAAAACAAAGCATTTACAAACAACATACGCTAACTATAAACATATACCTAATCCAGTCATGCACATATAGTGCTTGGCTTTCGGCAAGACCTTGGTTAATACGTCAGCTAACATAAGGTTGGTTGACAAGTATACCAACTGAATGTTTTTATTCTCCTTCAAGACACTCCTTATAAAATGGTGTCTTATATCTATGTGTTTGCTCCGGAAATGGAACACCGAGTCGTTTGCTAGTTTAATTGCTCCAGTATTATCTACATGTAAGGTAATTGATGCAAACTTACGTAATCCGATTTCAGTAAACAAACTGTTCAGGTATAAAGCTTCCTTAATCGCTGGTGACAAACTGATGTACTCGGACTCACACGTCGAGGTACTGACACACTTCTGCTTCTGGGACTTCCATGGCATACATGCACCACCTAATACAAAGGCATATCCTGAATATGAACGCCTATCTAGCAAACAACCACCCCAATCCGAATCAGAATAACCTCGAACTGCTTTACCTGTTTTAGTAAACACTAGTCCGTACTCTTTTGTTCGCTTCAGATAACGTAATATTCGTTTCGCAGCGGCCCAGGACTCTTTACTAGGACAGTTAACTACCTGCGCCAATTTCGAAACACTATTAGAGATATCTGGTCTCGTCCCCACGGATAAATACATCAAACTTCCAATTAATTAGCGATACGGGTATCGCTCTTCTTCGAGTTTTGTATGAGGCTCAGGTAATTTAAACTTTAAATTCACCTCCATTGGGGTTGAAACCGTTTCTTTACACATATTCAGACCATATTTAAATAATAAATCTTTAATGTATTTTTGTTGTGACAGTTTGATTTTATCACTGTCAACTCGCTCAATGTCAATTCCTAATATATATTTCGCGATGCCATAATCCTTTAGGTCGAATTCACTAGCCAGTTCCTTTTTGAAATTTTCAATGCATACTCTTTCCTGCGATGCCACTAAAATATCGATTGTGTATCGAGCCTTGCATTCCACTGGCGTCCAGCTTGCTTCAAGCCGTAAAGTGATCTCTTAAGTCTACATGTATCACCACCCACCTGCATTTCTGCTAACATTTTCGTAGCTCGTTCATATATATTAAAACCTTTTTGTCCCACCTGAAGTAGCTTCTGCAGACATTCTATTAATATGTCGGGGATTTCCATGTAAATTTCTTCATCCAATGTACCGTTCAAATAAGCGGTATTAATGTCTAATTGATGAATTTCCATACCAAGTTCAACCGCAAGTGCAGTTAGCAATGTGATGGTGTCTAGTCTGACAACAGGGCTGAATGTCTGGTGTAGACGACGCGTGATATTTTATTTTAGCTACCTTCATGTCTGTTTATGTTTATAAATAAATAGAGGGTGCGGGAGCGCGCGGCAGTATTTTTTAGTAGTCTTTTACAAGTTATTGCGCACGGACGTGTAATTGTTATCATTGCGTCTCCCAACCCTTCACCCTTTTGAAGTACTGTGTTTTACTGCACATCCACACCCCCTACAATAGCTGGTCTTCGAGTCGGATCTCTGGATGTTCCATACACCACAACGAAGCATGGTGAACACAAGGAGTACGAGAAGAAAGGAAGAGGAGCAAAATGAGGCACATCAGAAAGATGCTCAACAAGTGAAAGTTCGAGAACAGTGCAAAGTCGAACACGTAGACATTTCGAAAAAAGCTGTAAAACCGATTGAACCCGGGAACAAGATGGAAGAAAATGAACCTGGACCTTCTACAGCCCAAAGTGTTCGAATGTCTACCAGTCATAAAAAATCGTCGACGTCATCCATTACGGCGAGAAGGAAAAGGCTGGAACTAGAAGCCGCTCATGCAAAAGCTCAAATTAGATTGGAGTTGATAGACAAACATCTAGATGCAGACCTAGCAAATCTGGAAGACGACCGCAGCAGCTGCAGTCTACCCTCCGAAAAATATAAAAATAACCGTGTAGTAGAAAAGTGGCTGGAAAGTAGTCGGCAGGAAGTGAAAAATCAAGGCGTCACCAACCGTGGCTTCTGCGATGACGTATTGCGGCCGGCACCGCAGGAACAGCACCTGCACCATATGGGGCCCGCCGGCCCGCAACACCCCGTTACGGAACCCGCGCTCGAAGCACGCCCGCCACCAACAGCTACTGGTGGCACTGATGACACCGTGCGAGCCCTAGCGAGTGCTTTGAAGGACCTTGCCGCCGCCTCTGCTACCGGTGCCAGCAGATCTAACGACAGAATGCTGAATCGTTTGTGTACGCCGAGGGAATTACCTAATTACTCTGGTGATCCACTTGAATGGCTGCAGTACAAGCAAGCATTTGAAGAATCCTCTCAAGTGTGCAATTTTAGTGACAAAGAAAACCTGTGGCGTCTGAGGAGGAGCCTACAAGGGCCAGCAAAAGAAGCGGTGACGGCCTTACTCATTGGTGCTACCTCCGCAGTAGATGTAATGAACACGCTGGAACTTCAGTTTGGAAATCCTGACGTAATAATTTCCAGGATCCTGCAGGACATAAGTAAATTGCGCCCCATGCCACAAGAGTATCAGCAGGATATTATCACTTTCTCTGTGAAAGTAAGAAACTGTGTCGCCGCTGTGACTGCCATCGGACGCGAAGAATACCTAAAAGGAATGAACGTTGTATCGGTCATCCTCTCGAAACTACCGATGATACTGGTTTCAAAGTGGGCTGATTACTGTTATCCTCTTATCAGTAACACAGAAAAACCAACACTGCTTATTTTGTCCGAGTTTCTGAGCGATGAAGCTGTAAAAATGACAAAAACTTCTGTGAATTTATCAAACATACAATACTATGGTAAACAAAGTCACAGCGAAAACTCTAAACATCGTACTCTAGTGGTGAATGAACAAGTGAACAGTGAACGAGTGAGCAGTGAACGAGTGAACAATGAACAAAAAGGTGATAAGGAGTGTCGGTATTGTCACGTTTCCGAACACTTACTACAAGACTGTAAAAAGTTCAAAAAATCTTTACGCAAAGACCGCTGGTCATTCGTAAAACGACATGGTATTTGCTACAAGTGTCTGACGTCACAACATAACAAGATACTTGCACCGCACCGGCCTGTAACGTTGACAACTGCGGACTATCTCACCATCGTTTGTTGCATTATATTACAAATAAAAACTCAGTGCCGCGTAGTAGTGTAAATATAACCGATGTCACGGAGGCCAAAACTGAGACTGAGTCGCAAGTGGAAACTGTCAATCATCTTCAAGTGAACTGCCGTAAAGTTTTGCTAAAAACTGTGCCTATTTACCTACACGGACCTAACGGTACTTTTCGTAGTGTCGCGCTTCTCGATGACGGTTCAACGGTGACGTTGATAAGCGCTGCGCTCGCGTCGAAAGTAGGACTGCGCGGAAACAAACAATCTATAGGTACGTGTGTGCGGTGCATGGAACAATAGCGAAGTGGTATGCCATAGTGAGGTACTCGACCTTGAACTTTCTAACTGTGAAGGAATTAAGTTTACAATTCGTGCGCGCAGTGTAACAAATATGAACTTACCAGTACAAAATATTACTTCCGTGGACATGAGTGATTATGAACTGATGACACCTGAAATGAAAAATGTGGTTTGTGATGGACAATACAGACCGGAACTTCTGATAGGGCAGGATAATTACGATTTAATCTTACCTTTGGAAATAATCAAGGGTAAACCCACGGACCCCTACTTCACCCGTACTCCGTTAGGGTGGTGCATGCACGGGTGCATGCGCACTAAGCCTGCCTTCGATCACGAAGTGAAGCGGCAATCTGCCCTGTGCCTGTCAGAAGGAGAAAACAATGGATGTGAGAATATCCTACGAGAAATGCAAAACGAGATGCGCCAGTCATTTGCAATGGAGTCCGTCGGAGTTACTAGTAAGCCCCGCCAAAACCTACTAGATTTAAAAGCTACGGAATCCTTACTACAAACGGCCACTTTGAAAGATGGTAGGTGGCACGTGGGTCTCCCGTGGAAGTGTACGTTTGGTGAGATGCCTAACTCATACGATAATGCACTCATAAGACTGAAAGGTGTTGAAAAGAAAATGAAAGCGAATTCAAGCTTCGCAGAGCGATACAAAGAAAGAATAGACCACCTCTTAAGTAACGATTTTGCCTCACGGCTCACCGAAACTATAAGTGCCAATAGAATATGGTACTTGCCGCACTTTGGAGTCGACAACCCTAACAAACAAAAACTACGACTGGTGTTTGATGCCGCGGCTAGGAGCGAAGGCATGTGTTTAAATGATTACCTGCTTCAAGGTCCCGACTTACTTACCTCTCTGTACGGGATAATGCTGAGGTTTCGAGAAAACAAAGTGGCAGTCACGGGTGACATAAGAGACATGTTGCTGAGGATCAAAATACGAGATCATGACCGAGATGCCTTGCGCTTCTTATGGCGAGAATCACCAGATAAACCCGTACAAACCTGGGTTATGACTAGCCTTATATTTGGTGCGAACTGTTCCCCGTTTATTGCCCAGTTCATAAAGAACAAAAACGCCGAAAGATTCCAGGCAACAATGCCAGCCGCTGTGCAAGCAGTACTTACACAACATTACGTCGACGACTATATAGACTCCTTACCCGATGAACAAACGGCTAATCAACTTGTAAATGACGTCACATTTGTCCACAAACAAGGTGGATTCGAGATTAGAAATTGGACGTCTAATATGCCGTCTGTACTTAAAGATATACCCAAAGAAAATCTGAAATCGAGTTCTGTCATATTCAAAAATGGACAACTGTTTGACGGAGAACGTACACTCGGCCTAATTTGGTTTCCGACTAATGATAACCTGGGATTCGATGTGTCATTCAAAAGAATTCCCACTCCAATATTGCTTGGAAAAAAGAAACCCACTAAACGGGAAATGCTACGTGTACTAATGTCCATCTTCGATGTCTATGGATTCCTTTCGCCTATCACGATCAAAGGCAAGATCCTTTTACAAGATACCTGGAGATCTGGAATCAGTTGGGACGATGAAATAAATGACCAAATATTTACAAAATGGATCGAATGGCTGAGCATAATGACAAACATTGATAAAATTCGCCTACCCCGTCATTACGAGTCAGCGACTAGAAGTACTCGCCACTCGGTTACGTGCGAGAGCGAGACGCACGGCGGCGCCGATCACTGAGCGCTATGCGAACCTACAGCTACATGTTTTCTGTGACGCTTCAACTCAAGCGATGTGCGCCGCCGCATACTGGCGCTGGATCGATTGTAAACAAAATATTCAAGTTGCCTTTGTATCCAGTAAATGTCGAGTTGCGCCTGTAAAGTACGTATCGATGCCACGATTGGAGCTACAAGCAGCCGTTTTGGCGGGAAGGTTGGCTGATAATATAATAACCGAGCATAGAACAAAGGCTGAAAGAAAAATATTCTGGTGTGACTCATCTACGGTTTTACACTGGATACGCAATAATGCGCGAAGTTATAAAGCCTACATACGAGTAGCTCACCGCCTTGGCGAATTGGACGAACTGACAAAAATTTAAGAATGGAGATACATATCTACGAAGTTGAACATCGCCGATATTGCCACACGAGAAACCTGTGAAATAAAAACATTGAAAAATGAGTGGTTATATGGGCCGTCATTTCTATATGAAGAAGAACGGTCGTGGCCTAGAGAAACAAACATACATCTACCTGATATTCGCGATGTGGACCTAGAATGCTTAAATAACATTCACGTTGCACCTGTGTGTTTACCTGCTGTTCCTGAACCAGAAAGGTTTTCTTCGTGGCTTCGACTAGTGAGGTCCATGTGTATGGTTTTATCTTTTGTGAACAAATGTAAGAAAGTTTCTAGTGTTTGTGTAGATGGCGCGATGGTGGAACGCGCTGAAAACATGTTGTTGAAGTACTCCCAGATGAAAGCTTTCCCAGATGACCTGCACAACCTGAAACATAACATAAGGTTAGATAGAAAAAGTAAATTACTTACCTTGACGCCAATTATTGGCGATGATGGTTTGCTGAGACTGTCTGGCCGCATTGATGCCGCACCTGAGATATCTAGAACGTAAAACGTCCTGTTATACTTCACGGCCGCTGCCATGTCACTCACCTCATCGTGAAGTACTACCACGTAAAAGCATGCCATGGAAACCAGGAAATGGTCGTTAACGAACTAAAACAACGATACTGGATTATACGGCTACGACCTACCGTGAAGTATATTAGTTCAAAATGCATGTTATGCAGAATTAAGAGAGCTCGGCCCCAGCCACCTAGAATGGGTGACTTACCTGAAGCGCGGATCGCTCATCACCATCGTCCTTTCACTTTCACCGGAGTTGACCTATTTGGACCCCTAGAAGTAACCGTTGGCCGTCGCCGAGAGAAGAGGACCGGTGTTATCTTCACTTGCCTCACCGTGAGAGCCATTCACATTGAGATAGTGAACCAGCTGACCACAGACGTACTAATAATGGCTCTCAGACGAATGGCAGCCAGAAGAGGCTGGCCTCGGTACTTGTACTCAGACAATGGTACGAACTTGAGAGGAGCCGATACGGAGCTAAAGAAATGTGTTTTTGAGCTGGACCCGGAGAAACTCAAAGAAGGAGCAACGACCTACAGTACGGTGACAACTTGGATTTTCATTCCACCAGCCAGTCCTCACTGGGGAGGGGCTTGGGAACGGCTTATCAGAAGTGTAAAAGGCGCACTTAAGGTTGTATTGAAAGATCGAGCGCCACGTGATGAGACACTTCAAACATTATTAGCCGAAGTAGAACAGATGATAAACAGCCGTCCCCTCACCCACGTCACAGTGGAACCCGGTAGTCCCGTATCTTTAACCCCCAACCATTTTCTGTTGGGAACATCGTCCAATCTACCTACTTTGGGTGTCTTTGATGTGTCTGACACGTATCTCAGAAAGCAATGGCGGTTGTCACAAAGACTAGCCGATATGTTTTGGAAGCGCTGGATACGCGAAGTCCTGCCTGATATGCGTCCAAGACAGAAGTGGTACGATGAACGGAGACCTTTGCTAGTGGGGGATCTGGTTTTGATCGTGGACCCTAACTCCCCTAGAAATGTATGGCCAAAAGGCTTGATACAGTCCGTGATGACTGGCAAAGACGGCCGCGTTAGAGTGGTCGATGTCAAGACTAAATCTGGCCTTCTGCGAAGGAATGCGACACGCGTCGCACCCATCTCTATTGGTGATGAGTGCTGTAGCAGCACTAGGGAGAGGAATGTAGACGACGCGTGATATTTTATTTTAGCTACCTTCATGTCTGTTTATGTTTATAAATAAATAGAGGGTGCGGGAGCGCGCGGCAGTATTTTTTAGTAGTCTTTTACAAGTTATTGCGCACGGACGTGTAATTGTTATCATTGCGTCTCCCAACCCTTCACCCTTTTGAAGTACTGTGTTTTACTGCACATCCACACCCCCTACATCTGGTGATAATCAATCCCGTACCGTTGGCTATATCCTTTGGCAACAAGTCTGGCCTTTTTCTTTATGGTTTTATCAACATTTAACTTCGTTGTTAAGATGTAACGACATCCAACAACAGCGCGTCCCATGGGTCTCTTCGCTATATCCCAGGTGTCATTTTTAATCATGCTTCGTATCTCCGAGAGAATGGCTGCCTCCCATTCGTCTTTTGCTGAACCGGATAAAGCTTGCCTCAATGATACCTCTGCATTACCCACGAAGTCTTGGCAATCTGAGAACTCTTCTTGTAGTTCAGGTTCCACTTCAACCATACGATAAATTTTCTTTGGGCGTCCCACATGTCCTCTGTCTAGTCGCGGTCTTCCTGGAGCTCGTTTTAAGGTCTTTTCTTCATCTTGTGTTGGACATCATCTGAGCTAACATGACGAGATGGACCAACTTCTGACTCCATATTATCCTGGACATTTTCTACATGTGCGTTCCTCTCAGGTTCAGGAACAAATCTACGTGGACTCGTCACTACCTCTCTTGTTTTGTCAACTGCCTTTCCTGCATGGAAATCTATCTCCACATAATTTGGTTCTAGTCTTCGGCAGATATCAGCCTGTAGCTCGTCATTCCCAAATTCCAGTGGATCAGAAGAATTATTCTCATCGCATCGAGTCTCGTTTGTGTGAAATTTTACATCTCGCGATACAACATACTTTCGATCTTGTGGCAACCAAATCTTGTAGCCTTTTCGGTCTCTTGGATAGCCTACAAAGATTCCTTCTCTACTGCGAGGTGCAAATTTATCTTTTCCTTCCTCCTTATCCAAAACGTGTATCTTGTTTCCAAAAACTTGCATATAGTTTATGTTCGCAGGCCGCTCGTACCATTTTTCATACGGCTTTCCACCTTCAAGACTACTCGTTGGACATCGATTTCGAACGTGACATGCCGTCATAACGGCGTCACCCCAGAAACCAGGTGAAAGGTTGGATGAAATTATCATACACCTTGCCATCTCTACAAGAGTTCTGTTCATCCTTTCTGCGATCCCGTTCTGTTGAGGAGTGTTAGGAATAGTTAATCTTCTCCTTATTCCTTCAGTCTGTAAATATTCATTAAAATCTTTATTACAAAATTCTCCTCCATTATCCGTCTGCATATATTTTATTCGTTTGCCAGTCAAATTTTCAACATAACTTTTGTATATCTTGAAATATTTAAGCGCTTCAATCTTCTTGGATAGCAGATATACTTCACACCATCTCGATGAGTCATCTATAAACGTAATAAAATACTTCGCTCCACCTATGGCTTCATACCGCATCGGGCCTACGACATCAGAATAAATAATCCGTAATTTTTCATCACATGGCCCATCCGTCCTCGAAAATGATGATGCATTCATTTTCCCACTAGCACATATTCCACAATTATGCAATTTACTCACATCCGTCATCTTAATCGTTCGAGTTCGATCCCCACGTTCGAGTTCGATCCCCACGATTCGTAAACTCTTTTTGTTAGTTGTCTGGTGTTGTTTCTAACTATGTCTACAGAAATAAACCATAACGTTACACTGCGACGACGGAAGCAGTTGTTTAGATCAAAGTCAATAGATTCGTTGAGTAATGACTCATCATTGAACAAAACAAATTCGGACATAAATACAAGAAGTCTTGATCTATCAACGGGTATAAGCAAAAATGAATTAGAAGAAACGAAGGTAGAAATATCACAGTTAAAAGAACAATTTGAGTTAACACAAAATGAAATGGACAAGGTGATATGCGAAAACAATGAACTTAAAGAAACAATATTACGACAGCAAATTTATATTAATACGTTGAAGGATCTTTGTACCAGTCCTATAAAGTTGCAAAGACAAAAGTTACAGTCTACACGAAAAAAAATAGACGTTCTATTACGGACAATCTACGTGTGGTATCCTTAGGCCAAGAATACTCATCCAGCCAAAATGAAAAGGACTGCATTGACAGCGCAAACATATTAGAGTCAGATAATTTTAATGAATCTCCTAGAAAGACAGACTATGACGGAACATCAGAAACCTTTGTATCCATATCTGATGTACAGGAAATCCTTAACTTGTAACAAATGAGCAACGACTTACTTGCCATGCAAAACGACACAATATCTAAAGAAATTGCTTGCAATCTAGTATCAAGTAAAAATACAACAGTTCCTGCACCAATATACAAGGATAAGTAAACACAGACAGATGTATCGGAATCTACCGAGTACAGCAATTATATCCGTAAAGAAATTCATATACACAAGAAGATACCACAAGATCAAAGAATAATAACAAAAGACCATAGGAGAAAAATAAAGTTATGCGTTCTCAGTAACTGCAATCGCAGCGATGCACTGGAAATATTGGACAACACTTTTGGTCGACACTTCGAGTTCTGTCATTACCTGTCACGTAATAGTAGTATAAAAGACATTATATCAAATATGGTTAATAAGATACAGCAGTATAGCTTGGATGACTACTGTATCATTGTGATTGGTGAGCGGGATTTTAAAGGCACCGGCGATTCGATTGAAATGGTCAGGTTAATTAGAGAAACTCTCAAAAATATAACGAATACAAATGTTATTAGTTGCCCTACATATATAAAAGGGGCTCTGATACACAATTATAAGGTAGAAATGTTTAATAGATTACTTTACATGGGCATAGAAAACCATAATTATGCTTATTTTTTTGATAGTAATCGTGACCTATCCGATGGGACATTTTCATATAATACGGGAAAAGTCGGTCAAAAACGTATTTTTGACAGTATTTTCCGCCGCCTACTCTTTGATATTGAGACATATCCAACGGAATATGACTGTTGTGATTCTCCAAAATCGCCAAAAACAGCCCAAAGAACTCTTTTTCGCCCCTTTATGTAAAAGGGTTATCGATAGGGACAGTAGTTCTGGAAAAAAAACAAAAATTTATACTATTACACCAAAATATAGCTGGTATCTTTAATAAAATAGATTTATTCGAAATCACAATTATCGACTTCGAAAATCAGATTGGCCAAATAGATTTTATTTGTCTGAGTGAAACTTTTATAAAGTCAGGACATGAAAGTAATCTAGCACTTACACGTTTTAACTTAGCTGCTAGTTACACAAGACACGGGCTAAAACGTGGTGGAACTTGCGTTTTAGTACGAAAGGGTATAATTTTTACTCCGTTACCGATAACAGATGCATTGGCCAGTGATTTTTGTTTCGAAACCTGTGGCATTGAAATATTGAGCCATAATCTAATTATAGTGTGCATTTATAGAATTCCGGATTCCGATGTGACCATATTTTTTTAAAATCTTGTATTATTATTACTCAATATAACCCGCAAAGTTAAGAAAAATATTATTATGTGCGGAGATTGGAATATAGACATATTAAAAGACAATAAATATTCAAAAGAACTAATATCCGTACTGAGCAATTTTAATATTTCACCACATGTTGGAATGCCTACTCGAAAAAATACTAGCATAGACCAAATAGCCAGTAATGTTCCCGTACTGGATTTGAAATGCAGTACACATAATTTAGCTCTCTCCGATCACGATACCGGTCAATCGTTAGCTTTTTACCTCCAAGAGACGAATAATAAATCAAAACCTATAAAGCTCTGGTATGATAAGAAGAGGGATTATAACAAGGACAACAAAACAAAATTTGTAAATTGCTTAGCAGCCTTAAGTTTTACTGAAATTTACAAAGTAGCAAACTGCAATGAGGCTTTCAATACATTCCACGACCTATTCACGCTCTTCTATAAATTGTGTTTTCCCGAAATCCTTGTTAAAAGGAGCATAAAACCCATAAAAAACAAATGGCTTAGTACAGGTTTAAAAATATCATGCATTAAAAAGAGAGGTTTATATTACGAATATCAACATGATGCTATAAGTAAAGGTTATCACAAGAAAAAATACCATAATTACACAAAGATCTTAAAAAATGCATATTAAAATCACAACAAATAAACAACAAGTTACATCTTTTTAGTAAAAACGGAGATAGACATAATTACATTACTAGAAATAGGGACCAATTAGTTCAACCAGGTTTCAGACTGGCTAAAGTAGCCTCTTCTTTCATGGGGTACTGTACAAAATGTTACAATAAAATTCCTCCCCACATTCTAGAACTGAATGAGACGAAATTTAAAACTTGTATAAAACGCACACTATGCAGGCAGGCATATTATAAGTTGGGGGATTACATCACTGATAAAAATGCTTGGCTCAATGCTACTCTTGCTCCACAACCACTAGGGCGCAAAAACAAGTGATATGCAGAACATTATTGTTTTGTAGAATTGTTGGACCTGCTGAAGACTGTATGAATATATTTGTATTATATAGACTCAATTTCTTTTAGTATAGTATAACTGCGCAGCACGTGTGTGAGTACTATGTACCCAACTGTAAATCTACCATTTGCTGTACCTCGGTGTCGTTCGTTGACTTGTGTTTGCCCTGGCAGTTGAGTGTGTCATGCTCTCTCAAATGTCTCTCTGATGGTGGCGTGTGTGTTGGATCATTCGGTTCCCTTCATGATGGTTGAGCTGGGTGGTGCCGATTCATGCGTCATGTTCGTGAACGGGCGCCGTCAGTTGGGATTGGTCTTAACTTAACTGCTTCGGATGCTAGTGTTTTTCTAGCGCTTATTATGTACCTGCACAGTACATGTGTGAGTACTTTTAATACTTTGTACCTGTACGTAGTATAGTATGTAGTGATTCTGGGTGCATTGTCCTCACACATATAAATTTATTAATGTATGTTCTTATGTACCTAAATATTGTAAAAAAAACTTTTTTTTTTTTTAAAAGAGTAAGTATGGAGTTTCTTGTGCGTTCTTCTCCATAACAAGCTACTTTCCGAATGCACGGTAGAATCAATTTTTATTCCTTGTAAATTTTAATGTAACTAACGTTCAAAAGTGCCGCTTTGTGGCCTAGTTGAAATAAAATATCTTTGTCTTTTGTCTCCCAATATACAGGCTCCTGGCCTAGTTTGGGATTCAGTATCAGTACACATATATTGTTACAAACATCCTAAGACTGTCCATACTTAAGTAGGTACCATTGTTGTAATTTTTGTGTCAATAAACAATTTTTATTTTTATTTATTTATTTTATAACAACATTTTTTTAAATAATTCAAAAAATAAATGTAAAGCCACATGGACAATCATAAAAAATAGTTTAAACAAACCTAATAATAGCAATTGTATAAATTAATTAATAATCCTTGATAAAAAATTAACAATCCTAATGACATATGTAACCAATTTAACAATTATTTCATTGATCTGACACAAAAAACTAACAATAATGATCATGACATAAACAACATTAATATTGACAATAATATAAATACTTTATTTCTCACTCCAGTGAATGAAATTGACGTTATTAAAATAATTAATTCATTAAATAATACTAATTCTACCGGATATGATGAAATAACCACTAAAATTATTAAATTAAGTGCGAAAATTATAGCATCCCCACTTAGCTACATAATAAATCTCTTCAAAATCAAAATTTCTTTATTCAATTAGGCCATTAAGCGGCACTTTCGAACGTCAAAAATAAAAATTTTATGTAATAATAATTGATTCTGCCGTCCATTCGGAAATGTAGCTTGTTATGGAGAAGAACGGACAAGAAACTCCACACTTAGACTTTAAAAAAAAAAATGTGTTTTACAAGTATTTGGTTACAATAATCTTGTAGGTAAAATACATATATGTGAGAACGATGTAAAAAAAAACGCACTTAAAAGCGTCTAGAGTAAAACAAACAATTAAAAATACTATAAATAGGTAATTAAAAACAGGCGGAGGCAGCTAAGATATGACTAATCCCAACTGATGGCGTCCGTTCACGAACATGACACATGGATCGGCACCACTCAGCTCAACCATCATGAAGGGAACTGAATGATCCAACACATGTGCCACCATCATAGAGACATTAGAGAGAGCATGACACACTCAACTGCCAGGGCACACTGAAGTCAACGAACGACACATAGTTACAGTAAATGGTAGATTTACAGTTGGTACATAGTACTCACATATGTGCTGTGCAGTTATATAATCCAAAAAATAAATTGAGTTTATACAACACAAATATACATTATAATTATTCGTACAGTCTTCAGCAGGTCCAACAATACTTCATAACTTTTCTGCTTATCACTTGTTTTTGTGCCCTAGTGGCTGTGGAGCTGGAATAGCGTTGGGCCAAGCATTTTTATCAGCGATGTAATCCCCCAACCTATAATATGCCTGCCTGCATAGTGTGAGTTTTATACAAGTTTTAAATTTCGTCTCATTCAATTCTAGAATGTGTGGCGGTATTTTATTGTAAAATTTTATACAGTACCCCATAAAAGATGACGTGATTTTAGCCAGCCTGAAACCTGGTTGAATTAATTGGTCCCTATTTCTAGTAACATAACTATGTCTATCGCTGTTTTTACTAAAAAGATGTAAATTCTTTCTAACGTACATGATGTTTTCGTAAATATATTGACACGGTACCGTCATGATGTTAATGTCCTTAAACAGTTCCCTTAGAGAATCGTGCCGGCGAAGATTGTATATCGCTCTGATGGCTCGTTTTTGTAGAACAAAAATTGACTGAATGTCTGCAGCCCTTCCCCATAGTAATATGCCGTAAGACATTATACTATGAAAGTAACTAAAATAGACCAGCCTCGCGGTATCTACATCAGTAAATTGACGAATTTTTCTAACAGCATAAGCCGCCGAACTTAACCGCCCCGCAAGTGATATTAAATGAGGACCCCATTGTAACCTTGAGTCTAGCGTGATACCCAGGAAAACCGTTTTGTCGACGAATTCTAGCTTTTCGTTGTTTAATATAATGTCACAATCATAACTTTTGACATTCGGCAAGGCAAATTTTACACACTTAGTTTTTTTAGCATTCAAAACTAAATTTTTAGCAGTGAACCAATTTAGAACTTGCCGCAATGCATTATTTACGTCGGCAACGTTACTCGTACGTCTATTTATGTTAAAAATCAAAGAAGTGTCATCAGCAAATAACACCATGTTTAGTTTGTTTTTCAATAGATGGGGTAAATCGTTAATGTATACTAAAAATAAGAAAGGACCTAAAATTGAGCCCTGGGGTAACCCCATTTTCACGTTCAACCCCGACGAATTGACACCGTTAATTTAAACTAATTGCTGTCTATCATTCAAATAGGATTTTACTAAATTTAATACTGATTGGCCTAGCCCGTAATGCTCAAGTTTCAAAAGCAATGTTTCATGATCAACGCAATCAATCGACAGGTCGCAGAAGATACCTATGGCATCTTGTCCCTCCTCCCACGCATCAAAGATGTGTTTTATTAAGGTGACACCAGCGTCGGTTGTACAACGTCCTTTGGTGAAACCATATTGTTTCTCGTGTAGGATGTTTTTCGTATTAAAATAAATGAGCATTTGATTTAGCATTATCTTTTCAAATACCTTGCTGAAAACCGGCAACACGGATACGGGTCTATAATTATTTGTATCTTTACTGTCCCCGGATTTAAAAAGAGGTATAACCTTACTATATTTCATTAGATCCGGAAATACTCCTTGATCTATACACAAATAAAAAATTAAAGCTAAGTACGGCGCTATAGTCTGAATAATGGAGGTACAAACTTTGATGGTCATTCCCCATAGATCTTCTGTCAGTTTTATCTTTATTTGCTTAAAAGCTTTTATCACTGTTATTGGGTTTATATGTGAAAAGTTAAATTCAGTCGGGACGGCTGAAACGTTAGCGTGTAATAAACCATAAGCGAGTGAAGGCGAAGAATTTAAGGTTTCAGTAGTTTTAATTGGGATACTGGTAAAGAAATTTACAAATTCTTGAGCAACTTCTTTGTTATCTCTAATAAGTCCATGTGTAGTCTCAAGCGTGTAATCAGTATTTTTTCTTTTGTTCCTGTTTGTTTCATTATTAATAATTTTCCAAACCGTCCTAATTTTATTTTCTGCGAATTTAACCTTATTGCTAATGTATAAAGCCTTAGCTAGTTTACATGAATTTTTAAAAATTCTTGAGTAAGTAGCAACATACTTACTAAAAGTTTCAGTGTTAATATAAGGCTTAAGGCCATACAGCTCGTAAAGTCTTTTCCTACTTTTCCTGATTCCTTTAGTCGCCCAGTCACTGAACAAAAACTTAGGGCATATAGTTTTAGTTTTCTTCTTAAAAGTGTTATTGAATTCTGTTTGAACAAGGTGTTTTCTCTCTTTTGAAGAAGGTGTTTTCCCATCTAGACTAAAAGACTCTATAGTTGTACACTGCACAAAAAGGGCAACTGTACTGATATGGGCAATTACAGGCCCATTACACTGATCCCAATCTTTGCATTTTTTTTTGAAAAAGCAATGCATGAGAAAATAAATAGTTTTGTAACTAAATACAATTTAATTGTGAAGAGTCAGTTTGGTTTTAGGAAAAACAGTTCAACTACTCTAGCCTGTTTTTCTTTAGTGAAACTAATTACCGAAACTCTTAATAAAAAAATGTCTACTTTATCGGTATTCTTAGATATGAGCAAAGCATTTGATTTTGTATCACACGAACGACTACTCTACAAGCTTGAGAAATATGGAATAAGAGGCTAAGCGCATGATTGGCTTAAAAGCTATTTATCTAACCGCCAACAGAGAACTGTTATCTCTAGAATAGAAAATGATACTAGGACGGTATATTGCTCAGAACTAAGAACTAATGGTTCTGGCGTCCCGCTGGGAACTGTACTGGGTCCGCCACTATTTATATTATATATTAATGACCTCTATAAATGTTTAAAATATGAATTTATACAGTTTGCTGACGATACTACATTGACGATAAAATGTTCCAACAAAACTGACATAGAAATAGATACTAACAATGAATTAATGAATGTAATAAAATGGCTGGGATACAATAATCTTCATGTTAATATTGAGAAAACCAAACTAGTTCAATTTCAAACATGTTACTTGTCAGTAATACCAACAGCAATTAGACATAATAATGCTATTCTGCAACCAGAACCATCAGCTTTATTTTTAGGTATAGTAATCGACAACAAATTGAACTGGAAGGAGCATGTAGAAAGAGTATGCAGTAATCTTGATAAGTTTGTATATGCTCTTCGCAAGTTAAGACTAGTTTCCATTAAAAACACAGTTCTAAATGCTTATCATGGGTATGTTTCATCGGTATTGCGTTACGGCCTAGTCATATGGGGCAATTCAGTGGATGTCGAAAGAGCATTCATAGTGCAAAAGAAATGTATCAGAGCCATGAGTGGAGCAGAGTATTTGGACCATTGTAGGCCATTATTTAAGAACTTAAAAATTCTCCCACTCCCATGTCTGTATATTTTTGAAGTTTGTCTGTTTGTAAAAAAAATCCCTCATTTATTTCCATTAAATGAACAAGTCTCCGAAAGACTGAACAAAAAAAATGCCGGGAAATTACTAGTGCCTGCTCAGAGATTGCAGTTATACAGTAGAAATGCCAGTTGCATGACAATTAAAATTTATAATAAATTACCACCTGCCCTGAGAATGCTACCAATTAATAAGTTTAAATGTAAAATGTTTGCTTGGCTCTTGGACATGTGTTTTTATTCCGTCAATGAATTTTTAAATCATAAAGTTTGATATTGTAATCAATCATCATTAGTATAGTATTAGTACCTACTTTGACATTATTAGGAATTCTATAACATATTGTATTTTTTTAAATTAAAGTTTTAGACGTTATGTTTTATATTTTGACATGATGATTTATTTTCTGACAATTTGATTATTTTTTTGATATCATGATTTATTTTCTGATATTTTGTTTTTTTTTTGACACTGTTTGTTTTTTTTTTGTTGACATTATATTTTATTTTTTGATATAATGATTTATATTTTCGAAATTATACAAAATTTGATTAATTTATATAATATTCTTATAATGATACTAGTTGATTTGCATGTACCTAGCTTATTGTTTGATATTACTACACCAGCAATAGTAGTATGTGTGAAACAATGTTAAATGTAAGATCTCAATGTACCATATACTGAGAAATAAATATTTACTTAATTACCTACTTAATATTCATTCCGGATTTGTTCAAGAGTTTGACAAGATCTCTTCCATTTAGATGTCCCAATCGTTCATGCCATAGTCTTACCTTATCAACTGTTTCTGAAATAATGGAAACTGTTCCCATTTGTTCCTCAACGTAATATAAATTACCCCTACGATTTGCTACTAGCATAGTGTTACCATAGCTGTCCCTAACACAAGCTATATTCTTATCGAATTTAACACTATACCCTTTATTCGTAATTCTTGCGACCGAAATCAGATTACATCGCAAGTTTGGAACAAATAAGGTATCTGACAACTCCACGATTGTTTTGGAATTATTTCCACATGTAATTAATTTAACGGTACCCTTACCTTTAACATCTGTGCTCGAGTTTATCGCTAGATTTAGTTTACCTGATAAAGGTATCAATGAATTGCTAAATTTACTAGGATCGTTGCATAAATGTGATGTACAACCGCTGTCAATGACTCAGCCTCCATTCCCGTTGCAAGCAGCCTTATCACCTGCAATACAATTAAAGGTTACAAGATTGAAATTATCTTTTTGTAAATCACATTCCAAAACATATTTTGCACTATCACGACACTGATCCTTGTTTTTCTTCATATCACATTCAGAAGCTTTGTGGCCATGTTTGTGACATTTAAAACACTTGTATTTAAAATCCGTCTTGCTAGCACCACTCTTTGGTTTGAAGGGTTTCTTAATTTTGGACTTTACAAGGAGAGCCTTTTCTTCGCTACCTCTCTGACGTCTCGAACATACCTCTTCGATTATTTTGACCTTCAAAGTCTCAGGGTCTGGTAACGTGTCTCTGGATTCGATAACGCATCGAAAGTTCTCGAAACTTGACGGTAAGCTATAAAGCAGCATTATGGATACTAATTCATCGTGCATATGAATCTCCATATCAGATAGTTTATTTTTTACTTCGAAGAAATGCATGACATGTTCACGAACCTCACCACCTTCCTCCATCTTGTGTAGCAACAACTCCTTCAGCAGCGTTGCCTACGTGGCAGGTCCCTTAGATGCGTGTATGCTCTCAAGTTTTTGCCAAACATTTCGTGACGTTTTACATCCGCGTAGGTATCTCAGTTCACTTGGACTAATAGCTAGGATTAGATCAGACTTAGCTTTTGCGTCTCCGATTTCCCATTTCTTGGCTTCTTCCGGCTCTGTAGGCTTGCTTACGCTTCCGTCTACATAGCTCCAAGCGTCGTTCTTTATAAGAACCGCTTCAGCCTGAATCCTCCAAGTTTCGTAATTTTCTTGAGTAAGCGGTTCTACTTTAACAGTACTCATATCGTTCTCTTTTACGTCAACCTTGTTTATTTCATCAGCTGTTTGTACTTAATTAAACGTACCTTAAATATTTGCTGATCTTGAATAAATTTGCACGAAATTTTAATAACTCAGTCCTGGGCCCAGAACCACTGTGGGGGACTATCCCGCAGAGTGCATGTGTGCAAGGAAACACAAGAGTAAATTAAAATTGAATACAAGATTTATTCTGAGTACTTCTAAAAAAGTAACACGTAAAAACACAATGAAAAATATTATGTCAGTAAGACAAGCAACAACAGAACGTTGAACTTTCATATTTTAATTAAATATAGACTAGGCTCTAGCAGCCAGCTATATTATGCACATTAAAACCTAATATGTTATGTTGTGGACGAATGATGTGGAGCTATTTCGTTTTCATCAATCTGCATGAACTTTCTGACAATTCGACATGTGTTCAAGATGGCTGCTTTTTGAAGGGTGATAAAGATGTTTTCATTTAGATCAAGCAACTTCAGACTACGGAGAAGGTGGTTCGGAATAACGCCTGTTGTAGACAGGACTATGGGGACCACATAAACTTTTTCTTGCCGCCATATTCTACCTATTTCGTCCTTGAGTTCTGCATACTTACTATTTTTTGTGCACGCTCCTGTTATGTGCTGGATCGTTTCAGGCTGGGTGTGGCATTTACGACATTTATCGCTATTTACTGAAGGATCTTTGATGATGAATTTTCTGTAGTTTCTAGTATTAATTATCTGGTCTTGTATCGCAATCATAAATCCTTCAGTTTCAGGGAATAAATTACCTATTTCAAGCCATTTATTTGACGCTACTTTGTTTACATGTGATTGTTCTAAGTCATGCAGATGTCGGCCATGAAGTACATTCTTCTTCCAGTCTTCCATTTTTTGGATCTGTGGGTTATCGACAGTACTATCTCGATTACTAACTGTTCACGTAAATTAAGAGGAGTGCAATTGAAATAATTAAGTTCTATATGGCTTTGTGTATATTACTTGAGCGAGATTTAGTGTGAAAGAATATTTTGAGTCTAAAGACTTGTTTCCGCCAAAGATTCTGGATGTCTATTAGGCCTCTCCCTCCGTTTTGTCTTTTTATAGTAAGTCTTTCAATTTGTATAAGTCAGAAGGTTCCATTGCCGTAATGATATCTGTGTTATTAAATACAGAATTGCCGGGCTGTATCTTGCCTCGTATGATGTGAAGTGTTTTACATTTCTCCAAACCGAATTGCATGTTAATATCTTGGCTAAACTCTGCAAATACTTCTACTAGTTTCTTCATGTCTCTTAAATTTTGTGCATATAATTTAATATCATCCATGTAAATTAGATGTGAGATTCTTGTTTGATCTGTAGAGTGTTTGAGGCAATATCCGGCCCGACAACGTTGCAGGAGCTGAGACAAGGGGTTCAGAGCGCGGCAGAACCACATGGGACTCAGTGAATCGACTTGATAGATATCTTTCATGATAGATATTTGTCGAGTGGTAATATTACTGTGATTGCTATTTATTTGAAGTGTTGATTTCCACTGTGGCATTATGTTTCGTAAGAAGTCTATTATTTTTGAGTTTATTCTATAAATTTCTAATATTTGTATCAACCAAGAATATGGTACACTGTCAAAAGCTTTTATACCATTCCCCCTCTAAAAAGCTTATTTTAATCACTGAAAACAGTGAATAAATAGTACATTACTGCAGCGGCCAGCAAAAGAGGCATTGATGGACGAACGTGTAAATGTGGGCCGAGGCAAAGCCGAGGCACACATACGTAAGTTCATCAATGCCTAGTTGTGGCCAAGGCTTGTATAGTGCTTTTCTCAAATAATGCGCGGAAATTAAAACTAAGTAGTACCTACCTAGAATTCATTTTGTCAAATACAATTACTTTTCAAAATCAATGACGAACAACGAACAACAATAAACAATAATTATGCCCGCGTTAGGCTTAGCACGCACTGCGATTTTATTCGCGCGATTTTTTTTTGACCATTCTGCGGCCTATGGAATTGTATGAAGCTGCTCGCATTGCGGTATAAAAATCACGCGGGAATAATACCACAAAAATCCGCGCAAATAACAATCGCAGTGCGTGAGTGTTCATTTGTTTTTTTTTTCAATAAACAGCTTTCTATTTGCAAGCCAGTTCGAAATTTAAATAAAACCTTTGATAAGTTACCTCCTTGGTTGCCATGATTCGGAGTAAAAGATCGTTCCATTTTTAAATTACACGACAGATATGAATTTACTATGTAATTTATTTGGCCGCTACACACGACAGATATGGATTTTCATACAACTTTTGCCGGCCGCTGCTCGCATGTATCTCGCCTGTACTGCAATTTCGATTTATCTCGAAGAAGGTTGTCAAAATAATGATCAAATTTCCAAGCATGTTTGAGAAATAGTACATTACTGCAGCGGCCAGCAAAAGAGGCATTGATGGACGAACGTGTAAATGTGGGCCGAGGCGAAGCCGAGGCACACATACATAAGTCCATCAATGCCTAGTTGTGGCCAAGGCTTGTATAGTGCTTTTCTCAAATAATGCGCGGAAATTAAAACTAAGTAGTACCTAGAACTCATTTTGTCAAATACAATTACTTTTCAAAATCAATGACGAACACGAACAACAATAATTATGCCCGCGTTAGGCTTAGCACGCACTGCGATTTTTATTCGTGTGATTTTTTTCCGCTCATTCTGCGGCCTATGGAATTATATGAAGCCGCACGCGTTGCAGTAAAAAAAACACACGGGAATAATACTACAAAAAGCCGCGCAAATAAAAATCGCAGTGCGTGTAAGCCTTGAAGTGTTCAATTGTTTTTTTTTCAATAAACAGCTTTCTATTTGCAAGCCAGTTCGAAATTTAAATAAAACCTATGATAAGTTACCTCCTTGGTTGCCATGCTTCGGAATAAAAGATCGTTCCATTTTTAAATTACACGACAGATATGAATTTACTATGTAATTTATTTGGCCGCTACACACGACAGATATGGATTTTCATACAACTTTTGCCGGCCGCTGCTCGCATGTATCTCGCCTGTACTGCAATTTCGATTTATCTCGAAGAAGGTTGTCAAAATAATGATCAAATTTCCAAGCATGTTTGAGAAATAGTACATTACTGCAGCGGCCAGCAAAAGAGGCATTGATGGACGAACGTGTAAATGTGGGCCGAGGCGAAGCCGAGGCACACATACATAAGTCCATCAATGCCTAGTTGTGGCCAAGGCTTGTATAGTGCTTTTCTCAAATAATGCGCGGAAATTAAAACTAAGTAGTACCTAGAACTCATTTTGTCAAATACAATTACTTTTCAAAATCAATGACGAACAACGAACAACAATTATTATGCCCGCGTTAGGCTTAGCACGCACTGCGATTTTTATTCGTGTGATTTTTTTCCGCTCATTCTGCGGCCTATGGAATTATATGAAGCCGCACGCGTTGCAGTAAAAAAAACACACGGGAATAATACTACAAAAAGCCGCGCAAATAAAAATCGCAGTGCGTGTAAGCCTTGAAGTGTTCAATTGTTTTTTTTTTCAATAAACAGCTTTCTATTTGCAAGCCAGTTCGAAATTTAAATAAAACCTATGATAAGTTACCTCCTTGGTTGCCATGCTTCGGAATAAAAGATCGTTCCATGTTTAAATTACACGACAGATATGAGATTACTATGTAATTTATTTGGCCGCTACAAACGACAGATATGGATTTTCATACAACTTTTGCCGGCCGCTGCTCGCATGTATTTGTCCTGTACTGCAACTTCGATTTATCTCGAAGAAGGTTGTCAAAATAATGCTCAAATTTCCAAGCATGTTTGAGAAAAAGCACTTTTAATCACTGTTTTGGTGTTTGAATTTAGAACACACCAATATAATATTCAACTCCATCTCAATGCTCAACCTCCTTGCGCATAAAATATTCGATACAAACTTAGAGATAGAGTTACAGATAGAGATGGAGGTAGAGATAGATATAGAGATAAAGTTACAGATAGAGATGGAGTTAGAGGTAGAGTTAGAGATAGAGTTAAAGATAGAGTTAGAGATAGAGTTAGAGTTAGAGTTAGAGATGGAGTTAGAGATGGAAATGGAGTTAGAGATAGAGGTGGAGTTAGAGATGGAGTTAGAGATGGAGTTAGAGATTGAGTTAGAGATAGAGACAGAGTTAGAGATAGAGATAGAGTTAGAGATAGAGATAGAGATAGGGATAGAGATAGGGATATAGTTAGAGATAGAGTTAGAGATAGAGTTAGAGATAGAGTTAGAGATAGAGTTAGAGATAGAGATAGAGTTAGAGATAGAGTTAGAGATAGAGTTAGAGATAGAGTTAGAGATAGAGTTAGAGATAGAGTTAGAGATAGAGTTAGAGATAGAGTTAGAGATAGAGTTAGATATAGAGTTAGAGATAGAGTTAGAGATAGAGTTAGAGATAGAGTTAGAGATAGAGTTAGAGATAGAGTTAGAGATAGAGTTAGAGATAGAGTTAGAGATAGAGTTAGAGATAGAGTTAGAGATAGAGTTAGAGATAGAGTTAGAGATAGAGTTAGAGATAGAGTTAGAGATAGAGTTAGAGATAGAGTTAGAGATAGAGTTAGAGATAGAGTTAGAGATAGAGTTAGAGATAGAGTTAGAGATAGAGTTAGAGATAGAGTTAGAGATAGAGTTAGAGATAGAGTTAGAGATAGAGTTAGAGATAGAGTTAGAGATAGAGTTAGAGATAGAGTTAGAGATAGAGTTAGAGATAGAGTTAGAGATAGAGTTAGAGATAGAGTTAGAGATAGAGTTAGAGATAGAGTTAGAGATAGAGTTAGAGATAGAGTTAGAGATAGAGTTAGAGATAGAGTTAGAGATAGAGTTAGAGATAGAGTTAGAGATAGAGTTAGAGATAGAGTTAGAGATAGAGTTAGAGATAGAGTTAGAGATAGAGTTAGAGATACAGTTAGAGATACAGTTAGAGATACAGTTAGAGATAGAGTTAGAGATAGAGATAGAGTTCGAGATAGAGATAGAGTTTGAGATAGAGATAGAGATAGAGTTCGAGATAGAATTAGAGATAGAGATAGAGATAGAGATAGAGATAGAGATAGAGATAGAGATAGAGTTAGAGATAGAGTTACAGATAGAGTTACAGATAGAGATAGAGTTAGAGATAGAGATAGAGATAGAGTTAGTGATAGAGATAGAGTTCGAGATAGAGTTAGAGATATACTTAGAGGTAGAGTTACAGATAGAGATTGAAACACAAGGGCTGTTACCTAGCTCAGGGGTCAGGGTTTCACATTTTTTTGTAAATTTTGAAGGTAATAAACCATTTATTTATTATTATTCCTTGTGCTTTTCGCTTCAATCTTTCTTTTTCTCGTAGTCATGGTACATATAAAATATAGTATGCAACTCTTGAATAAAACGGATTTATATCGAGGGCCATGAATCACTCGCGTCGCTCATGATTCTAACACTTGAATCACTCGCTATGCTCGTGATTCAATCATCATGAATCACTCCCTACGGTCGTGATTCAGTCGCTAGAATCCTTCACTTACTTGTGATTCATCTACGGCCCTCGCATTAAATCCGTCTTTTATTCACTAGTTGCATAATATACTATTTTATAATCGATATATGTACAATGCAGATTTCTATTTTTGGTGGCAGCATGTTTATGGATAGTAGAGTCAATTATTAATTGTTCTTTGCATCCCATGTGACCCCACCTGCATCCCTTCTGTTCCTCCGCCATTATATTGTGGTGTTCAATGTGCGAGTTGATTTTGTTTGTAATTGCTGATGTTATTATTTTATATATAGTGGGTAGGCAAGTGATTGGTCTATATTGGGAAGGTAGTGGTGAATTTTTAACTTTAAGTAGCATGTAAGTTATTCCTGTAGCAATAAATTCGGGTATATTTTGTTGTCCTAAAATTAATTCTGTTAAGTTTTTTGCTATAGGTTTGTATAATGAAGTTAACTTTTTGTACCAAAAATTATGTATTTTGTCTACACCAGGAGACTTCCAATTATGTAATCTACCTGTTATGTATGTGATATCAGACTCAATAATCATTTTCTAGTGTTAGGGTTATAGTTTCGGTTTGCGTTGATGTGTGTGATGTTTGCGCGTAAGCTTGCGATTGGTTATACAATTGAGATTAATTGTTAGGTTGTAATTGGGTGTAAGGTTGTGCTTGTGGTTACTGATATATTTCGTTTATGTTTTGTAATAATGGAGAGGCATTAATGATATTATTTTCTCCTTCTTGTAGCATTATTCGCGTTTCTTGTTTTAATTCTTCTATCATTTCTCGAGGTAAAAGTTTATTTCTAATTATTGCTCTTCCTCAGGTCAGAAATTCTTTGCTCCGAAACGGTTACCTCTGGGTATTGCCGAGTGAAAAGTTCATGCAATTGTTGTCTGTAGGTGGTCATGTCTGTCTCTAATTTAGTTATGTAGAAGTAAGTTCGCATGATAAACTTGTTAACTTCATTGCTCCATCTCATGCGAACTCTTGTTTTGCCAGCCTTGGTGGACACGGGTAAGAAGGAACTATCCTCCCACGCAACATTCAAGGTCGGAGTGGGTGTAACTGTGTTTAAACGAATAATGGGAGGTGATGATGGTATGGGAGGTGACGATAGTATGGATGGTGATGATGGCCTAGAAGGTGTATATGATACTGTGCTTCGACTATACGGCTCTACAGGGGTGTTTATCCTGTCCGTCAGTCTGTCACCATCGTCATTGATTTCGGCTGTAGTAACTTTGTCGGTGGGCTGTTCAACTCCTGACCGCTGACGGTTCGCATGCTGTGACACCCAGCGTCAGCTCCAGGTGCGCCCCGGCATTATTATTATTATTCCATTTATTCATTGTATATACATATTTTTACATTTTTAAATATTATTCTATAAAAAAAATAAAATAAAAAAACATAAAATACAAAAATAGTAGCCCACCGGTATCGGGAACAGGGTCCAAGCTACCGGTAGTCAGGGCTCCTGAGAGAGGAACAATATTATTATTCTTTTATTCAATTACAATCTTATTTGATACATTTTTAAATATTAAAAAACTAAAACTTAAAAAAAACATTTAAAATATAAAAAATAGAGGCCCACCGGTATCGGGAACAGGGTCCAAGCTACCGGTGGTTAGGGCTCCAGAGACAGGAACCTCCTCACAATACGAGCCGTATCAAGGAGTACTGCCTTCTGTATCAGGCCCTTGATCCAACCGCGTAATGACAGCCTCGACAGATGGTCATCGAGGCTATTGGCCATCAGGCCGTTGGCCGCAACGACAACCGGTACAATGATCGCCGAGTCCACATTCCACATGTCGACAACCTCGTGTGCTAAGTCGAGATACTTGATTTGTTTCTCTTTCTCAGCTTTCACGAGGTCTCGTCATGTGGGATGATGACATCGATTATCATTGTGCGGCGCGCTAATCGGTCTATCACCACTATATCTGGCTTATTGGCAACAATAGTCCTATTAGTGATGATAGACCGATCCCAGTACAACGTGACATGGTCATTTTCGAGAACTGGGTCGGGCACAGACTTGTAATACGGTACCTCAGAATCCACTAGACTGTATTTCAAAGCAAGTTGCTGGTGAATAATCCTGGCTACTTGGTTATGTCTGTGCAAGTACTCGCCGGTAGCCAGACGAGAACAACCAGAGGTAATATGTCGGATGGATGGAGACATATAATGAAGGACCGTCCCGTCCTTCATTATATGTCTCCGGTAGTTATTGGTCAGGATAACTTCGTCCATAATTGCACAGACAAAACCTTCAGTTTCCCCAAAAAGGTCGCCGAAACGTAGCCAGGATACGGACGCTGAAAAATCTACATCGGGCCCATGAAAAGCCCGATAGAAGCGCCCGTGTAGCTCCTTGCCTTGCCATACCTCTTTGCGTTCATCAGTCGTAATTATTACAGGCTTGCGCCAGTTCTCTTTAGCCATGGACAACGGGGTGAGTCCCTTGTCCACAGCGACCACATCCCGATGCAAACCCACTTCAGCTTTCAAAAAGTATTCTCTGAGGCTGCATACCTCGCGGTTGTGAAGAGTCTTGGCGTTAAAAAAGCCTCGACCCCCACATTTCCGCAGGATGTACAGTCTCATTACTGATGATCGTGGGTGATGCATCCGGTTTGCGGTCAGCAGTGTCCGGACCCTCCTATCAAGGGCATCGAGCTCGGTCTGAGTCCATTTCAGTATGCCGAAAGAGTACATCAAAACCGGCATGACCTAACTGTTGAAGGCGTGCACCTTATTTTCGCCCCACAAAAGGCTATTTAACACCTTTTTCAGGGCATCAAGCATCTGGACGGGCACCGACCAGATGCTTCGCCAGAATGTACTCGTGGCGACATCATCCGGGTGGCACACGTCAGTCACACTGTGCTCAGGTCGCTCCCAAGTTCTGTATACCCACCTCTCATCACTCTGGAACATGCGATTCTGCGAGTACCGGTCAACCCGCCGCTTATACCGCCGAATACGGCTGGCCCATGCACAAACTTTCTGCTTCAGGAAGTCGATGCGCTCCGTGACGCGGGACATGTATTCTCGAGGACTGATTCCAGTCCCCGAAAACGCCCGCCTCACGAAGCGCATCACGCGTGGTCATGTAATGCCCTCCCTGAAACAGCATAGTTTGCCGATGAGTACCCTGGCCCCATCAATACGCCGTTGGATCCTGCATTGCCAGGCTGGCACGGCAGGCTTTGGCCGAATAGTCTCGTTTGGGAACTTAACATTAGCCAAACGACATGCCGCAACAGCCCAGCAATACAGGATTGAGTGCGTATCAACGAGGCTCTCGCTGCTTTCAAATATATTCTTAAGCAGCGAGTCCAAGGCACACACCAGCGCCCTATTCTTCTTGTGCATAGGCAAGCGTGGCAATCGGGGTCAAAGTTCAGTCGGTGTTGACCTATACTCGCGAAGCGCATCCTCCAGCGCGCTCCTCAATATTTCATTGCACTGGCTACTTACTGTAACAACCCTATCATCTGCCTCATCGTTAACATGATTGGACCGCGGCGGGATCACAATAGTGGCTGGCGGTATCACGGTCTGTGTGCGTCGTCCAACCTGTGATTACGCTGGATGACCCGCACCTGATCCGACAATCGTTGGGCCGAGATGTTTACAGTTGGTTCAAGGTCCTGAAACAGAGACAGCATCCTAGCACGGTACGCTGTGAGGTTAGTTCCCCCCTTAGTAGACCCGTAATATGCGCGCATGACGTTCTCATTCATATTTTGAGTCCATCTCATGCGCTGCACACAACCACCGGCAGCGGGGACCCGGCTTGGAGCCGGTTGGCTCCTAGGTCCCAAACTCCTCGGCGGCCGGCCTCTCCCCTGCCGACGTACAGGTGTTGGCGACGTCGGCGGGGAAAAATACTCGTCGCTCGAGCTCTACGCGGCATCAGCCACCGATGACACAGGTGATCCGAGGTCCGGCGGCGGCGCACTATGGAAAATGGTAGAACAAGCGCATATCAAAAATGCTTTTTACGAATATCATAATTTGGATAATATGGCTATTTTATTAGGTTCTCTAATAGTTAAATTATAATATTCATTAGGATTTTTTCACTTAATACGCGAAATTATATTTTTTTTCATAGATAGAAATACATAGAAGACAGAAGTGCCAAACTCAAGTCTCTGCGTATACATGTTTCAATACCATATTGTGAAAAAATAATTGGTACAGATATGCAGTATTTTACATTTTTAGAAAGGTTATTTTATGCTTTTTGCGATACAGCTTAATGATTTTAAAAGTAAAGAAAAATATTTCAGTAATTACTTAAAAAGTGACATACCTTATTTTTCACTTATATTTTTTTTCGTCGAAGGTTTTCAATGTTACCCACGTTTGCCCAACCGCTACTTTTTGTGTTGACTAGTAGTCTAACTATTCATAAATAGAATGCAAAAAAAATCAGCTGCGCTTATTTGCGGTTTTAGAAGATATGAGACAAAAACTGATAGAACAGTACCCGAAAATTGGTATCTTTTGCGGTTTACCACTGACACCATTCACATGAACAATATGGAACTTTTTGGATATTTTCTTCATTATTTCGTGATAACAAAGGGACCTTATCAAATTTGCACTCGGTTTGCGTGGGAAATTACAAGATAATGATAATGTAGGTACCAATTCGATATTGTAAAATGAGTATATAAAGGGAAGCAAAAACTATTCAAACCATCTACATCAGTGTAACTTCAAGTGAAGCAAATCTCATCTACGCCTATTATTTCTGCAGTTTGTAAAGTGTTAAAATGTCTTCCTTCAGCTGTACCAAACGAGACTTCATAATCCCCTATATCGAGGGTGGCAAGACCATGGAATCATTATCCAAAGTTTTAGTGGAAAAGCTCAGTGTTTCTGAAAACAACTTGTGTTTTATAATTAGTGACATACAAAGGCACATTCTTCCTATTTTCAACAAGCGCTGAGCCCTGGCACCTCGGAAAAAAGAAACATTATTACAGAAGAATTGTACTTGGTTGGACTCAACGTATTCGTTAAATTTACCGGATTCTGAACAATATTCTACGCCATCAACATCTGGCCAACGAGGAAGAGCATGCGTGGCTTATGGAGACTCCTCAGAATCTACCAAGAAGAGGAAAAACAGTCTTCTACTCCAAGAATATGGCTTCGAGCATATAAAAAACGCCTATGTGCAGGGACTACGGGCTTTACATGAGTACACAGAAGCTCATCTTGTCGAAGAATTAAGAACCGCTGACACTCAAAAGAAATTAGATATCTCAAGTAAGTGGAACGACTTAGAGCAGATGAAGATTCTTTCCGATACGGAAGCATTGAGTGCTTTTATAGATTTGGATCTAACAAAAGCACAATATATGTACCTGAAAAACTTAACCAACGAACGAAAGTGTTGTATATTCCCGCCTTACTAAAAAATACAAGAAATAAAAAGATCCTGTTATCCACCATCTTCTACAATGGAAATCACGAATACTTATGCTAAAGTGATTAATATCCAAGATTTATTGGATCATACTGCTGCTAGAATTTTAAAAATCGATTCTGTTTTCCAAGAACAATATAGAACATTGATCCTTTATTGTAAATGGGGATGTGATGGTTCATCTGGTCAAAGCCAATACAAGCAAATACTTGCAGAAGAGTCGGAAACAATTTCAGATGCCAATTTGTTCATCACTTCATTAGTCCCCATCAGATTAGTTGATGGGATCCGTTGTTTGGCAAAAGCCGGTACCTTCATCTGTCCGTTTTTGCAGACCCATTTCTATTGAGTTTTGTAAGGAAACTCCAGAAAAAACCAAGGCAGTTGTCGATGATATTTAAAATCAAATTAGGGCTGCACAAGCATCACTTATAAACAAAGATGGTATTGCAGTAAATGTGAAGCATGAACTATTTCTAACGATGATCGATGGAAAGGCGGCTCAGGTCCTTACAGATACTCCATCTGGTTCCACATGCACGATATGTTGGGCTACTCCACGGCTAATGAATGACCTATCGAAAGTAACTGCCAGACCTGAAAACGAAAACGCCTACCAATACGGATTGTCCACCTTACACGCCTGGATTCGCTGCATGGAAATGATATGTCGTTTAAGACTTGGGCTGCTTCAACTGAGGAAAATAAGAGATTAAAAAAAGAAAAGAAAGAACTTGTTCAAAAACGTTTCAGGGAGGAGTTGGGATTAATTAATCGTCGACAAACCTCGGCAAGTTAGCGGGAATACGAACAATGGCAATACCGCACGAAGATTCTTCTATAATAGCACTTGCTCATCGGAAATAACAGGTGTAGATGAGGCATTGATTAAACGCCTATACATTATCTTGCAATTTCTTTCTTCTGGAATGATGATCGACCCTGAAAATTTTGGGGAATATGCAATAGAAACTGCAAGAATCTATGTAAGTAGTTACGATTGGTATTATATGCCATCCTCCGTTCATAAAATACTCATACACGGAGAAAACGTTATCAAACATTTTGCGGTGCTTCCTATTGGACAGCTATCGGAAGACGCACGAGAGTCTCGCAACAAAGACTACAGAAACATACGACTTCATCATGCCAGAAAATGTTCCCGATCTGCTACAAATGAAGATGTCTTTAAGACGCTTTTATACACGTCAGATCCATATATAACAAGTTTGAGAAAACCGTACGTAAGAAATGTGAAAGAACTTGAAGAAGAGGCACTAAGTCTTTTAAACGTGGCACCTGAAAGTGAACCCACATTTACTGACCCTGATCCTGAAGTGGTATAAATTAAAAATAATATTTATATTTAGTTATTACTTATATTTGTACCTAGCTACATCATTTCCTGAAGAGTATAGGATGTACCTATTAGTAATATGATTTTAATTTAGTAAATTGTTTTCATATATATATATTTTTTTTACTTTGCTTGTTGTAATTAACCATGGTTTAATCTTTTTAGTCATTATAAACTTGTATTCTACTTTAAATAAATTTTTAACTATTTTTTTTCGTGATATTTTTCCATTTCTTTCATTCTATGCAAAAAAACATACATCTATATACAAGAAAACACTATAAACTACACATCATTCGAATCTCCAAACCTTACTGCATATTTGTGTTAAATTTCATCACGATACGACAAAAATTCATGAAGTTACAGATTTTTGATCCGATACCGACCTATATTTTCCATAGTGCGGCGGGGAGCGACGAGTCCGGGGGTAGAAGTCGTGCGCGACTAGCTGCTGCTCTCGTCAACATTATGCTTTTTTCTTAAACATTTTCACTTTTTCCTTAAACATTTTCACTCTATTTGACGTCGTCACTGACATACGTCAACTGGTTTCTTGTATTTTTTATGTTTTGTATTGGTTTTTTGAGTGGATATTATGGTGAATTGGTTTTATTTTCTTATTGGTTTCTTCTGTTGGGTACTTTGTCCGAATTTGGTGATTGTAGATTTTTTTTTAAATTAATTAAATTGTAGAGGAAAAACAGAGGAAAAACGCAAACATGTTGACATTTCAGTGTTGCCAGTTGTTATTATTATTTTTTTCTGTTTTGTTGATTCGGTCTCCACGCTCTAAAAATGCTATGCAATAGCTTTACCGCGGCAGTCCCCGAGTGCCACACGTATTTTTTTTCTCTATGACGATACAGGGCAAATCTAAGAAGTTAATATCACCAAGGAGATTCCATCAATATTTTTTTTGTAATGGAAAGCTTATGCGGGGCGCGCCATTTTTACCCGACTGCGGGAGGGAAATGTTTTTTTTTATATTATTTATTTATTTTAGGCTTTATTATAAAAATAAACTTATACTTATAGTACGTATTATAAAAAGTTATGATTCCAATTTTCAGTTGTCTGTGGCAACGCCCGCTTTAGTGCATGCGCGGTTAATGCGGTGATGTTCAGGTTTTGGCACCATTCACACGTTTTACTGTACTGGAATTTTCCCCTTTGACTCTTTTGACTTTTTCTTTTATTTAGTAGGTTCAATCCTAATGTATGAGTGTAGATAAAGTAGTGTATGAAACTGCACATAATGATAAAGTTAATAAAAAGATATTAAAACACACATGTTTTAATACCCCTTATTATGCAACAGTTTCATAAACTACTATTGTGTGTTGTGTATTTTGTGTGCACTGAATAAATAGTTTACCTATCTAACTATCTATCTACTTAAATAGACCGTATAGGTGATGTTTTTCAGAAAGCCAGGTGCACAGTACTCATAACCGGCGTGCGTGCGTACGTAAATGAGGTAAAAGGAGTAGTAAGGATCGTAGTAGGTGGCGTTTAGTAGTATCTGCCTACTCCTACGGGAAAAAGGCGAGAGTTTATGAGATGGGTGCCAGCTCAAACATCTTCCTAAGTCAAATGACATTCGATGTCGGCAATGGCAAAGATCAAAATGCTAAAACGTAAGAGATTGATCACGTAGTGACATTTCGAAAGCGCTTGTCGTTTCTATACATATTTGAGTTTCTTTAAATCGTTATCGCTTTCATTAATAGATTGCCACTCATTTAAGGCCTCTAGCACAGACTACTACTTAGAGATACTACGTATGCCTCATGCCACGATTGCTGTCAGGCTGGACCATAGATATAGTATGTGTATATATACAGAGTCAGGTGAAAAGCGAAACCAAAAAAAAAAACTATGTTGAGGGAATTGTCTATGTGTTATTTACTAACACATGGACAATTCCCTCACACATAGTTGTTAAAAAGTCCATGTTCATTATCGATATCGATACTTTGTGAACACAATAAGAATCACAATTAGAGGGTTGTGGGATATATTGAACTGTAATCAGAGCTGGGCAAAATATACACATTACAAAATACTATCTCGCACATACTTAAAATACAAAATATTCGTAAGTTGAAATATAAAATACAATATTTTAACTAATAATATTTAAAATATAAATTACGAAAGAAAAGTCGATCATCCATCGTGACATTCGTACTAAACTAAACTTAATTAATACACAGAAGTTTCGTGAAAATAACCGTTTAGTATTAAAATGACAATTGACAAAGTACTTGACAATTTGACGTACGCCGTCACCGTTTTGCTTACGAAAGCTATCGAGCGCTATTTTCTGCAGAACGCACCAATTAATAAGATCGCTAAATGTATTTTGAAGCCACAAAATACCGTAGATTATACACATAATATGTTTTTTTGCTAGGCGTTTAGTTCACCTGCTAAAAACGTTAGATTTAATCGCATATTGATTGCACACAAAATGCTGTAAGGCGCTATCTGGCTGATTAGTTACATTATTTTTCTTAAATTCTACATTCAAAAATAAAAACCCAGTAAATAAGTCGTAAAAAAGCAATTTATTCTTCCTTATCTTAAAAAAATCAAGGCTGAACATTGGTATTTGAGATAACACCAGATTTTCGGTCGCCTATTCGTATTCATATCACAATAATAGCATAAACAATACAATTCCTTAATCTTTTCGTACATTTTTATAGCTAAGTAAACAGCTTCTTGGACAGTAAAATCTACATAGAAAATAAGATCTATTTCTTTAATTAGATCAAAGAATTATTCTTGTATCACAGTGCCTTTATATATTTCAAGTCTGTATAATCTTAGTCTGCTCCACAGAACAAAAAACGCCTTCTAGAGGTCTGCCCGTTTATTTCCTTTTTATTTTCAATTCGATTCGACGTCTGCTTCTTACTGAAACGGTACAGACAACAGTTTGTTTAAACTTGAAATAAAATCATGCATATTGCGCGTTCGCTTTTGCTAGTTATTCTATTTGTTCAAGATGTTGTGAATGTAGTGAAACGGGAGGAAGAACGAAGAGGATTAGTTTATGACTACAGACTATATTTGTATGGTTTAAAGTAATATGAATTTGTAGTTATAAACTCAATGGTCTCTTAGATTGAAACTACTTTTTTTCCCGTATCTCAAAATTTTCTTACCAACCGAAAGCGTCATCACTTCATTAGCTATCAAAGTAGTCGCAATAATTTATATGTTTCGAATTTTAATTGATGATAATCATCAGTCTTTTGTACCACTAAAATGTAGTCCCCTAAAACAAATCTTCCCAAATTCCTCTCGCTCCCATTCCTTCCACATCTTGCACTACGTAAGCTAGATCTTCCCGACACAATCTGTTAGTATTAATATTTAACTCAAGCGTACTCACACTGGGCTTAGAACGAGATTAGCTAAATTGCTCAGAGGTGATTCCAGGAACAGCCATAGCAGGACGGCTAGTAGTGCCGACGTTATGAGTATTCCTATACCGTTTAGTATCTGAAATTCAATTTAACAAGTTTGTATGTTGAAGCTGTAGTGTGTTGGGTGGGCTGATTGCTTAAAATTTGGGTATGTTCTTGTGAGGCTGAAATAGCTTTTTTTTTATAAGTAGCAAATTGTTTTAGACCGTTATGACAGATGTCTCATCTCTTGACTCGTTTTTGATATTCAAAATGTTTTTATTATTTGTTATTCTGTCCGTCTGCTACTGCGTACAGACCTTCAATATTCTTTAGGCCAGTTTCTGAGTAGAGCATTTGGGGTTAAGAACTTGTCAAACCCAACATTAACGTCAAAGTTTGACGTGTTTTCAGGATAAACTAGAGTTTGAAAAATACTCAACATCAATGTCAAGATTCAGAAATCGGGAGTAAGACTAAAGGTTTATTTAATGCGTCTTTTTAACCGACTTCCCAAAAAGGAGGAGGTTCTATGTTCGACTTCAAGTTTGTTTTTTTTTTTTTTTTTTTTTTTTTTTTTTTTTTGTGTATGTTCACCGATTACTCCGTCAATTGTGGACCGATTTTGAAAATTCTTTTTTTGTTTGAAAAAGTATGTTCCGAAATTGGTCCCATTTTAGTTTGGTGAAGATCTGATGAAGAACTTCGGAGATATACAACAGAACTCTTCAATAAATAACGGCAAATCTCTCGGGATTGCTGCAATCGCATGTATGTTTGTTGTTTATAACATTTCATAACATAACATCACGCCAGTTCGCTCTTAAGGGGTAAGCAGACCTCTCATTTCACCGGTTATGTTCAAGTTTCATGAAATCTATTCTGGCGAAATAGTTCCCTTACTAACTTGCCTATTAGGTACGTACAACTAAAAAGTGAAAAATAAAAAAACTTTTTGCAAAAAAATACTACCGACTTCCAAATACAGAACTACAAAGTGAAAAATAACTTAATTTTTTGAAGTCGGTGTCCATAACGCAAAAAAATGGTACCTACGAAAGACACCGACTTCAAAAAATTAAGTTATTTTTCACTTTGTAGTTCTGTATTTGGAAGTCGGTAGTATTTTTTTGCAAAAAGTTTTTTTATATAACAAACTAAAGACACTAACATTAACGTTATAAGCGGGATATTTACCATGTTTACTGTTTGTTGTTTGTTTAGTGTTAGTGACCATGACAGTTTAAAAACCTAAACTAAAGAGAAACTGCCAATGATTGGCATTTTCGTTTATCAGGACCTTTGCAAATAAAGACCTGTTCAATATCGCTGTAAAGCCATATTTGGTAAACCCACTAAGCACTAAAGAAATTACATTTCTAATATCAAACTTAATGAAGGTTGACCAAACAACATCTATAAAACGTCTTACCAGAAACCTAACCTTAAGGTCTCAATGCAGTACAGTTCCAAGAAAAATACAGAAAATGAAATGGCAAATTTTGCCATTTCATTTTCTGTATGTAATACAGCATTATTGCATACAGCAAAACAAAAGTAACCAACATTCTAAGGCTGGACTCAAACATTCTGAATTCAGAGTCTGAATTCATTCAATCGGGCATAATGAAATTGTATACATTGCCGGGCTTTCATAATTAATAATATGAATTCCAAGTCTGGATTCAGAGAGGATTTCAGAATGTGTGAGGCCAGCCTTACCAAAAACTTTTCAAAAGTGGAATTCCATTTTCTAACACATCATAGATACGGTAGAGAAGGTCGACTCCATTCAACGAGCGGAAACGCACACGCATAGATACGTTTCACATTTCCACAAATCATCACCGACATTTGTTTGAGATCACCTAACATACGCGTCTATGTGTGCGCGGGTCTATTTTCAGACGTTGAATAGAACCGACCTTCTGTTAAATACTGTGGTAAAAAGCAATCATAAGTACGTACCAGGTTAAACATGTCATATTGCATTGGATTCCTTTGCGAGAATAGGAACCGTTCTATAATTAGAGAGTGCGTCATGTAGACTCCGTATGCTAGCCGGCTCAGGATCGTAAAGGTAGGCCAGGACATAAAGTTTCTTAGGATTTCTGGAACAAAACAAATTGATTTAGATAACATTTTGTTTTGCCTGCAATGGCTGTCAAATTTGACAGCATAAATACGCTTGATACGAATGACTATGCTTTTATTGCTATTAAAGATTGTTAAAAATATTGTTATTGAACATGACGGACAATTTAAACCCGAATACTCTTGGTTGTCTGTTTTAAAAAGCAGTAACAAGATCATCTCAAATTCTCTTAACAAGAAATACGCAGTAAAATATACTCTTTTTACTTTTAAGGTATTTAACGCGCCACTATTGCCGCGAAGCGAGCGGCGCGCTCGCATGTGCCAACAGCTGACAAAAGTGTCACAGTCAAGGTGTGTAGAGCAGGCTTTTTTAACCCCCGACGGAAAAAGAGGGGTGTTATAAGTTTGAGGTGTGTTGCTGTGTATCTGTGTGTCTGTGTATCTGTGTGTCTGTGTATCTGTGTGGATGAACCGATTTGGATTTAGTTTTTTTGTTTGAAAGGTGATTGTATCGAGAGTGTTCTTAGCTATGTTTGAATAAAATCGGTTCAGCCGTTCAAAAGTTATGCGCGTTTTACTGTTTAGATCGTGATGTTTTCGCAAGATAAATGTGTCGGGGGTTTTTTAAATTTTGAAATTTTACTTGTTTACTATTGTTTTTAAAGTTAATAAAATTTGAGAGTTGATGCCATACCGTTTGTTGTATTACAATGCGTAGTAATAACGTGTTTTATTTTAGATAAACCTGTGTATATTAGTTTGAAAAATGTCCTAAATCGTATTTTATTCAATTATTTGACTATCTATCTATATTTTTGAAAACATAAACGGACAGCACAAGATGTTCGTTTATCTGTGTATCAAGCAGACCATCATGCAACTTAGCGACTATGGTTGCTAGAGAAATAGGTCTATAGTTTCCCCTATCCGAAAGATCACCTGTTTTACTTTTAACAATGGGAACCGCGATCGTCCTCATTAGGCAAGTATGACCAATACATCAATTATACAGCAGTGCCAAAACCCTTGGTAAGTGATGAGGACCGGCGTATTGCAAACGCTCGGGCTATACTGAGCCCATCATGTCCAGGGGGCTTACCTCTAGACGTAGACCTGATGACTCTGGCCACATATTTGGCACTGAAACGTGTGCCCACCTTGCCACAACGGGGCTCACCCAGCATCTCACAAGAGCTCCTTAGCGATGACTTTAAAACAAAACGATTTCTAAAAAGGTTTGCAATATCCTTTACATCACTCACACCATTCACACTAGCAGGCAGGCTTGGCCGAATGCTCAATTTATTAGCGCTCTTCTAGAAACCGCGAAAATCACGCTTTGAATGCTTAGAGGCAATTATGTCTATCTTTATCTGTATAATGGGTAGGTACGGAACCCTCGACGCACGAGTTTGACTCGCACTTGGCCAGTTTTATTTTAAATAAAATCAAAATCCAAGATCAAATCATGGGTGTCATTTTATGGTTTTTGGGGTATCTTTTTACAAATATGGGGTCAAAATGAAAATTAAAGATGGCGGCGGCCGAATTTTTTATACTTTCGTCATGGGTGTCATTTTTATGGTTTTCGGGGTCGCTAAATGCGACTTTGGGGTCAAAATTAAAATGCCAAGATGGCGCCGACCGAATTTATTGAAATATTCGTCACGGGTGTCATTTTCATGCTTTTCGGGATCGCTAAATGCGAATTTGCGGTCAAAATGAAATTAAAAGATGGCGTTGACCGAAGTTTTTGAACCTTTCGTCATGGATGTTTTTTTATGGTTTCGGGGTCGCTAAATGCGAATTCGGGGTCAAAATTCTCGCGGACGGTATGGTTCTGCTGGGTCCCTCCATAAGCGCTGTTCGAAAACTGCTCGTTAAATGTGTGGATTATGCTGGGGCTCATGGGCTCAGGTATAATGTAAAGAAGAGTGAACTCTTGGTTTTTCAGTCCGCTGGCCATAAGGTCTTACACATTCCACCCCTCTTCATAGATGGTGTGTCGTTACTCAGAGTTTCAAAATTCAAGTGCCTGGGTCACTGGGTCTCGGATGACCTCTCAGACCACGATGACATTGAGAGGGAGCGCCGGGCGTTGGCTGTCCGATGCAATATGTTGGCTCGTAGATTTGCGCGCTGCACCAAGGCAGTAAAAGTAACTTTGTTTAGAGCGTTTTGCCAGTCGTTTTACACGTGCAGTCTATGGGTTAAATATACGCAGAAGACAATCAATGCCCTGCGCGTTCAGTATAAAAACGCATTTAGGATGCTGATGCGGCTGTCGCGGCACTGTAGCGCGTCGGACATGTTTGCGGACGCACGTGTCGATGGGTTTCATGCCATCCTCAGAAAGAGAGCCGCATCGCTGCTAAGTCGTGTCCGCGGCAATGGCAACAGCATTCTTAGCGTTGTGGCGAGCCAAGCAGACTGCCCATTATTGTGGCATTGTATTAAGTTACATGTCGAGGAAATTTATTGTCATTTGATTTTATTTTATTTGTATTGATTTTGAAGTTTTTTTTTTATTTTGACTTTTTAATTTAAAATTCTATTCTATATAATATCTTCTTGACGTATAAAATCTTTTTATTTTTGACATTTTAATTTTTATTTACATATTTAACCGACTTCCCAAAAAGGAGGAGGTTCTATGTTCGACTTCAAGTTTGTTTTCTTTTTTTTTTTTTGTTTATGTTCACCGATAACTCCGTCAATTGTGGACTGATTTTGAAAATTCTTTTTTTGTTTGAAAAAGTATGTTCCGAAATTGGTCCCATTTTAATTTGGTGAAGATCTGATGAAGAACTTCGGAGATATACAACAGAACTCTTTAATAAATAACGGCAAATCTCTCGGGATTGCTGCAATCGCATGTCTGTTTGTTGTTTATAATATTTCATAACATAATATCACGCCAGTTCGCTCTTAAGGGGTAAGCAGATCTCTCATTTCACCAGTTATGTTCAAGTTTCATGAAATCTATTCTGGCGAAATAGTTCCCTTACTAACTTGCCTATTAGGTACGTACAACTAAAAAGTGAAAAATAAAAAAACTTTTTGCAAAAAAATACTACCGACTTCCAAATAAAAAACTACAAAGTGAAAAATAACTTAATTTTTTGAAGTCGGTGTCCATAACGCAAAAAAAAAGGTACCTACAAAAGACACCGACTTCAAAAAATTAAGTTATTTTTCACTTTATAGTTTTTTATTTGGAAGTCGGTAGTATTTTTTTGCAAAAAGTTTTTTTTTTGATTAATTATGGCATTAAATTTAGTCAATTGACTATCAATATCAAGTGACAATATTTTGTAAATGTTTATGTGTACCTTTTATTAACACTAGTTATATAAGTATTTGTTACTAACAAGAATTGGACTGTAAATTGTCTGAATTTTGAAATAAATTATTATTAAAAAATGATATTTAAGATGGCGCCGACCGACATTTTTAAAACTTTTGTCATGGGTGTTATTTTCATGGTTTTCGGTGTCGACAAATATTATAAGCTTAGCCTTTGCAAAAATGGATGAAGAATACATGATTTTAATAATATTTTACTTATATGTATGTATAGTCAAACTGTTGACGGTATACAAAACAGCTTATTTGAGAAGCGGCTTATCTATACTAATATTATAAAGAGGAAAGATTTGTATTTTTTTAGCCCGCCGGAAAAAGAGGGGTGTTGTAAGTTTGAGGTGTGTTGCTGTGTATCTGTGTGTCTGTCTGTGGAATTATATCGCCTAAACGGATAAACCGATTTTGATTTAGTTTTTATTGTTTGAAATTTGATTTTGTAGAGAGTGTTCTCAGCTATATTTGAATAAGATCGGTTCAGCCATTCAAAAATTATGGGCGTTTTACTGTTTGAATCGGGGTGTTTTCGCAAGATAAATGTATCGGGGGATTTTTAAATTTTGAAATTTTCTTGTTGTATGTAACGAATAGAATAAACTTAAAAACTACTGGACCAATTTAATAAAATATTTTACTGTTGGGAAGCTACACTATCCCCGGGTGACATAGGCTACTGTTTATCCTGTGGGAATAAAACTAGATGATAGCCAATCGTGGCAATACATTAAACTTATTTAAATATCCCGTGTAAATAATTCAATGTATGTTTTACTTAATATCAAAGGTTTATAATTACCTTCTTGTTAAACGAAATAATGAACCTTTTTTGTTTGAAAAAGTATGTTCCGAAATTGGTCCCATTTTAATTTGGTGAAGATCTGATGAAGAACTTCGGAGATATACAACAGAACTCTTCAATACATAACGGCAAATCTCTCGGGATTGCTGCAATCGCATGTCTGTTTGTTGTTTATAACATTTCATAACATAACATCACGCCAGTTCGCTCTTAAGGGGTAAGCAAACCTCTCATTTCACCGGTTATGTTCAAGTTTCATGAAATCTATTCTGGCGAAATAGTTCCCTTACTAACTTGCCTATTAGGTACGTACAACTAAAAAGTGAAAAATAAAAAAACTTTTTGCAAAAAAATACTACCGACTTCCAAATACAAAACTACAAAGTGAAAAATAACTTAATTTTTTTAAGTCGGTGTCCATAACGCAATAAAATGGTACCTACGAAAGACACCGACTTAAAAAAAATCAGTTATTTTTCACTTTGTAGTTTTGTATTTGGAAGTCGGTAGTATTTTTTTGCAAAAAGTTTTTTTATTATTTTCATTACTTACTAGTTATCGCCTTTCCTCTGAAAATAAATTATTTAGTCATCTTTCAGTACTTTATTTACTGTTTTTATATAGGTCTACATATGAACAATATAGTAGTAATATATTTATTTATCTCCCACAAAGTACAATTTTGTTAGAATTAAATATTTGTTTCGGGATATTTACCCTGTATATTTAGATATTGGTTGAGAGCTTGATATTACAACGCTCGATATTTATCGTTATTAATTGTTTTTCTAATGGTTGTGACCATATCAGTTTAAAAACTTATATTACAATTTTGTTTCTATATTGTGTTACAAATATTGTCGGTACAAAGGTTTGTGTGAGTCAGGAATCAAAACTAGGATATCCTGTGCTAAGGACTCCTGGCCCCCCTCGCCGATCTTGATGTAGAACGTTAGCCATGTAGGACAATTATAAAATAAGAACAACAAAACAAGGTAACAAAAAATTTAAAATTCGTATGTTTGTTTATTATTATGTGAAATGTGAGTGTGAAGTGGAAGGTATCGTGAGTGTGTGGTGTGGTGTTGTGTTTGTGTGTGAGAGAGAGTAAGATAATGTTCTGTGTGAGTATGTATAAAGATGGACAACAACGAGACAGTTTTGTTGTAGTTTTTTTTCAAGCGCTATTGCTGAACAATAGTGTTATTGTGGTTTACATTTGGCATTTCTCAGTAGTAGCCCGGAGTCTGGATTTGTGCCGGTTGCTGGCAATAGGCTTGCACCCTTTTACAAGGGACTTAAACATAACTTACGAATTGGGTTTATTAGCTTGCTAGCAAGATGATTTTATTTTAGTTTGTAAAAAGAGAGAGGCCTTTGACAAGTTAGCAGATGTTAGATTTTAACATTATGACATAAAAACAAATGGAAAATCTACTTACGAACATCCCCATACTCAGTAATGCCAATACAAGCACAGGTCGCTATAGCCCAGATGTTTCTGTTGAGGGCAGCATACACGGCTGCGTTCCAGGCGTTGTATTCCCCAAGGCACCACGCTGGGGCCGCCGTTAATACTTTGAATCCTAGCATGAAAGCTGCTGCGAGGCCTAGGTAGGAGCACTCCTGGAATGTGAAGAAACTATGGATTAGTAATTAATTATGAAATGTTATATAACGTAAGTTGAAAACTCGGAAGCAAGCGCCCTAGAAGGAACTTATAAGTGATGTTCTTGAGAAAGGCCAGGTGCGCAGTAATCACTACCGGCGTGCATGTATGACTTGATATCATCATCATTAGCCTTTTAATGTTCCCACTGCTAGGATACAGGCCTCCTATCTGTGAGAGGAAATGGGCCGTAATCCTCCACGCGGGCCCAGTGTGGGTTGGTGGATGTCACATGTGTATGAATATTTGTTTCTAGGACATGCCGGTTTCGTCACGATGTTTTCTTTCACAGTTTTGAGAGTAGTGGTGATGAAATAATTTACACAAAGTAAAGCGCCTGCCTGGGTTCGAATCCAAGATCTACAACTTATAAGTCGCGGCCGGTACTACAAGGCCACCACTGCTCTCCCCTCTGAATAGATATTGTATGAACGTAAATGAAGCAAAACGCGTAGGTATGTGAGGATTGTGTAGCAGGTGGCGTTTTGTAGTTTCTGCTTACCTCCATCGGAAAAGGGCGGTATGTTATGGTAAAAATACTAATTACCAGTTTAATAAATTAAATGAAAAAGAAAAGATTTAAAAAAAAAACTGTCTTCAAAAGCAAAATAATAAAAAGCACAAAATAACTTTCGTTTCGGAAGTCTTCTCTGTTAGTCAGAAGTCAGTCTTTGGTACTTCTTTTTTATCGTTTTTCGACACCGAGTTCAGAAACGTTATTAGGAAGTTGAAAACAATCTCCGATTTGTAGTTTCATGAAGCAGTCGTCTTTTGTTTTTTTTTAAACACCAGATATATCATTAAAGCCTGCCTCACTGGAGCTAATTCCTCTCTCGATTAACAGTTTTCCAAGGCATTTCTTGGTAGTAGCCTGGGGTCGCAATAGGCTTGTCCCCTATTCCATGGGACTTAAAATAACTGGTGAAGTGTGGGTGTACCATATAGCTGTATCTCTGCCTAACTTTGCGGCATATCGGCGTGAAGTTATGCTATCATACTTTGGTCATTGCAATAGCAAAACTTCTTACCTTAGAAATAACTCCTCTATAATTGGTAGGCCTGTATACCGTGATGATATATCCCAAAGCCATTCCAAGGAAGTAGGAACCAGCTCTATGGTGACTCTGCATGTAGGTATCTTTGAAGACTTCGTTGTCTCCGATGTGGATGAGTTTCCTGTAAATTATTATTTATGTTTGAGTTAAAGTAGACTTATTATATACGAAACAAGTGGCCGTAGATGTCCTTCAGTGACATGGCTACAAACAATATTTTAATAGTGATAGATTAGAGGATATTTTAATAGTGTTAGAATTTTAGATGTATATAATTATTATACATTTATGTAAAAACTTATTTTAAATTAAGTTTTTAACCACCCTATTGTATTGGGTTCAACCTGTAAGATAGTGTGTGTAAGTTAAATAAAAAAAATAAAAAATATAAAATGAAATGGTAGCGAGCAACACAACAAAAGAGACAAACCGCCACTGTACAGTGTGGCGCAGAAGTACTAGGGGAATAATAGTCAAGAGAAAGAAGAAGAGAGTTTGAGATATTCCAGCTTGATGTTGAAGATA